>OY728143.1:2142710123-2143967905 GCA_963277665.1 Viscum album | reverse complement strand
TAATGAATCATCCTTATATCATGATTTAATTTGATTAATGGTATAATTTATGGGTTTTAAAACAACTACACACCATTTCAATCTAATTTTGATGTTTCACATACAACCAACAAGAAAAGCCATTACGAACCGCTCATGGAAATAATGTAATGCATAAACCCGTAATAATTGAAATAAAAAAGTATTAATAAAGAATGGGTGTAATGATGTTACAATGTGATCATATCATGTGTTATAAATATGAATATTTTTCTATAAATTATTAATACCACTATTTTGAGCTTCATGTAGGATGTTTAAACATGTTTCAAGGAAGTTGAGTCTGAGGTAAGGGATCCTCTCTTTCTTGCTTTTATTCATGAATCTACTCTATTATTCTCCTTTATTTTTAATTACTATGGATGGGGTGTATTTTCACACCTCCCCTATACTAAACCTATGATTTATTACTGATTAGAGGCCCCATTTTCTCTCATAAATCCCTCCCATGTAAACCTCTAACCATGCAGAAATTTCATAAGTGAATTCTAATCCCAATTTCGATTCTTTGGGATAACCATAGACATCGACATTTTTTATCATTATAAGATGATTTGTGAAATTTAATTTGGTTCTAATATGTTGTATTATGTTTTTATATAGTATATATACATACCACATTCATTTAATTATTTCTATCTTAAATGTTATGGTATTTGTAATGGACTTTCCTCTTGAAATCCCTTTGATGTGTCCTTTAAGAAATAAAAAGGTATTATTCCTTTTTTATTTCATGAGTGTTATCTCGTGATTTCATTATTTTTTAATACTATAGTGTATCTATTATATTTTTTATAGTTATTTTTTTAATAATAAATTTTCATTATTTTATGTGTACAATGATTATGTTCTAACTGTTATTTAAAAAAAAGGTTATTTTGAAATGTGAATGTCTTTTGCTCAAGGGTGTAAAAGAGTTGTGAAGATATTTGTTCATTTTATTTTATTTGGACAGTATTTAGGTCTGGTTGAGCCCATTATATCTCAAGATAATATGGGTGATCACCATTATAGCTGAAGAAATGTTTGGTTGAGCCCATTACAGCTCAACATATGATGGGTGATCCCCATTATACCTCTCTAATGAATTGGGTACTCCAGAGATGAAATTTGACCAAAATTTTATTACATCAGTAATGGTGAATTTAGGAGTGATATTGTAAATATGTCCCAGGGAAAATACATGATGTTTCCATGCATGTTAATAAGTTTTTTTTGAAATGGATTTTATTGGTTTTTATGTTATCATACGACTAACGATTTCTTCCCTTATATACCTTACTAATCATTTTGGGCTCCTAGAAATTTTGTTAATTTTATCATAGATTATAAGGATGTGTAAGAGAATTAAGGAAAAAAAAATTTAAATTTCATGAATATTATTCAAATAAATTATTTTTTATTTGAAACATTTTATATTTTGAAAAGAGGATATTGTTTTACTAGTATCCACATGTATGATTATAAGATATTATGTATGTTTTATGTAATAATTACCAAAAACACTAAACCAAAAAAGATATTTAATGTGTAATACTGTATTTTATTGACTAATATTCAAGATTAATTAATGTTTTAATTCTGGTCATTATTGTTGGTATCATAGGATGGTTTAAATAACATTTAGGGATAGAATGATGTTATTTGAAAACAAAAAATTATTTTTACATTAGGGTTAATTTAAAATGATATATAATTTGAAGATTACCATTTTTATTTGACTAAGATGTGTCAATTAAGAATGGTTTTCTGTAGAAGAAATATGTAAGATCATATAAGAAGGCACCAAGAGGCTGATATATGTCTGAGACTACAGCCTGGACTAGAAGGAATCTGAACTGAGTAGTTTGTGACAGTAATGTTGTATTTAACGCTGGAGATAATTGGTGGTGGAATTCATTCTAGAGAGGAACCTGATCTACTAGGAGAAAACATGTATTTTGTAGAGCATTTCATGTGGCAGCATCCTCAAGCATTAAGTGGAACCACAGATCCATTTACAGCAGAAGGGTGGATCAATTCACTGAAAAATATATTTGATGTAACAGGATTTTCAGAATTCTTATAGTTAATACTAACCATTTATCATTTAAATGGTAATGAAAATTAGTGTTGGTCTCTAGTTATGAATACGATAGAAAAGGATGTCCTTTATAGTCTATAATATGGTGATTTTAAGAGTGTATTTTTGGAAAAATACTTTCCTAAAACTATTCAACTGAGGAAAGAGAAACAATTCGTTGAACAATGGTAGAAAGATGATGAATATGTGGTTGCATATAAATCCAATTTTACAAAACTGGCAAGGTATGTACAAGATTTTACTGGTTACTTTTATATAATTAATAATAGATTTTACTATGGTTTAAAACGATTTATGTGAAGATATTTGGATTCAAGAGAGTTCAAAAGATATTAGAATCTTGTTTAGTGTGTTGAAAAAGCCGAGATATCATTTTTCTGACACATATTTGACTCATGATGAAAGGAATAATAAGTGGTTGGATAGGTAGGAAATGGATAAGAACTCATCGATGAATATTTGAGGTAAGATTATGAATTTCCCTTCTTGTGACAGTTGTGGTAAAAATCACCTTAGAGAATATCGTTTCAATTCAGGGATGTGCTACCAAGGAGGAATGTTTGGAAACAAGTCTCAGGAATGCAAAGAAAATGATTTGAAACATTAATGAGAAGTCTATGGTGAGAATCTATATATATTACTAATTGGGACATTATGCTAATGCTTGTCCAAATATAGTCTCTCAGGTAGGAAATGAACTTGATCAGAAGCAGAATGGTGTGGAAAAATCCATTGTGACTTTTTTAGTAGATTTTGAGAATTTAAATGAAGTGGTATCAGGTACATTACATGTGTACATATATTTTTCTAATATCTTGTTTGATACAGGAACTACACATTCTTTTAGTTCTATGAAATTTTCTTCCATATTATAAATTAAACCTCAAGAAATGACTCTTGAACTTATAGTAAAAACAAATCGATGAAATATTTTGGAAATAAAAATTATAATAATATTACTATCATTGAACATGGAATGAGTTTATATACAAACCTTGTTGTATTTCCTCTAGTTGAGTTTGATTTTATTCTGGTTATAAAATGGATTTATGTTTCCCATGAAAATTTTGATTGTAGTGATAAATATGTTTTTTATAATGAGTTTCAGTTTGTGTACAAGAATGAACCCATAAAATTGATGTCATAATAAAATTAACACAAAATAATGAAATATCGATATGAAATCTATCTTTCTCATATCACTGTAATAAGGGAAATATTCTTATTTGAGTTTTTTCAGGTGTAAATGAATAGATTGATGTTTTCCCTGATGAGTTACCTGGTGTCAAACCTGATCAAGAATTTTGAATTCCCAATTGACTTATTCCCAGATGCTACGACAATTTCAAAACAGTCATATCAAATGGCTCAAATGGAACTTCTTGAATTTCAAAATCAGTTGTTGGATTTTCCTGAAAAAGGATTCAATCATCCTAGCACTTCACCATGGGGAACTCTTATCTTTTTTTAAAAGAAATATGTTTCAATGAGACATTGCATTGTTTATAGTGGTTTGAATTGCATTAATCAGAATAATATGTATACATTTACTTATATCAATGAGTTATTTGATCAGATCCAAGGAGCTCAGTATTTTTCAAATATCGACATGAGATATTGGTACCATCAACTAATGTTGAAGGAGGATGACATTCTGAAAATAGATTTTCATGCTAGATGTGGGTGTTATGACTTTTTTGGTATTCCATTTGATATGAAAAATTCCCAATCTATTTTATGGGATCTTGTAAATAAAATATTTCATGAGTACTTGGATAAATTTGTGGTGTTGTTTATTGATTATGTAACACCCGAAGCTTCTACGGTACACTTCTCTTTGAATAATGTGATAGTGCGTGTTGTACGCAACACCGAGTTCTAACACACCATAACCAATCAAACTGGCCGTTATGAATAGTAATACATACTTTTTGAAATTATATATATTTTATATTTCAAAATTGGCTTCATTTTTGGATTCATAATATCAAATTTAGCCTAAGATGAAATTTTGGTACTTTTCAGATAACTTTAATATTTTGATGAATACTGAAAATTACTAAATTTTAATTAAAAACAACTTTTTTAATCAATATAATTAATAGTGCTAAATTATGAATTTGAGTGGTTTTAAATTATATTTAGAATATATTTTTACCATTTAATATAATGATGGTAATTGGACATAATTTTACAATTAAACCGAACATAAACAAGTGACAATCTTTTGATAGTTATTATCTCTTAAAAACACGCTTTTTGTTTTGACAGCGGGAATTAATTTTAAATTAATTTCTTCCACTTCTGTGTTTTGAATTTAGAAAAATGGATTCCATATTTGGAATCAGGATTTCCAAATTGTGTAAATAGGTAACTTTTATTTTTAGACATTTTGAATAATTACTGTGATAAATATTTTATTTACCATGATTAAGGGTAAATCTGGTAAATAAGGGTCAAAAAATAATATTATAATAATACTAAATTACCCTAAAACGTGTACTAGCCTTATTGGTTGATACATTTTCTACCATAGGCATCTTTGGGTCGATTTTGGGACCCCATGGTGCCACTTTTAGGTGATAGGGACACTTTTTTTTAATTAAGTTAAAATGAATACAAAAATGACACAAGAATATATCTTTCAGAAAAATAGTTTCTACATAGGGTTATATATGTTGGATTTTAGATTATAAATATTAATTATAAACATAAAAAGATTTCCTACATAATAACCTTTTATTTATAATTTTTAGACATTAAATAATCTAATTTATTTATGACACAATGATGATGCAGTAATTACTATAATAGTGAAAAAATCAAAATACTTGATATTAGAAATACCCAAATAAATATAATATGAAACTTTAAATTAATTAAACTAATTTTATAGGATGATATAATATATTAAGGTTTATTTAATTGACCTTGTTTGAAGTAATAAATCTGTTATGAGTTTCACAAAAATCAACTACTGAATAGTGTCAAAATTGACATAAAAGAGTTCTTAAAACAAATATTATATTAGTAATTGATATTAAATTCCTAGAAATATAAAGATCGGCCAAGAGACTTATATAATGATAGGTTCATCATTAATGGACCACTTGGGGGTCTCTTGGATGTATATAATATGTTTATTAACCATATTATATAAAAATACAAAGAGACATTGTAAAAGTGAAACTAATTAATTTAGAGTTAATACTTAATGATAAGGTTAATATAAGTACCCAAACCTGTATAAAATATATTGGTTGAGTTTTTTTCAACCCATACCCACCTTAACCTTTGAATAATCAACTTTTGAGCCATTGAAAACCGAATATGAATTTATTATAAACTAATATCTCTAGCTTTTCCAAAGGTGCCCCTCACCCCTCTTATAAAAGGGCACTCCTCCTTCTCATTTCTTCACACCTTCAAAGCCTTTTGGTTCGGGAAAACTCTTCCCAAATACTCTCCCAACTTCCCTCAATAAATCCTAGTAACCTTAGTTTGATCAGAAAGCTAACCTAAGGAGCCCTTTTGATCAAATCAAAAGGATGAACCCGAAGAAGAGGTAATGATTTCACCACCCTTTTTCAAGTTCATTTCTTCTTCCACTTCTTCTTCCTTTGTTATTACCATTATAAAATAATAACTCCCGTATAATATATATACTGTGATTTTATTATAAATATGGTACAACCATATTCAGTATTCTATCCACCCTTTGAATAACATGTCACCATACGTGCGTACGTACGGCTTACCGTCTCCACGTCGTGGTGTAATTGTTATTCAATATATTATTATTTGGATGGATATAATAATGATATGTAACTCATGTAAATAATAAATTTAACATGTTAATGATTATGTATATATGATATAACAACCATTTATATATTATTTTAATATCAAAAGAATGATATTGTCGCTCGTGCGTACGTACGGACTACCGTCTCCATGAACGCGATAAGATTCATTCTACATCATATCCATTCAAGTTTAATTATCATTTGATGATTTAAAAATGATTTTTATGGTCTTTATATCATTCTGGATATGAATAATATACAACCTATCCATTATAAATATGTCTTATGTAACAAAACATATAAAAGAATACAAGTAAGTTAACACCCGAAACAACGATAATACTAAGATATTATTATCAAATCAATATTAAAAAATCATATATGATATCATATTAATGTATATGATTATTGAATAATTTAATAACAATTATTTCACCATTATACAGGAGGCTAACCTACCCCAACCAAGTAAAAGTACAAGGTAAGGGTTATTTCACAATCTCTTCATTATCCGGGGTTGTTTATATGTAATAATCTACTGGGATCTCTTTATCATCCACATCCATGTTTTCTTAAAAATGTATTTCAAAAAAATTTTATTATTTACAAGAATATGGGTTAAAGTAATTTATACCCCTGTTTGACTTTTTATAAGAGGTTTATAAAGGAATCTTTCCGTCGTTTTCAAAACAAGGTCCTTTTTAACCTTTTCGACAGAATTAAGGTAAGAATGTTTTTTTAACTTATACGGCAGGTGCGGCTATTTTCCGCCATTATAAAATCATAAAAGCTTTCCTTACAAGCTTATAAGAATATTTTAAAAGAAAATGTTTTATTTTATATTACTCTTAAATGATTTCAAAAAATATAAAGAGATATTTCTCTAAAAAGAGTTTAGATTTCATCTATGTCAACATCCTTTGATGGATTTTACGCTTATTTGATGTTGATTTATTATGATACAAAACGTCGATATTTTATTGAAGGTTTTGTGATATTTTTGACTGTGGATGTGCTATTTTTATACCATTCATATTTTATGGTGAAATTATTGACATTTCGTATCCTAGTTTTAATACGAATGTTTATGTTATGTTTAAACCTTTTCATATGGAAATGCATTGGACTTAATATGTGACGGGTGGAGCCCGCTATAGCTCCTCGATGCATAAGTAGGTCTCATTAGACAAACTATTGTCTTGGAACAAGGCCTTGGAAAAATCTTATTTGTATTCTTGGCACGAGGCCTTGGTTATGTGGTTATGATAGTCTGGCATTATGCATTCCATCATTATGAAAGTGGTTATTGATTTTTCATGTGATTATTAGATTAATAGAATATCCATGTGAATAAGTAAATGGAATTATTTCATTTTATTTGTGCCATACCATGTTGAAATTCCAAGTTTGAAAGGCTTTTGTTTTAGTTATACATTGCCTTAAATGTTTATTCTTATTAATGAAAGTTTCGGCTATATTGTTATCCTTACTGGGCATTTGAGCTCACCCCTTTTCTATGTTTTATTTTTTCCAGGAAGTGAAGAAGTAAATTATGAATGACCTGCAAGGATATTATGTGGGGATATGAGTGTGGATTATGGGGACAATATGTTGTTGTAGTAGTTTTTCATTTTATGATGTAATGTAAGACTTATGAATATATCTAGTGTTTCCAAGGCTACTAAACCAATCGGTCTTTTGAGATTTGATCTTTCTTGTGATCATTCCAACGTTATGTAATAATGCACCGACTCTGGGTAACTAGGGTCGGGGCGTTACAGTTGGTATCAGAGGAAGTTTAGTACAAACCTTGGAAGCTAGATTTAGATAAACTCTGATTAGAGCACGTAGACCTAAGATTAACTTTGAGGATTAGTATAGAAGAACTTCCTAGAATTTTGGTATTGTAGAGAATTTGTGAGTTTTTCGAGCAATACATCCCTGTCTGGATATGAGTAGGTAGAGGCGGATCTGGCACAGATGTAACTAGGGGTAAAACCCGAAAACACTGCTTTGATCTAGACTCGAACGGGAACTAGTGCATGACAACGGGCCTTGCTGCACTATTGGTTACGACACTCCCGGGGGATATGCTTTGGATAATTCTCAATTTCTTTACAAACCATTATGAATGGTTTATGAGTATATACTTCCTCAAAAGAGACATTTTTATGATTATGGATTATATCCATAAATAGTTCAATTTATGTTAAGTGTTTTATAAGTATGAGATTATGTATTTTGATTCATAAATTGATCTAGTTATTTCCATTGTTTAGAAATGGAGCCTAGTGGAATAAATGGAAACCGTATCAGTGCACGCACTCCATGTAGATATTGCCCTCCTGCTCAAGATAATTATAGAGGAGCTAGTGATGCAACTAGTGCCGATTAGCTAATCACCATACTGGGATAACTTACTCAGGTTATGAATAACAACCTTACCCGTATGGAGCACCCTGATCCACAACATGGAGGATCAATGTTAGATCGATTCATGAGGAAACAACCACCAATGTTCAATGGGAGTACAAATCCCTTAGTATCTGAGCAATGGATAAATTCCCTAGAGAAAATATTTCAAGCTTTGGGGAGCAGTGAAAGGGTAAAAGTTATCATGGAAGTTTACCACCTCACTGGAGATGCTGATCAATGATGGTCATTGATTCAAAACATGAAGGAAGATGATGAAGTATCAAATATGGAATGGAGGGAGTTCAAATATCTGTATTTAGAAAAATACTTTCCTCAGGACCATCGAGCAGATATGGAAAGGCAATTTCTGAGTCTGAGACAAAAGGAGGATGAGAATGTCACAAAGTATGAGGATAACATTACAAGGTTATCAAGGTATGCTGGAGATTATATACGTAACCCAAGAAGTAGGATTGATCGTTTATTTGATGGGTTAAAACCATTTCTTCGTCGAGCATTAGTCTCACAATCCTTTTCGTCATACGAAGACATTGTCTCATGTGCTATCAAGACCGAAAAGGAATTCTCTAAGTCTTATGACTTTAAAGCAAAGCAAGAGAAGAAGAGACCTGGTGATCAATCTAGGAATGGAAATAAGGGGAAGAAGGGAAAGGTTGAATATCCATCTTGTGGTAAATGCGGGAAGAAACATCCTGGTACTTGCTTGAAGGGAATGGGAGTCTGTTACAAGTGTGGTGAAAAAGGCCACCAAGCTCGTGATTGAAAGGGGAAGAAAAAAGCTACCAACGTTCAGTGCTACAATTGCAGGGAGATGGGGCATTATGAAAATGAATGTCCTAAGCGTCAAGAGAACTTACCTCAGAAAAGGCCAAGGGATCAAGGCCACGCTTATGCTATCACTACTGCTGAGGTAGAAGCTCCGAAAGACGTGGTGGCAGGTAATTTAATGGTTTCCTCAAGTTTAGAAAATGCATTATTTGATTCTGGATCATCGCATTATTTCATATCTTCCCAGTTTGCTAAGAAAATTAGATATTTCCAATTTAATTTAATAAGTGAGATGTTAGTTAAAACTCCTAAGGGAAGTATCATTGCAACAAAGTTTTGTAAATCAGTCCCCATTAGAGCACATAAATGTTCTTTATCTGCTGATCTCATTGTCATACCTATGATTGAGTTTGATATAATCCTAGGTATGGACTGGCTTTCGAACTATGATGTGAAGATTTATTGTAAGAAGAAATAGGTTACGATTCTTGATGATAATGATAAGGAACACCTTATCTTTAGAGCAGAATCGTCACCACCCAATTCTTATTTAGATCCACCCTCAATAGCTCAACTAAATTCAATTTTTGGGGAGGAAGAGAATGAAATAACTGTGGGTGAGGAATGGAATGTTCAATTAAATGATGTACCTATTGTGAAAGAATTTGTAGATGTATTTCTGGAAGATTTACCTGGAAATCCTCCAGAACGAGAAGTTGAGTTTTCCATTGATTTGATTCCTAGATCAAGGCCTATATCGAAGACCCCTTATAGAATGGCCACTGTAGAATTAGTTGAACTAAAGAAACAATTAGAGGAATTGAGTAATAAAGGATTTATTCTCCCTAGTGTTTCTCTATGGGGAGCCCCTGTTCTTTTTGTTAAAAAGAAAGATGCATCTATGAGGTTATGTATCGACTACAGGGAGATCAATGCTATAACGATAAAGAACAAGTATCCCCTACCTCAAATTGATGATTTATTTGACCAACTGCATGGAGCTCAATACTTTTCAAAGATTGACCTTCGATCTGGATATCAACAGTTGTGTGTGAAGAAAGAAGACATTCTGAAGATAGCATTTCGAACTAGGTACGGGCATTACGAGTTTACTGTAATGCCGTTTGGATTGACTAATGCACCCTCTGTATTCATGGATCTGCTGAATAGAGTTTTCAAGGAGTATCTCGATAAATTTGTGGTGGTATTTATTGATGATATCTTGGTATACTCCAAAACCAACGAAGATCATGAAAATCACTTGCGCATTGTCTTGGAGACTCTGAGGAGGCATGAATTATATGGAAAGTTTGGCAAGTGTGAATTCTGGCATCATGAGATTTATTTTCTTGTCCATATTGTCTCTAAAGATGGAATCTATGTTGATCCTTCTAAGACCAAGGCAATCCAAGAATGGCCAGCTCCTACGAGTATAACTGAGGTACGTAGTTTTATTGGTTTGGCAGGTTATTATTGATGTTTCGTCCATAATTTTGCCCGATTGGCTAACCCATTAACGAAGCTCACACGTAAAGGGGTTAAATTTGTTTGGACAAAAGAGTGTGAGGAATGTTTCGAAGAACTGAAGAGAAGATTAGTCAATGCTCCTATATTGACTCTACCATCGAGGAATGATGGGTTCACATTTATAGTGATGCATCAAAGAAAGGACTTGGTTGTGTCCTTATGCAGAATGATAGAGTTATTGCCTATGAATCACGACAGTTGAAAATTCATGAACAATACTATCCTACTCATGATCTCGAGTTAGCAGCTGTGATCTTTGCTTTGAAGATAAGGAGGCACTACCTCTATGGTGAAAAATGTGAGATTTATACTGATCACAAGAGTTTGAAGTATATCTTCTCACAAAAAGAACTCAACATGAGGCAAAAGAGATGGCTTGAATTACTCAAGGATTATGATTGTACGATACAATACCACTCGGGGAAAGAAAACAAGGTGGCAGATGCTTTGAGTAGAAAATACCATGGAGTTTTGAACAATATGAGAATTGAAAGGGATCCAATTTTCATGGATCCTGTGAAGATGGACTTGGGAATAACTAGGGAAGGTGAAACATCAATTCTTTTTAAAATAGTTTCCAAACCATCTTAACTAGAAAGGATTAAGAGTTCTCAGACCGATGATGAAGAATTCTAAAAGAAGATTAAAGCTGTAAATGATGGTAGATTGAGAGACTTTGTGTATGAATATGGAATTTTGAAATTTGGGAAGAGACAGTGTGTTCCCGATATACCTGATCTAAAAAGGGAATTGTTGGATGATGCTCATAGTTCCAATTTCTCTATACACCCTGGGAGCACCAAAATGTATAGATATTTGAAGGAACATTTTTGGTGGGACAACATGAAGATGGAGATTGCTGATTTTGTTTCAAGATATATGGTTTGTCAGCAAGTTAAAGCTGGAAGGCAACAACCTGGAGGAGTCATGCAACCTCTTCCCATACCGGAGTGGAAATGGGACAATATTACGATGGTCTTTGTCATGGGGCTACCAAAGACTCCTAGAAGGAACGATGCAATATGGGTTATTTTTTATTGTCTTACCAATTCAGCACATTTTCTTGCTATAAGAGAAGATCTACCCCTGGAACGTCTTGCAAGAATATATATTAATGAAGTTGTGAGTCTTCATGGAGTACCCCTATCGATTGTTTCTGATCGTGATCCCCGTTTTACTTCAAGATTTTGGAAAAGTCTTCAGAAATCACCAGATACTGACCTTCATTTGAGCACTGCTTACCACCCTCAGATAGATGGTCAATCAGAACGGACTATTCAAACATTAGAAGACATTTTGAGATCTTGCTCACTTGACATTCAGGGTATGTGGGATCAATATTTACCTCTGGTAGAATTTTCCTATAACAATAGCTTCCATTCGAGTAT
The DNA here is from genome assembly GCA_963277665.1 of Viscum album. NCBI lineage: Eukaryota > Viridiplantae > Streptophyta > Magnoliopsida > Santalales > Viscaceae > Viscum > Viscum album. The sequence goes on along the minus strand of OY728143.1, from coordinate 2,143,955,858 downwards.
TCAGATGGCACCATATGAAGAGTTATATGGAAAGAGATGTCGTACACCAACCTGTTGGGATGACGTTGGTGAAAGAAAACCTGTAGGCCCAGAATTGGTGGAGGAAACGATGGAAAAGGTGAAGGTAATCCAAAATCACATCAAAGCAGCTCAAAGTAGGCAGAAGAGCTATGCTGATAATCGAAGGAAGTATTTGGAATTTCAAGTCGGTGATCAGGTTTTCCTGATGGTATCTCCATTGAAGGGAGTCATACATTTTGGTAAGAAAGGTAAATTGAGTCCCAGGTACATCAGACCTTTCGAAATTCTAGAACGAATTGGGGCTGTAGCTTACCGATTGGCAATGCCGCCAAGTCTCTCCAAAGTTCACGATGTGTTCCACATATCTCTATTGATGAAATACATGCCTGGCCCAACGCATGTACTCACATACGAGGAATTAGAACTGGAACCCAATATCTCTTTTTGTGAAGAGCCCATCAAGATTCTTGATACGAGAGAATATGTGCTGAGAAACCGGACGACACGTCTGGTAAAAGTTTTGTGGAGAAACCATAAGATGAAAGAGGCAACGTGGGAACCCGAGGAGCTTATGATGAAGAACCACCCGAGTCTTTTCATGTGTTAAGTATTCTAGAATTTTCGAGGACGAAATTATTTGAAGGAGGGGAGAATGTAACACCCCAAGCTTCTATGGTACGCTTCTCTATGAATAATGTGATAGCGTGTGTTGTACGCAACACCCAGTTCTAACACACTATAACCAATCAAACTAGCCGTTATGAATAGTAATACCTAATTTTTTAAATTATATATATTTTATATTTCAAAATGGACTTTATTTTGTGATTCTGAATATCGAATTTAGCCTAAGATGAAATGCTGGTACTTTTCGGATAACTTTAATATTTTGATGAATAGTGAAAATTACTAAATTTTAATTAAAAACAACTTTTTTAATCAAAATAATTAATAGTGATATTTTTTGAATTTGAGTGGTTTTAAATTATATTTAGAATATATTTTTACCATTTAATATAATTTTGGTCATTGGACGTAATTTTACAATTAAACCGAATATAAACAAGTGTCAATCTTTTGATAGTTATTATCTCTTAAAAACACGCTTTTTGTTTAGACAACGGGAATTAATTTTAAATAATTTCTGACACTTCTATGTTTTGAATTTAGAAAAATGGATTCCATATTTGGAATCAGGATTTCCAAATTGTCTAAATATTTAACTTTTATTTTTAGACATTTTGAATAATTACTGCGGTAAATATTTTATTTACCATGGTTAAGGGTAAATCCAGTAAATAAGGGTTAAAAAATAACATTATAATAATACTAAATTACCCTAAAACGTGTCCTAGCCTTATTGGTTGATACATGTTCGACCATAGGCATCTTTGGGTCGATTTTGGGACCCCATGGTTCCACTTGTAGGTGATAGGGACACTTTTTTTTAATTAAGTAAAACTGAATACAAAAATGACACAAGCATATATCTTTTAGAAAAAAAATTTTTACATAGGGTTATATATGTTGGATTTTAGATTATAAATATTCATTAGAAATATATATAGATTTCCTAGATAATGAAATTTTATTTAAAATTTTTATACATTAAATAATATAATTTATTTATGACACAATGATGATGCAGTAATTACTATAATAGTGAAAAAAATCAAAATAATTGATATTATAAATACCCAAATAAATATAATATGAAACTTTTAATGAATTAAACTAATTTTATAGGATAATATGTTATATTAATATTTATTTAATTGACTTTTTTCTAAGTAATCAATCTGTTATGAGTTTCACAAAAATCAACTATTGAGTAGTGTCAAAATTGACATTAAAGAGTTCTTAAAACAAATATTATATTAGTAATTTATATTAAATTCCTAAAAATATAAGGTTCGTCCAAGAGACTTATATAATGATAGGTTCATCATTAATGGACCACTTTTGTGTTGCTTGGATGTATATAGTAAGTTTATTAACCATATTATATAAAAATTCAAAGAGACATTGTAAAAGTGAAACTAATTAACTTCGAGGAAATACTTAAAGATAAGGTTAATATAAGTACCCAAACCTGTTTAAATTCTATTGGTTGAGTTGTTTTCGACCCATCCCCACCTTAAAATTTGAATAATAAACTTTGGAGCCATTGGAAACCGAATATGAATTTATTATAAACTAATATCTCTAGATTTTCAAAAGGTGCCCCGCACCCCTCTTATAAAAGGGTACTCCTCCTTCTCATTTATTCACACCATCAGAGCCTTTTGGTTCGGCCAAACTCTGCAAAAATACTCTCCCAACTCCCCTCACTAAAACCTAGAGGCCTTAGTTTTATCAGAAAGCCAACCTAAGGATCCATTTTGATCAAATAAAAAGGAAGAACCCGAAGAAGAGGTAATGATTTCACCACCCTTTTACAAGTTCATTTCTTCTTCAACTTCTTCTTCATTTGTTGTTACCATTATAAAATAATTACTCCAGTATAATATATATACTGTGATGTTATTATAAATATGGTACGACCATATTCAGTATTCTATCCACCCTTTCAATAACATGTCACCATACATGCGTACATACGACTTATCGTCTCCACGTCGTGGTGTAATTGTTATTCAATATATTATTATTTGGATGGGTATAATAATGATATGTAACTCATGTAAATAATAAATATAACATGTTAATGATTCTGTATATATGATATAACAACCATTTATATATTATTTTAATATCAAAATAATGATATTGTCGCTCGTGCATACGTACGGACTACCGTCTCCACGAATGCAATAAGATTCATTCTCCATCGTATCCATTCATGTATAATTATCATTTGATGATTTAAAAATGATGATTAAGGACTTGATATCATTCTGGATATGAATAATATACAACCTATCCATTATAAACATGTCTTACGTAACAAAACATATAAAAGAAAACAAGTAAGTTAACACCCGAAACAACGATAATACTAAGATATTATTATCAAATCAGTATTAAAAGATCATATATGATATCATATTAATGTATATGATTCTTGTATAATTTAATAAAAATTATTTCACCATTATATAGGAGGTTAACCTACCCCAACCATGGAAAAGTACAAGGTATGGGTTATTTCACAATCTCTTCATTATCCGAGGTTGTTTATATGTAATAATCTACTGGGATCTCTTTATCACCCACATCCATGTTTTCTTAAAAATGTATTTCAAATTTTTTTTATTATTTACAAGAATATGGTTTAAAGTCATTTATACCCTTGTTTTAATTATTATAAGTGGTTTATAATGGAATGTTTCCGTTGTTTTCAAAACAAGGTCCTTTTTAACCTTTTCGTCAGAATTAAGGTAAGAATGTTTTTTTAACTTATAGGCGGGTGCGGCTATTTTCTGCCGTTATAAATTCTTCAAAGCATTCCTTACAATCTTATAAAAATATTTTCAAAGAAAATGTTATATTTTATATGGATCTTAAATGATTTCAAAAAATAGAAAGAGATATTTCTCTAAAAAGAGTTTTGATTTCATCTATGTCAACATCCTTTGATGGATTTTACTCTTATTTGAAGTTGATTTATTATGATACAAAACTTCTATATTTAATTGAAGGTTTTGTGATATGTTTGACTGTGGATGTGCTATTTTTATACCATTCATAGTTTATGGTGAAATTATTGACATTTTTTATGCTAGTTTTAATACGAATGTTTATGTTATGTTTAAACCTTTTCATATGGGAATGCATTGGACTTAATATGTGACGGGTGGATCCCGCTATAGATCCTCGATTCATCAGTAGGTCTCATGAGACAAACTAGTGTCTTGGCACAAGGCCTTGATAAAATCTTATTTGTAGTCTTGGCACGAGGCCTTGGCTATATGGTTATGATAGTCTGGCATTATGCATTCCATCATTATGAAAGTGGTTATTGATTTTGCATGAGATTATTCGATTAGTAGAATATCCATGTGAATAAGTAAATGGAATTATTTCATTTTATTTATGCCATACCATGTTGAATGTTCATGTTTTAAAGGCTTTTGTTTTAGTTATACATTGTCTTAAATGTTTATTCTTATTTATGAAAGTGTCCGCTATATTGTTATCCTTACTGAGCATTTGTGCTCACCCCTTTTATATGATTTATTTTTCCCAGGAAGTGAAGAAGTAAATTATGAATGACCTGTAGGGATATTATGTGGGGATATGTGTTTGGATTATGGAGACAATATGTTGTTGTAGTATTTTTTCATTTTATGATGTAATGTAAGACTTATGAATATATCTAGTGTTTCCAAGGATACTAAACCAATCGGTCTTTCGAGATTTGATCTTTCTTGTGATCATGACAATGTTATGTAATAATGCACCAACTCTGGGTAACTAGGGTCGGGGCGTTACAGATGAAATTCCTATATATTATAAAAGTAAATAAGAGAATGAAAAACATTTAATGGTTGTTTTGAAAAGCATAAATGAAAATAAACACCATGGGAAATTCATCATGTGTGAATTATGGTTGCAAATAATTTCTTTCCATGGTCGCATTATTTCAAAATATGGAGTAATAGTAGATCATACATAAACAAAAGTTGTTGAATAATGGCCAAGAACCACAAATATAACTTAGATTCATATCTTCCTTGGTATTGTAGGCTATTAACGATGTTTTGTTGAAATATTTTCATAGTTATCCAACCCAATGACTGTGTTAAATAAAAAAATGTGTTATATTTATATAGAAAAAATAATTTCATGAATTTTTTCAATAATTGAATAGTGGATTTTTTAATTCTCTAGTTTTGACTCTACCTTATAGGAATTGTGATTTTCCCCTATAGTGATGCTTCTATGAAGGTACTTGGTTTTGTTTTAATGAAGAATGATCAGGTAATTGTTTATGCTTTTTGAATGTTGGAACCTCATGAGTTAAATTACCCTACACATGATTTGGAATTAGAAACTTTTGTTTTTGCACTAAAAATTTGTAGGTATCATTTCTATAGATCCAAATGTCAAATATATACTGATCATAACTATTTTATGTAAATATTAACTAATAAGGAATTGAACATGAGGTAGAGAAGATGGATTGAACTGATAAAGGATTATGATTTTATGATCAATTACCATCTAGGAAAATCATACAATGTGGCAGAAGCTTTGAGTTGAAAACATCTTTCATCATTAACCATGTTACATCTCGAAAATTATCCCTTGATTAATGATTTGATGCATTTTGGCCACAATGTTTTTGTTGCTAGAAATTCATCTATTTGATTCATGTGTTGGTGAAGTTTTCTATATCAGACAAAATCAAGAAAGCACAAAAGGATGGTAGTGAGTTAAAGAAAAAGGTACCACTAGCGAAGAAAGGTAAGTTTCATGAATTTAATTTTTATGATGATTTGTTAATGATTTCGAAAAAATATTATATGTGCTATGTGATTCCCAGTCGTAGAAAAAAATGTTGAGTGAAGATCATAGTTCATTATTTTTAATTCATCCAGTAAGTACAAATATGGTTAAAGGCCTTCAGCAGTATTACTAGTGGGTTTTAATGAAAAGGGATATTTCTAATTTTCCATGAAATATTTTACGTGACAAAAGGTTAATAAAGAGAGATAGTTACCAAAGCGGATGCTTTATCCTTTTCCAGTTCTAGAGTAGAAATGAATAAATATATCCATGGACTTCATTTTGGAACTAACTAATACATCTCAATGAAACAATGAAATATGGGTTCTTGTTGTTTGACTGAAAAAATATTAACATTAATTTGTATTTGAGATACAATGTATTTGGGTCAGATTTCTCAATTGTACCTCAAAGAGATGGTCATGTTATATGGAGTGACTCTTTCCATTGTATATGACCAGTATCCTAGGTTCACTTATAATTTTTTAAAGGGCCTTTAGTATTCATTGGGAACATAATTAAATTTCAGTACAACGCTTCATCCTCAGTGAGATTGGAATTTAGAACAAACAATTCAGAACATGGATGATATGCTTCGACCTTGTTCAATGGACTAACAGGGAAGTTGAGATCAACAATCTATATTTAGTTATGTTTTATTATAATATTAATTTTCATTTCTATATATAGATTGACCCTTTTGAGGTATTGTGTATGAAGCGGTGTCGAACTGTATCTTCTTGGGATGAAATTGTGGAAAAGAAGTTAATGAGACCAGAATTAGTAAAGGAATTAGATGAGAAAGTGATGATGATACAACAACACATGAGTAATGTTTAGAGCATGCATTAATGTTTTTTAGATAACATAATGAAAGACTTCACTTCTGAGGTAGGTGAGCATGTTTTCCTTAAAATCTCTTCTTGGAAAGTGTGATGTGTTTTGGTAAGAAATGAAATTGAAGTATGCGGTTTATCGGTCCTTGTGAAATCATGGATAAAGTTGGACCAGTTGAATTTCAAGTAGCATTACCTCTAATTCTATCTCCGGTACACATTGTTTTTCATGTTTTGATGTTGAGAAATTATGTGCTACATTCATCTCATTTTTGAGCCCATAAATAGTTCAGCTGAAAGAGAACCTTTTTTATGAAGAGAAACATATTCCAATTTTTGATCACAAGGAACGTGTATTTCAAAATATGGTAACACACTATGTAATGGTTTTGTGAAGAAACCACATGGTTGGGGAAGCAACATGGGGATCTAAAAATTATATGAGGGAAATCCACCATCACTTGTTTAATAATTAAATAATGTTGCAAGGACACAATTTCCAGAAGGTGGGAACAATGTAACACACTAAGGTTTTAAAAAATTATCTTGAAATTCATGAAATTTTGTTTTATTTAGATAATTATAACCATCCTTTAAACATAATTTTACCACTTCAATGATTTGAATATTGAAAAAATGGACATACACAGTTGCAATCAATAAGTTATTTAGAGTATTACAAGACTAAATTATTTTTTGGTTAATAGTAACATACCTTTATGAATAATAATGTTACCCTTATGAATAGTAACATACCCTTCAAAAATTAACCTCATATATAATAGTATACATATAAGGTTTAATTGAATATATTATATATCTGTATATTTGAATAATTAAATAAATGATTTAAAATAGTAATCTTTTGAAATAAAATATTATTTTATTTAAAAATTATATTAATCATATTTAAAAAATTACTTCCAAAAAATTGTTTTGATTTTTGAATTCTACACATTGAAATTTTTTTATGTTGATCATTTTTGAATTTTTCTGAAATATTGGAATTTTTTATGAATTGTGAAATACAGTAAATTACAATACATATAAATTATCAGTTAAATACAATATTTAATAAATCATGGATGATGTAAGAACACTTTTTTTGAAAACACATTCCCTCTTTACTATTTTTTCACAAGAATTAAGACTATTAATAGTATTTGGAAATTATATTAAACTAATGACTAAAATAGTGTAAAACTCCTCCTCTCTTCTACTATAAATACCACCCATTTTCCCCCTCCTACTCACACACATATCAAGTAAGGAAACATGCCTAAGTTCATCCCAATACTTCACTAATGTACCTTCCCCACGTCTAAGACCTGCTTGTATAACCAAAAGGCCAAGCCCAAGGTTTTTAGGATGGATCTCAAGGAGTACAGAACAAGAGGTAATCATCCTCTTTTGATTTGTTTTTTTCATTTTCATTTCTATTATAATTCATTCCTCACCTACCCTTATCCAAATAGAATTAATGATCTATTATCTTACATATTATGGATTTAATCATGTTTATGTATGTTTTACCAATATATATCTTATCTACTCCCACTTATTCTAGAAATTAATATATTTTCTATGATGTGTCTATTTACTAACATTGTGGACGATGTGATCTCAATTTTTTATATTTCATTAATGACTGGTCATGAATTAATATTTAAGATTGATATAGATTATAATTTATGTATTATATATTATTTAAGGTTGTGTAAATTTTTTTTACTCATGATATTAATTTACAAAACAATGCAAGTTCGTTATTATCAAAGAACCCCCATTATGATATGAAGATACATAATTAATGTTTCAACTAATGAATCGTCATTATATAAGAATTAAAAACGCAAAATGGTATAATTTAATGTTTTGGAAACAATTAAATACCATTTCTATACAATTCTGGAGTTTCGATTTTAACCGACATGAAAATCCATTACGAACCGGTCATGGAAACAATGTAATTCATGCACCTGAAACAATTGAAATAAAAAAGTATTAATAATAAATGGATAGAATTATGTTATAATGTGATAATAAAAGGTGTAATAAACATTAATAATTATTTGTAAATTATTAATAACATTATTTTAACCATCCTACAAGAGGTTTAAACACATTTTAACGAAGTCTATCATAAGGTAGGAAATCTTCCCTTTCTCACTTTTATTCAAGAATCTCCTCTATGTTTTGATCTATTATTTTTAATTCCTATGGATGAGGTATATTGTTTCACCAACATAAAGCACTTGTGATGTATTAACTATTAGAGACCCCATTCTCTATCATTATGTCCTCCCATGTACACATGTTACCATGCCAAAATTTCGTAAGTTAATTCTAATCCCAATTTCTATTCATTGAGTTAACCTTCAACTTAATTGGTTTCTATCATGATAATAGGATTATGAAATTTAATTTTTTTATATTATGTTGTATTATGTGTATTTATAGTATATATACATATTACCTATATATAATCCATTCTCTCTTAAATGGTATGGTATTGGTAAATGAAATTCCCCTTAAAATCCTTTTAGTTGTCTCATTTATAAAATCCAAAGAGATTGTTTTTTTATGTGAGGGGTGTTCTATTATAATTTCATGATGTTTTAAAATTATAGTGTTTCCATAATATGTTTTATAGTTATTTTTTAATAATATGTTTTCATTATTTTATGTTTTAAATGTTTATGTTATAAGAGGGGTTTCTTTACAAAAAAATGGTATTTAGAAATGTGAATGTGTTTTTCTAGACGGTGTAAATAAGTTCTGATGTGATTTATTATTGTTATGTTCCTTCTAAATTATTTATGTTTGTTTGGGCCAATTATAGCTCAAGATATAATGTGTAATCCCTATTATAGATGATTATATATTGGGTTTAGCCAATTATAGCTCAAGATATGACGGGTGATCCCCATTATATCTCTATAATGCATTATGCACTCTTGAGATAGAAGTTGGCCAAAAGGTTATTCCACGTTTAACGGTGAAAGTACAAGGGATATAGAAAAAATTTCCCGTAGAAAAATTTTTATCTTTCCCTGAATGTTAATGATTTTTTATGAAATGGGTTTTGTGGGTTTTTATGTTATCACTTGACTAACGATTTATTTCCTTATATCCTTTACCGATATTTTGGTGCTAATCTAATTTTTTTAAATTTTTTTCACAAGTTATAAGGATTTTCAAGAGAATGTAGGGAAAATATATAAATTTAATGCGGATTTTTAAAAGAAAATATATTTTATTTAAAAAGTTTTATATTTTGAAAAGATGGATATTTTTTAATCGTTTCAAAATTTATGATTATGAGATGTTATGTATGTCTTATATTTGAATTTCCTAATACACTAATGTGAAATGATCCTCAATGTGTAATAATTTATATTCTTGACTAATAATCATGTTTAAGTAATGTTCTAAGATCTACTCCTTATATATATATATTAAACATAACAAAATAACCATCCATGTTTGATATTGAATGTTGCATCAATCATTCTTTGGACTGGTTGACATTCCTAGGGAATTTCAATTTCATCATTTGGTGGAAATTATATTTTTTAAATTGGGTCTCTGAAATAAAATCAAAGAGAATGAAAAATTTAAATTGATGTTTTTAGATTAGTTCAAATGCCTTAGGGGTTCCTCGAGTGTCTTGTTGTATTTCAGGAGAACTAGGACCTGAAATAACAAGTATGGGTTGTGTGAGTAGGGTGTATAATTCTAATGAAACTATGAGGACCCCAGCAGAAAATCATGTAGTCTAATTAGAGGATCATGGGTAAAGGGAATGATATGAATACATTTTAACCAAATCATGCAACAGTCCTAGATGTTTATTTGAAATTGTGCGAACCCAACATCAAATCAAGAGGCCTTATTAGAGGAGAAGGTGTGAGGCACACATGATGCACATGGTTTACCAAAACCATTCCCATGTACTACATAGTTAGTTCCACTTATGTAGTACATAAACTCTATTCATCACAAATTTTGATTACTATTAGGAAAATCCATGTGAGATGGGTTTCCTATGTAGTGGGAGTTACACAGTTGGTCCAAGGGTTATTAAAACCATGTGACCAAATTGTGGGCCACCATTTTGTGGATGAAATAAAAACCCCTTCATTAATCCTAGGTTTTAGCTAATCTTGTTCCTTTCCCTCTCCTTTACATTAGGATTTATCTCCTCCCATGGTGTGTGAACCTCCTCCTCATCTGTCTTGGTTGTTTTGAGTTATCTCCCTCTTTCAAGGTCCATTTTTTTCACCATCAGAAGAGATTGAAAGCCCTCAGTAACTAACCTCCTCAAAAAAACCTCTATTTCTTATTATATATTTTTATCTTTGTGTTTTTGGTGGGCCATATGTTTTCCATATTTTAGGGAGTTTGAAAAATCCTTTGATTTCATTCATTCTAGGATGACTATAGTATCGATAGTAGATGAGTGGTTTGTTACTATGTCATGGTAGGGATCTATAAATATTTTGATCATTGTTTCACTTTTCTGTAGATATGCTGTTGTGACACTAATATAACCCTTTTACAGAGGCTTTATTTTTGTTTATTATATTAATAAAAATGGTTTTTCCCAATGTGATATATCCTTGAGGCGAAACCTTTTTTTTGGTTCTTTTCTTTGTCTTTGGCCACCCATTTGGGCGTTCCATCATAGATGTCCTATATTGTTACACCCTGAGTTATTGTGAAATTTTTTTCAAAGAAATTAAATTTAGTTTATGGATTGTGTTATGTGCTACACCAAATTAAGTGTGTAGTACATGTAATACAACTTAGCTTGTAATACATGCAACACTACGTTTCTATGAAAACTTATTTTATTATTTAAATAATATAATATCCTTTTAATTTAATTACAAGGTTTGAATAGTTTTGACTAAATTTTAAAAATATCAATTCATTAGAAACCAATTAATTAGAAATCCAAATATATACAAATTCAATATAATGGAAATATATTTTATTTTTTTGATCAAAAATCATTTTTAAATTATGGTAATTTCAAATATTGACTTAAATTAAAAAAATATAAATTTTATATTCATCATCAATATTTTATTTTCATAAGATATGAACCAACCTTATTTTATGCATAAAAACCTCTATTTTTTAAAAAGTCAATTTTATAGCATTTTAATGGTGAACCATTTTCCAGTAAAATTTTTTATACTTTAATATATTATGTTTATTTGAATATACTTATTAATTTAAATGAGGATATAAAATTTTACTTTGAAATATGTTCTGGTATTTTTTTGCAGAGTGTCATTTTTTTATGAACAGTGAAAAATACTCCATTGTAGTTAAAAAACTAAATTTTCAATTAAATAATTATTATACATTATATTCATACATAGAGTCACAATTCATTAATAAAACATATATTAATCCAATTTATTTTATTGTAATAATTTTTATACTAAAATTATATATAAAAACATATTGAATTATTGAATGTTTCCTTTTACCAACCTACTCGCCTCATCTGCGGGGTTGGTGTTAAAATTAATTTATCAAATTTGGTGATTTATATTTTAAAAAATGGATATAAAATGTTTTAATCAGTATGATATTTAGTTTCTAATCTAATCAACATAATTCTTTGATATTATGTATAGTAACATTAGTAAAATTTTATTTACCATTTTTAAAGGGAAATTGAGTTATTAAAAGAAAAATCAATATCATAATTTTATAAAATTACCCTAACACTTATCCCAATTTAATTGTATAAGTTGGAGTATACCTAATATTAACCTTAGTATAAAATTATATCCTTTTATGGAACTTGGGTAATAATATTACATTAATATTATTTTTTTCTAAAAATATGTTGAAAATGTTATACTGATATTTTTTTAATAATTAAAAAAAAATTAATACATTGTTATACAGAAGGTAAATTATAATATAAATAATCATTTGAAATATAATAAATTTATATACATCATGAAAAAATATTTTTATTTTTTATATAAAAATAATTATATAATGGATTTTCTAATGGCGATGTTGTACTTTGTTTAATTAATGGAAATATCAAATATATAATATTAAAAATATTAAAATAAATATAATTTTACATAATTAATGAAATAAAAAAATTTATAGTAAAATATAATTTTTAGGAATATATTTTAAGTGTTGGATTGAATTTATCATATTGATATGATATTTATAAACAATAATGAATCGTATGAAAATTGACATAAATAATACATTAAAATAAATTATTTTTTATTTACAATATAAAATTTATAAAAATCTAAATTCTGACCATATTACCATAATATGTAAAAATATTAAATCACTTATCAGTTAGGGGTTCGTTTTGTTTTTTATAGTAACTATCTTAACCCAAAAGTGTAAAAATGCCAAGTTTCCATTGTGAGAGTTAAAGGATTTAACTAATTGTTGAAGCCAAAATATAAGGTTAATATTGTGGCAAAAACATGTCTCAAAATAATAATCTTATATTAATTTCACCCATAATCATTTATCTTTGACATAAATCAATTTTGTGATATTAAAGATTGAAAACAGATTTTGATTAATATAACGTTTTAATGGATTCCAAGAGTGCCCATCCCCTCTCCTATAAAAAGGCACATCCTCCCTCACGTTATCACAAAAAATTTATCCTTATATATTTTCCAAAACGTAAATATTTATCCTAAAAAAATTCTTATTTATGTTATGGAGTTTTTGGTATTTTAAAAATTTCAACCCAAGTATTCCAAAGAAGAGATACAAAGAAGTCCACCGAAGAAGAGTTATTTTTTATCGATTCATTTATGTTTATTTATTCTTCTACTTGATCCTCCTATTTTTTTCTGAAATATATTAAAATTTATAGTATCATCTATATTATGATATTTTATTACTAATTTTGGACAACCATATTCCACTCCCATGAAAAATAATATCACCATGCTTGCATATGTACAACTTACCGTCTCAACACTCTGGTGTAATTTTCCATTAATATCCAATTTATTTGGGTGGGTATAATGATGAGTATTGTTAATATAATAATAAATATAACAAGATATTGATTCTGGAACAAGGTTTATAGAATCCATATTCTTACCTTTTCACAATTAAGGAAATTATATTTCCGATCGTGCGTGCGTATGACCAACCGCCTCCACAATGTGATGTGATTCATTTTCCCTATTAACAAATAAGGAATAATTATATAAATGTATATAATCAATATATATGATATATATTACACAATATTTATTTATTAAATGATATAAATATATCCTTTCAATAAGAAATGTGACATATATGAAAAAACATTCATAAGAAAAAAAAGTAGTTAACACCCGAAAGAAGGGTAATAATGAAATATTATTAACAAACGGGTGAAAATTGTTCATATATGATATCATAAAAATGAATAAGGTAATTAAAAATTTTAATAACATTTATTAAAACATTTTAAATTAAGTTTAGATGTATATGATAGAAACCTGTTGTAAGGTAAGGTTTAATTCCACAGTCTCATTATTTCAGGATTTTTTATAAATAAGCATCTACAAGGAAATATTTATCATCCATGTACTTGTTTCATAAAAATGTATTTAAAAATATTCATACAATTCTTATTCAATTTTTAAATCATTTTTAACCATTTTATTTATTTTTTTAAAATGGTTTGAAATGAATCTCTTTTTTTTCCTAAGGATATATTTTTTTACTTTTCCTACAAAGGTAAGAGAAGAATGATTTTTTACTTATATACCGTTAACATTTGTTTTATTTCATAATGACATAATACCTTGAATAATTCCATAAAATATTACTAGGTTATTTTCAATGAAAATACTTTCTATTAAAATTGTGTTGAATTTTAAGAAAAGAAATTGATTTCTTATAAGAAATGGTATTTTACAAAAAAAACATCTTCAAAAGATTTTTCAAAATTATATTCCCTCCAATATAACATTAGTTTATGTAACATATTCTTTACTGGTGATATTCTTCATAATTATCAATCTTATTCATTCTATTAGTGGTTTATCTCTATGATAGAATGATATTTATGAAACACATTCCTTCTCTATTAGATATGTTATGATTGAAATATGTTTATGAAACCCATTTCATTCCATGGGTTATGATATGATACATTATAAATATTCATGTGGAACACATTTTTATGATTAAATTTTGAGATGGGGGATACCTATATCTCCCTCCAATTAATTTGTCAATGACTTATATATCAAGAGAAAGATATAAAGTACCTTGTCTGTCAAGATAGTTATGGGAGTGAATCATGAATACTAGGATAGTAATGTAAGTGAATCATGACTACCATGATGGTTATGGTAGTGAACTATAACTACCAAGATTTTATGGGGGAGTGAACTCATACTAATAATATTGAATTGAATCTGGTTCCTTGAATACTATGGAAATCATTTCCATATGCAGATGTGTCTCAAAAAAAATTTCATATCTTATTCCTATGTTATTATTTCATTGTTTATGACCCTAATTTCCTTATGATTAATTTCTTATGAATTGAAAATATTTATGTCATGATTTATGTTTATGATCATTTATATGTAGGGTATGATCTTTTATTTTCATTATCATGTTCTAATACCCCTATTTTCATGATCATGTTTACATGTCTCACTTGATTTTCACTACTAAGAATCTCATCTCCCCCATTATGATGTTTCATTTCCCCAATGTTATGAAGATATGTTTTATTATTTATGTGTCTAATAAGGTTGATAGTCAAGAAATTCCTAGTTGGAGATATTTTAGATCACTTTTGTACCACTATTTATGTTTTTATTTTTTTAAAGGCACTAGACTAGTACAGTTTTTGGTTATCTATTTGTGAGATGTATTATATATTATAAAAAAGTGATGTAATGTTAATATATGAAAAAAGTGTATCATTAAAGTTTGTATCTGAGAATAAATTTAGTTAATCATTTAAAACTTGGAAGATAAAACCTTTGTGAGAACCCTAAGTACATGTCTAATGATAATTCTAATGATATGGGTACTGTCATGGAAGTTTGGTAAAGGATAGAGTGATTGGTTTTTAGGAAATAAATCTCTATCAAGATAATGAATATGGATATGGATTTGGTATAGATATGCATAAGTGTAATAACTAAGAAAAGTTGAATCTGGCCGTACATATGGTTAACTTAGTAAATGATAATGGCCCTTGATGCACACCTGATTTAACACTCTTGTCGTATATGCTTTGGGAATTTATAAAATCTTCACAAACATCATGATGGATTTAAATATAAGTTTTCTATGAATAACCTAGTATGAAACTAATGTGTAATATTTTAAATAAGGTCTCAACAATAAGAAATAATATAATATTTTTTCAATTCTTATGTGGTACTTCACTATGAAACTTTTTGTTACTCTGTGCTGTTTGGTTTTTATCAATGGATAGACCTGAAGGAACAATGTTAATTGAAATTATGATAGATAATGAAATGGTTTTACTCATAAAAAACCAGATTCTTTGGGATCTCTAATGAAATATTTCATTGTTATGCACACCTAGAATTATCAAGATATGAATTATGTTGGACTTCAAAATGAGAAATAGAAATAAAAACATTATATTGAGTCCTTCATGAAGAAATGTCCACATTTTTTAATGTCTCTTCTGATCTACTTATTAATGACCAATGGATTATTAGCACTGAATATATATTATCTGTTCTCCAGTTTTCAGAATGTGAGAATGTCATTTTAGTTGTTTGTTTTTTAGGAGGAGAAGTGGACCAGTGGTGGGCTCAAATAAAAAATATGAGGTGGAAAGATGAAATTTAATTCATGGATTGGTAAAAGTTAAATAACTTATTCTTCACCAAGTAATTTCCTCATATTATATATATGAAAAAGGATAATTAGTTTCTCGAGTTAATGTAAAATGATATTGAATCTGTTGGTACCTATGAAGAAAATTTCTTAAGACATGAGAGTTACGCTTATCGAATGGTCATCTAGCTTGAATATAAATTTGATATATTCTTAAGTGGATTAAAACCAAGACTCATAATGGTGTTATATAAAAGAGACAATAGTATCAATGATGATATTGTTAATTAAGATATCATGGCTTAAATGGAGGTTTGATTTATTTATCAATGTAATGATTTAGAAAAGAAGATGAAGATTTAATTTAAAGGGAAATATAGAAACCATGGTGAAAATAAGATTAATTTTCCTTTATGGTCAATTTGATGGAAGAATATTGTAGGAAATTATCTTAAGGGTTATAATAAATGTTTTATATATAGCGATAAAGTTAATTGATGATTCAATTTCAAAAATCAAATGAATAAGTTAGTTAACAATTTGAATAGAGGGAAATCTACACAAAATGATCCTCCACCACATTAGTGAAAAAACTGTTTGGAGAATGATAATTATGCAAAATAGTTCCCAAATCCAAGGACATTTTATGATGATTAGCATCAGATAACTCTTACGCCAATGGACAAGGGTAAATCTCATGTGATCACTAATTCTAATGAGGGGTGCACTAAAGGCATGGTGAAAGGTACAACTACCATCTAATCTAGAACTGCTAATGTTTAATTTGATTCTTGATATATCCTCTATTTCATATCTTATGATTTTTATATGGATGTTATGATCTAACCAAAATTATTAGATGTAAAATTAGTACTCTAAAACCATAATGGTATGATGATTTCATCTCAAGTCTATGATTCCTCTTTGGTTGATGTTTTTTGATTTTTTTCCCTAAAAACCTATCATTCTTCCTATGGTTGAAATTCGTGTAATGTTATCCATGTATTTGATTTATTTTTCTAAATCCTACAGTAATTATTATGGTATGGAATCGATGATTACTGTTTCAAACCACCCTATGGTCATATATCACCGCCATGATAAGTATGAACATTCTATGGAGATTATATCCATTTTATGGGTATAAACTAAAATTCAAAAGGGTTATTTATCTCAAACGGTTAGTTAGAATGTTGACATCAATGTTATATCTATTATTTGGGAATTTTAGGATGTCTTTCAAGAAGTGTTTTCTTTTCATTATCTAAAACATTAAATTGAGTTCTTTATAGCCCTCATACTTGGTTCTACACCAATTTCCCCCAATTTAGTTATAGGAATTAATTACGAAACTCAAGGAAATACTTGATAATGGATCCATTCTTCCAATTATATCACCTTGGGGTGTACAAGTTATTTTTTGAAGAAGAAAGATGGATAAATGCATACCTACATTGATTATCTAAATTGAAAAAGATCACAATTAAGAAAAAGTTTCACTTCACCCGTATTGATGATTTGATTGATCAATTTCATTGATCTCAATAAGTGTCAATGATTGACCTTCATTCTGGATACCATCAATACTGGGTCAAGAAAAAGGATATACACATGGAAGCATTCTGTAAAAGTTTTGGTCACTATAAATATATTTTAATACATTTTGGTTTTACAAATTCACCTTCAATATTCTTCGATTTAATGAATAGATTATTTATAGATTCCCTCAATCCGTTTTTAGTAGTATTCATATATGATATTCATATCTATTCAAAAAGAAAGGACGATAATGAATACCACCTGAGAATTGTTCTAAAGACACCATTGAAAAGGAAAATGTATGATAAATTTGAAAAATTGGAATTATGGATGCAAAAGGATTTATTTTAGTATAAAATAATATCAATATATAGTATAATAGTAGATACATCAGTGAAAGAGGATATTGAATGCCTCCCTAGACCAACCATGGTGACTGAGATCCATAGTTTGTTGGGATTAATAGAATACTATTGATTGTTTTATTTAGAATTTCTAATGACTATCTAAAACATTGACCATGTTATCTAGAAAGGGATATGAGTTCCTACGGATAAATGAATGTGAGTAAAATTTAAAGGAACTAATGGAAATATTTTTCAGTGAACATATGTTAATATTACCTTGAAATTGTGAAATGTTTGTAATATTTACTGATTCATCCAAGATCGGATTGGGATGTCTCCTTATAAATAAAAATATGGTTGTATATTATTCCACATAATATTTGATGATTCATGGACCATGTTACTAGGATCATGATTAGGAGTTAGTCATGGTAATTTTTGAATTAAAGATATAGAAGCATTATCTCTATAGAGAATATTGTGAAATATATAACGACCATAAAAGATATAAAATATTTATTAACACATAAGGATTAAAAAATTTCTGAGAGGAGATATTTTGAGATGAAAAAGGATTATTACTTATTAGTACATTATCAAAATGGGAGAGAGAACATGGTTGATAATGCTCTGAGTTGAAAGCATCATGCTTGGTTATGTATAGTGAGGATCACCAAATATCAATGATTTGTGTGTTTTAAAATGAAGGATCTATAAATACTGATTGAAGGAGAAACATATTACCTTTCTCAATTGATTTTAAACCATCAATACATATAAATATTAAAGCGGAATATAAAGAAGATATAGAGCTTTAAAAAATGGATAGAATATTTTAATGAGTTTAACCTTTATCAGGATGGAATTATAGGGTTCAATAATTGTGTATGTGTTTCATATTTAACATATTTAATGATTGATCTATTATAGTAATTTTAAATATCTCCATTATCTATTAATCATTGAAGTATAATGATGTATAGTGATTTGAAAGAATACTAATAGTGGGATCTCATGAAGAGATATATTGTAGTTTTTTATCTTGATTTATAGTATTCTAGAAATCATAGGATGAAATAAAATAAATAAAGAGAATTTAATCCCATTACCAAAACAGAATTTAAATGTGAGAACACCACTATGGATTTCGAGGTTGGACTCACCAAATCCTATAAAGGGCTTAATGTTATATTGGTGGTAGTCAATGTCCTTAATATTTCGTCACAATTGATTAATATCAAAAAAGACCTCTCTCTTGATGAAAATTTCAGTATATACATTAAGGAAGTGGTGAGGCTCCTCAAGTACCACACTCTGTGTTATCTAATTGGTAACTACGGTTTACCACAGAATTCTGGTGATGTCTTTAGAAAGCACTTGATACTAAATTGAGTTTCATCACTGCTCACTGTCCATAGATGGATGGTCAATCTGAAATAGAAATTCAAACCATATAGGATATGTTGAGATAATATTTTCATGATTTCAAAGGTGGTTGGGATCAACACCTTCCTCTAGTTTTGTTTTTATATAATAATATAATTCATTCAAGAATTAAAATAGATCATTATGAAGCCCTCTATGGGAAGAAATATATAGGTATAAAATGTTTAGATGAATAGGGATAAAATAATATATTATGATGTATGACCACAGATGGGATGGATGACAACTTTATAACCATTCCACAATATATCAAAGAATCACAATGTTGGAATAAAATTTATGTGGATAACTAATGAGAGGATCTAGAATTCAAATTTGGTGAGAATATGTTTCTATGAATTTATCTATAGAATAATGTTATGTGATATGGGGAGATAGTTAAACTAATCCCTAGGTATACCAGTACCTTTTAGATTCTTCATCATATCAGTATAACAACCTATCTCTCAAAACATCCTCTAAATATCTCTCAAGTCGAAGATGTATTCATGTATCTATCCCGATAAAGTACATACATGACCCTTAAAATATAATGAAATCATAGCTCCCACCATTGTAGTTGGATATTTAATACGAGGAGAAACTAGTTGTTATTTAGTATTTTACAACGAAGGTTATATGAAACAAGACCCCTGACATGTTCAGTGTTTGTGAAAAAACTACTAGTTATAATAATCTATTTGGGAACCTGAGGATATGATAAGGCAAAATTACCCTCATATTTTTATATCAAAATGAAAAATTTCTAATGATAAATTCATTAACTAGGTGGTTGAATGCAACAGACCAATTTTTTATGATGCTCTTTTCGAATAAATTAAATATCTTTGATATCTTGTGTTATACACTACACTAAGTAAATCTTGTTGTTACATCCCAGGTATATAAAGAATATACAATTTCCATATTTATTAATATTTTTAAACTAAATATTAATTTTAATTTAAATGGAATTCCAATTCAGATCGCATACACAACACGTAAAAATGGGTTTCTTTGAAATCTTATGTTGCACACAACATAAAGTTATACCGAAAAATAATACAGTAATATTATTATTTTAACACAAATCCATTATATTCGTGGGAATGAAAAGATGTAACTGAAATATTATTATAAATTTTTGTAAAATGTCTTTACATTTATCTAATAAATTTTAGAGTCTCAAAATAAGAAGCAATCTAATTTTAACCATTAAATACAGTAATATTATTTAAAAGGTTGTTTTGCCGCCATTTGATAGAGAAAACTTCATAAATAAAGTTGTTTGTCTCTTTTACATTATATATTGGACAAAATAAAATGATTCTTTAGAATCAGGCAGTCAAAATTTACATTGGATGAAATTATGGTATTTTAGTGATAAAGGACATTTATTAATGAATAGTGAAAAATACTGCATTTTAATTCAAAAATGCACTTTAATCTAATTTCTTTATATATTTATAATTATCTATTTAATTTTTTAGAGCTTAATTAGATTATATTTTTACCATTTAATCCAATATTGGTCATTGGATGTAAATTCACATTGAAATTGTATATAAACAAGTGTCGATCTTTAGATAGATATTATTTCTTAAAAACATAATCTTTGTTTTGACAAAGGGAATTAATTTTAAATTAATTTCTGAATCTTCTGTGTTTTAAATTGGAAAAAAAACTTTCCAAATTTTTAATCATGAGGTCCAAATTTTGTAATTAGGTAACTTATATTTTTATACATTATGAATATTTACTTCAGTAGATATTTTATTAACCATGGTTAAATGGTAAATCTGGTAAATAAGGGTAAATAAATATTATTATAATAATATTAAATTACCCTAACATGTTTTATAATACTATTATATGACACATGTACGACCATGGGAATCTATGGGTCGATTTTCGGACCATATGGAGCAACTTTGGAGTGATAATGAAAAATTATATTATTTAATTTAAAATACAGAAAAAATGACATAAACATATATCTTTTAGTAAAACAATTTTTTATGGGGTTATATATGTTATATCATCAAAAATAAATATTCATTTGAAATATAAAAATATTTACTACATCATTTTATTTTATATTTAATTTTTTGATATCAAATAAATAAAATTATTTATGACACAATGATGACGTAGTGATTACCTTATGAATGAATGATTTAAATATGTTAGATTATAAAAAATAAAAAAAAATCCAAAACCAATCCAATTATTATTTTATGATTTTATTTCTAAGAATATTCATCTTAAATTCTAATGTAATGAGCTTTTTACCTTTTTAAATCCAAAATATGTTTAAAATAAAAATTATTTTCCATATTTCATAAAGAGCCCCTCCCCCTATAAATAGACACAACCTCTATCCCATTACTCACACCTCTAAATCCCCTTGTGTCATCCAAACTCTACCAAATTAAGATCCATACATCCCTATATTACTACTAGAAGCATTCCCTTATTCATAAGGCAATTCAAGAAAACCTTTTGGTTCAAACTAAATGGAGATACCCGATTTAAAGTTAACATCTTCTCTTAAGTTCTTTTCTTTTGTTTTACTACTCAAACCCCTAAACTATCAGTATTTATTTATTTTAGAAAAAATAGTATCCTCAATATACTAGGTGTTTGTTATGATAATTATTCAAACTACACTTCCACACACCTCCATCTAATGGATACGACCATACTGTTTCTGTGGATGGTGAACTACTGCCTCACAAAACGATGATAGTTCAATATTCTTCTACCACCATTCATGGTGGCCATTATGATGGAAAAATAATTATATATGATATATATTTCAATTTATTTTATCAATATGATTATGTAATTACCATTTATAACATACCATTATGCTTTCATGTTGTATAAATATGATAATTTCATTTGAGTAAGTGCCGACTACCCCCCCCCCCCCCCTCAAATTGATATGACTCATTCATACCAAACATGGAACTTATAAATGATGGTGTTAATGAAATTATGTAATTAATATAATGTATTATATTATAATGGATTTAAAATATAGCTATGTATTATTATGTTTTCATTTCATTAAAATGAAAAAAGAAATGAAAGTAGTGTTCATGCGAACATACGGCTTACCGTCTCCATGAACGATGCATTTCATTTCTTATATCCAAATATTCTGGAATATTATTAACACATACATACTGGATATATATGATATATATATGGTATCTGAATCTTGAATATCATTCTGGAGATAATTAAATTTTGACCTTGTGGACAAATTGTAATTATAACAAGTTCATTTTTAACTCAAATTCTAAACATCAACAAAATGTACGATATGAACTCAAATAATTAACTAATTGAAGTTGCAAAGTAATAAGTGATATAAAAAGTATAATAAAATTTAAAAATGTTATGATGAATTTAGAAATTAAATTATGTTTATTATACAGGAATAACAAGGAAAAACGATTCAAGTCGGATACGAGGTAATGGAACTTCATAACCCAATTTCCATTCTTTGGGTTGAACATAAAATTCCTGATTACGTCATGCTATAAATGTGTGTGAATGATCTTTTATTTTTTTACACTTAATATCCATATATATTGGGTTTATTTATATTTGTCACACATAATTATTTCATTGATTTATCCTTAATTTAATGATTTGATCATTTTGGAGGAACCTTTCACCATTCTTTTCTAGTCCAGGACATCCTTTATGTTTTATAATTTAATTTTCATTTTCTTATGTTGAAATATGTTCTTATATAACCATATTTATTTACAATTTATGTCTATGTGATTAGAGATCATTTTATCTCTCATCAACTCATTTTCTTAATTTTAAAGTGACTATGTTAGGTTGTTGAATATTCGTAACGGACTATGCCACATCTCCTCTCATTTGAGGCATATCTTGATCTTTTTCACCTTTATTACCCATATAAGGTTTATATACTTCCGTTTCACATGTTATATCATGAATATACATATTATCATGATAATATATGTTTTTTTTAATGTTATTCTTTAACTATTTTTATTCAGGTTTTTTCTCATGTGGTACAATACTCATTAACTTCAACCTCATTTTAAATGTTTTAAAGATTTAATCTTATAATTTAATCTTATTAATGTCCATGTTATCAAATTGGTTTTAAGGATTTATTAATATGGGCATTAATTTTTTAAAATTTTAATTCCTAAAAAAGTTTCAAAGTTGTTGGGGACACTTTGATATAAAAACATCTCTATTAAATGTATTAAATGGTTTCAAAAGAATATTTTTCTACATAGCATTTTAGTAAATAATAAAGGGAATGCTTATTTTTAACGTATCTGGTGAAACATGCCTTTCTCCCACCATGGTTATTATTTGATCTTTGGCTTCCTTAACAATTCATAGGGTTTTTAATGGAAAATAAATATGATATACCTTTTTTCTGTTTTTTGGTATTGAAAATTGTTTTGGGAAAGAATGTATTATTTCAATATCTTTTAATGATATACTATGATTGAAATACGGAAATGTTATGTTTAATTTATGATTGTTTAATTTATTATGAATATTTCATGTTTCTTGGGAATTTTTTACATATATGGGTGGTTCCACGATAAACCTAGGGCGGGTGAGGCCGAGATATCTCTCCAACGCATTGGGTAACATGACAGAGGTAAATATTAATGTTTCTCCCAAGAGATTTAGGAATATGCTATGATGGGAATGGAAAATATAACTCCTTATGTATCTATGAAATATACAAATTATGTATGTTATGTATTCCATAAGTTACCTTTATGATTTATGATTCCATTATGTTATTCATAAATATTATGATTTCATGAGGTATGTTTTGATTGAAATGTATGTTTTCATTGATTTGTATTTATTGAAGGGTTAATGATTCCTATCCTTATTTTATAAACCATAATGATCTTTTTATGCTCATCCCATGTTTTTATGTTTTTTTCACAGGACATAAAGATGAATAGGGTCAGAATGGGATCAATGAAAAGTCATGCTTTCTAAAACATAGAACTAGACATGATTTGTTTTTAAGAGTTATAATTTTATTAAAAAAATGTAATCTCAGTTGAACTATCTACTTTGTAATTTATGTAATGTAATTTAATATATATGACCTAATTCTATAGAACTCTAAACCTGAAAATATCCTCAATGTGAATTTTTGACTTAACTCAAGATTATGTAATGTTTAAGGCCGAGTCCTTATACATGTTCTACATACAAAACTATCTCAGATTGCATTACAAAGAACACTGAATTTATATGAATTATTATGTAATTATTTAAATAAGATAATAACCATGCTATTAAATTAGTTAGTTGGAATTACATTAAATAACTTATGAAAATGTGAATTCATTGGTCAACAATGAATTATAATATATATATATATATATATATATACCATTATAATATAAATGAAAAATTATTATTTTTCATCTCCAAAAGTAATTTTACTACTAATTTTATTACAATTAATAAATTAACTTAATAATATATTTGTTATATATTTAATTTTTATCAAATATATTTTAAAGTTACAATATAAGAACCAACTATATTTTATGTATGAAATACATTATTTTGTAAAAGGTAATTTTATCACCTTATAATGAAGAACACATTTCAAATATAATTTTTGACAAATTTAAATATTATATTTTAATAAATAAACACATTAATTGAAAGTTTTATATAAAAATTTACATTGATCGAAAGTATTGTATTTTTCTAAGATGTTTAATTTTTTGACAAACTGTGAAAAATATTGCATTATATTTAAAAATGAATTTTTTTTTCATATATTTTGTATACATTAATTAGATTTTTAAAGTAAATAAATATAAATAATACACATATTAATAAAATTTAGGTTATTGGAATCATTTTTATATAGAAATTAAACATCAAAAATTATTGAAAAGTTGAATGTTTCCTTTTACCCCCATAATCGCCATATTTTGTGGGATTAGTGAGAACCAAATTTAGGAACTTCTGTGATTTGAATTTGGAAAAATAGAATTAAAAAATTGTAATCAGTATGGTACTTTGTGTCTGATATGATCAGTTTAATTTTTGGATCTTATAAATAATAACTGTAGTAAAATTTTATTTTACACATTTAATACCAAATCACGTAATTGAAGGTGAAAATAATATTATAATATTATTAAATTACATGAAATATTTTCCCAATTTCATTCAATAAGTGGGTATTGAACAAAATAATCTATATTCATAAATTATAATCTTTTTAAGCATCTTGGGAAAGAATACAACATTTATAATATTATATTTAAAAATAAGTTAAAAATGTCATACTCATGATTTTTATAAGTAATAAATTTTTATTACGTGGTAAATAAAAAGATAAATTTAGTTATTAATAGTAATTTTAACACTAATAAAATTTAATTCATGAGGATAATTTATTTTTAATATTTATAGGAAATAATAGTTTTATTAATCTGTTGTACAATAATGTTGTAGATGGTTTAATTAAAGAAAATATCAAAAAATAATATTAAACATTTTAATTTGAATATAATTTGATATAATTAGTAAGACCCATGAATGTTATGGGTAACTTGGACATGTTAGAAATTTATTATAAGCATTGTTTATAAGTTTTAATTTTGATATGATATTTATTTTTATGGAATAATAAATGATATCAAATTGAAATAAATAATACTTTAAAATACCAAATATTTTGTTAAATGATATAAAACTCATAAAAATATAAAAAAACTAACATTAATAAGTAAATTTTACATCAATGATCCATTTGTGGGTTGTTTTACATTTTAATGAAACTATATTAACCCTAAAGAGTAAAAGAGTTGAGTTATCATGATAAGAGTTAAAGGATTTTATTAAGGGTTAAAGCCAAATGATAATGATAATATTATCACCCAAACATATATATAAATAATTTTATATGAATATTAAGAGCCATAATCATCTTATATTATAAATAAATCACTTTTCACCTATTTTAAATTGAAAATAAATTTATATTAATTAATTATTTTAAGGGATTCCAAGAGTTCCCATCGCCTCTCTTTAAAAAGGAACCTCCTCTCTAACTTACTCAAACAATTTTGAGAATTATATCTTGAAATAATTGAAAAAATTAATATTCAAAACATTCTTAGTTTTGTTATATTTCATGGTCTTAAAAAAATAACATCTCTAGTTTCTGTAAGAAAAGATCCAAAGGAAGCCCAATAAAGAAGAGTTAACTGTTTTACCAATTGATTTTAGTTTATTTATTCTTCTAAATCATCCACATATGATTATTTAATACTAATTTAATGACTTTTGTATGGTAATTATTATGATATTTTATTATGATTATGGTTCAACCATATTAGTCCTTTTATTCATCCCATGAAATCTTATAGCACCATGCGTGTGTACATATGACTTACCATCTCCACACTGTGGTGTAATTTGTTTTAATCAGAAATTTATTAGGAAGTGTATAATGATTAATTTAATAATTTAAATAATATATATAACAAGATATTTATTCTATAATAAAATATATAACATCAACTTAATAACCATTTCATAATTAAATAAATGACATTGTCGCTCATGTGTAAGTATGACCTACCACCACCATGATGTGATTTGATTAATTTTACATAATAGTAAATAAAAAATGATTATAAAAATATATATAATGTTAATATATGATTAATATTTCCTAAATAATATTTTGAAAATTATGGTACCATATCTATTTCACAAGAATTGGGACTTCTATTACAAAAAATGCATAAAAAAATAAATCAATTAACACCAGAAAGATGATTAAAAATGAAATATTATTAACCAAAAAGTGGTAAGGTGGTCATATATGATGTGATAAATATTAATATGGTTATAAAATAAGATAAATAAATTATTTAAACCATTATACATGATTTTTAGATATATAAAAAGACCTAGAGCAGAGGTAAGGGTTAAATCAACAATCTAATTATTATCGGGATTGTTTATACATACGTATATTATGGTAAATATTTATTTCCATGCCCATGTTTCTTAAAAATTTATTCCAAAATATTCTTACTATTCTTATAAAATTAGTAATTTAATTTTTACCCATTTATTAATTTTTTTTAAATTTATTGAAAGGGATATTTTTCATTTTCTTAACGATTCGCTTTTTTACTTTTCTGAAAAAGTTTCGGAATACGATTTTTCTTCACATATAAATCATAAATGGAATTTTAAAACTTTACTATACCTAAATACCTTGATCCATAACAAGTCATAAAATTTTATTTTAAAATACAATGCTTTCTCTTAAAATTTCAGTGTAGTTTATGAAAAGAAAATGATTTCAATGATGAATGAGTGTTTTCTTCAGTAATTATTCTCAAGTGATATCTCAAAATTATTTTTCTTCTATGATAAAATTAATTAATGTTATATATATTTTATAGGATATATTATTCAATGATTAAATTATTATTCATTATTTGAATGTTTTAAGTTTATGATGGAATGATATTCATGGAACCCATTTCTTTTCTATGGGTTATGTTGTGATTAAATGATGTTTATGAACCCCATTTAATTTCATGGGTTCTAATGTGATACATTATTCATTTTCATATATACTACATATTTATTATTTAGTTTTGATATGTTTTGGGACCTATTTATCACTCCAATTATTTGGGAAAAGGTTTATATCATTGAGTTAGACATAAAAGTCCTTGTCTAGTAAGATGGTTATGGGTCTGAACCATGACTACCAAGACAGTTATATGGGTGAACCATTATGAACAAGATGGCTATGGGAGTGAACTATGACTTCCGAGATGGTATGAGGAGTGAACCAATACTACAAATTTATCCTTACCAGGGATTCCTTTCCAACTATAGAAATCAATTTTATATTCCTATGTGTTTTCTATAAAAATCATGACTAATTCCGATGTTTTTATTTCATGGAATTTTTATCTGATTTACTTATGATCCATGTATTATGAACCAATAATATTTAGGAAATGATTCTAATTTATGATCATTTATACGCAGGTTATGATCTTATATTTTCATTGTCATGTTCTCATACTCTTATTCTCGTGATTATAATTACATATTTCCCTTCTTAACCATTACTCAAAATCAGATCTCACCCCCTTTTACGTTTCCTTTACCACTATTAATGACGATATGTATTCTGTTTTATATGTCTAATTAGGGTTCTAGTCAAGAAGAACCAAGTGGGAGGTTATGCAGATTACTTATGTACTAGTGTTTTTGTTTCGATTGTCCTAAAGGAATTAGACAAGTATGATTTTTGGGAATCTATTTGTGAAATATATTATGTATTCCAAAAAAAATTTGTAATGATAATTAATAAAAAAAAAGTGGGTCACCCTAGGTTAGTGTGTTTCACCTTGGTTGATTACCATAAATTTATTTAAATTAATTCAGTTGAATAAAGAACCATGAGTTAGATCTTATTGGAAACACATATGATTCTTTCATATTGATTGGTGCCAGGTGAAATACCATATTCCATTATTCATGATTTTGATATTTATATTTTACCTTTATCCATTTCTTATTCTTATTCCATATTATGTGCCTTGTGCATTATTTAATTATTATTATTAATTCCTTGGTTAGATGATTATATCTCCTTGAACATGTATTATACATATATCATGCCATGTGCTTTACACCTTGAGCATTCTAATTGGTTCCTTACACCTTATATTGTGAAAAATTAATTGGATTGAATTAAATGATTTGTATAGACAAGGTTGTGAGCATGTATTATTGAAATACCATTGTTGACATGTGTTTAGATATGTGCTATGAATTTTTCTAGACCTCATGTTATGAATTTCTTTAATTTAATGTGTTATGCCCTACTATACAATTGTTGTTCTAGTAAATTTCATTGTTTGTTTTATTGGAGAGAATTTTGTATTTAGATTGACATTTTATGGAATATAATTATAAAAATATTCCTTGTTTCTTGATTTTATTGGTGTGATATGGGTCACTTGCTATGAGTCGAGAGTTATTATGGGTTCTGAATTAAGGATTCCTTGGATGAACTCACCGTTCTTGGTTGGATAGTCTTGAAACATCTGGATTGAAAATTTGGATTTATAGATAGGGTAAAAACATGCAAATTTATAAACACTCATGTGTTACACTGGTTCCCTAGGGGATAAAATGAGGACATACCAATTGGTAATACGGATATGCCATTCCCTAGGTGATACATGTTCCCCTATGTGAGATAATTGGTAAGGAATTTGAGTCACCATGTATTGATTGATACAAGGGATGCCATATAGGACTCCATATATAGACTAAATGAAATTGCCTATATTTGATGTTTGGTAGTGACCCTAGGCATTCTGTTTAGATTTCATTGGATGGTCTTGGACTCGATAATGGGATTTCATAGATTATTTAAATTTATCATTTTATATGTGATTAATGTTTTTTATTTTCAATTATTATTAGAATATACAATATGACATGCAAATTAGACCCAAATAAGAAGCACAGTCTAGGGGTGTGCATTCTTGGGTTTCCTTGTTTACTTTGACCCTTTAATATATATAATACCATTCAAAATTACCTTTTATTAGATATCTAGAATAGTTGGAAGTAGGTGGTATCGGGTGGGTGTCCTTTTTGGAACCCAGATTGAGATGGTTACTTTTTATTTGGTTATTTCACGCTTATATTTATCTATAGAACAATACTAACTTACTAATTTCATGAAACTGAATGGCCTATTCACCATGGGTTCTAGACTACTGAGATTATATCTCACACCATTATCAATTGTTGTTTGGTACTTCAGTAGAGTTTATGATCTTAAGTTTGGATAAAGGAAAGCATTCTCCTTCTGAAGCTTGACTGATATGGTATCTTTAGGGTGGAGCTTTGGGTTAGAGGATTGATCCTATGATCGAGATACTTGTAGTTGCAGATCATTTCTCTTGTATATTTTTACAGAATACAGTATATTCATGCATCCCTATTACTCGTGTAACTTACTTTTTTATAGAATCATTAACACAACAAATTTGTATTTAATATTGATGACATAACTTCTTCTTGGATATTTACATAGTTTGGATTATTTCATTACATCTTCAATTGTATGCTTATTATTATGTGAAATTATTTAATTGTTATAGTTTACTACTTTGAATGCTCAGATCAATGAGGGAATAGTTTCTTCCCGAGCACAACCTATCCCTTAGTGATATTTGGAATCCTCTTTCATTTGAGAAGATGCACTTGTGGTTATGTGTCTGACTATCTGGGGGAACTATTGAGTGCCCTTCGAGGAGGGATTATACAAATTGAAATTAGAGCTTCATTTTATTTTGTCTTACTTTTTTGGGAATAGATAGTAGACTAGGACATTGTAATTTGGAGTATAATCTATTTTTGGATGTAGCTAACCCTTATATATGGGGAACCCAAATTACCTATGATGGGAATTACAGTTGTTGACTATTCCATTTATATTTGGAACAACATCACTATCGAGTGACATAATTTTTTATGGTGATATTAATATTTATATAATTGGATTGATGATTTATATTATTTAGCCCAATAAGGTGAACTAATATTGAAAACATGTATCATATTAGGCATAATAGGACTTAAAACCTAATGAATTATATCATTATACGTATATTGTATTGTTAGTATACATGAAAACATTTTGTTAGACTCTTCAATTATTAATCATGTTTTAATTATTAGAAATCATATTTATTATATAAACCTTGTAAATTTTGTGTAATATATCTCACATCATATATACAGTTGTCTAGTATCCTTATTATTTATGTAAAGCTATCAAACGATCTTATGTTCTATACATCCAATTTGATTACTGTACACTATATTTGATTTACATTATAATGATTTCATTGATAAAATATTAAGGATAATCCCTTCAATGAATAACACTGCTAATGTCAAAATACAAATATTTGGCTATGTTGGAGAAACTGTGAGTCTGCCACCGGTTATGTTTTTTTGGAAAAGTAACCATACACCGTAAACCAGATACCATGACCTTGACACACTGTGACCAGACACCGTGAACATGAGACACCATCAATAGACATCATGACCATGTGACACTGTGACCAAACACTATGAACATGAGACATCGTGACCATACAACATAACCATGAGACACCGTGACCAGACATCATGACCTAACAACGTGAACCATACACCTTGAACCAGACACTGTGAACCCGACACCGTGACTAGACATTGTACCCATCTAGACACAGTCACCATCCACACACCGTAACAAATACATACATTGTTTCAAGGTGACACCGGTTCATAGATAAACCGTTTATAGACAAACAGTGACACTGTTTCTTAATCTGTTTTGTTGTTTTTCAATTTAATCTCTAACAGTCATATTTGATGATTTTAAATGCATTGACATAATTAATGTTTCTTTGCAGACATGCCACCTAATTGTACGGGATAGAAGGTGCAAAATAAATGCAACCTGTCAGCACCAACACATGCACTCCAAGGTAAAAGAGTAGTGCGTCCCATAAATAACATATAAATGTAAGAGAAACAAGAAGGTGTGATCATGACAACGAAGAACACTCTTATAATATTTTTGAATAGAGAATTTTCACATTCAACTAGACACTACTCAAGAACATCCGAGGCATAATTGAATCCGAGAGTAGAAGATATCTTCACCACAAAGAACAGACACCAATCTTGCTGACTTGAGACACTCTGTTTACCATTCAAGGACTTGATTTCTGCATCTGCATCATCCCAGACGTCCCGAGCGGCAAAGACCAACACTCAGATCACTTCTAACTTTATCTTATTATTAACGGTATTTTTTGTATCATTTTGTTAGCTTTAGAGTAGTATCTGTATCTGTATAAGAACACAATCTTTCTCTGGTGTTAAACTAAAGGAAACGAGATATGCTTTCTCAAAAATATTTTAACACTTGTGTATACCCACATATAAGTGTGGAGGAGGTCCATGTGTGGAATGGTAGTTTGTACCCACGGAGAGATGTTTAAGAGGTCATGTGACCTGGATTGTCATGTGTACTATTTTTTACCCCAATACAGAGTATGGATTAAGTTTATTTATAAACAAATCATGGTGGTAGGTTATCACCAATTGGAGTGGATTAGATTTCAGCTTGGGATTGAACCACTTGTTTTATATCCGTTGTGCTGTTTAATTTAGTTTTCACTATTTTACTGTTTAACTCCGAATTAACTAAATTCACATTGATAATAAATCTTGGAAATAAGTTATCAATGGTTTTCGTTATTATAATAGCTTAAAAGTTAATATTAATAACCAATATGAAGATTACTAAGAAAAAATAAATCTTTTAAGAAGTTATTTTGACCAGTCAAACATTCATAA
This sequence comes from Viscum album, assembly GCA_963277665.1. Classification (NCBI taxonomy): domain Eukaryota; kingdom Viridiplantae; phylum Streptophyta; class Magnoliopsida; order Santalales; family Viscaceae; genus Viscum; species Viscum album. The sequence goes on along the minus strand of OY728143.1, from coordinate 2,143,922,899 downwards.
TAGTATAAACTTAATTAAATCGGCTATATTTAACATTTTTTGGGAAACCATCTAAGAATACATTATGAATAGTATTTTTTGTAGATGCTCAATTCACCCCCCTCTTGAGTAATCTACTATGACCAACATTTTTTATCAGTGGCTATTTATTAAGACTCTATTTCAAACCTTATTCAACTGTGATTGTTGTATCACTTTAATGATATGTAAATTTATATTAACTATAAATTTATTTCTCTTCGAAATTATTTAATAATTATGGATAATAGATTGGAATGTGATGCAACCAACAAACCACCATTATTTATTAGAATCAATTATCCTAAATGGAAAATTAAAATGAAAATGCATTTAGAAATCATGGGTTTTGAAATTTGATGTTCAATTATAGATGAATATAAGATTCTTGCGACTAATAGAACCACTTGTGATAGACCAACCAAAACATACTACAAAAAAATTGCAAATATATTAATTATTTATATTACTCCTTAGTAGAAGAATAATTTAATATAATTTCCACTTGTAAAACAGCCCATGAAATTTGGTATACCTTGTATGCTTTCACATGAAGGAACACCCAATGTGAAAGAAAGGAGACTTAATAGTTATACTATTAGATATGAATAATTTAAAATGAAACCTGATGAACCCATTTCTAACATGTATATTAGGTTCAATGAAATTTTCAACAAAATGATTTCTCTTGGATGATAATTCACTACAAAGGAATAGATTAGGAGACTTCTCAGATTCCTAACTGACACATGGAGAGGAACCTTTATCTTTATTGGAGAATCATGAGAAATTAGGAAGATACTTGTAAAAGAAATCATTGGGAAACGGATGATGTATGAAGGGGATAAAAATTTCAAAAGGAAGAGGAGGATGAACCAAAAAGGAAATCTATGGCATTCAAGACAACCACTTCTCAACACAAAGACAAAAGAAAATTGGAAGCTTATGTAGAGAGTTCCAGTAGTGAAAAATCATCAAATGACATTGATGATGAGATGGTTCAATTATCTATAAGAGTCATAAGATTTTACAAGAAGAAGACCTTTTTTAGAAATCCTAACATCATGGGAAGATATGATCAAAAAGGAAGTTTAGAAAAACCGGAAAATAAGTGACAGATGAAGGACCTCGGGACACCCTGAGAGGGGAGGGGTGAATCAGGGTGACCACATTTTCTTTTAATGTGATGGATATTTTTCCCACATTGGTAGGAACTTGTTGAACCTGTATGACGATTATGATTAGAAAGAAAACATTCACATGCACAGAGAAGACACATCACTTTTTACATGGTTCACCACTAAGGGCTACGTCGAAGGAGCATACGCTGACAAGTTGTCGGTCGTACCCAATTCCACTAATCTTCACTAGCTGTGGATTACAATGGTTTGGGAACAGACACTATGTCCCAAGATCACTGCCTTTACAAAATTTCAGGGATAGATCACTACTTCCCTCAGGTCACTCCCGTTGACTCCCCTAGCTAACTACTGTTGGTGAAGTCACACTTAGTTTATAGACATGAAGGTCTCTTCATCATTGCATAAGAATGCATCTTCTACTGTATGTAGATGATCTATTGAAGTCCGATTGTCACCAGAAGATGAATATCAAATTGCCCCGAATGTATCGGGTAGTCTCCAGGCTTTCGTGCAGCTCCAAACAGCCCGACGGGCTTCAGAAAGACCTGGCGCGCTTCTCCAAGCCAGCCGTGCAAGTCCAAATACGGCGCGCAAGTCCAAACTGGCCGGCAAGTGTCACCAACGCACCAGCGCGACTCATCCTTCCCCAACTAAAAACTTGAGTGGTCCACTTCCTTTCTCTCCCAAACAGCCTTGGGTGCGCAACCAACAACCAGCGCACAAGCTCAACTTGCGCGACCAAACTACCACATGCGAGGATCCACCACCTGCGCGATGAGAGCTCAAACAATCTCTAAGTATTGAACTCCGTAAGAAATTAGGAGGGCTCGACCTGTATTTATAGGCAAACTGGACCCCCTACGTGGAGGTGCGCAAGTCCCTCATTAGTGCGGAAGTCTCATCTCTCATTACCTCTGTCGCGCAACTCACATGCGCGATACAACCAATACTTGCGTGACCTTCTTTCCTTACCCAAATTTTGAAGTTCTGTTCTTGGAAAAAAAATAGGTGTGTAAGTTCCAATCCTCTTACGTACCGGCGCGCAGGTTCTTTCACGGTGCGCAAGTCCACTTGCGCGACATAACCAACACTTGCGCGACCCTTATCCCTTTTCCATATTTTGATGTTCTAATCCTCAAAAACATATGGTGCGCAAGTTTCCTATCCTTCAAGTGTATGGAACGCAAGTCCCTTTTCCAAAAGCACTTTTCTTTATTTCATGATTTTCGGGCCCAAAAATTTGGCAAACACTGGGAAACAGCACCACCTACACTACTGTTGTCTTCTTGAATGGCAAGATCTCTTTGCTGGTACACATTCTGAATATCCACTGAATATTGACAACAAATAAAAACCGTACGCCAAATCATTCTTAGAAGACCCTGGTTCCAACAATATCCCCCTTTGGTTTTGTTGGAAATCAAGAAATAAATTTAATAGATCTCCATCCATGCGGAATTCAAAACCACAAGAATCAACTCAGCCAACACTCTAAGTCTACGTGAGCAATGCTCGGTGTAGAAAACAAGAGAGGAAACATGAATTGAGTTCCAGTGTTTTTGGAATTTGCCATGACACCCGATGTTTTTCTTCTTATACTTCTCATCACAGAAGCAGTGCTTTCCTTGAATATATTTTTTTCTCCCCCATTGACAATAAATCAAAAGACCAATAAGTTGTTCAATGTTCATCTCAAACCATAATATCCCTGGATAGTATCTCCCCCATAAACCTGCATCATAGCCATAAATAGATAAAAACAGTTATAACGAACGAGGAGAGGGGTTTTCCGGAGCCTCCATATGCAGTAGGAGGTGGTTAAACACCGAGGTTCAAACGATGCTTCTCAAACACAGCCAGAGACAGTGGCTTGGTCAGGATATCAACCACTTGCTCATCAGTTCCAACATGGTCCTTTCTAATCATGCCTTGTTCGACCTTTTCTTTGATAATATGATACCGTATTTTAATATGTTTTGTACGAGAATGCTGAACTGGATTCTTCGTAATATCAATTGTGCTTTTTTTGTCACAGTAAATCACCATTGGTTGCTGCACCGTATCACCAATAACTGTTAGTTGCTGCTTCATCCAAAGTAGTTAAGTGCATGCCTTTGTGGCAGAGATATACTCAGCTTCAGTAGTACTAAAATAAGTACTTTCTTATTTCTTGCTCAACCAGCTAACACATTTATGCCCAATATAGAAAGCTCCACCAATAGTGGACTTTCTGTCTACCACTTCACCAGCCCAGTCAGCATCAGAAAATGCGGAAAATTCACTGTCCCTTCCTGCAGGAAAAAAATAACCCGAAGTTATGTGTACCTTGAATGTACCTCATGATTCTTTTTACTACCGCCATATGTTCCTCCTTTGGATTACTCTGTAAGCGGGCTGCAAGGCATGTGCTAAAGACAATATCTGGCCTTGTCGCTATCAGGTATAGTAGGCTTCCAATGATCCTCCTGTACATGGTGGGATCAACAGAGTCCACATCCTCATGCTTTCCAACTTTAGTTCCAACTGCAATTATAGTTGACATTGGTTTGGAGTCCTGCATATTGAACTTCTTCAGCAACTCTCTTGCATATTTTTCCTAAGAAATGAAAGTGTATTCCTTATTTTGAATCACATGCATCCCCAAGAAATATGTGAGCTCCCCAATCATAGACATTTCAAATTCTGATTTCATGTGGTTGGAAAATTCATCCACTGATTTCTGCCTACTGCCTCCAAAAATGATATCATCAACGTATACAAGAAACATGAATTGATCTTTTGGATAATTCTCCACATATAGATTGTGATCAACTCCTCCTCTTTGTAATTCCAAATTCTTGAGATATGAATCCAGCCGTGAGTACCACGCCCGTGGTGCCTGCTTCAAACCATATAGAGCATTCTTCAGTTTGCAGACCTTTGTTTCATTAGTACCCAAACCAAAGCCCACTGGTTGTTCAATGTAGACTTCTTCTTCGAGTACACCATTCAAGAATGCTATCTTAACATCCATTTGATATACTTTATATCCTCTTTGGAGTGCCATGGCAAGGAAAAGCCTGATTGACTCATGTCTAGCCACTAGAGCAATGGTTTATTCAACATCAATGCCTTCAATCTGGGAGTATCCTTTACATACCAGTCGTGCCTTGTTTCTGATGATACTTCCATGCTCATCAAGATTATTTTTGAAGATCCATTTGGTACCAATCAAATTTTGACCTTCGGGTATCTGGACAAGATCCCATGTCTAATTCTTGTCAATCTGATGTAATTCATCATTCATGGCCTTCACCCATGATTCATCATTTGCAGCTTCATCGAATGAGGATGGCTCTACAACTGATAGAAAAGCAGATTGCGTGTTATTCCTCATCCTCCTTGTTTGAGTGGGTGCAATCCTGTCCCCAATTATGTTGGATAGATCAATCTCAGCTCTACGATTTCTCCTGCGAGGTTCAATAGTATTCTCTTCAGCCATAGTTTCTTCTTCAGATTCTTCTTCTGAGTCAACATCATGATGTCACTGCTGAGTGTTTTGAACAACTTCCTCTATTTCTGATTTTGTATTTTCTTCATGTTCACATTCTTCCTAACTTTCTATCACATCAGCATATGACGTCCTTAAAGCATTTTTGGTTTTCTCTTCAATTATCGTAACATCACTGCTTTCCACAATCCTTCCCAAATGCTTGTTGAAACATTTCTAGGATTTTCTTTTCATTAAGTAATTGAGAAAAATTCCTTCATCTGCATTGTCACCATATTTCCCTTGGTTTCCTTCTTTGTTCCTGATGAATCATTTACTTCCAAAGACACGAAAGTATCTTAGAGAAGGCTTCTGTCCATGCCAAAATTCATATGGTGTCTTCGTCTCACCCATATAAAGTCCTGTTCGATTCTGAATGTACACTGCAGCTTCAACAACATCTTTCCAGTAATGTCGTGGAATACGACTCTCAATCATCATAGTTCATGCCATGTTTTTCACCTGTTGATTCCTACGTTCAATAACTCCATTTTGTTGTGGAGTTCTCACAGCAGCTAACCCATGATGTATCCCATGCTTCTCCAGATAATTCTCAAATTCAATGGATGTGTATTCTCCTCCATTGTCAGATCGCAACACTTTGATTGTTCATCCATTATCATTCACGGTGATTCACCGATATGTTTTCATGCAGTCAAGGACTTGTCGTTTCCTATGAATGACCATCACACATTCCATTCTACTGTAATCATCTATGAAAAGGACAAAGTACCTTTCTCTATGAGTTCCGGCAACATTTATTGGCCCACAAACATCTGTATGAATCAAATGAAGACGGTGAGACACCCTTTTCTTCTTTGGCTAATATGAACTGCAGACCAGCTTCCCACGAATACAAGCATCACGAGATTTTTCACGCTCACTCTTAAGGTTGGGAATGTCCAAGGCAATTCTCAATTTTGATATTTTCTCCATGTCTTGTTGGTTGATGTGTCCCAGTATCTGATGCCACAAATTGTTTTCTTCTTCAACAGTCATGTAACATACATTTTCTTCACTGACAACCTGATACAAGTTTCCTTCTGTTCTGCATCCCTTCATAAGTGAATTTCCAGTCTTTCCCTTGATAGTTCATCCTTTCTGATTAAAAGTAACTATATGTCCTGAGTCACAGAGTTGACTCAGGCTGAGGAGATTATGACGTAGTCCATCTACGTAAAGGACTTAAGTCTTCTTTAGTTCTCTATTAGCTAATTTGGTACTTCCACTCCCTTTTATTTTCAGAGCCCCATAATTTCCAAATATTACTATACCATCGACATTCCTTATGATATTCTTTAGTAGGTCGGAATTACAAGTCATATGAGATGAACAACCGCTATCCAGAATCCAGGTATTGTTGTTCTTTGTAGCTGTGAGGGTCACCTCTACAAGGTTGGATTTATCATTCTTTGTTCTTTCCCTCCATGAGACATTAGATTGAGTATATAGAACTGATGGACTTTCAATTATCTCTTCTGCATACCGAGGTTCTTCATAATCAATGTATTCATTGAGAGGTGAAAACCTTTTTGAAAGAGCAACATTGTCTTGCTGATGAGACTTGACTTGTCTTGAACTTCGGTATGAGGTGTCCATGTCTCTTCTCTGCCTGCAATTAGCGGCCTTATGACCAATGTTAGAACAACGAAAACAATATCCATAGAAATTATTTCTTCTATATGAATGAGGATATTAAAGTTTTCTCCTTTGTTGGGCTTCTATATATTCTCCATTCAGATAGCTTCTTGCCTCTTCACAATAAGACAAGGTATGGGCCAAATAACCACAGAACTGACACTTCATGAGAGGAAATGTCTTCTCACTTGAATTTCTCTTCATACCTTCTTCCTTGGGAGAATAGTAAGACTGTATGTCATTTCTGAATGTTTGAGGATAATTTTCAGGTCTCCTTTTAGTTTGGATTGAGGGTTCCTTTTTCGGAACTCTAGGTAACGTTTCAACATGTTCAACTTTCATCGTATCTTTCTTTTGGATCGTTTCACCTCCAGTAGTTGATGTCTCAGCCTCACAGCCAATTCCACTCTTTCCCATGCAATCAGGTCTTTGATTACTCAAGATTTTTCTAACCCCATCTAAACCACACTTATCTCTTGCTAGTAATTCTCCATCTGAGAATATTCCAAACTGTATTTTCTTCCTCGATTCATTTGGAATTGATTCAGTCTCCAGTTTACTCTTTAGAGTAACTACTTCCTCCTCAAGACTATCAATAATCTTGGATTTTTCATCCAGTCTAGAGGTGTGGTCATTGATGACCTTTGACTTATCTTCAATTCTCAGCTTCAGATCTACTAAATCATCATTTATTTCAATTATTTTAGACTGTACCTTCACAAATTCTTCCAGTTGTTCAATTTCAGCTTCAAGTTGATCAAAGTATTCAATTGATTCTTCTATAATTGATTTCCACTTATTGCAGCTCTTACATTTAATCATAAGCTTATTAACTGCATCCTTAAGTTTCATCTCAGGATCTACCCAAGTTCTCAGTTATTTTTCTCCATCAGTATCTTCTGACTTTTCAATAGTGGCCATTATTGAAGCATAGTTCCCAGTTTTGAATTCTGGTTCTTCTTCATTACAGAATTCATTAACATCTTCTTCATATTCACAGACAAAACTCTTCCATTGAATTTTCTTACCAGATTTGAAGTCTCCCTTTTTGAAGAACCTTCTCTGAGGCTTCTTGAAGTTTTCATCTTCACTTTCTTCATCATTGATTAATATTAAACACTGAGAGGCAATGTTCCCAACTTTTCCACAACAAAAACATGCGAGAGGTAACTTCCCTTTGAATTTCCCTTTCCATTTCTGGAACTTCTTTATAATGATAGAAATAATTTCTATTTCTTCGTCATCTTCACCGCTACTATAATTTTAGATTTTCAGTTTATCCATGGCCTTGAATGCCATTTCCTTGCTCACCCGAGTTGTAGCATCTTCTGGTTTGACGCTCATTTCATTTGCTACCAAGATACTCAGTAGATCATCTAGAGAAACTTTGGAAAGATATCTTTTTTCAAGGGATGGTACCTTCACATTATACAGAGGTAGAATTCTTCTCAATATTTTCTTTATAATATCAATGTCTATGATTTCTTCACCTAGACCCCGAATTGCTCCAACCACTTCAGTAATTCGATTGAAGAAAGAGTCTTCATTCTCGTCTGGATGCATCTTCAGATCATCAAACCGATTGTGCAGCACTTGTAGTTTCGCCTCCTTCACTTTGCTATCTCCTTCATAAATATTCTCAAGTTTATCCCACATGGATTTTGCTGAGGTGAAATTCATCACCTTTAGGTAGATCTAATCAAAAAGGGCTCCAGTGAGTGCATTTTGTGCTTTATCATCTGCATCAAGAAGTTTCATATCTGTTTTAGTCATAGCCATGCCTATTGGATCAGTTACTTGTATTCCTTGCACAGTAGAAAAAAAACTTCCATTCAAAGAGATATTAGATGAGAACCCATTCTGTTCTTCCAGATCTGGAAATTGCTTCCATTGAAGTGAGGGACTCCCCTGACATTGACCGCATTTTCCATGATGAAAAAAGGTCAGATTCAACACTAGAAACCTTTACCCTCTGATACCACTTGAAGGACCCGAGACACCTTGAGAGGGGAGGGGTGAATCAGGGTGACCACTTTTTCTTTTAAAGTGATGGATCTTGTTCCCACGTTGGTAGGAACTTTTTGAACCTGTATGATGATTATGATTAGAAAGCAAACATTCACATGCACAGGAAGACACGACACCTTTTTACTTGGTTCACCACTAAGGGCTACGTCCAAGGAGCATACGCCGACACGTTATCAGTCGTACCCAATTCCAATAATCTTCACTAGCTGTGGATTACAATGGTTTGGGCACAGAAACTCTTTCCCAGGCTCACTGCCTTTACAAAGGTTCAGGGATAGCTCACTGCTTCCCTCAGGTCACTCCTGTTGACTCCCCTAGCTCACTATCGTTGGTGAAGTCACACTCAGTTTATAGTCGTGAAGGTCTCTTCATCATTTCATAAGAATGCATCCTCTATTGTATGTAGATGCTCTATTGAAGTCCGATTCTCACCAAAATATGAATATCAAATTGCCCCAAATGTATCGGGTAGTCTCCCGACTTTCATGCAACCCCAAACAAACCGGAAGGCTTCAGCAATACCCGCCGCACTTCTCCAAGCCAGGCGTGAAAGTCCCAATACGGCGCGCAAGTCCAAACTGGGGAACAAGTGTCACCAATGCACCTGCGCGACTCTTCCTTCCCCAGCTACAAACTTGAGTGGTCCAGTTCCTTTCTCTCCCAAACCGCCTTGGGCGCTCAACCAAAACCAGCGTGCAAGCTCTACTTGCGCGACCAAACTAAAAAATGCACGGCTCCACCACCTGCGCGATGAGAGCTCGAACAATATCTATGTCTTGAACTCCGTAAGAAATGAGGAGGGGTCGACCTGTATTTATAGGCAAACTGGACCCCCTGCGCGGAGGCGCGCAAGTCCCTCATTGGCGCGCAAGTCTCATCTCCCGTAACCTCTGTCGTGCAACTCACTTGCGTGACCCAACCAATACTTGCACGACCTTCTTTCCTTATCAAAATTATGAAGTTCTGTTCTTGGAAAAACATTAGGTGCATAAGATCCAATCCTCTTAGGTACCGGCGCATAAGTTCTTTCATGGCACGCAAGTCCACTTGCACGACCTAACTAACACTTGTGTGACCCTTATCCCTTTGCCATATTTTGATGTTCTGATCCTCAAAAACATATGGTGCACAACCTTCCTCTCTTTAATGTCTATGGCACGCAAGTCCCTTTGCTGGTACACATTCTGAACATCCACTAAGGATTGACAAAAAACACAAACCGTACTCCAAATCATGCTTAGAATACCCTACTTCCAACAACAGACTGATGATATTTTCTACTATGAATGTACACGCAAAGGACTTATCAAGGCTGATTGTCAAAATCCCAAGTACAAAAAGAAATATGAGGACAACATATGAAAGTATAAAAATGAAATCAATGAAACATTGAGTTCTTCATAGGACAGTTCAAGTGACGTAGAAGCATCACATGATGAACAGGATAACGAATCCTATATGTGTTTTATGACAAACACATATGAGGTAACACTAGAATATTTTGTACACAATTCATAATATTCTGGAGATATGATTGACTCTGAAAATATTTCTTAAGAAATGTTTTTTGAATAATATAATATTCCTGAATAAACATTTAATGAAATAAAAGAAAAATATAAATCCTTGAAGAAACAACATGATCTTACGGTGCCTGTTAATTCTGAATTCACAACTGAAAAAGTGAAAAATGCTAAACTGCTCAAGTAGAAAAATGAATAAAAAATTTCTAATGAGAAGGTGAAGAATTACATAGAAAATATTACCAATGGAAAAAATAATCATACTCAAATTTTAGATAAATAAATTTCCCATAAATAAAATACTGGCATTATTTATCAACCTAGAAAAAGAAATCATGGTAGAACAAAATTTGTTTCTAAATCTAGGACATACAACTTTACTCATAGTTCTAGAAACAATTAAACTAGTTCTAGTTATGATACACTCTATTGTTTCATGTTTTCTAGGACCCAGTAGAGTTTATTTTTCAAATACTTTACATAATTTTTATAGTAAACATATGAGGTAGATATGGGTTCATAAAGCACTTATCACTATTGTTACTGGACCCAATGAAGTAAGGGAACCAAATTCTGTTTTTGCTTGATCATTTTGTAGGAAATCTGCTTAAAGAGTTCATGGAAATGCTTTTGCTACATGGACCATGGGTGTCCAAGGCACATGATAGGATACTACTCATGCTTCAATAATAAAATGAAAATTCATGGAGGGTATGTCACTTTTGGTGACAATAACAAATGAAATATAATTAGCCTTGTCCATATAGGTAACTCTAACTCAGTTTTGATTTCCAATGTACTGTTTGTTAATGGTTTAAAATATAATTATCATATTTTCTCACAATTATTTGATGATGGATTTCATGTTAAATTTGAAAATGATGCTTTGAAAGTCTTTAATTATTTGCATGAATTAGTGTTTTCAGCATTAAGAAATGAAAATGTTTATTCTATTTACTTAGATTATTTAGTTTCTCAAAATGCATCATGTTTAAGTGCATTTCATAAAGGTATTGTGTTTGGAATAGATGATTAGGAAAAAGTAATATTCACTCCTTTAGAAAGATAACTAAAAAAGTCTTAGTCTATGACCTACCCAAACTTGAGTTTATAAATGATAAAGTATGTAATCATTGTCAAAAGGGAAAACAACACAAAATTTCCTTCAATCCAAAGAAACAACTATCAACTTTGCAACCTCTCGAACTAGTTCACATGGTTTTGATTGGACGATCTATAGTTTCTAGTTTAATTATGACAAACTTTGTTTATGTTATTGTAGATGATTTCTCTACAAAAACATGGACCTTCTTTGTGGCTCATAAAAGTGAATCCTACACTTACATTACAAGATACAAAAATTCTGTAGAAAATCATAGTGGAATAAAAATTAAATAGTTAAGAAGTTATCATGGTCATGAGTTTTAAAATACAGAGCATGAATCCTTTTTTTCACAAAATGGAGGTGTAGAAAGAAGAAATAGAACCCTGCATGAGGTTTCTATAACAATTCTTAGTGAATATGACAAGATTATTTATTTTTTGTTTAAAGATGTAAATACAACATGCTACATAATCAATAGAGTATTGACTAGACCTATTCTTAAAAGGACTCCTTATGAGTTATGTACCAATCAAAGACACAAAGTTAGCCACATCAATGTTTTTGGTTGAAAATTTTATATCCTTAATAATAAATAAAATATTGAAAAATTTTCTTCTATAAGTGACTAAGGATTCATTTAAGAATATTCAATTTCTAGTAAATCCTATAGAGTCTTTAATAAAATAACTAAATGTGTGGGAGAATCGTTCCATGCCAAATTTTATGAAACAGATCTACATGAGCGTAAAACAATTCTAGAGAACCTAGAGGATGATGTATCAAATCAGAACATTAATTCCAAATAATTAATTCATCCTGTGAAGGAATCTGTGAAATCTTCTAGATCTGAAAATTCCTTAGACTCAAGTCACAGTGAACCTGAACCTGTTGAGGAACCTGAAATCACTATTCCTTCTTCATTTAGAGCTGTTAGAACTCTTAAGAACCATCCATTAGATGTTGTTGTATGATACGTAGACAAATTAACTCAAACTAGAGTTTCTCTTAGAAATCATGTTGAACATCAAGTCTTCTTGTCATAACATTAACCTAAAAAAATTAATGATTATATCATTGATGAATTTTGGGTATTAACTATGCATGAAGAACTTAATCAGTTTTAAAGGAACTAAGTTTGGAAACATGTTAAAAGAACAAAGGACACAATCACCATAGGCGCTAAATGGGGGTTTAATAATAAGGTAGATGAATCTGGTAACATAGTTAGAAACAAGGAAAGATTGGTTTCATAAGGATATAGTCAAGAAGAATAAATTGAATATGATGGGACCTTTACATCAGCATCTAGACATGAATCCATCATAATTATGATTGCTTATGTTGCATATCTAAATTTTCAACTATGTAAAATAGATTTTAAGAGTGTATTCTTAAATGGGTATATTGTTGAGGATTTATTTGTTGAGAAACCTCTTGGTTTTACAAATCCCCAATTTCAAAATCCTATTTTAAATTATCAAGAGCATTATATAGTTTAAAACAAGCTCCATGATCCGGGTATTATCAGCTGAGTACATTTATTATTTCCAAAAGTTTTACAAAAGAAATAGTCAATCCTACCCATTTTATAAAACGAATTTCCAATGATGTTTTAGTTGTAAAAATCTATGTAGATAGCATTAAATTTGGATCTTCATGAAATTCTTTATGTATTGATTTTTCTAAAATGATGAAAAATGAATTTGAAAAGAGTTTAATGGGTTATCTAAAATTATATCATGGATTTAAAATCATTCAAAATAATAATGGTATTATTTTATATCAATGAAAATACACTAGAGATATTCTAAAATGTTTTGGATTGGATAACACTAAATGTAGTGACACTCCAATAAGTACCACTTGTACGTTGGATCATGATGATGATGGAATATTTGTTGATCAAACCACTTATAGAGGAATGATTATATACTTACTCTACTAAACTTCTAGTCGACCAGACATTATGTTTTGTGTATGTATGTGTGACCAATTTCAAGAAAATCCTAAAGAGAGTCATTTAAATGTTGTAAAGTGAATTTTTAAATACCTCAAGAATACACCCAATCTATGATTGTTCTATCATAGAAGACAATCATTTGAACATGTTATTTATTCTGATGCTAACATTGGTGCCTGTAAGTTAGATAGAAAAAAATCCTCTGGAACATATCACTTTTTATGCAATTCAATAGTATCATGGTGTAGTTAGAATCAAAATTTTGTTGCATTATCTACTAAAAAAATTGAATACATAGTTGATGGTAGTTGTTGTGCACAAATTCTGTAGATGAAACACACATTAATAGATTAAGGATATCAATTTTGGCATGTACCTATAGATTTTGACAACACAAGTGCTATTAATATCTAGAAAAATCCAGTTTGACACTCTAGGACAAAGAGTATTGATGTAAGACATCACTTTTTGAGAGATCATTTTCAAAATTGTGATAACTATTTGGAATTCATTGGAACTGAATATCAGCTTGATGATATATTCCCCAAACAATTATATTATGAAAGAATAGACTACATCATACATGAATTAGGTATGATAAACCTTAAGTAAATATCTTAATATTTCATATCTTATTGTTTTGTATCTTACTATTTCATGTTTGCAGTCTCATAGTTACTATTTCTTGGTTACTATTTCACACTTACTATCTCTAACAATACGGTCGCACGGTCTAAAAATTACACTTGTTATGATCTCACTGTATGAAATTATTACTATCTCACCATGAGAGTTAGTTACTCTCTCACCATAAGACTTATTTTTCATATTTTATTTATAAATTAGAACCCGTATTGTTGTAATTACTTATTTTACTCTTTTTTATTTCCCGCACTTTTTTTTTCTTTGATTGGTATTCCTAAATGGCAAAATTAAAAATATTTCAGTCATTCTTCACATGATCACCCTTATATTCTCTCAAATCATAAAAATTATTCTACCCTTCATCCATTCTCTCTCTCAAAACTTCAGTGAATGCTGAGGATGAAATTTCCATCATTATTGACTCCTAAGAAACGTTGTTCAAAGAAGAAGAAGATTGAACCTATGTTAGAACATGAGTGTCCTCTAAATCCAAATATGGTGAACTGAATATTTGTACATGAGAAAGAGATATTCCCTAAGTGTAATATGTGAGTATGTATCTGGTTTTTAATGTATTAAAAGAGAAAGTCTATTAAGAATGGTTTTCAAAGAAATATAGACCTATCTATTTGAAGCTAGTTTCACAAATTTATCAGTTTTTACAATTTTCGTTTGAATCAGAAAGTGTCTATATTGTAAGAAGTTGGATAAATGGCCAAGGATGCACATTTTCTTCAAGGTCAAATGCTTCATTACTTAGGATAACTCATGAAGTTATTTTTGAAGGTTACCATAGAGGGCCTCCACCTCCAAGAGAATTCATTGTTTAGGAAAATTCTTTGAAAATTTAAACTAGAAATGGAACCAATAAGAGATCTATAACTTTTGAAATGGATTGAGAATCTATATTTCTATTTATGTATATTAAGAACTTGATTATCCCTTGAAAAGATCATTTCCTTGTACATAAATAACTTGATATATTTTTGATTCATCTCATGAATAATGAACATAAGATCAATCTTTGTATGTATGTCATACACCATATGGGGGAATTGATCCAGACCACATCCATGTCAACCTTCTTATTCTATTCTCAGTTTATCTCATCCATGCAATATTCCAAATTATTGGTTTGAACAACTGAAGAAGTTATCATGGATTATGAGTTCTTTCTTTCCAAAGTAATTATAAAGAGAATGAAGATCAATTAGAATAATTGGAAAAAGGCTTGGGTGTAATACAATGGTACGATCTATGAAAATTTAAATTTAGTGGAACATACCTCAATACAAAGAGGTATTTCTGATACTGGTTTGGAAGTAGATGATGGTTCTGTGTATTCTGATGAAGAAGAAGAAGAAGAAGAAGAGGCTGATGTGCCTTCCAAAGAAACTGTTTTTGATGATGAAGATTGTACTCGTACTCCTCAAGTAGTAATTTAAAAGGACAAACTTGTTCATAAAGATGTTTCTAATCAGGAATACCAACCTAATGTTGAAAAAGAATATATTTATAAAGAAATAGAAAAGGATGTTGTGGAAGAACATATAGAATAATAAATTTATATTATGCAAGAATATGACCTTTAAGAACTCTTAGTGGAACGATCTGTTCCTGACGTTATTCTTTCTACAGATGAAATAATGAAAAAAGTCATTCAATTAGCTTGCAAGGAAATGACTTAGGATGAAAGGGGTGAATTCATAGATATAAATCATGGTCATATGCCTTTGATTCCTGAGATGGATTCAACTATTTTGGGGAAGCACCCTCCCAATATGGAATCTGTTTTAGTGTCCAATATGATTGATCCAATATTAGTGGACACTTAGTATAAATTCCATAGTTATTTCAGTGTGATTGACTCACAGGAAGTCTCAGTAAACGGTCACGACCTTTCTACTTTTTCTCAGTTGAAAATGGAATCTCCTCATAAAGATATATTTTCCAAATATCCTAAGCCTATCTAAGCTTCTATCAATGAGCCTTCACCAGAACCTCCAACCCTGGTGAAGAAATATGACCAGAAAGAATTTGGAGAAACCCTTTTGTTTGGGGTTGGAAAACTCCGGAATACCCAAACATCTTCTGTAACTAATCTCTGTGAGAGAGATGCCTCACTGTTATTGGAAAAATTCATTTGGTACAGTCAACCCAAAATTCGTCAGGAGATTCTGGAAGTCAGAGTTGAGAACAAACTACTTAGTGTAAAAGTAAAGACCATTACAAGTATGATTGAGGAAAGGAAGAATGTGCTGAATTCGAGACCATAGCTTGCTTCTCATCCTATTGAGATTGTTGTTCCTCAAACCCCATAGGATATTTCCTCTCTAATCCAACCTCATTTAACTTCCATAGATTAAAAGGTTACTGAAATAAACAAAATAATAGTGAAGGATTTGTGTGAGCGTGTTTTTTGTGGTAAAAAGCTACCTGATGAGTATAATGGGTGTCTTCAGAAAGTTCTCAATTAATATAATTCTCTTACCTCAGCTATCACTTCTTATAATGCCTCTGGTAAATCGTCTCCCCTTCCTTAGACAATGATCTATTTCAAATAGTGGTAAAAGAGGAACTTCATGTTGTGCATATAGTTTTTAATAAAGAATTACTATATAAAGTTATCAAGATCAATGACACAGTTCATTAGTTGGTGAAAATAAATTTAGGGATTTATAATGATGCTCAAGAAGAAATTTCCAAGAATTTGGACTTATATTTCAACAATATTTTCCCTTAAGATGAAATAACCAATCATTTCATGTACCTTGTAGAGAAACTGATGATTCCTCCTTTTACTCAAGCCTTCAAGACTCATGTTCAAAAGATCACGGAGTTCACTAATCTATTGGATATGTTTATGGAAAACTAGGAAGACTTGGAAAAATCCATGAAATATGGTGGATAGATCATTTTTTATTTTATCAAGATTCTAAGGCCCTATCTTCATATACCACGTACTTCCATAGTTTCTCCTACTTCTTCACCTCTATGATCTGGTTTTTATACCTTCACCAATGCCCTAACCTCCACTTCTATTATTGTCAGTCAGGCCCCGAGTTAGATCAGGCCTGTAATCCTTGATCAACAGTTTCTCTGGTCATCTACTGCACCAATATTGGCCCCTTCTATCTTCAAAGGTCCTCTTTTACCTTCTCTCCCAACCATCTCACTCCCATATTCTACTTCAACATTTGCTCATATGGCTTCTTCTTCTGATGCTACTATTAAGGGAAAAGAGAACATCGGCCAGTGATGAAGAATAATGACTACTCCCTTTTGATAGGAATGTTGTTTCATTTGTTTTGTTCTATACTGTTTGTACTGCAACTCTTTTTCTCTAATGCATTGATACCTTTTTATTGTCTATTTCTTTTTCACTCTTTTTGATAATCCCAAAAGGGGGACACCAAAGAAATAATACAGAAATATGTAGTTTATATTGAAAAACAATAAACTCTAAATTCACATGATTTTTTATCATAAAAATGTGGATATTATTAGACTCCTTATGTATTAATCATGTTTTAATGATCAAAAATCCTATTATGTCTATAAACCTTATTAATTCTATGTAATGTATCTCACATCATATATACAGTTGCCTAGCATCCTTATGCATTAAGTAAATATATCTAAATATCTTAAGTGTAATACATTTAGTTTGATTACCGTGCACTATCATTGATTTAAGTTATAATGATTTCATTGATAAATGATGAATTCTAATTCATTCTATGAATATCACTACCTAAGTCTAAATACAAATATTTGGCTATGTCTGAGACACCGTGAGTCTGACACTGGTTAAGTTTTTTGGGAAAAGTAACCAGACACCGTGACCATGAGACCCTATGACAAGACACTGTGACCATGAGACATCGTGACCAAACACTGTAACCATGAGACACCATGACCAGACACTGGGAGCAGACATCGTGAACCAGACACTATGAACAAGTCATTGTGAACCAGACACCATGAAATAGACCCCATGACCAGAAAACATGCCCATCTAGATACCTCCACCATAAAAACAAAGGGACCAATCTAGACACTGTTTCAAAGAGACACTGGTTCATAGAGACACCGTTTATAGAAAAACCGTGACACTGTTTCTTAATCTTTTTTGTCATTTTATCAATTCAATCTCTAACAGCCATATTTGAATATTCTAAATGCACTGAAATAATTAATGTTTCTTTGTAGACATGTCAAATGAAATTACGAGGTATGAGGTGTAGAATACATGTAATATGATGGCTCCAACACATGCACTCCATGATAAAAGTGTATTACGGCCCAGAAACAACATATACAGGAAATAGAAACAAGCGGGAGTGATCATGACATCATAGAACACACTTAGAGTATTTTTGATGACAGGATTGTCACGTGAAACTTGACACTGTAGAAGAATACACGAATCATACTTGAATTATATAGTGGAAGATATATTCACCACCAAGAACACACACCAATATTACTAACTTGAGACACTCTATTAATCATACGAGAACTTAATATCTGAATCTGCATTGTCCTAGAAGTCCAGAGTTGGACAGACTAATTCTCAGAGAACTTCTAACATTATCTCATCATTTCTAGTCTGTTGTGTATACTTTTATTAGATTTCGAGTAGCGTGTTTATATTTATAAGAACACACTCTGTATCCTATGTTAAACTAAAGAATACATGATATACTTTATCGAACAACTTTTTACACTTTTTTATACCCACATATAAGTTTGGAAGAGGTCCATGTGTGTCCAGGTAGTTTGTACCCAAGATGAACTGTGGAAGAGGTCAAGTGACCTGGACAGTCCTTTATACTGTTGTTATCCCCGATCTAGGTTGTGGATCACGTTTATTTATATAAACTGCTTGGTGTAAGGTGATACCCAAATAGAGTGGATTCGATATCAACGTGAGATTGAACCACTTGTTTTATATCCTCTATTATATTCAATTTAGTTTTCTCTATTTTACTATTTAACTCAGAATTCACTATATTCACTTTGATAGTTAATCTTTTAAAGAAGTTATAATTGTTTTGACTTATTAGAATAGCTTAAAAAGTAATATTAATGACCAATATTAAGATTATGGATACATAATCTATATTATAATATGTTATTTGAACATTCAAACTTTCATAACAGTTTAACCTTGATTAACTGTGTTTAATTTATCTTTATTAGGGGAACCTTTTATGAATACTTTTTGAACAAAATTTTTTATAGACACTCAATTCACCCCCCCCTCTTTAGTTATATACTCCGACCAACACTATTAATGTACATTACTGGTTTATACAATATTTATTAACAATACATGTTAAGAAATTTGAAAACATTTTTGTTTTTCACCTTGTTAGGTAATTTTTTATCATTTCATGATTAAATTACCTATTGGTATTATTTAGTTTTCACTACTCATATACCACTTTTGATATTTCCCTGCTTATGTGGTATATGAAGACTTTTTATTTACATGACTGACCTTATCAGCATTTTTAGTGATTCTTTTACAACATTGTATTACATTACATGTTGGGGGGAAAGTAGTGTGATTTTTTTGAGTCTTCATGATTCAATTATTTTTTAACGTGGTAAGAACATACTATATGTAGTTAAATATTAACCTAAATACTAATAGGTATAGTGTATGGGTGCATTATGAGTTTGAACAGGATGAACCATATAATTGAACCAATTTTATTGAAATTTTTATACATAATCCTATTTCATAAATGATAAGGATGTTAAATATTCTCTTAAATCCTTGATGAAATTGTTGATGTTAGATGGGAATTGATCTAAATTTTTATGGTGTATCGACTAGTTATAATTTGAGGGGTGGTAACCCAAAAAACTAAACCATCTATTAAGGAAGTTTCCTTATAGAAAAATGAGTAATAAATAATCATTTGAAATTTAATGTCTTAGTCTCCCGATTAAGGCATCCACCATGATTACCAATACATAATTTATGAAAGTATAAATTATTTTCATTCTCAATGGGACCCATGTAGGAAAATTATTTTATGTTTCTTGTGTAATTATAGATTATGTGTGTTTTAAAAAATTTAATAAAAAGTTCATTTTCATTTATTTTAGCCATAAATAGCTTAATGAGTACCACGTTCATCGACACTACTTTTTTATGCCATAGGGATTAACCCCTTGGGGGTGTTCTTATACTATTTGTTGAGGGAATATTATAGTACTGTAGACACCCATAAGTATTAAAATGTAAATTTATGGTGGTTTATTTTTGACTAGTAACCCCTTTTATTTAATATAAGTCCTTTTAATATTCTTGGAGAAATGGCCTTCTAATCAAATAAATGGTGTAGAAAATAGGGTTTATGTGTTTAAATGGAATAATCATAATAGGTTTTCACTGAATAATAATTCGTAAAATGGTATTTTAAAGTTAATATCATGTTATACATTCTCTTTATAGTGTTTTTTCCATAAAAAATAACGATGAATTGTTTAAACAATTAAAAAGTAGTTTTAGTTTTATGCCTTAATCATGGAACATTAAATGATTTTTTAGACTAACCCTTGTGTAATGGGGGAGTAATTCCTTACTCCATTTAAACATAACATAAGAGAATGAGAATTACACATATACCATTATTCCTATTGCTTATTCTTAAGAGTTGATTCCTTTTTTTAATCACAGTGACCTTATCTAGCGTGATCCCTTAGTAGGTTCAACGAATTTATTAGATTAGGATATAACCATTGCAGGTAGAAAACTTAGACTCTTTAAAGCACGTTTTAGTTTTCTAGGATAAATTCATCTAGTGTGGCATTGTTTATGTTCTATAGTAAAATTTAAGACTCTTAGTCTGTTAAAATTGAATTTCAAAATTCTCACCTCAAGTAGATTACAAATGTTAAGGGCAGGGTAGTTTGCTTATTAGGTCTTGTGACCCTTCCCCTCCTTACTTCTCTATGATGTTAAACTATGAATTTTTTCATCTTATTCTACAATCATATGATATATACTACTATTGGGATAATCTTTATCATATATCATAACATACCTGAATGCATATGGCCAATAAACCTATTGATAGTATCATTTATGTGTCTTTTTCTTGTGAAATTTCAGGGATGTATGTGTCAACATACGTGGTACCCATCGTCTTGTTAGGTGGTACATTAAACCATTTTTGTTTATTTTAAAACATTTATTCTACAATTCATATTATTTCAACACATGTGTGATTAGGATTAGAGTGACTTGGGTGTTGATAAAGGATTTTTTCATCCCAATGTTCAGAGTGATTCTTTTAAGGAGAATCAATTATTTATCATGCAGGTCAATTTTCATAGAATATTAAAAAATATTCATTAATGTGTGGGAATAATTTCGAGAGTATAATCGTGTTCCCATCTTTGTGTGAATGGAATCTGCCACTCTTGAATGGATGTTTGTCTCTATCTATTTAGTTTACCTTTTTCTAATTGTCATTTCACTACGTCTAAGAATCACAATCGGTAGTCAATAGATCCTCTGCCATTGAATGAGACCCCTATTTTGTGGGTCCGACTACTAATGAAAATCCTAAGATGGTTATTGTTCCATAATTTCTTGTTTCATGTTTTCTCCGACAAGATGACACAAAAATATGTATGTATATAATATTCAATTATTCATGTGGTCTTCTATGAGTCTAGTGAGCTGGGATCCTATTATTTTGTTGGACGTAGCCGGATTATAAATGGTCTGATATGGATGAATCATTTGTAAACATTATTAGTTAGGGATATAATTTTTTTTCTTCTTCTTATGAATTACATAATGCCTCGTGTGGAATGTTCCTGGTGATCGGTTGATGGAAATGAATTGGAAAGAGGAGCCAAGGTATTTTGAGGAGGTCGAACAGAGGTGGTTCGACATTCCTTATACTTGTATTAATGGTTGAGAATGGTTAGGAACCATAAAAAGTGTTTTTAATTAACATAATGAACGTGTCTCAGAACCATTTTTCAAATTTTTTGAATACTCTTAGTGCACACTAAGCTTAGAGATGACCATATCCCATATCTTATTATCATCTTGGTAAACTAATAGAGTGATGGATTTACACCATGCTAATAAATTTAATGTTGTTGGTATTTTTCAGATTGTTTCTATCAGATTGTCATCCCGAATGCATTGTTATTCATAATGGTATGGTTACATATGTGTGATACATGGGTTCCCAATTAGGAATTCCTTGAAAAAACTCATGGACACTGGATTTTTTCCTCTAAACTTGAATTCAAGGTAGTTTCGACATTGGTTTCAGTCAATGTTCTTAATTTAGGATGTTCATCTTCTACCGACTTCTTGATTGTAATTTCCAAATTTGTTTTCATGTGGAAAATATCATTGGGTTCCAGTTTTTGACTTTATGTTTACCCATATTTTCAATCATTCTCTTAAGGGGTTTTTTATCATGATGATCCAAGTATGTTGGATCCAAAGTATTTCTTTGTTTCTGCCAAGGCCTGACAGATGAATTAGTTATTTTTCTATATATGTCAGTTTAAATTGGTTTTAAGATTTACTGAGAATACTTGGAGAGTCTTTGTGTATCCTTAGTTTAACTATTGTGGTTCTATATTTTGAAACGCCCCAAC
Organism: Viscum album; assembly: GCA_963277665.1. NCBI lineage: Eukaryota > Viridiplantae > Streptophyta > Magnoliopsida > Santalales > Viscaceae > Viscum > Viscum album. The sequence goes on along the minus strand of OY728143.1, from coordinate 2,143,900,662 downwards.
CATCAATGTAGGGTTCCTCAATTGTTGTCTAACAGGGATGGTCCCGCTAGATATCCCTCTCACTTACCATGTTACATTGATGAAGAAATATTTATTTTCATTTTCAGATAATACATATACAATGTAAGAGTGTACAAAAATAATTTAAATGAGGTCAGTTTTGGATCCACACTTTAATCAGATTGTGTCTCTTGCCATGATCATTTCTAGAGCGCTACATACATGTCTTAAAAGAAAAATCCAACGGTAGTGGTACCATGTTTTGGGTTTGGATATTGAATTCTACAACATTTGGTTGAAGCACCATTGTATATACTTTTAAAGATATGACATGGAGATTGTGTATCTAATTTTATGGATATGGGTAAGCCCCCTTCTCAATGCATTAGTTCTAGATTCAATGATAATATAGTGTCTCTACGGATCATGTGCAATGTGTTACGGTGATGCTGGGAGGTGCATTTTATATTTTTATATGTCATCTGACTGTTTGAATAAGAATTAATTACCCTCATATGTTGGGTGATGTGTTTTTGTTTTAGAAGGATTGTTGGGGACAAGACGTTCTATGGCTCGGATAATGTAGTGTCCCTCATTTTTTTACAAGAAGAAATTATTAGTGAATTTGAGTTTAGTCTTTTAGTGGATGTTCTGGTTTGTAAACCAGGTGTAGGAATTAAATTTTAAGTTTTGGAATGGTCAAAAGTGTTTTTTACTTTGTTGAAGGCATGAGGGGTTTCAAAATTATCTTGTTGAGTTTCAAGAGTGTCGAACCCTCAAATCAATAGTTTTGATTATTTGAAGAGGGTGAAAACATTGTATGAAGTCATGAAGCCCCTAGAAACAAACCATGTAGCATTATTAGAAGATCAGGTGTGAAATGAATTGTCTGTACATGGAATATTCAAAAAACATTCCCCTTTCCCACATTCTCAGTTTTACTTAGGTAGTACCTACAAACTATTCATCACACGATTAGTGCATTGTTTGGAAAAAATTGTGGTACAATTGTGTGATGTTTGTTTCCTAGGGAGTGAGGGATTCAGGGTTGGTGAACGATTTGGCCAAACTATGCAGCTATACTATACGACCCCCTTATATGGGAAAAATAAACATTTTTCCTTCATAATGGGTTTAACCTAATTTTGTTCCACCCTCTCTTCTTTCCAATGGGATATCTATCCTCCCTTGGTGTGTGAACCTCATCCTCCTTCTAGAGGGGTTTTAGCTATCTCCATATTCCAAATTCTATTTTTCTCACCATCAGAAGCATTGCAAATACAATAGAAATATCATCCTACTCCACTCCTCAATTTCTATTTGTCTCTTCTAGATATTTCACTATTTTATTTTAATATCTTTGTCCATATTTAAGGTTTCTTGACGATTCCATGTATTTCTTCTGTTATAGGATGAATCAAGGCTCGATAATGGATAAGAGGAGTGTTACTACGTCTTGGTAGGTAGTCTATTTATTTTAATCATGTTTTATTTCATTTTAGTTGATGTGTCATTATTACATTTACCACATCCTTCTGTTGAGTCTTTGTTATTGTTTAATTAGTTAATTAAAATGGTTTTTAGGCCCCATGTGACATCTTCTTGTGTAAAATCCCATTGATGTGTTGTTCTCTTGGTCTTTCGCTATCCCTTTTTGTATTCCATCCAAGATTTCCTTTATTACTATGCGCGATTAACAGAACCACCTTGACTATGTGTGTTTCACCTTAGATGAATACCATAAATTTATTGAAATGAATAGGGTTGAATTAAGAAGGCTTAGTTATGTCCTATTATAAATTCTTAGGCTTAATTTTTATTGTTTCTTTCCTTTTATAACATCATAATTCATGATTCATTCTTTTTATATTTGTTCTTGACCTTTATCCATTTCTTATTATTAATCCATATTATGTATAATGTGACTTATTTCATTAATGTGTCTAATTACTTGGGGGGTTAATTATACCCTCTTTCACATGCTATATTCATATTCCTTGCCTTGTGATTTAAACCTATATCATAATACTTGGTTCCTTATGCTTTCCACTATGCCAAAATTGATTTCCATGAATTTAATAATATGTTTGGCCAATCATGTAATCATGGACTATTGAACCATTGCTAACATGTGTTTAGATACATTAAATTCTTTTTTTTATACCTTATAAAATGCCTTTATCTTATTTAATGATTTATTCCATACCATACATTTGTTGTTAGACTAAATTTCATAGTAGGTAAGATTAGAGAAATTTTGGTATTGAGATGTTTATTTGATGGTATTTAATTGAAAGTGTATGAATTTTTTATTGATGTAACTTATTTGATATGTCTCACTTTCTATTATATTAGAGTGAACATGGGTCCCAAATGAAAGATTCTACAGGAAGACTCATCATGCTTGGTTGGATACACTTGATGCACCAGGTTCAAACCTCATTATTTACTTATACATGATTCTAGGGAATATTTACTTATACTAGTGAGTGATTTTGGTTCCCTAGTGGAGAAACTAAGGAAAATATCATTGGAAATATAGTCATGCCATGCCTCAAGTAATACCCAGTTCCCTATGAAGGAAACTTGGTATGGACATAGAGTCAATTTGTTTTGAGTGAAACAAGGGAAACTATATGGGTTAACATGGATGGGATCAATTTCCTTGGTTATATTTTATATTTCATAGGGACACTTGGGATTAATTTTAAAATGCCTTAGACGGGCTCAGACTCTAAATGATATTTGATTGATTTTTTGAAATTCTTATTTCTGTTGTGATGCAACTTTTGTATTTTTGTTATTATAAGAACCTATATAATTGAATATAAATCAGTCCGAAATCCAATTAAAATTATTCAATGTATTAATTCTTGGGTTACCGTGTTTACTTTAACCCTTAAATACATATTATTCCCTCTATAGGAACTTTTTTTCAAACATCTAGAATAGGCTGAAGAATGTGGTATCAATCAGGTGTCCTTTTTGGAACTCACACCACGGTGGTTAAACTTTATTTGGATATTTAATTAATTTTATAAATATACGGAACACTAATAATTTAATTATTGGAGAAAATGGAATGGAATAGACACTTTTGGTGTATGCCTACAAAGATTATATCTCACATCCTACCCATGCACCATTTTGAACATAAGTAGACATTATGATCACATTTATGGATAAAGGGAAGTGTGATTCTTTAAATGAATAATTATTTTTGTAGAATTAGGATGGTGTGTTGGGGTAGTGGAATGATCCTATGCTCGATATGTTGGTAGTTTAAGAATTTTTCTATGGTATATTTTTCGGCATGTAATAAATGCACGTAATTCTATTTCTCTTGTACTCCCCTTTTTTGTATAACATCATGAAAACCACTAGTTTTTATAAAATATTGATTACTCATGTTCATATTTTTTTTACTATTCATGGTATATTTCATTACTATTTCAACTATTTTCTTATATTTATAGTTCAAATATTTATTAGTTATTGTTTACTACTGTGTATACTCGAATCTATGTGGGCATAGTCTCCCCACGAGCACACCCTAGGCCTTTTATTTTAGTTGGAAGCCTCTAGTATTCATGGCGATACTCTTAATATCATGTGGGCCACGGTCATGGGGAAGTATTGAGTGGAATATGTTGTTGGAATCTATAGTGAACAAAAAAACACACATATATATGGAGGTGATAGTCAACACATCACATGATTTATGTTTTAGTTGTATTTAATTCAATATAAGAGGGAAATTAATTCTGTAGAATAATTATAATATGAAAATATTATAATAATGATACTTTACTTATCATTTTAATATTGTGAAATTATATTTTAGGAATATGTAAAATGAATAATGAAATATAAAAAAATAAGGGTTATGAACCTAAACCACACTTCTTCATTTTTCCCATTGTGAAGGGGATCAAACCATAGAGGGATTTTATTTTGAGAACAATAAAACCACCTAATATTATATAGATGCGTGTAAGAGATTTTGGGTAGAGTTTCAGGAAAAATAGCAGGTCTTCATGTTGGGGGGATGTAATGAGTGGAGTGAACCATTATAGGTTATAAGAAGTCGAATTGTTTTTAAGTATGGAAAAATTACCAAAAATGGAAAGTAAAAATTAAGGTAGGTGAATAAAAATTGAAAAAAATATTGGATAGTATATGATGTCCTAAAATGACACCAAAATTCATATTTAACTCACTGTAAACATATTAGGACCTTTACCTCTATGGTTACTCACCTTTACCATTTTAGTTCTCAACATGGTGACTAGTTTTTACAGAGGTAATAATACCTTTATGAAAAAATATATAATGTTTCATATTATATAGTTTGTAAATAATCATTCAAAATTATGAAATCCATTTTATATATTTTTAATAATATTTATAAAAATTAATTTTGAAATACAAAATGCATATTGTATAAAAAAAGTTTTTTTGAAAAAAATTACATAAATGAAAAAATGAAAATTATAAGATTATAAAGAAAAGAAAAATTTTTTAAAATTAAAAATTCATGTATAAAATAATCATTTAGTCTTATAATTTTTTTGGATAATTTTAAAATTCATAATTAAATAAAAATAATGTCTTAAATTTAGTTTTATTTTTAAGAATGGTATTTCATACTATTCATAAAATAATTCAACCATTTTAGAATAATATGAAAAATTATTCTTAATTATAATAGTGAAAATCATATTTCAAAAATTATATTCATTTATTCATGTATAATTTCTAAAAATATATAATTTAATTATAATTTTAACTTGAAAAATTGAAATAAAACCATTTTCGAAGAAAACATATTTTAACGAATAAATTAACATAAAGTAAAATTTAAAAATTATTTATTAATAATTAGTAAATAAATTTTCAATATTTTTATCCTTTATATATTTTATATAATTTAATTATTTTTATTATTCAATGATTTAAATTAAATGTATATGTTATAATAATTTTCTATATCGCGACTCTTATAGACATGAGGTTGTGTATAAGGAATTATACTCAATATCTTATGTTTATTTTGAAGTAAAAACATTGAAAATCGTGGGGGTATTATAGGTGGGGAGAGTGGGAAACCATTCAGGATTCCCATAAAAAACATTTGGGAAAGTTGGTGTTACCTCCATTAAATCACAAGGGGGTGGGATTGTAGTGACTCGTGCTTATCTTATATGGATATTAAATAATATAATACAGATATTCATTACATTAATAAAATATACACTATAAGATTGCAATATTATAGTTCCTTTAGAATCATGGAATAAAATATTTAAATTAGGTGAAAGATTACTAAATTTTCATAAAAAGATCATCCCCTTTAGTATCCTTCATATATATTCCATATATATAAATTATCTTCATAACCTTTTTAAAGGAGACATAAGAAACTATTAGATAATATTCCTAAAAATTTCAATGATAATAGATATAAATATATGATCATATGAAATATTATGATAAGAAAAAGAGTTTATGATAATGAACCTAACTTATGAATTTAATACCCAACCTATCATAGATCAAAAATAGCAGTCGTGGTATAAAGACTAGTAGTTTATAATAGATGAATAATATGGGAATCAAGAACATGATTCAAGATAACATAAAATTGGTGTGATATAGATATTTGTTTCATAAAAATAATCTTATAAAATTTTCAGAATGTCTAAATAGAAACGGGTCCACTCATTACATTAAGGACATAAAATCATGTCATCACATAAACATATTGAAATGTAACCAGGTCGACACATAACATTATGGACATGAATGAAATTCCCTTGAATAAAATTATGAAAATTTAATTAGGACCACACATACAGTTGTGAAAATATTATCAGGTTCAAGCCTGAAAGCGTGGAAATGAAAGATAAGTCATTACATATCATTATAATAGTCAAAGTTCACTCCTAAGGCCATCATAGCATAAAAAATGGTTTACTGAATTGGGTTCACTCTATATTCTATGTATTTATATCTCATGAGATATAAATATTTTCCTAATTCATTGGAGTGATATGTATTCCACACCCATCTTTGGTTATACTGTAACCACTATCATTTTTTATAACATAACCACCATCACATAATAAAAATCATGGATATGTGTCCACAATAATATAAAACATTAATTTTATATAAAACCATGAAATGAAATAAGTTTTATAAACATTTCATTATAACATAACCTATGAAAATTAATTTTTTCAGAATAATTTAATCTTTTTTTTCAAGAATAACATATTGAAAAACAAATAAGATTCATATGAATTTTATTATTTAATATCCCATGGAATAGAAATAGTTTTCGTTAAAACAAATTCATCATAAACATAATATATTTATAGAAATTATAATAATGGTATCATTGGGTCATACACATAATAAATAATAATTAACCTTAATGAACATCATCTTACATGGAAAAAAATTTAAAAATGATTGTTGTGACCTTGTTTGAGGAAAATAGTTTTTTATTGAAAATAAAATTTTAAAATATAAACATTATTAAAATAAATTTCATTGAAAATAAAATTTAAATGTTTAAAAGGTTGCATATAAAAAAAATTAAAACACTTATTGAGGAAAATACCATTTCCACTATAAATTTTTGTTTAAAACATAAAACACTTTCAAAAAACTTGTCACATAGAAATAATTTCATTATAATATAAATTTTATAAAATATTTAGGAATTTATTTTCCTTCAAAATATATTTTTAATAAATTAAAAGAAGATTGAAATAATTTAGTGGTTATGATCACGGGAAATACTTTTCATGTCGTATATTTTAAAAATAATGATTTCTTTCACATTTTTGGTAAAATTCAATTGGGAATTATTTGGAAAACAACATAAGGGTTACTTTTAAAAAAAATTGTAAAAACAAAAACATGTGTAAAGATATATTTTTTATCATCGTAATAGCATAGTAGAAAAATTTTGAAAACATTTTTCAAAAAATGGTCTGGAAGAAAATAAATTTTGGTTGAAGTGGGAAATAAACATGGATTTTTGAAAAATATTTTCATAATTTTCATATGTACTAATAATTGGAAAATTGTATTATTACTTTAATATATCATGAATAATTGGAAGTGAATAAAATTCATGAGTTATTTTGGATATTTATCTTATGATATTATCATCAGAAACATAATCATAAACAATGCTGATAAACAATGAGATTGAAACATGAAATATTTACCAACATGGTAACATTTAATCATAATTTCCATTAATGAATAATATAAAATTAATCATAAAATATAATTGGGAATAAAAAATTCATGATATTAAATTTCAAGTGTGATGTATATAAAACTCATCAATGAATATTGGTTCATAAAATAACGTATGTCTCTGAGATGGAAAATTCCGAAAGAATACCTTACTGTATGAGTAATTTGTGAATTATAATCCCTTTAAAAGAATAATATAAAATTAAATATTAATTATTACTGATTTTGGTTTGTTTATGATACATGATTTCATAGGGTATTATGCATATGGTACAAATTATTTGAGTGATGAATATGCCTAAAATCTCCAAGGAATAAAAGTGACATTAGAAATCCCCTAACCTTTTGTCTTGACTTCACCCATAATCATTAAAAAATCATATAAAATAAAAAATAATTATAAATATATAAAATATATATATATATATATATATGTCATCATATATTTTTTATGACCATTTATTACACATTTATTATTAATTCCACGTTAAATTTAAATATAGTGTAATAAATGCTTTGTTTTGTAGTTTATATTTAGATTTTATATTTTTGGTCGTTTTAGATTTATCATGAATACAAAATATCCAAAATTTAAATAATGATATAAATAGAACATATATTCATAATATATATATATATTAATCTATTTTATTTAGGCATTGGAAATAAAATACATCATTCATTAAGACAATAGATCATAAGTATGAATGAACATTGTTTCCATTTTTTTATTAGATTGAATAAAAGAAATTTAAATAATATATTATAAATAAAAATTAATGTTTTTTAATATATAAAAAATATCTTCATTAAATTATATTAAATACAATCCATGTAAAGCATAAATGAGTCACATCACTTAACAAGGCAGTAGTTTATCGTACATATGAACAATGTTAACGTATTCCCAAAAAATGGAATGAATTAATGTATATATGATATAATAAATTAATTAAGATAATAAAATCGTAAATATAATATATATATATGTAATATAAAAATTGATTAAATTAATATAAACATTATTGATATGTGGTAATGGAAAATTGAATGACATCGGTTCATGAGGCTGTAGTCCGACAAACACACAAATGATGATTTCCTATACCAATTGATAGAAGTGGAGAATTTTGTTGGTCATGATTATAGTATATAAATAAAAAAATATATGGTATATAGAGAGGATATTATATGATAAATATATAATTATAATGGAAGAAGGTGGAGATAAAAATAAAATAAAGATGTTTATTGAAAAACATTACCTATCCATTGGGTACTCTCCTTAGGTTTAGAGTAAAGCTATCCTAGGTTGGATTTCTCCCAAAAATAAGGAATCTAGGATGAGATGTGTAAAATTCGAAATTTATTTGAGAATAAAATCTTTAAATAAATTTATTTTGATGTTATGAATAATAGAGAAGTGGGGATGCCCTTATATAAGTGTCGTAGAGGACAGACTTGGTGTTTTTGAAATAAAATAAGTACACTAATGTTTATCATATGTAAAAATGGTAAAATTTTGGAAATTTAAAAACCTTTTACGGATAATGGTCCAAATATAACCATAAAATGATCATTAGAAAGGTTTACGGGTCATATTTACCCTTATCTTTTTGGTGTAAACCCCCTGCAAACCCATTCCAAACATAACAACATTAATTAAGTGTTTTCTATAACAAAATTAATTTTGGTCAGAAATTAAGAAAAATTACAAGATAATATAAATTTTTCTTAGTTAATATATAGATTGTATTTTTCCAAATTCAATTCAAAAAATTTTAGGAAATTAATTTAATATTAATCATGTTGACGTGACGAGAACCCATTTTTTTAATTGACAATGTCAAAACATTTTCAAATTATTTATTACCAATATAATTATAAAATTTATTAAAATGACATGAATTGTATTAATATGTGTATAATTATACCTATTAAACTTTAAAATCAAATCAAAATATAAATTACCTTTGTAAATATTTTATCCAAAAGAACAATTTTCAATTAAAATTCAACATTTTTCACAATTTTTTAAAAATTAAACATTTAATAAAAAACAAACAAATTAACCCGAAAAATAATTTTTAATGTTTTATTTTAAAAAAATTATTTTATTTTACCATTTTCATTATATATAATTTTAAAATATTAATTTCATTACAGGTTCTCAAAAAAATTAAAAAATTGTTTTTAATGAAATAATTTTTTTATACTTAAAAATTGTTTTATTCTTATTTATTGTCTATAAAAAATTTAATATAATTACTAAAAATTTATTGAATATATAATATAAAAATTTCAATAAAATCATTAACCAAAATTGATTTATTTATGTTATATATTTTAATCACAATTGTGTGCATAAAGATAATTTTTTATAGAATGATTTAATTTTATTTCCGAAATGATTTTCTTTTCATTTATATATAATTTGTCTCCAAATAATTGATTATATAACATATGTAAACACTATTTTCATACTTTATTTAATCCTTTTTATGCCAAACATTCCCATGGATATTGGATAATAATCATATTCAAAAAAATAATTTTTTCATTTTAGGACTCATTTTGGTTAAACACTGAGTTGTGTGTAACATAAGCTAAACTCAATATTGTGTATAATAGAATCCAAACATAGTGTTATGTGTAAAACAAGATAAAGTCATTTTTACATGTTCCTTAATCGAAAATATATGTTTTGTATCTCAAATGATATTGAAATGATAATATTTATTTGCAAAATAGAATTTCACAAAATATTACGGTGTTACATTCTACCACATCAAAATGAATTTGTCCCTTAAAAGTTATGATGGTCATAAAAAGATTAAAATTTTAAAATTTCATCATAAATAACCTCATCATAAAAATAAATTATAAAATTTACCTTACAAATAGGGTTTTTGGAAACATAATGGTTTTCAAAAGTAACTAATAAATAGGATTCCCCATAGGAAAACATAAGTGGGAAGTGATGATTTGGATATGGAAACAAATGTTTAACTAATTATATAGAGTGACAGAGACCAATAATAAAAAAATATGGTAATCCATAGGCATTTACTGAACATAATACTATAAATCCAAAAGGAACGAAAAAGATAATTTATATAATAATAAAATATTATAAGAGGGAAAAACATTTTCACGCTCCTTTTCTTAATGCTTTTGAATTTTCACAAGAAGATACAATTATGTGGTCTTAATCTATATCATAGGTATAATATCACCAATTGTTTTTTCATTGATGAATTTCAAATTAATCACTTAATATTTGAAATAACGGTGAGTTTGTTGTTCCCAAATAAGTAATGGATAATATGATCTACATATATAATGATAATTCATTCCATCTATCCTTAGTTATCATTGTGACAACATGGTTACTATATGTTAGTCAATATGAATGAAATGATATATTAATATATAAAAAATAATTAAAATTTAAATATAAACCATTTCATAAATGTTAAATCTTATTACACATATGAGAGATTAGAAATCCAAATATTTATAAAGATGGTCAATTAACTTAAAAATTAAACTTATCATCAATCTGTTATACATAATGAAATGGATATTATTTATACTTACGAAATATATGAATAGCATTATAAATTAATCTATTGAAACCAAAATTTCCATAAATCTTATTAAAAACATACATTATTCCCAATTCCTCACACAAAACATAGATTATTTGGTATATTTCTTAAATCCTAAAATTTTATAAACTAAACCACTTTAAAAAAATAATTAATTAGTTCCATTGAAATTAATAAATTCCAATTTACTTGTTAATATAAAACCACTATGTATTCTGATATCATTGTATCAACATCTAGAACATATTAGGGGTTATCATCCTCGGATCAAAATTTAAATGTAGCATTAAATAAATATTATAGTTCATTAACATTATTCAATATATCATTTCAAATCATTGAATAAAAACCCATACTGAACAATATATTTTATGATTATTATAACATAATATTTTAATTCCCACAAATAAATATTTCAATCATACCACAACCTTCTCAAATAATTATCAAGTCTTCATCGTATTATTCCTCAAAACTACATCCTTTGATATAAATATTGTAGTATCTTCACTATGAAAAGAAAAATCATTACTTTTAAAACCTTCCCAATTATCTTCCAAAGATTTTTCCTAAAGACATTAATTTTTATAATTATTATAATTTACAAATTTAAATCATTAATCCATTGACATTACAATAGTAGGGACAAGATTCCCAACTATTTTGTTAATCAAAATTATCATTTTTCCATTATAGTTTCTTTCTTTCTATCATTATTTTCAACAGTCAAAACATATTAATTTTCCAATAATAAATCTTGACGGTTGATTCTTCACACATTATAAACTCATAAGAATCTAAATTGTATTTCTTTAATGGTCTCTACTACCCAAACAATCATTTAAAATTTTTCTTCTATTCTTTGGTGAGTCTGAAAGTGGGATATGGTAAAAACTGGTAATCATGTTCCATGAATAATGATTGTACATAATCCCAATTTACTTTACTCCAGTCATCATACCATTTTTATTCTCATTATCCAAATTCAATTAACATTCAATGTCATCCTAGTTTATCCTAGTTCTCGACATTTAATAAGCCTAAAAAAGGATAGGTTGAGGAACAATAATCATGTTTGAAAATATTGTAATGATGAATAAATAAATAATTGGATATCTAACTCATTAATCCATATTTTAAATATGTAATTCCATAGGTTTATCCTTGTTTATTAATAATAATCTTATATTTAAATCATTTATGATGGTTTGTTATGTGTTTGTGAATTTCTAATGCATATCCCATGAGAGTGTCAAACTAGGTGTACAACAAGGCCCATTGACATGAACCCGTCCCAATTCACCTGTTCTAAATATGTTATTTTCAATTATATTACCCCTAGGAACTTATTTTCTAGATCCAAAAGAACATTTAGTATATTGACATGGATTTAATTTAATGAAAACTAATAACACCATCCTTTACAAAAATTATAGGAAATATTCCTATACTTCAACTCATCTTTAGAATTATCCTTACGAACATCTATAGACCTATACATAGAAATATACCTATTGATCTCAAAAATTATTTCTCATCCTAGTTTCAAGCTTTTGAAATAACCTTTCCTTTTATACCAACTATAGTGACACAGGACTCTGATACATGGATATTACATCTTTTTAGACTAATATTCAGTGCATTACACTAAAACGTGCCTAAGGACCTATAGTTTAGTTCCTTTTGAAATTTAGAAATCAATAATATAATATGGTTAATGATCTCAAATGTTTCAAAAAATTATATTTTCATTGAGTACTCCTTAGAGTCATACCATACATAAAAACCATTCTTCATATCACATGGATATGAAACATAGGAATGAGTGATATAATATTCTTAGTATGGGTAAACATAAGAGATATAATTCTATCAACATATAAATTAAAAATATAATAATAAGGGAATTTTATAATGAAAATAATATATAATGTCCTTACCTAACCTCTCATAGATCATAAACACGTTTCTTCTCTTCAATATTGGATATTCATAATACCTGAATCATAAGGGAGTCAAGAACAGGATGAACGAAATAGTAACATCTGCATAAATCATAGATTTATTGAATACACATCATCTTATAATAATGAAAACATATATATATGTATAGATATAGAAATATTTTCACTCATTAAGTTAAGTACATTACATTCCTACAACAAATAAACTTATGTCCATGCACCTAGGTCCGTGCATAACATTATAGACATTAGAGATAGGTCAATGCATAATATTATTAACATGATTGATAGGTTATTCCATAATATTATAGTCTTGTAATTATGTTCACTCATAAAATTATTAATATGTAAACCGGTTTCCTATATATAAATATAGGCATGAAAGAACGGTTCACTCATAATATCATTATAGTGAAGGTTCACTCCCAAGACCATCACAGCGGACATAGCCCCTTATTGAATCAGGTGCACTCTCTTTTCCTTACCTATCCATCTCAAGAGATATAAATATTTAAAAAATTCATTAGAGAATGATATTTTTCCCACCCATCTTTAGTTTTTATATAACCACAACCCTTAGTTATAACATAACCACCATCACATAATTAAAATCATATGTATGTGTACCTAATGATCAGAAAATATTTTTTATATCATAATCCATGAAATGAAATGGGTTTCTTATATATTTTATCATAACAAAACATATAGAAAATAAATTTGTTTCATATTCATTTCATCATTTAATAAAATAATAACCCTTGTAAAAAGATGTTTTTTTCATAAAAAGTTTATCATGGTATAACCCGTGTATGTGAAATTATCTTGATAAAAATATTTTCATAATCAACATAATAAAAAAATAATAAAAATATGATTTTATCCATGAATACAATGACCAGTAAATCATATGTAACCTCAAAGAATTTCATTATACATGGAAAATAATTCTGAAAGACTCAAGGTATTATAAATTTATTAAAATAGAGTTTCATTGATAAATTTTTGTAATATATATTTCATTGAAAATAACCATGAAAATTTATAAATGAATCTTTTAAAAATAATTTAAAATGTTTCTAGAACTAATATACTTTCCACTTTGAGAAACACTTTTTAAATATAAAACATTTTCAACGTCATTTTCACCATGAAATAATTTATTTAAAATATAAATTTTCCAAAATATTTAGGAAATATTTTTGTTTTTAATGATCCTTGAATACTAGAAATACATGTTTGAAATCAATGTGTGGTCATGAAAGAGAGAAATATTGTTCATGACTTGCATCTTAAAAGAAAATATTCTTATCACATTTTTATTAAAAAATGATATTATTTTCAAAAATGACATAAATGTTCCTTGAAAAACATTTTAAAATAATTAGTATATGGGTTTAAATATATTTTTTAACCAATAAAATTATATTAATAAATAATTTTTTTCTATTTTATTGGAAAATGTGGTATTTCAAGAAAACATATTTTTTTACATATGAGAGAATTAATGTGGGATTTTGTTAAACTGTTTTATTAATTATATTAAGTACAAAAGAGTGAAAAAATGTTACTAGTAAATTAATATATAATAAATAAAAATTGTAGAATTTAATTTATTCTTTTCATGAGATATTTATCATGAGATCCTATTAATGGAATAACAATCATAAATAATACGGATATATGATGGGATTGTAACATGAAATCATTACCACATTTGAAAAGATAAATCACAAGGGACTTGATGAAATAAAATAAAATGAAACATAAAATACAATGAGGAAGAATACATTCATGATATTACATGTTATAGGGTTATTTATACACCTCGTGAAATAATATAGATGCATAATACAATGTACGTATCAAAGAAGAAAAATTAGTCAAAAATCCCTTACTGCTTGAGTAATTTTTGAATTGGAAGTCTCATGAAAAAACAAAATCAACCGTAACAGTAATTATCATTAATTTTGGTATATTATGATATATTATTTCATAAATAAATATATAAACCACTAAAAAGAAACAATTTGTGAATATGAAAAAATTCTCTCAAAAATAAAAGTGATATTAGAAATCTTTTTACCTTAAGACATGACTACGGTCGTACTCATTGAAACCTCCAGTATAATAAATATAACTTTATTATAAATATATTAAATAACCATATTCATATATATAATAAAATAAATTATTTTATTATTACCTATTATTATTTTTTTATTAATAATTCCATGTGAAAGTTACGTTTCATGTAATAAGATATTTGTTTTTCATATATGATTTGATTTATTTATTTCCATTAAATTGATTATGGTTACAATATCTACAGATTTCAAACCATGATATAAATATCATAATATTCATTATATATGAATTTAGGGTAATCCATAAAATTTATTGATAGGAAATTAAATACACTGTTCATCGAGATGATAGGTAATGCATACCCATGAACGTTGCTTCCATTTTTGGTTGGATTAAATGAAAGAAAATTAATTAATATATTATTATAATATGTTGATTTTTATATAAACTATATGAAATACTTAATTTAATACATCCTTAATATATTCAATGTCAATCATGAATGGGTCACATAACATTGCGAGGCGATACTCTATTGTACACATGAGCGACATTATCGTATTCTCCCATAATGAAAAGAATGATTGTATGTGTGATATAAAAAATAAAGTATATTTATAAAATCATAAATATCATAAATATCATATATAAATAATAAATCCATAATTATTTCTATCCAAGATAGGTGGTAATGGAAATCCAATTGACCATGGTTCACAATGTAATAATATGCCTTACATATGAATGATGATTTCCTAACCCAATTGATAGAGGCGGAGAATGTTGTTCATCATTCAATTAATAAAATAATTTCTCATTATATGTAATATACTGATTTTATTAAATAATAATTCAATAATAATAAATTAATATGTCTCATATATAAATAAAATAAATATTCTCGTTGAAAAACAATTCCTCTAATTCAGGTATTCTCTATAGGTTTGCAATAAATCCTTACTAGCCTGGATTTTATGCCCACAATAAGGGTTATTATATGTGGTTATAGAGGATGGGAATTTATTTGGGTAGGCCATGGATTAAAAATATAGGTTTTATGTTATGAATAAGAGAGAATATCATGTGGTATTTTAAAAGTGGGTAAGATGAAAAATTTGGTATTTTTGAAAAGAAATAAGTGCTATCACTTTTTTTCTATGTCATAAAGGTTGAAATTAGTTCATTGTAAATCATTCAAAGTGTAACGATAGAAATATATTCAGATATTATTTTTAGAAATATTTATTAGTCATTTTTAAATTTATTATTTAGGTTAACCATTGACAAACCTATTCTTAGTTTTATTGCGGTAATTAATTTTTAATAAAACCACAATTCAATTTGGTCAAAAACATAAGTTGAAATTAATATATAATATAAATTTTTTATTCCATATATAGATTAAATATTCCTAAATTCCAATCACATATGTGTAAAAAACTTAATTTATTATTATCTTTATAGTTTTGACGAGGAAGCAGGTGTTTGAAAGAGAAAATGATCATACGATTACAAAGATTTAATATTAAAATTTGTTACGAAATTGATTCAAAATACCTAACATGGATTTATATATTTATAATTAAACTAATTATTCTATAAAAAAAATTTATCATTGTAAGTAATTTTCTTTATAATATGGTTTTCAATTAAAATTCTGTATTTTTCGTTATTCATCGAAAAATGAAACTTCTCAGAAAAAACCATAAAATTTACCATAAAAAATTTCAACATTATGATTGGAATTTGAATTTTTATTTTTTAATATTAATTTTATAAAATTTTATCAAACTAATTTTATTAAAATTTCTAAAAATGGATAAAAAATAATTTTTTAGAAAAAATATTATTTGTAAGCATAAAAATTTAAATTACTATTATATTTATATAGAAAAAAATAAGATGGCTGTTAAATTTATTTTTCAGTATATAATAGATAAATTTCATTAAAACCATTATCCAAAATGGATTTGGATAATTAATTAATATAAAACACATTTTTGTGCAAAGAAATTAGTTTTTTAGGAAAATATTTCCTTTAATATTTAAAATGATTTTATGATAATTTATAATTATTTGGTTTCCAAATAATTAATTATATATAAAATTATAAAAAATATTTTTATAATTTATTTATTCATATAAATACCCACCATTCTAATGTCATGTTGTTTAAAATAATATTAAATAATAATAATTTTTTTGTATGACAAGTTTCATTTCGACTCGGTATTGTATGTAAGGAATGATAATGTGGGTATTGTGTGTAAAAAAGATAAATGTTGTGTTTCATGTATCGAAATATAAACTCATTGTAGCTTGTAACAGAATATGATATTAGGTTTTAATGTCACACAAAATATAGAAAATATCATATCTATTTGATAAAATATTCAACAATTATTGGGGTGTTACAAGAATGGTAATTCCCACACCCAAAAAATGACCAAACTGACTCCCAATTATATTCTCACAAACTGGCTGGATCTAGGTCAATGAATGTTTAGTGGCCACATTAGTTGGTCTACACCACCTCTCCACCCACCATCTTATAGATGACCTATAATTGGATTGTTAATGGTTGTATACTATTGAAAACTAGAATCCTAGCAACATGACACCTCCATTATGCTCACTAGGACTCATTAATACCAAGATAACTTTATTTAATTTAAAATACACCACTATGGGGTGTTAATGAAATTCTGATTCAATTTTATACCCCTTTTCAAAATTTGACACCTCAACCAATAAAAAATTAATTTCCACGTAAAACCGAGAACCTTACGAATGTGGGTTCTAACAAAAAATAATGATTATTTATTTATATATATAATATTATAACATGAATATAAATGTATAATAATATAATTTAAGGAAAATAAAAATTTCTGGGATGAATGATCTAGTCAATAATATAGCTTTTTAGCGACAACCACTATATCTGAGTTTAATGTTTTTTTGGACTATCGAAGTTATTATATAACACACTTCAATAAAGAATTAATTTCAAATGTAAACGACTCTTATTTGAACTAGAAATTATTTTTCAAATTATAGAATGATGTATTATAAGATCATTAAGGGGAAGATATCTTTTCTAATTTTGGAAAATATTTTACAATTAAGAAGGGTTGATCATTAGTGTTCAAATTTTTTTATATTGTGTCTATATGTATTATGTTATTTTGGATGAAGTGATGATTCCTGGAGAATTTTTAATGACTAGTTCTATATAATATGATGTCACACATTGAAAATTATTCTTTATATGTAGTTTTATGTCAAACATGGAGAGTTCTAGTAAATAAATGTGACGATTTTTTTTATTGATCTTAATAAGAAAAGATATATTCTATGGATATTTAACTATGTTTTAAATAATGTTAAGAAAAAATAAAGACCATATAAAATAACATTTTTTATGAAAATTTGAGAAGAAGAAACAAGATATTTCGGGTTGGAAATTAATTTTTTGTTGCATATTTTTATATAAAACAATGTATTTAAATATAGACCCAAAAACCCTGGGAATTCCCAACGGCCCATACCGAGCTAGACCATAGACATTGTGGGAATCAAAGGTCAAACTAACCAAAGAAAGTATCTCATACCACTATTTGAGCATCATATGATGAATAAAGCCCACTCATTGTAGGAAGGAATATGTATTACTCTCGAAGAGTGCGTACCTCCAGGTGGGAAGAGGTTGGGCTAGAATCCTGCTGATCTGAAGCCTATGGTATGTGAGTATGTAACTAATGCATGTACCAAGCACCCATATCGGAGTAAAGAAATCATGGAATAGATAATATAAAATATTAAATCCATATTTTTTCTATGTGGAATAATTCTTGGCATGTACTTCTCACCCATCCATTAAAAATATAAAAAATATTGATGTTATCCTATTAGATCATATGTTTGAATGTGACCGACCTATTAACACGGTAGATCTCTTCTTCTCCCAATCAATGAGCCTTTTTTGAACTAAATTCATCATTAATGAATAGTTTTATAATGTCTAACTAAAATTGAATTCTAGTTCCATGCATCATCAGTTAAAACGTCAGTTGTTTTGAAAATGGCTAAGGATGATTTTATGTAAAGTAATAAAAATCAATTACAATGATGAATTTTGTAGGGAAGAGTTCTTCACAAGTATGTGATTGAAGACTATTATTATGTTCACTATAAATACCCTATGTGATTTTTAATTGGTTATTATATTCATGTGAATGGGTTTAGCCTATTTTTAAAAAATGACATGCTATTTTTTGTGGTCCCAGATGAACCTGTATAGTTCAGAAAAAAATGAAAACATCTTTTGTAGTCGAATTTTAGAGTTTTTTACATCCATTTTTCATCCATGAAATACATGAGAATGATTTGAAAATTTATTTTTAGATGAAGAAGATACCATGTAAAAGAACAT
Organism: Viscum album; assembly: GCA_963277665.1. NCBI lineage: Eukaryota > Viridiplantae > Streptophyta > Magnoliopsida > Santalales > Viscaceae > Viscum > Viscum album. The sequence goes on along the minus strand of OY728143.1, from coordinate 2,143,881,286 downwards.
ATAAAATGCAATTCTGTAAGAGATGTTATGGATTTTTTGATGAATCTAATATGAGAGAAGAGGGTATGAATTTGAATTTTTAGTTAGATATTCTAGGTGGTTAATGAGTAATTTTGGTGAATCCAAAATCATTCAATAAGGGAAAATAATTGATTTTGAAATCAACCGAAGGTGATATGCTATAGGAACTAAACCCTCTTATACATAGGTGATTCATTTTTTGGAGGCCACAGAGAAAATTTAATTCTTTCAAGACATGGGTATTTACAATAATAAAAATAGTATATGAAGATGAAATAAAATTCTATGTATAAATGGGTTAATATTATTTGCGTACATGAATAAAAAAATTATGGATATGATTAAAAATTTTATGTAAATATGGTTACCAATTCAATACTGATATGTTATGGGGAGGCGATCAAACCGTAATAAACGAATTCACTCCTTCTTAAAGTTTTCTTTTGAGATATAATTTAATAACTAGTGGATAATTTAATATAAAAACTAGGTTAATTTTTAGAATAATTTGTGTGACATTCATGTGGAATATATTGAGAGGCAATTAGTGGGCATGTGTTTAGAATAGATTTTATAAGACAATTAATTATTTGTATCACTAAAGATATCTGTTTGATAAGAAGAAGGTAAATCTATAGAAAGTATGATTCAAACTAAATATACTATGATATTTTTATTTTGTTCACATAATTATCATTTTAAATAATATATATGAAACATTTATTTTGGAATTCAGAAATCATTTTTTGAGGTAGAACTAGTTCAATGTTGATCTTCAAAATGTTAGAATATGATATTTTATCTATCATGATGACTAAAAAGAAAATAACATCATCAATACTTCTATAAGTAACCAACATTTATGTATTTTCATTATTATATTTTTATATAATTATTTTAATTGAATTAGTAAAAATGTTTTAACTAGTTATGCTCTAGAAATTTTTTTTTGCACTCAATGCTGATGAATAAATGTATATTGTATGAACTTGTGATTCTAGTGGTGAATCATGTATTGGATGTTCAATCCAATCATTTAAAAGAGTATGATCATTTTGAGAACAAACAATGTAATATATTTTTTTCTTGTTCAATTTATTTTTACTAAAATTGGGAGAGGTTTAGATATCATAAGAGTTCATTATATCTGAATAAGTTAACATAACATAATTTCATGAGAAACAGAAGGTCTAAAAAATCGCCACTGAGTCAAACCCATACCCCCTTTCTCAGTTGTGAATCTCCTCCTAGTATCTTCAATTAGTATAAGGGTGGGTTCCCTCTATAGGGAAATATTAAGTAATTAAGATAGATAATTTTAATTTTATTCATAGTAGTGGTGTTCCATCATTCGATAGCACGAACAATAATAGGTTGAATAATATGATATTTTCCTATCATATATATCATGGAATTGATGTTAAATATGAATTCACTATTTTATTTACACATATTTCTAATAATGATATTATGAAATTGAACAAGAATATAAATATTAAGTGCATGGAAAATCATAAATTTTCATTATGTTGTCTCTTTTAAAAAATGTTTACAAAAAAGTTATTAGATAAAAACATGAAAATGAAATTTCGGATAAAATGGAATGAAATTATAAATGAAATGAGAGTTTCTTAGAGAGAAAATTTTAAATTTGGAAAAGATTATTTTATGGTATCGAGTTGGATAAAGAAGAAAATCCATATGAATACTTGAAAAGTGTTAGTAAAATTGTTATTAATATTTGTGGTTTTAGTTAAAAATGATATGACATGACTATTTTCAAACAAATGAAGATAAAATTTCCTGATATGACTGATCATGAATTATAATCTTTGGATTATATAGATGATCTTACTATTCATAAATTACATTAAATACTCAATTTATATGAAATGTGATAGATCTAAGTATTCAAAAAGAAGATAAATGTTAAGATGGGATTTAAATCTGTGAGAAATCTCAAAAAAATTATGATGAAATGTTAGAATCAAGTAAATCCGATGATGAAATTGAAGATGAATAATTTAACAAAATCATTTCTCTTGTTTCAAAAATATTCACGAAGGTAATGTTTTTTGGATAAAAGTAAATTACCCTCAAGGTGGTATGACTTTAATGAAATTAGAAATTTTTCTATAAATTTTCTTAATAATAAATCTACAGGATCTGAGAAAAATGATGAAAAACCATAGAAAATGGGGGGAGCCCCCATGGAATAATAAATTTTGATGGAAGAAAGAAGAAATTCACTAAATTTAGAATAATATTTTTACTGCTAAAGTAATATAAAGCTAACTCTATATATAAAATCTAATAATATGATTAGAAAAACTTCATGGATCATATAGAAAAAGGTTTTGACACCTCTACAAGTGAAGATGGTGATTGTGAATGTACATAAAATGATCTGATATTGAAAAATAAATTCAATGAATGTCTTGAGAAAAATAATATCAAATATTAGTTTAGATTGTTATTGATTAAAAAATAATATATAAAAAACCAAGAATGTTCAATGATAGATATTATTTTAATTGTATAAATTAATAGAGAGTAACTGAAAGATGATGAACATGAAACAATATAAAAATCCCATGAAGAAAACTATTCTGTCAAAATATAAGAACAACTGAAGTCTCAATCTATATGACTTGAAGAAAAAAATAGATTGAAAATATTAGAAAATATTTCAGTGTTCATTTAAGTTAAATGAATGTTAATGGAAAACTATTGAAAAGTGGTATTTGAATAATTTGGTAAATTTAATATTCTAAAAATCTCAAAAAAGATATGTTTTTTCTATCAATGATAGTCCAAAAATAAATTATATATAAGTGTGGAACAATAACACTAATGAAAAATCAACATTAAATGAAATGGAATAAATAAATTATCAAAGAACATATTTTCCCCTAGATTATAAAATATCTTAGTATATGGAAATAAATCACCAAAAATACTCTACAAAATTCTATTATCTGTTTTTAATATCAAGTTTCAGAAAAAATTACTGATGATGTGGAGTGTTTTTGAAAATTTCATATTTATAATGGTATAACATGTCCCTACCTGAGATGATACATGGACCAAGGAGAAGCTATTCTGAGAAAATGAGAGAAGTTTTTCCCTCTAAGATAATAGTTAACAAGAACACATCCTATCTTCCAACATAGAAATGTGAAATTTTATAATACATATGTATCATATGTGACCAGCATGGCCATATTTTCGAAAAACTTATGAGTAATCTCCTAGAAAAATAATACACTTCAATGAAACGAAAGGGAGTTCAAAATATTAATGGATAATTGTCATGTTTCACATAAATTTCTTAAAAATATATTAAATATAAATTCATGGATTATTGATAGTTTATTTTCATCACAAAATACTAGACAAACAAATAGTCCAAGGAACAATGAAAATAATAAAAGGGGAGTATTTACCATTGAAAACTTGTGTTCATTGAAAAATAAGGGTTTGGGGAAAAATAATATTAAAGTCCCACATCTAAAATCCAATAATTTTTTATTTTATGAAGGAATGAAACTCCATTTTCATAGTCCCAACCATCTTTTCGTAGATGAACATGATCTATTTTCATAAAAGAATTCATGTATCATCAAAAGAACAAACTATGGAAGAATTATCACTCGTGGAAAAAAGAACTAATTGTAATCTATTTAATATTCATTATCCTATCAATTCATGTTATTTGATTTCCAATGATAAGAACAACATCTATCATATATGTTATTCCCATAATTACCTATGTATTATAAGTAAAATTAGAATTAATGATATTGTGAGAGATCTTCATAAACTAAAATGAATAATAGATGAAATATATAAACCCTTTCAAAAGGTAATTTGTCTTAATGTTCACACAAAGGTGTGGATATCCTATCTCCTGTTCCCCTTCAATGTATTCATATCAACTTATGTGGGCCAATGAGAAAATTTTTACCTTATGTGATCTTTATTCCATCAAATTTATTAATGACTATACATAAATTAATAATTTCATTTTTATCAAGAAGGTGTCAAGGGATTATAAAATGAAAAGAAATTGAAGGTGAGATGAGAAGGAGATGGGTCCCTATATCAAAAAATTAAAACAATATAATGTTATTGTTTTATATTTTGTTTTTTTAATGTTTTTTTCTAACAAGGAATCGATCCTTAGTACAACACACCATCACTCATTGATTAATTTTAGTAATGAAGTTTTATATAATCATATACATATATAGATCAATAGATTTTGAGTCCATAAACTCAAAAGGAAACATATATAATTTTGTACACTATGAAAAAGTTTTAATACATCAGACATTTTATTATCCTTGGATTTATAACGATAAACAAAATCAATCTTGGAAGTCATAAAGAAAATAACAAGTAAGGAATTTTAATGGGGGGACTATCTAATAATGAACATCCAATTGAGGAAATAAAAAATATAAAAACTCATGGAAAATAAATATTCTAAGATATCGTAATGGTCTCCTACAAACAAATTCCTATGAAGAAACGTTTTCAAAATCTATGACCAATGACTAACAAAACATGTTAATATCCAACCTTCAATCCATTCTCCAAATATTTGAAGTGTCATCATTGATCATATCTCGACCAAAAAATCACAAGGATTCCGTCAACCCCCAAGATGATAAATTAAGTGCTCATGTTCCATGTGATCCCAATTAACCAACATAAGGAAAAACTAAACTCTAGGCTTATACATACCTTGAGGTCATAGTACAAGGATATTTCTAACAAGGGAGAGCCTCGATACACTCGAAATCTTGGTCCACAACCGCAGAAATATCCTAATGTGGATAAAAGGTTATATTATGAGTATGAAACCTTATTATGGGTTCATATTACTCTTTCAAGAACTCTTAGCCCATTTCGGTCTAATAAATATCCACCAGAGGCACTCAGTGTCATCCAAATTATCCTTGATCCGAAACACACCCAACATGCATTAAATTGAACAATCTCGCCAATTAGGTCATTCATAGTGGTCATCATGACCTCCAAAAAATTCAATCCAGTGCTCCTTATCATAAGATAAACTTAGTAAAAATACCAAATCACAAAAACCACTTCTTATTTTCTCATAAAAAACTCATCACAACATATTGACTCACACATGAGGGAACACAGAGAAACCTCACACCACATGTGCATTATAAATATCCAACTATGGAAACCACTAATTAGTTGATCAGAAAAAATCCCACAATGGAATCCTTAAGAGAATCTCAGAATCATCATAGGTATATAATGAAACCAATCCATAAATATCAACACATGATGTCTATCCATCCCAAAGGATCTGATACCACTTATCCCCAATCTCAAGAGATAAACCTCAACAACTCAAACATCCTAACACTAGTCTGGAAATGTACATACAAACCAATATATCATTAGATATAATAATTAATCCTTCCTTCTAGGATACATTAGGAGGAATGTCAGGTGACACTATCATAGAATATATATTCAAAAGTCTACTAATGAGTTAACCAGCCTTACCCAGGCCTTACAGATCACAACCAAACCCACTTGAGGTTTCTAGAAACCAGCCTCAAATAATCCCAACTACAAAAAAAAATCCAAGAAAAAAAATCCAAATGTAACATAAATTCAAAAATTATTCCACCATCATGATCTATATGAATAAACACTCATAATGGACAACTAATAGGTCCAATTTTGTTAAAATGATGAAAAATTGAAAAAAATGGCCACAAGAGGAAAATTATACGGAGTTTACATCGAGTACATGACATGTACCCAGATAATTCCCCCTTGTTTATGTACCTTAGGATACATGGGAGGTACCTTTAAATAGTAAATGATATGTACCTCTATGTACAAGTCATATACTTACACATCGGTATCATCCTATGTACCAGAGCCCCACTCATTTTCTAAAATACTTGAGTAGGGGGTGTGTACCCATACACGGAATGTTACACCACATGGGGCCCCAAGCTGTGTGAATATCTATGTAAAAAACCTGGGTGTTTATGTTGAAATGATTTTCACTACATATGGGAACTTTATATTTTTTTCATACATAGTTGTGTACCACCACATGGGGTGTCTTTCCATGTACTCTCCATACCCTAGAATCCTACTACACATCATGTAACATTAATTACACCTTATTTAGTTCAGAATACAATATATTCCCTTAATATGGATAACACATATGATGTTTTCATGGAGCCACACACTGCGTACATAGCTTTCCCCAAAGAGGGTTCCCTTGAAATGGCCTGAAACACCCGATTCCCCCTGAATCCCCATATTAACCACCAAAATATCTCTAAACACCCAAAAAGGATTTGGAAATGATAAAACAACTATTATATGGGAATTTGATGATAAAATATAAATCATTACTTTAACCAGGATGATGCCACCAATTATTTACACCAATCTGTGTTCCATTGTTACCGTATAATAATCTAGAGCGACCCGAGCATAGCGATGATGCTTCCTCTTCTCCCTCTCCAACTTCTGTCTCCCTCTCCCCTCATAGATGAAGACTTCAAAGGGTGATATCCCTATAGGTGTATGTATCATTATATTGGAGAAAATAAATAAAAAAATGAATTATTAAAAAAACAAAAACAAAATGAAAAAGAATATTATAGTGGCATGGGTGTGGTGAATAATGTAAGGTTACACTCCACATTCAGAAACCCCTATTCTATACTTAAATATGAGATATGGAATCTAAATATTGAAATAAATATACAAGATAAAAAGAAATGAACATGAAAAAAATTAACATATCATTAATTAAATATTAAATACTTCGTGAAAATTAGAACATCTCTTATTTCTACCAAACTCATGTCCTAGGGTAAATAAATTATTCTGTGAAAAACATAGTGCATGAAAAAATAATCACATATAATTTTATTAGATAATTTACCATTTTACCATAAAACAATTCAAGGGGAAAATGGTTTAAATTTCCCCTCGTTTTAATATCATTAGAACATGTGGGTCATCACAAAGTCCCCACCTTGAATGATTTCACCCCGAATAAGAATTAGTAGACAATCAGTAACCATGATCCCCCCCTTGAAGTGGTAAAGCCAACACTATCTTGATAATATAATCTATAGATTTATAGTTTTTATAACTATCTCTACAAAAAAGATACATTTAACAATGGTCGATCTAATGCGCCCCACCATAGTATTATCTTTATCTATTATCCACTTTTAAATAAAAATCCAAACAAACCATGGTACATCCAATGCCAAATGCATTGGATTTTCATAGAGAAACTGATCACCCTTGATCACATTTACCAAAACCCCAAACATACAGCTCTACAAACCACTTAAAAAAGGATCTAAACCTCCAAAAACATATGATGCACTCCCCACCATAATTAATCCTTTTAAAACACTATTAAACATGCTATGTGACTCAAAATCAGACTACAAATACCTAATGAAACCATAATAACACCCACAAAACTACTTTCCATTCTCCTCACATAAGTTAGTTCCAATAAACTAGACCACCCTCTACACACCTATTAAAAATAATGTAATCTACATCATAGCATGATCAACCACATAACCACCCTCCACCCATGCATCGATATAAGGCCTATAGAATATAACCACTATCTTACCACACCACCCAAATAGAAACAAAAAACGAACAAGTACAAGTATCTAACCAAACCTACCCACTCAAGACAACCATAATTTGGGGATCACTACTAGTTATAAACTTCTTTAGCAACATAAATCCATATTCATATCCACATCCTCTTTGTAGTAGATCATAGCGTCTGAACCAAAGAATTATAATGATTCCCACAGAAGCCATCAATGATAGTAGGAACATGGGACCCACTATATGGCCCAATAGGGAACAAATGTAAATAACAACTCCCTATCAAGTAAAAATAACCTAGGAATTAAAGAGAACCATCCCCGTAGGATAGTTGAACTAATTATCTATTGGGAATCCCTTCCTTCAACGGGACACCAATAGGGAACTTAGAAACTAATACAAACATACGATAATTTCTTTGAATCCATCAGTGAAGGTACTATATCTCAAACACTAAAGAATCTATTTTCACATTATCCACATAAACTATCATTATAATGAAATATTCATATGGTAAAACTCAATAAATAAGAAAATTTCAATTGAATCTCACTTACCATGAATGATTCTTGAACACTTGTCTCATGACCATGATCTAAGATCCAAATATCATAATAAACCAAAAATATTGAAATGGAAATGCATGAAACTTGTTAAAATCACACAAACATAAAAATATATATATGAATATTAGTCCCTTTACTTAGACACTTTGATTTTATATCTGCAATGGTGTTCACGATACAGTAGTATAATAGCCAAAATTCGATTTATCACATTCTTATACCTCCTTTATACCAGCTCTATAACTCATAATCAAAACATCGTTGGTAGACCTGAACTATCACCCAATATGGGACTGTACATGTCCTCAAACATCCCTACCCATATGATAGAGGTCGTCACCCAGTGAAAAGGTTTTCAAAATATGTATTTGGGATACTGTATCGTCTATTGTGTATTAATTTTATAAATTAACAAAACCCATTACACAAGTATAACCCTCTGAGTAATCATAATAAAAAACCGAAATAAGCATGAAATGATTAATGAAATGCAACATACACTCATATAGAATATTAAGCATGACAACTATATAGTATATGGTCATCCATTGGACTGAACACATAAAAATATTGATAAAATGAAATAAAAATTCATCAATGTCAGTTTCCAAAGTAGATCCAATCTACATAACCTATCTCTATGATGTTCTAGCTTGACCGAATAATCTAGAGACTCCCCACAACTGGATCTTCTCGATCCAGCAACACTATGACTCATCCCAACCCATCCTTCAAAACGTTCTCCAAAATGAAAGAATACATTCCGTCTACATGCGCAATGATATTTACATACATGGGATGATACAAAAATCTAAGCAGGCCAACCCTAATGGTAAACCAGTAAATAAAATATAATAATAATTGCATTCACATGCTATATACCCATCATAGTTAAAAAACAATATCTTGAATTAAAGAAACCAAAAAACAAAATGTTAAAAACAAAATAAAGCATCCAATCATCATGTTATGGTCTAACACCCATGGTAAATATAGCCCCACTTGGGTCATCATAAGAGGATATTCCAAAACATGGCTCACACATCCATAACATCTGTAGAATAAATGTGATAAAAAATGATGTCCAATGTCCACCATAAGGTAATGAACAAATTCCCGACCCCATGATCTCTTTATAGGAATATAAACATATAAATTAATCTTCTGGGCATTAGGACTCCAATAACACAAGCTGAACATCCTTGATGAACATCTAGGTTGACACAAATGGAGAACATGTTATCCCAATGGTCATATGGAACTAATTTAAAACTATCTATAGACCCAACAAGGTGGTATTTCTAAAAAAATAAAATTTTATAGCATCATTTTCCCTAGGGGCACACCAATATCCAAGACTCACAAAACCCACTCCATGAGTGCCTCAAACAACATGATCCTAAAAAGCATTAATAATGGATAACACTAAACTAGATGGTGGTTTTACCCATGAAAATCATCTATTACCTCTGCATGACCGTCTAACAAAAACCATCTAATGAAATAGAAAACCAAATAAATAGATAGGGCCAATTCTTGATCCAAGATTTACCAGGGGTATTCTCCTAAAAAAAATGTCATAAGAAGAAATTGTCTTAAATTCAAGGGAAATGGACAACTAAACTTGATATGATCCATCCTCAAACCCACCATCCAAACCTCTTAACTAGTATAATCAATCAACTCCCATCAAACATGGAATGTGGCCTCTCAAAGAACATTAGATCCCAATATCCAATGAGTATCCACCACATGATGTCAATAATTCTCTACATGGAAAAACTAAACTGAGGTCTCCCATAGGCCCTAGGGTCACATCACAATGCGATGAACAATTAGGAAATCACCTGTAGCAATTATTTTTTAAGGCCAAAACTCTGGAAACACAATAAAATAAATAAAAATGCATGATAAGGGAAATAAAACTTATTTGTTTTTTCTCTATATTTTCCATGAATTATTATCCAAATACTATCTTAAGAATCATCATAAAATAAACCTCAATGACCACTATCCAATCCTCAATAAATTAAATTCATATTGGTAAATAAATATCACAAGCCCACCAATATGGGTATTCACAATAGTCCTTCTAACGACACTAAATGCATGAACCACCATGTCGGATCCTTACAAATAATAAAAACTATAATAAAATCCCATAGAAAAAACCTCATCCATCCATTCAAAAAAAACCCCATCGTCATGATCTAATTTATCCATAGTGTTATCTAAATAAACACCATACAATATTATCATTCTCAATAGATAACTACAAAATCCACTAATATTTTGATTATAACCCATCCCACAAGTGTATCCCCAAGGGTAACCCTAACACATATAAATTTTACTACAACACTAGGTTGTAACTGACCTCCCACAGTGTCATCTCATCCCAAATGATCATACATATTATTCCCAAATCCCAAAATCTAACCCTCAATAGAACTAATATGATCAACATATCCATGAAAATAGGTTAAAAGAAATATATCCTAAGAGATACTACTTAATCCCACTATCTAGAATCTTTAAAAAGGATCCCAATACAACACCATCTTATAATCTACAAGACAAATACAACTATTAATCTCCCCACACAATATTGAGACTCTCATCCAACTACCAACCCCACTATAGTATTATAGAACCAAACCTCAAATAAATAATCCTATGAACTCACATCCATACAAAACATAATCTACTAGGTCTATATATTTTGTTAAGATTACACTATCATCCTAAATATGGAAATATATATATATATATAATGGTGTACTGACAAGTCCAATTATATCACCATGGTGTAAAATAGTTATACAATATAAAGGGAGGAAAATATATTCTGAATAATTTAGATACACGATGAATCAAAATAGAATTCCTCCTTGGTTGTGTGCCAGAGGCCACTCACCATTTACTTTTCTAAGGTATATGGCATGTACTCCCATATAGTGACTAGCCTATATACCATATAACCTCTCAACATGTAAATTCTATTATTACACGAAGTGTATTACCGGTACATGGTGTTTAACCAAAAATGGGGTCGAGAGTATTTTACCATTACATGTACACTACCTAGGCATGTATACCTACATGGATTTAACCCCACAATGACCCTGGTTTTGTTTTCTTACATGGCCATGTACCCCCACACTGGGTGTCTATTTTAGTAATTGGCTAAACTTTAGATGCCTTTTACAAGCAGTGGACACCCCATGTAAATTTTCTGTAGTCTAAAAAATTATCACACTCTTCAAACCAGAAGAACACACATAGTGTTTTCAAACAACCAATCTCTATGTACACATCTTTCCCCGAACAGGAAGCTCGAAAAAATTCCCCAAAACCCCATAATCCTCCCAAAAATCCATAAATAAACCCCCCCTATGGAGTCTCAAATAGAAGATTAGAAATGATAATAACATATTATAAAGTTATTTATATTTAATAAAATTAAAATGAGCATACAACCAAGCTGAAACATCTGAATATTCACACAGATCTACAATCCACATATATCGCACAACGATCTGGCGTGACCCGATAGCTATAACGATACCCCTGTTCTCCCTATCAATATCACCCCTATTATTGTTAAAGACAATTGAGGAAAAAATACCTAGGACTATACACAACAATCAATGGGATAGAACATAGTTGAAAAAATACATATAATGAAAAAATATTAAAAAAATAAAAATAAAAAGGGCATGTAGTTTTTGAACAAATAATGTTTATTAATTACCTAATTAAAATCCTGATTTTTCCTTCAAAGATAGATACATAAAAACAATTATTTTCTCCATTAAAATCATATAACTGAATTATCTTGAAAAAATATAAATATTTATGTAATTAAATATTTAGTATTCTATGAAAATTATAACGACTTGGATTTACACCAGACACTTTTCCAAGGTTAAGAACCCAATTCCAGGACCAGTAGAGTGGTCAGAAAAATTATATGGAATAATCATATAAGAATATTTATCTTTTTTCTCCTGAAAATATTCTAAGTAAAAAATGTTAAAAATTCCTTAAAATTTTATGACTCGTGAAGAAGCGGGTCATCACAGGATTCCTAGAAAAACATATTGTTCAATAATGGAAAGTAACAAGAGATACCAGATTTAAATAAATTTTATGAAAATAAGGATTCCACATGTAACATCCCCAAATGATAATAGGTAAAATGAATAAATGATATGACTCATGTCAACAAGGTGCACCTTCTATTTCGAGTGCCTATCTTATTAGAACTCCACGGTTAAGAGTGCATGGCCTGGAGTAGTGATCAGGATGGGTGACCTCCTGGGACCTTTCCCAAGGTGTGTGTTAGTGAGGACAAAGCACACTAGAAAGGACATGTGTAGGCTTGTGGGGACAGTCATTAGTCATGTGACCCGTTCAGGCATATGGGTGGACCCTTGGGTGGGCCCCATGTGGATGTGGGGTAACTGGTGGTACCTTGTGGGCCAGGACCTGACTGCCATGTTAAGGCGGGGTGACTGTGCTTTCACTGGGACCCGGTTGTCACATTTGGTATCAGAGGAGGAACCCAGCCTTAAGTGTGGTGCACTGCCTGGGTTGAGAAGTAAGGCGCACAACGAGGATGTTGTGCTCTAAAGGGGGGGTGAGTGTAGCGTCCCCAAACGATAACATGTTAAATGAATTAATGATATGACTCCTGTCAATAAGGTGCACCTTCCTTTTCGGGTGCCTGTCTGATTAGAACTCAACAGTTAAGTGTGCTTGGCCTGGTGTAGTGATCAGGATGGGTGACCTCCTAGGAAGTTTCCCAAGGTGTGTGTGAGTGAGGGCAAAGCACGCTGGAAAGGACATGTTTTGTCTTGGTGGGACATTCATTTGTCATGTGACCCGTTCAGGCACGTGGGTGGACCTTGGGGTGGGCCCCATGTTTATATAGGGCAACTGGTGGTACCTGGTGGGCCAGGACCCGACGACCATGTTAAGGCGGGGTGTCTGTGCTGTCACCGGGACCCGGTTGTCACACCACACCTAAGAATAAAGTATAAAATGAAAAAAATGAGTTCTTGATAATGAAACAAGCTTATTTGGAAATGGATAGAGAGATTTCTGAGGAACAATGGGATGAATAATAATTGTTAGAAAAATAAAATAAGGCAACTTATTCTAAGACGATTTTTGATGAGTATTGAAAACCTATATTTATCAATAAGAATATAATTTAAAAATCGAGAAGGTTGTAATTTTTAATAACAAAATATATTTATTAGCATCATGTAATGGACTAATAGGGTTAGGAATGAGGACTACAACATCCTCCTCTAACTGAAGTGTCTACAATGTAAGAATTATTAATATATTATATTATTTATGCATAAATTCTAGGAACTGATGTTGAATATATTTAGAGATCACCCATTGAGGGGGAACTATTATAAAAGAAAATATCCCCATAGATTTATCATTCTCAAATAAATATAAAAATCTAGAGAACCATAAATAATGTAATTGTTTGAGGTAAAATTTTGATCCAATAATGTTTGTGGAACATTGAAGAAAATTATGACGAGTGATTTTCTAACCATATTTGGATAAATATTTGATCATAAATACCCGTGAAATAGATTATTTTAGAGTTTTCATGACATTGTGAGTTACTTATGGGAAAATTTGTTTTCTAAACAGGTCACTATGTTTTTATAATAATCGTTCTCGAATATATAAATATTTTTAACGGGTTGGAAGAAAATTTCTAAATAAAATATATTATAATATTTATACATTGTAAAATGGAAAAATATATTATAAAATGGGGATTCCATAAATATTGTACCAATCAAATAAGTAGAATATGTTATTTCATTAAGGGGAAGAATAATATTTACATAGATAACCATCTTTATCACCATTGAATCAATAAAAGGAAAAATACATTTATCATTTTCAATCATTATACATTATGAGGAGAAAATTTATATTCCTCATTGAACTATTAATGGAATATTGGAAGTGAATAAAAAATAGAATGATGAGGATTTAAGTTCCCTTGGGATGCTGTGGCATGTTTTATAATCTATTCATTTTGATCATGTAAATTTTATGATTATAAGCTGATGACATTAGTGATAGAGTATCCACCCAATGATGATGTGAAGGGTTTTCCCAAATGTTTTAGTCATGATGGTGAGACACAATTAATGGAAAATAAATAGAGTAAATTATCGCTACTTATTAAAAAAATGACTTGATAAATTCATAGTTGTAGCTAATAAATAAAATTATTGTATAATTTGGACTTCATGGATAATGACTAACAAGTACCAATGGGGGTGTTTGGGTTTTACCGATAAAACATTTCAAAAATTTAGATTAAATAAAACTACATTTGGAGAATGATTTAACGAAATTTATATAAGAAAATAAAGATATTTTTTTGGAGAATTCATTAAAAGGTTCTCCAGGTTCAATCCTATAAAAATTCATGTTGAATGATTTTTGTATTTTATGGATGTGAATAGATGTTGTTGAGAAATTTCGAGATGGTGGGAAATGGAATGACATAATCTGATTTACATATGTTGTTTTTCATAATAATTATGAATTTTATATTGGAGGGATGAAATATTTATATGACTTGGATTATATGAAACCATAATCTCAGTAACCATTGATTTTTTACCTATAATATATTTCTTTGTAACCATTACATGATATTGGTGTAAAAATAATTTGATGTGTTCTAAGAATCATCTAGACTCTTCATAACCAAAATCTTATATATGCAATTGAAAATTGAAAATCCATACACGCATAATCATCATTCCACCTCTACGAGTGCATCATCATTTGACATCATTATAACAATTCATTACTGTGTTTACATGAAATTTCTCATGTGTAACCATATGATATTACACCATAACCATCAAGTGTCCCTACATATACAAGACTCTTGTGTATGTAAATATCATTACCAATGTGTGTTTATGAAGTACGACTATGTAAGTGTGAATTTACTCTATGTAAGCATGAATCCTATCATTTTACACATTATCTACACTTAAATATAAATTATGTGAAACAAGTTATAGAAATTATCTCCCAATGATATCACGATGTATTAGTATCATCTTCAAAAGAACTAGTCTTTTTAACGATAATTCATTATAGAATATCTCTACTGAAATTTTATTTTTATGATGTTAAACATATTATAAAGAATTCCAAACAACATTTCGTTGTTATAATCAATCATTCATTATATATAAAAATATTAAAAGATGATTTAAATCTTATATAAGATGATCAATGCTAGGAATAAATTTATGAGAGTGTTTGAAAGCTATTTGTAGAGTCTCTATAGATATTTAATTCTAATGAAATAAAATTTAATGATGAATGATCTAGGATTCATGTTCAAATAACAATATTTCTCAGTCTTACAATATTATTCTGTATTTCGTAATTAAATGTTGATTATTAGTATATTTGTTCTTGGTTATGTGAAAAATATTTTATTGAATTTTTAAAACTATAAACATGATGTATCATTAAAGCTAAAGTAACTCATTATGTCCTAAAACATTGATAAGTGAGTGAATTTAGTTAGTTTAAATACATAATGTTTGAGATAATGAAGATTGAAAATGAGATAAAAAATAGAAATTTTCGATGAATTAAACTAGTGGAATTTATCAAACACGATATTATTTTAAAATCAAGAATAAATCTATCAAAGATTGTTTTATGTTTTTCAGGAAAAAATATTAGTTTGAATTGTCATTAAAGGTACTAAATATGATACGTTGGTTTCGATATTTCTTCTATGTAAATATTAAACTACATGTTTTATTTGGTTTTCATGAGAACACTCATGTTGAATGAGAATACATGATGTTTTAATATTCTATTAATTATTTGTTTTTTATATATCTATGGAGATGATATGAAAATTATGTGGATTGAAATTAAGGGTAATATAGATTGTGTCAAAATTATATAAAATCAAATATAATATTTGGAATAATGAGAAAAACAGTTTATTTTTTTTATAAATCACGGTTAATTTTGAAAAAGAACATTAGTTTAATTAAAATAAAAATGTGATTTGGGGATTGTTAGTGTGATATTAGCACATATATTTTCAAAAAGATAATTCACTATAGATTTCATGTTAAAGAAAAACATGAAGTCGCCTATGAAATGGTAAGAGTTGTTGTTCAAAAAATGTGATATATTTGTTAAGAAATGATTAAGGGATGATGATTGTAATTATTGAGAGAATAGTATAGTTGACTACTTGTGTTAAAATAGAACTAAAGAACACATGAAGAATGAAAACAAGAATTATACAATGAATGATTTAAAGAGGTAGAGAATAAAAATATACTAAACATGTGATGAGGATATTATACCAATTGGGATTCATAAAATGAAAATGGTAGAGTCTCAGTGATATGACCTATATTGTTGGCCAATGATAAGTGAGGAATGAAAAAATGAGATGAATTGATGAGTGGAAAAGTCTGATTAGGAGGAGGATATATTGAATATTTAGCTATATTTGTTTCTTGTAATATTAAGCTGAGATTTTACAACTAGTAGAATATAAAGAAAATGGAGATGTAGTGAACATAATAGATGCAAAGTTACATGAGATGTGTTTAAGGACATTCTTATAGTAAAAGTTTCGTTTGTTAATTTATAATATAATTATTTGTGGGATGAAAGAATACTCTGGATAATAGTATTGATTTAATTAAATAGGATATAGATAATAAGAACTTTTGTATACATTGATGTACGTTGTGGAGCCTATGTGACTCAGGGTATTCAAGAAAAACACTATGCAATGATTTATTTTTTTGTGAGAAGTTGATTATGTGAATGTATTGTGAGAGGGAGACAATTATATTAATAGTGAGATGTTTTAAAGGTTTGGAAGATACTAAAAATTGGCGTAAACATTAAATTATAGTAGATAATCCTTTATTATGGTAAAAACAAAATAAAGGAATGACTGAGTCTTATTACCAAACCCTGTAAAAATAATGCTTACAACTTTTATCTTTTTTACTTTCTTTCCATGACATGTTGATATGTTTCTTAAAAAAATTGATCTAATATCATTTAATAATAGAATTTTCTTAAAACCATTTGGTGTAAAATATTTAATTATATTTTGGTAAGTGTTAAAAATTAGTCAATGATGGGTTCACCACCATATTAGGTGTTTGCACCTACCCATAGGTGTGATTTAATAAATATTTGTTTTGTTAAATTTTTTTAATATATTTATATGTATACATATCAAATTATATATAATTAAATATTTTTTATGTTTTTATATAATTCTATTTAATTATATATATTTATATTTGTAATTTTATAGATTGATGTAAATTTCATTATATTTATTTATATTTAATATTTATTTAAATATATTTACTTGTATTAATAACTTTATAGATAGTTATATTTTTATATCTATGTATTTATAGTTTATCAATAAAAATATATATATACATATATTTGTATTAACATGTCTTTTTCTATATATATATATATTAATGTCTTCTTAGTCACCACATAAAGGGCTTGATGGAGTGATAACGTCATTATAAAAATTACAAAAATGGAAGGGGTTCAAATATCACCCTACTCATATTAGTGTTTCATTATAAATCACTCATTAACATCTAATAAGTAATTAATTATATAATAAAATTAATTAAATTTAAAATAAAACAAATAAATTATAAATTATAAATTAAAATAATCATATGAGATTATATATCATTATACACAAATATATATGTATACATTTATATATAAATATAAATATAACTTTATTGATATTGAATTTTATTTAATCGTAACACGAAGGTATTTTTTGAGTGATAAATACTTTACCGAATTACTTGAGTATAAGGGGTTCAACTCCAACACTGTATATATTTATACCCAATTATACATTAATATGTAATAAATATTATGTAATTATAAAAAAATTAATTAATATTTTAAATATATTATAATCAATATAATTTGTGAATAATAATAAATATTAAGAAATGTAGCTCATTAATTAGTTGTGTTATGTAAAACCATTGTGAAATTGTTTTTTATTAACAATTTCATTAAATTTTTTTAAAAGGAAGAATCTTATAAAAATGTGATGGAAATATATTCCTGATAGTTTTTCAAAATAATCATTAAATGATTCATGTCACTATATTATTTGGTGTTTTTTGGAAAACCCCTTTGAATCAACATGCTACATTTTAGGTCACATTTGAACACTAGAAAATCATTAAAAATGTTATTTCTATCATGATGGTTTATGCACATGATTTTTATTTTCTATTTAAAATATCAAAACCCAATTTTTTATTTCATATTTATTTTTAAAATACAAACAAGTGAAAAAGGCTAGTTGTTTCTTTCATAGCTCCTTAAGAGAGACAAGTTGGGTTAACCAAAATGATGCATTTTTTTGAGTTACAAATTAAAATTCATTTGAGGCCCATAAAAATCCAAATTTATTCAAGGGCCAGGATACATTTTAAATAATGTAATTTTTAATATACCACCACCATTTTGTGAATAATCATTGTTAAAATTAGTGGTCACTACATTCTTTAAGTGCACATCCTTAAAGGCCAGAGGATACCAATTATTAGTGGGGATTTAAAAAGGTACCGTGTAGAGACTATACCAACTATATAATATTTATTATTCATAAATAATTTTTTTAGTTATTCATCAAAGGGTTCATAGTGGAATAATAACAAAAATATTCTAATATAACGTGTATTTCTTTCATAAAACATATAAGACTAATCACCCACTTAGTTAATCACATATAAATATATTAAATAAAAGTGATAGGACAAAACAAAAGTAAATGTACCGAAGTACTATTAATTAACATTTCTTAATCCAATCATTATGTCCCATTCATTTGTCTTTATCTCAGTAATGAAAACATAGGCATCGTATGAACATGAACATATAATAAGTGAGAGTTTCTTAGGGACCTGCGTGTAGTGGCTGCTTGAGTAGGGTGTTATTACACAACTCAATTTGGTACAAATTTTTTTACCATTATATATTAGAAATATAATATTATTTACATGTTACATTCCCAATATAAGTTAATAAAGAGCTTAAATTAATCATGGAAAATCCCAAGTAAAATGATTTTTCCCAATTTTAGATTTTCTCTGAGTACGTTGCATTGACCATACTGACCCATTCTCTATGTACCAACCATTATCGATCCTGAGGTTCATGAATTCATTTGACCATACCTACTTCAGCTAGTGTCAAGGCATATTTGAGCATTTCGTGATATCCATGCCTCCCAGTATAGAAGTCCATAGTCTCCTAAATTTACACATAAAATTTCATAGACCTCCCCACCATGATTTTTCTCAGCCCCTGAATGAACTTGTAGGTATGAATGACTTGGAAAATGATCCTTGAATGATATATCATAGTATACTATATCATACTTGTCTTCATATCTTGGAAAATACAACTAATAGAATAAAGAATTTCTCATATGGGAGTTTACTAAATCAATTGTAATACAAGCCCCTATAAGGGATCTTTCTTAGACAACAGAATAAACCCATAAGCAACACATAGCTCAACTATAAGTTTTTTATCATCTAGGTAAATTAATATTCCCTAGGTTTTTTCCATAATCAGGAATAATAGACTTTCCCATTTTCCATTTTCTAAAATCCAAAATAATATATACCATAATTGGGCATTTTCAAAAATCCAAAAAATAAAAGGTTGTCCCTATATAAATTTTCTAAGGAAAATAAAAACATCAAACCTAATGTTTATCTTCAGAAAAATATATAAAAGATATCCCCTATATTAATTTTCCATAAAACCTCCCCTATAATAATTTTCCAAAACAAATATAAATGACCAACTCTTAAGTAGATCGTTAAACAAATACCACCATTGTGGTTTTCTTCCAAAATATAAATGAATAATTTACCTATGGATGTTTTCTATTTCAAAAAATTCCACTAGTAGTATACCAAGTCCAAAAAATTAATTATTAATAATAGAACAACATAATGGTTTGTAAAAGACCCTCACATATCTTACTAAGTCCTCTCTACTCAGGTCACACTACACATCAACATAGAGGTGGCCATTGGATCCTATGCTAGACCACTACATCATAAAAAACCAAATAATAACCATAAAGTGGTATTAATGTAGTATGGAATCCTAAAAATTTTAATGGACTTAGACAAGTACATCCATAAAAATAAATATTTTTTAAGGGTCCACCATGGCCCTTAGAAGACCACTTATCCAAAGCGTCTATATGTGTTTAAAATTTACAATATAACTTTATCCTTTGGATTTTTAAATAAAAAAATAATTATATATTATTGATAAATATATCCTAATGGAATTTTTAAGCATTCATATGGACAATATAAAAACCCACAAGTTCATAGGTTGATCACCTAGATTATCTGCCTTATTCAATTCATTCACATTTAGTCTCTATCCCAAAAACTCACTACTCAAGATCATCTATGTCCAATATATGTACTAGAATACAACACAAATAAAATGTCCAATAATTAATTATAACAAATTTTTAATTAATTTTTTATTTCAATTAGATAATTTATCATTAAATTTTCTAGATTCATTTTTTAGCTTAATTGCCTTAAACCCACCAGTCAATCTTGTCGATCTATAACTATGACCCAAAGAACAACAATGATTTATGACATGAATCTAACCACATTTTGGGGAAAATATGAAACAAAAGATATGAAAAAATAATTAATTTCTATTTAGTTTATAGAAGACCCTTAAATAATTCTATAATTCAACATACATTTGAAGAAATTATGAATGTTAATAAGAGGATATTGTCACATGATTATCTTTTTCTAGTTGACATAAAGGCCTCGTTGATTTAGAATATTTACATAATTCTATAGTGGAAATACTTAAACAAACTAAACTATAATTTTCCAAAAAATTTGGTAATATAGAGAGAAAAAATTGTAATATAGGGGTGAAAAACACATTACCACTATTTGATCACACAAATAACCACCAAGATCATATGAAGAATATGATGTGAAATAATCCATCAGTACTAATGCATTATTCTACATGATATTAAGGATAAGGTAATTTAATCCAAATATTTAATTAAAAAATAACTTATATATATGTTTCATGGTACGAAACATATGGTCATAACTTAACATTTCTGTTGGATCCCACTAGGATCCTCGACCAATCCTCTTTCTTGTCCTGAAACAACATGTATACTATATAACTATGTGAATACCAATTTAATTCTATTAATTGGATGATATTATGAGGTTCATTATTAAATAAAACCATAACACTTCACGTCACCAAGATGTCCCAATGGTTATCCAACCATATCATCTAACCAATGTTAGTCATTAATTCCTGCTTAGACGGTGGTATTCCATAATCGAATTACAAAAACACATCTAAAAATCCTCTAGAATTTGATGAACTTAAACCACAAAAATAGATTCGATAACAATAATTTCTACAAAATAACCCATAAAATTATTATTTAAGCCTATATATCCTAAGACAAAAACAGTAGATTTCCCAATTGATCATAAATCTTCTGGTTTTTTCAACCATAGGACTTAGAACATAATTGTGGATATCGATTTATTCTGACCCCCATTAAAATTGACTAATAAAATGCATCATCCCATGGGAAAATAATGCACCAAAAATATTCCACATGATTATTATGACATGGCTTTCCTCTCATATTTTCAAACCCAAAAAACATTTCCAATTAGATCACTCTATATGTCTTTTTCTTAAAATGCTCAGTTTTTCCACCAATACATCCTCTATTGAAATTTCTACCTTATAATTACTATTTACATAACATAAAACTATATGTGAGTTCTCACTCATATTTTGAGCCTCAAGACAAACTCTCTTTATTTTCTTTAATTTTTCCAAAAATAATTCTTCATTTCATTTTGTCACATGATTCGAACTCTAACCCATGAATAAAAAATAAATTTCACTCTTCGGTTCATGTGATAAAAAATAATAACCCCTATAATAAAGATAAAAAATAAAGTTTCACTAACTAAAACCTACCATGAACCAGGTTCACCATTCACAAAATGTGGTCTTACCCCTTAATCACTTTATGAAACTGAGTCACCACATGAACCATGTCAGTAAATGGGGTTTCCCCAATAAATCATGTCATGAAATATGGATAACCTATAAAATCGACCTTTAAAAACATTCATATCACCTCATGCTTGATTTCAAAAAATTGTATCCATTAAAAAAACATTTGAATCATAAACATGGTATTTACATAGAACTATATAAATTGGGTTTTCCACTCATAAGACTCTAAAGGCCACCTCAACCATCCAACGAATTTCCTTATCATAAATATGAATGTTCCCCTATAAGGTCATTATATCATGATTCAAATCCCATTAATTAATAATGGTAATTATTGGACATGACTACCTCACTCATAACTGAGGGCTATCATGAAACGTCAATTATAATATGTTCCTGGATGACATGAACATCATCCTTAGAAACTACCAAAATTTCAATCATTATGAGGATCACTCCCTCAAAGAGAAATTGGTTTACTCGCCACCATATATATCATAATACGTACCTCCTTGAGTTACACACAAATAGGTTTAGTCACTATGTATGGGTCCCTCCTCCTGATCTATTCTCATTTCATCCCATGAATCACCATATTATAATCTACTTCTGGATAGACCATGCCACCATATCTGGTCCATTTTAATTCACTCCTCTACCATGGAGGTACATATCTCATTACATAAAAACACTGTTCATACATTACCATATAAAGACCTTAAATTTCATCAGTCAATAGATCATACATGGTGTCTCACCAATTTAAAATTTAACTGGTTCCACCCATGAAGAGTTTGTTTCACCAAGATTTACATCCTAAGGAAATGGTTTTATGATGTCCCACCAACTAGTTAATGGAATGTATCCAAAAATAAAATTAATCAAATATTACCATATTGAGTTGAACACGTTTCATTCTATGTTATCTCACTAGTCCAAGAACATCCTATATTATCTCTTCAAAAAGCATGACACTCCTCCCATTATAAGGGAAAACATTCTCTTTTACATCATTGTGTGAATTTCCATGTGAGGAGAATATACCCATGTTCACACATTGTACTATATTCGTACATAATAACAGGATAGTCACCTGAATAGTCCTTCCCTTTTAATCCAACTTTCCAACCAATGGCACATGGAACAATCTCATTAACTAAAGGAATCTTAATATCTATTATTCAAACCTCAATCACATTTTTTCCATTAGTCCCAAATAAAATAACATCCATGTGCTAACCACTCCCCGATTTTTACCTTCGATAACACCATCCATTAACCCCTTGTGGTCCAATTCACTACATGAGGTACTAAGCTATCCCACCAATCCTAATATGTAATCTCTCATGGAAGTTCACAAATCATGAGAGACACCTCTATTTTATCACAAAAAAGTCACTCAATAATTGGCATATGAAATACCCACACTAGGATCCTCACATACACATGACTAAAATCATATTCTAAAACAACCAGATATCAAACACTGATTCCCACAATGAATCCTCCTATGGGGCTTCACCCTCAAGAAGAAAAACACATTGGTCATCACTACCAAATCCAATAATATCATAAAAGGATATGTATTATGTAACTAGGAACATGAGCCTCATATGAAAAAAATCCATACAAATATATATATATATATATATGAAAATGAAATATAAGTTGTTATAGAGGAATATAATAACTTATCCTATAAAATAACAAAACATAAGGGGTTTATCGTTAGGAATAAAATTTCATGCATACACACTAGGTTCACTACACACCTCATTGAAATAGACTACTTCATTATCATCACGTGACTCACTATGGATCTATATGAACTATCATCACAAATAAGTAAAAATAAAAATAATCAAATATTAGAATAATTGAACCAATTTATTATAGTGAAAAATGGTTAATGGGAAGTTTCTTACACTTTAATCATCCTAAACACTAATAAGTGTTAAAAATTAGACGTAGGTAAAAAAACATTTTTTGAAAATACTATATTCCGAATCATGATGCACGATGAACCTATTTACATTAAATTCCAATAGTAGAAATCAAATTACTAGATTCATTATATTTTGAAAATAGCTATAAATACAATAATAAAATGAATATAATCATACAGTATGTGTTTTAAAGGAGGTGAAAATAATATATCCCTAAAAACAAAAACCAAGAATATCAATACCAGGCCCATAGAAAAATATAAATCTTCTAATAATAGGAGTTCATGACAACCTATTTTCTTATCCATATAAATACTTAACAAATTATGTTATATCATGGATGCCATATCCCAAAATAATTTGATAAAGAATTAATATTTTGAATAGAACATTATAACATCCTTCCACCAAACCACTATCTTTTTCCTAAACAATAGTCTATATTTAGCTAAGGCACACCTCCCATTACATCAAAGTGTGTCGCAGGATTCTAAGATGGTATCCTAGAGAGATTATAACTCTATATAAAAGTGATCAATAATAAATAAATAACCAATAATTTTACATTCCAGAGTATGAAAAAAGGATAATATACAAAAAATCTTAATACAAAACAAAATTTCTCCATATAGCATACAAGATGCCTAATGGGATGATAAAATATACAAATGAAATAAAATAAAAGAGAAATAGAAATATAAAAATACAATATGCTCCACTATAGGACACAAAAAATTCCTCATTTGATATCTATACCCCATCCAAGATGCTTCAACTTGATCATGCACTCCCTGGCCTTCACCAACCTAATCCTAGAACAAGTGATGGATCCTTGGGTACCCATGTGCAATGGTAGCCTAAGATGTCTTTCCATTCATAAAATCATAGTCAAGCACCAATGTTATTGTATTATATAATGGAAATGTAGTGATATGTTCATGTGACATGATCATAAAAAATCAAAAATAGTCTGAAAATAAATAAATAAAAACAACCCACAATACTTACATAGGATCAATACCATAATAAATCTGATCATGTCACATGGAATGTTCCATACCACGCACCATGTAACATCTATTATCTATCCTTAAGTATTTTTCCATGATTAATAACCCTATATTTATCCAATGGAATGGTTTCATTGAGTAAATCAAGATGACCATACCTACTAATGATACAAACTTAGGACTCCTTGGAATATAAATCATGTATCAAATACTTCCATTACTGGAGTTTTCTCAACTAATGTATGATCTAATAATTATCATAGTCCTAGGTAATTATCCTAGATAGATCCATACAATTAAATCATTTTCTCTAGCTTTATATCCTTGAAATCCCCAAAATTAGAATCATAAAACTCATGTGTGGGACTTTTCTCATTCATTAGCTAGATTGGCCTCCCCTATGGGAGTTTTCTCATCCATGGTTATATTCCCATAAGTATCCCAAACGTACCCTATTGATGATTCTTATGTATTCTAAACAAGACCACCCAAAAAAAATTTCCATAATAAAAAAATAATTCCCCTAATAGAGTTTTTCAAAAAAAAAATAAAAGGCCAACAAAATGGGTGTTTTCCATAAAACATTATAAAATATGACAATTATAAGATGTTTACAATATAAAAAATATAAAATCACCCATATGGGATGTTTCCAAAAAAATAAAAATACATCACCAATGGGAATTTCCCAAATGATAAATAAATGACTACACAAATAGATATTTTGAATAATGAATATACAGATCACCCCTATAAGTGTTTTACAATTTTAAAAAACATTCCAAGGTGAATACAATGACCCATAAACTAGGACTTATTGATTCAATGAAACAATGTTATGTCATGGTACCTCACAAGTTCTACTTTGTATTTTAAATTCCATGGATTCCAAACTACCACATGGATGTGGATATAGGTTCCTAAACACAATCCATATTCCATAGATATCCTGGTTACACCCCTTAAGTGATCTGGATGTTACGGTTCATGCCTATAATGGTCAAGACCTTGTCTATTGGTGAGAAATGCAAGAAATACAGTGATAAAGGTCTAACCATGACCCTTGACAAATCACTTAATAAAAAGGACCATGCTCATTTAAATTTGAAATTGAAATTTTAATCATTAGACTTTTAAATCTAAAAATTCATTTTTATAGAAGGGACTAATATCTCTTAGTGGAATAATTGAGAATCCGCATGCACAATAAAAATGCACAATTCCATGGGGAATATATCAAGACCACTCACCCAGTTCAAATCATTTCTATTTATTCCTTATCCTATAAACACATTGTAGAATATCTCCAAAGGCCGGTCATTGCTATATCGACCATCATCTATCCAACTTAGTCCACAAATAACATCTATATTTTAAAAATTAGTTATAAATCACTTATAATTGATTTTTTAACTTACTTAATCAATTTAATATTTTATTTATTATATACTTTTATTCGGAATTATTTATTAAAATCATTAGTCAATTTGGTTTCCCTAGAACCATTACCAATCTCACTTCAATGACTCATGGCACACCCATAAATTATTTTAGGAAAAATCACTACCGTTCAAAAAAATCATTAAATTATAAAAAGGTTTAATGAAACTAATTATTAAATATATTTAATGAAGTACCATTAGTGAAACTAATAATGTTTATAGGAAGACATCACCTTAAGAAGACCACTAGATAGGTTGGATGAAATCCCAACGGAATCGAGAAACGTCCACCATTCCCTACTGGAAATCACAAAAAACCTAAAAAGAAATAAAAAAATGAGTTATAATAGAGGGAGTGAAACAAGAAAGGAAGGAGAGGAATATTATACCAATAAATTATTTTCTATCAAACAAAAAATCACTATGGACAGAGGAAGAAATGTGGGGAGGTTTCATCCACCTTCACTTTTTTTGTATTCTACCTAAGCTCATGATGACTGTTGGGTTGATCCCCATATTTATATAAATACTAGTACTATGGATGTGTCACAATGTGTTATATATAGTCAAATTATGAAATTTTGGGTTTTCCCCTATATCCCACATCCATCCCTATTTAATATCTTGAAACACCTTGTGATTATAATCATTGTGTGATACCCCTTAAATTATTTTAATTGGATGGTTTTACAATTTTCAGTAGCCTTTTCCCCCTGAACCTTCCTTGATGTCCTCCCAAACCCTGAGGAAATTAAATGAACCTTAATCCACATCGACTAAAATCCTTTTTGGATATTATAACTATTGTAACCTTGTTCAAAATCATATCTCCCAAAACAAACATCTCGACATATGACAAAAAACAAAATTACCTCTAGAATATTCTATTCTGCAATTACACTGGTTATTACTAAATTAGTTTCAATGATGAAACATAAAAGTTAGGTAATGTTATTGTGAAAATCAAAGGACATTATCAGTTCATAGAGAGTCTTATATTTTCAGGTATCTATCAGAATCCATGGAGTTTTTCCAAATATAAGAAATTTTTTAGAGTTGTAAATGATAAGATATTTCCCCTGATGAAAGTACCATATAATGGTTATCTTGTTTAGATCATGAATTAATATGAATAGAAAGTGATCTACTTTTAATAAGAATTCCATGGGAGTCAAAAAATGAGGATACATTTATATCCTATATCTTAGTCAAGAAACTACTTTAGGGATATATATTAATGGGGTTAATTTTGGTCAATGTCTTTATATATCAATCATTATAGGAGAAGTCAATTACAAATATTCGAGGAAATAAAGAATGTTTGAATGTAAACCAAAATTAATTTCATTTAAAAATTGATTCTCTCCTTTTGATAATAAAGACAAATTTTTTGAATTTATATCCTATAATGAATATAATAAGGATAAAACAATATATATCATAACATAATTGAACATTTATTTAATATTAAATAAGGAGAATTAGAAGGGGTTCTTAGTTGATATTTCTCTCATTAAGATAATGAATAGTATCACATAGATCCTCAATAGTGGTAATTTATCACAATTTATTACGAACATGGATATTTTGAATAATTTAATATTTTATGGTTAGACATATGAAAAATAGGGCCTTGAAAATTTAATTATGATAAAAAATATGTATATAGATGACTCAAAAAACAATATTATTTTATATATTTACGGCCTATAACACAATATATTGACTATTAAACAACAATATAAAATCTATCATAATGTCACATTTTATAAAAGTATCTATGTTATCAAATGAAAGGAATTAAACTCATTGTTGAATGACTAGAGAATAGGTGGATACATATATTGGGTGGATGATAAGGATAACTCTCCCCTCTACATGGAATAAGAGAAGAATAATATATTTCATATGAGTATTAAACACATTTTTCAATAAATCATAGAGAACATAACCAAATTTATGAAACTTATGAATATTTTAAATTTGAAATGTGACTAGTAAAGGATATTATATGAATGAATTGAATGGAATATTTTTAAAACAATTTATCCATAAATTAGGAATATGGAATGAAATCAATTTGATCTATTTAAAGATTTTCTATGTAGTCTTCTCAAGTTCACTAGAGAACATGATGATAAATAATTCATAAATATTTATTAATGATTATAATACAACATTCTATACTTTTTTTATGTTGGTGAATATAAAATTAATTCAGAGTATCAAAGGAATCCAGTAGGGTGATAAAAATGAGATTGATTGAATCATAATAATATGAAGACCATTCAATGGTATTGAGTAAACCTCTTTTGAGGTGGAGACATACTCAGAGAATAATGGTATCAAACACGAGGTCACATTAATGGGAAAAATAGTAAATATAATTGTGTAAAGATAATTTCATATGGTGACTAATATAAAAATAATAATCCCACAATGTGTGTCATAACATGTTACTACTTTAATTAATCATTTAATGTAGTGTTGTACATGGAAAATTAGTTTTTTCTATTCCCCCAAGAGAAGATGAAACAATAAAAAAAACATCTCATGCAAGGAATAAAATAATTAAACATGTTAATGTTTATATATCAATGTGTGACATAACGAATAATGAAATAAACCATGGTCTGTGTAGAGATTAAAATACTTAAATCATATTTTGAGGTTACTCGTTCGTGGGTAAGGTCAATAAATAATTCAAAAAGTGGTTATATAAATTCATGGTCCATGATTATGAAATAATATTCAATTACAATTATGGTTGTGAATCTATAAGTCTTTATTTTGATTGAATGTTTGGAAAATAAATAGGTCACTAACAAAATTTTTAGTTAATAAAAAAATCCAAATTTCAAAATGGTTTTTGAGGATGAATTGATTGATAAAGGTATCATTAAATTGATTCCACCATTGAATCAATGGAAAAATAATAAATAAAATATAAATGTGTCAAATATAATCAGAGGATAATATATCTAAATAAAATCTTTTTGAATGAGGAATGTATAATACACTATATTTTTATCTCAAGTGGATCCATCATTATTTTACGAATTGATGGATGTATCATTGTTAAATCCCAAGAATGGGGATTTATATAAAAAATTAAAAATAACTACACATTGTATGTTTTAATGATTCTAGTGGATCCTAACATCACTAAATCCAAATGAATAATTAGAAAAATGATTTTTATGCAATAAAAAATGTTATGTGATAACATGTTTTTTGTGTAGGAATATTATGGAGAAGTAATATGTGTTGAAATTGAAGAAGGTAATGAAATATTGGTGTGAAGTTAGTTGTTAAGACAATTCCAAAATATAGACATTCATGTATTCATCAATTTTTATCATATATATTTCAATATGGTAATTTGGATTGAAATTGTATAATAAGAAGTGTATATTATAAATTCTATAATCCTTCAAATTATAAATCATTAAACAAAGTTATTAATGTTGAAAAACACGTTTTATGGATTTTTATTTGCACAAGGGGAATTGTTTTAATAATTTTATACTTAAATTAATAGGTTGTATTTTAAAATAAATGGTGTTGATCATGATGATTATCTAAATTAATGTAAACAATAGAAGATATTGGGGCTCATTTATATCGATAACATCATATTTGGTTGTTCAAATTTGAAATAAATGTGTAAATTTCATGGTTTATATGCTTTGATATTGAAATTTCATTGATTAGAGAGATCTCATACTTTATTGGTTTTCATGTTAATCAATTATAGGGATATACCATTATGTCACATTCTCTATATGAATTGAATATTGTAGAAAAATTTTAAATGAATGACATATAAATAGTTTCAACAATAATTATATTTTGAATGATGATTGAAAAGTATAATGAAGTTATAACTTCTGAGCCATCTCTATATCAATTAATTATTATTTTTTTGATGTACATAATATTAAAAAGGTTCATATATCATTTACCATACATTATAGGATGCTTAATTTTAGAGTACACTGAATGAATAACACTTCACTATTGTAAAGAGATTTATGATGTACTTTTATAGAACACATAAAATGGTTTAGTTTATTTCGTATTTAATGAATAAATCCCAAATTTCTATTCAAATGCATATTGGGGGGGAGGGGGAAATGTTGATATAATTCCTCAAGGGAAGATTTTTCATTATCAAGGGAAAGGTAATTAAATATATATGTTAGGAGAAAGATATAATATCATATAGCTTAGTCTATGCTTAGTGAACTTATTCTAGAAAGGTGTGTACCCAAGTGTTGGGGATGGGAAAATAATCAGAGGACCTCATTGAAGATGGTAACAATCCCATAGCGATTGATTGCGATAAAAATTATGTAATTAAACTAAAAGAGAGTACGGTACAACATTCATGAAAACATACATTGAGATAAGGATTTATTTTATAAAATAATATTTTCAATGAATAGTGATCAATTTGGAATAACTGTGAATGAGTTAAAATTTGGTGGATATTTTAACAAAATATATAGGTAAACATAAATTTGAGATTGATCGGTTGAACCAGAGTGTTTAACCACCGCCCTTATGTTGATGTGGTTCAAAATATCAACATTCCCCATATGTTTTTTATGTTTCATGTAGTTTTTTATTTTTAGAAGAGAGGTACCCATTAGGATTACAATAAGGGTTACAGAAAAAAATAAGAAATGTTGGATCAAAATAACATCAATAAGTGGAGTTAATTCAGGAATTCTCGACTCAAGGTGAGTTTTTATTTTTGGGGGATTATGGTATGAAATTCACATGTAGATATAACAATTTCGAATGAGATTGAAGAAGAATAATAAAGATTTATATAAAGGCTATTGGTTCATAAAATAATTCAACTTGTGTTTTAGAGTTTGATACATAATGTTAAATTCATAATTCTTTCTTCATATCATATTCTCTGTATTGAGCATGGATATATTTGAATGACATTTAATGATTAGATATTATAGTTATATAATGGACTGTATAATGTAGAGTTATTGTATTTCACTATGTTTTTCCATGAAATAAAAAATGGATGAATTTGGGATACAAGCTTCTCATTGTTTGAGTTTTTTTCATTGATGGGACAATAATGGGATCGTGGTGTTTGGAATGTTGAAAAAGAGTATATTTTCAAAGTAAATAAGTGATGTGAATGTGTAAAATACATTTTAGTAGTGTTTTTTATGATATTTGTTGTGGGATAAATATGTTTGGAGAATATTAGGGCTGATTTGGGTTTGTCTTTATAAAACCCTATAATGATAAAGGGTTAAATGAATAAATGACATGACTCAAAGAAATAATGTGCAGCTTCTATTTTCAGAACCTATCTGATTAGAACTACATAGTAAATCATGTAACACATGGATTAATGATCAGGATTGGTGACCTCTAGGAATTTTTCATTGTTTTTGTTTGTGTTTTGAAAAAAACACACAGAAATAAAATATTTTGGCTTGTGGGGATAATCATTAGCATGACCACCCATTCGGGCATGTTGATGGGCCCCACGCAGGGGACTAAATGTGTATAGGATAACTTATGGTACATAGAAGTCTAGGACCCAATTGATATAATAAGGTGGTGTACCTAGGCTATCTGTTGGAATAAATTTTTATGTTTTTATCAGAGGAGGAACATAACCTTAAGTCCAATGGCACTGGCAAGGCTGCGGTGTTTGGCCCTGAATGAGTATATTGAACTATGGTGGGGGGGGGTTGAATATGAAACCTAAGAATGATAATGGACAAAATTATAAATGATATGACACTAGTAAACTAGGAGAACCATTGTTTTTGAGAGGATACCTGATTGGAACACTCTAGTTATGCATCCTTGTCTTGTAGTAGTGATTAGGATGGGTGACCTCCTATGAAGTTTTCTAGGGTTTGTGTGAGGCAGGACATAACAAACTGAATTAACATGTGTTGGAATGTGGGGACTATCACTAGTTTAATGACTTATCATGGCACATTAGTGGGCCTGATGGAGTGGACCACTTATTTGTGGGGGGGGGGGGATGGTGGCACCTAGTGGTTCGGGACAAGATTGATATGTTAATGAAGCGTTCATGTTCTATCAATGGGGCTCATTTTTATCATTTGTATCATAGAAGGAACCTGGATTTATGTTCAATGGGACTGATAGGTTTCAGATATAGGGTCCATAGTTAGGATGTTGTTCACTGATGGGGTGGGGTGAATATGACACCCCATAATGATAAAGGGAATAATCAATAAATTATAAGACTCATGCCAATAAGGTAATCCTTTCATGTGGGGATCCTACCTCATTATAAATATATAGTTAAGCATGATTGTCCTCAATTTTTGATAATAATAGTTAACCTACTGCAAAGCTTCCATGAGTCTATTTAAATGAGGAAGAACACACAGAAAGAACATGTGCATTCATGTTAGTAAAGTCATTAGTCGGATAACCCATTCGGGCATGTGGGTTGGCCCAATGGTGGGGACCATGTGTCTACAATGTCACTGCATGTAGCTTGTGGTCCAGGACCTCAAATATTGTTATGGTAGGGTGAATGTGATTTCAGTGAGGCCCAATTGTTACAGTGTCTGTCATAGGAGTCACAATCATGGAACAACCACTATAGTCATATGAGAAAGAATGATTTTGTAGGTAAAATATATTAGCTAGTGGATTGAGAGTTACATACTAAATGAAAACACTCATGGAATATCCACTAGGTATTTAGTGGTACTTCCTAAATGGAAACACCCATAAAATAATTTTTCATAATGTAATTCTAAAGTGTCTCATGTTTTTTTTATTTTTATAGAATCACGACATATTGTGTTATATCATGGTGTAAATACAACAATGTATAATTAAATTACTATATTATTGGTCTAGTTCATGACCTAACAAGAGTCCATTTAATAGTGGAGTTGTTGTGGTCATTAATGATTGATATGATCAAGATACATGATGTATTTACTCCATAGTTAAGCATGCTTTTTTTGGAGCATTTATCATGATGGGTGACATCCTATGAACATTCCCAGGGTGTGTTTGAGTGAGGAAAAAAATACTGAACGAACACGTGTGGGATTTTTGGGACAATCATTAGTTTTATGACCCGTTCGGTAACATAGGTGGTCCCCTTGTTGGGGACAAAACTTTTGAGGTGAAGCTACTAGTAACTAAAATAAAAAAAACCCAATGGTCATGTTAAAATACAGTGTATGTGCAATTAGCATGGTTCTGTTTCTAAAGTATCTATCTCATGATATATATTCATGGAACAACCACCCTAGTCACATCATGAAGAATGTTTTTGTAGGGATAATATGTTTTCTGGTTTATTGAATGGGTCTTCCTAAATGGACAGAGTGATGGAATAACCACCATGGATTGAGTTGTATTTTCTAAATGGGAACACCCATAAAATTATTTTATATAACCTAAAGAAAGAGAATACTGAGTTACATGATGTTCAAAATATCATGAAATGGTGTGCTATATTATGGTGTAAAAATCAATGTATGATTAAACAACTATATTATTAGGGTATTTCATGACACAGTGTGAAGCCATGAAGTATTGGTCTTTTTTTGGTTTTTAATGATTGTTTTTAATACTATACAAGAGTTATTTCACATCATAATTACGTTAGAGATTAGATGGATTATGTATGCAGAGTTAATCTTGGATGTGATTTTGATGTCATTTAGAAATTCATGAAATCATGGATGGATTATTATAAAGAACTCACATCATGATACAATTTATTATGTTGCAAGGGATATGGGCTTTGAAGCAATATTTGTGGATCATTTCATGATCTTTAATGGGTTTTAAATGATATTCTACCAATAGTTTTTGGAACTTTTTTTACTGGAAGATGACACAATTTCAATGTCTCTCACTACACAATATACTAATTTCAAAACACTTCACATTATTATTGTATAGATCATTTTTTAATGTGAAATATTTTAATGATTGTTGAATTATTTGAATATTTAATGAATTTTGTGAGGATATATTTCACATTCGTAATATTAATTATCGGTTTGTTTCACCAAAAGACGTGTATGGACCAATGATGGAATGTTATGATGGGTATTGGGTCATATATAGTTTTTATATTGAGAATGAGGTTCCATTTTTAAGTCATTCAGATAAGATGTACTATTTTTATTTGAAATGAAGGTGTATTTGTGGCTTAAACTGATTATTTTAGGCGGTTGAATGGGGTGAAATAACATAAAAGGATACATGGTCTTCAATATTCTCTAATGAATTTATTTGTGGAGCCCTAAATTTTCCATAGATCATATATCCATTATTCATAGACTTATTTTCCAAAAGAGGATTCTCATTTGGTTACTTAGCCAACAACACATAAGAAGTCACATTCGTCGATAGGATGAGAAGTTGGCCTCATCAAACCCATTTGGGGAGAATTATTTCTATTTTTTGGACACTCTAGTAGATTTATGTCATGTTTATTTGGTTATGAATATTATGTTTATTTTCAAGATTGTGTTCACGGATTATGCTTAGGCAACAAATGATCATAACAATGTGTGGGGTCAGAATCATCAATACGTATTTGAGGTTCTCATAAATAGATGGATCTATATTAAACTTATGTTTTCAATTAATGTAACCATTTAGTTAAAAATCTATTATACATTATTTTATTTACTCTAACTATGTTCATTTAAAGATGTATAATGTTGTGCATTGGAGTTAAAAATCATCCAATAGGATATAGTTTATTTTGAGGTTTGGATCGACCCATAAAATTGGATACCCATGTAACCTCATTAGAGGAATCATAAACCATGTATTTTAGTTTCACTCAAACTGACACATATCCTTTTAATTTCTTATGGTAAGGAATCAACCATGATGTTTGACATCATGTGGTAAGGATGCTCATGTGTATGGTTGACTGGTTAAGGATATTGTGGGGCATATGCTGATGTAGATCGAGGTATTTGGAAGAGATGTGATATCTAGTGATGGTTGTCACCCTACAAATAAAATTGCCAAAAAATATTAGAAGTGTATTTTGGTGTTGGTTTTGGACCATATGGAGGTTTCCTACGTATCCCAGTAAGTTGAGAATCAAATCCCATGTGGTTTGATAATTTCGGGACTCACACTTTAGAAAAGCCCCATTTGGATGGTAGAATGATTTGTGGCTTCTTCATGGAAAAAACCCATTTGGGGGTTGGTATATGGTTTGGGTGATTCTACGGAGTAAGAGGCCCACATAGATAGGGTTTCTTCTTGCACGGAATAAGAGGACCATATCAGTTTGGGATCATGTAGATGTCATAATCTCTTCAATCCTCTAAGCCCCTCTGAGTCCAGATCAACGTGCATAATAAGAGGAAGCATTAAATCTGATAATCACACTATCACACCCTATCCACAGATGGATAGTGGTAGATCACAATGGTAGGGTTAAAGGGATTTGGGTACCCATGTCTCTTCTCTTGATTTCAAATCCATGATGGTCACACCTATTGATCCATGTGGAAATGCCTTGGGTGATGGAAAATATTGGAAATTTGTCACCTTCTCCAAGAGAGTCTAGGGAATTATAATAGGATGTGTTCCTATCTAGTTGGGGATTACTCCTTTGAGGATTCCAATTTGAGTGTATAGACATCATCTCATGAAAATTTCATGATACATATTGTGATATATGAACAAGTCATATCAATTTTTCATATAGATATAATATAGTTTAAAATCATGTTGATATAACGATGTAATCACAATTTAATGACATGTTATAAGTGCTATGACTATACAGTTTAATGTCTTGTGGTCAAAGAGAGCTCTATATAGTTGGACATTATAGTTGACTAGGTAAATAAGGGTATTTTTGTTTAAGGTCATATAGTGAGAACAACTTGTTATAGAAATAATGTATAACTGGAGGATAATCAGTTCCAGATTTTAAGACATGCCTCAAACATGAGAGACTAAGAAATTGTAGACCATGATTCTAGATAATATTATATTAGGGGAAATAATATAGGAAATGGAATCCATAAGAGTGTATAAAGGTAGAAAAAGACTCTCTTAAGGAAGAATTTTTCTCTGGTTGGATGGCCTTTTGGGAAACTTATGTATAGCTAGCCTTGGAATATTGTCCATAATCAATAAATGGTGTCTTCAAGACATTGAAATTCCATTTTCGATGGCCCAGGAGGATTATAAAGATCTAAAATCACCTTGGAAAGATTGTTTGATGAATGAAAATTATGTGTACGGGTATGTAAGAGACATTAATACAATGAATACCCATGGAGTTCTGAATCAACCTGGCATAGAAGGAATGTTTTTGTGATTAAGGAGTTCTATGAGGAGTTGGTATACTCATGGTATTTAAGGTTTAGATGTTATAGAGGCGTAAGGGTGAGAAAATGTCATTGACCAGGCCTGAAATTTTAACGGTGAGAGTTATCATTTTTTATGGGGGTTAGTGACTGTAGTGAAGGGACCATACTGGAGGTTTGGGACTACAGCTCGAAACTATTCCCGGGTAGTGGTATAGGGGTTCAT
The DNA here is from genome assembly GCA_963277665.1 of Viscum album. Lineage (NCBI taxonomy): Eukaryota > Viridiplantae > Streptophyta > Magnoliopsida > Santalales > Viscaceae > Viscum > Viscum album. The sequence continues at coordinate 2,143,843,859 of OY728143.1, read as the reverse complement.
GCCCCACAATATAAGCTAATGGACCTGAATTGTTTTCTATTTATTTCTTTCCACACATGATCTGGCCACATTGGGGGTTCTGTGAAGCATTTTCAGAAAAGTGTCTTATGTGATAAAAAATCCGAAAAGCATCAGCCACATTGGTTCCACCCAAGAATTTTTTTTATTAATTTAGTAGGTTAAAAATGATTTGCCTTTGTTGAAATTGATATTCCCTCTGCATGTAATCTTTTTTGAAGGGTCTTCTATATTTTGTTTAGGTTATGACATCATTATAGGCCACCAACATATGGATCACATGATGGTGTCCATCATGTGCTTCATTTGTGTGAGGGATTTCTACTAAACCTTTTCCCTATCATTTTATTTGTTCTTTATATCATCACGAGTTCATTATTGATCCACCTATGGGTCCATTTATAGATTTATGGAGGGACCATCTAGTTGAATTTTTTATTGTCTGCGATAGGCCTCATACCCTATTTTGTGAGAGCCCACAAATGGTTCCCAAGACTACAAAGGCCCTAGTCAGTTGGGGCCATTTTTTTCTAGGTGATGGCGATGCCACATCATCTCAAGAACTACTAATCCCATGAGGATGATAGTTTTTTGGGTTTAAATAAATATCTGGTCCCACTAAACATCTTATTTTTTATTATCGCCACCACTAATACCGCATCATCATGTAGTCAATTTATTTTCTATGATGCTTCATGAAGTCGCGAATCATCATACAGAGCGGTGGACTGTGAACAAATTTTCCCTTCACAGATCCATATCTATTTCATCCCTTTTAACATTTTCTATCAATTTCTCCACCACATTTGCTTCATTACTTTTCTAAATTGATGGAATCGTATTATTAATATTCTAGGAAGAAGTTTCTTGATCCAATAATGTTTATTGATGATTTGGATGTATAATCAATTATTGACAAGTGGAAATTTCATGGAGATCACCATAGAATATTGAATTGAAAATATTAGTATAAATGAAGTTTTACAAAAGGGAAAAAATAAAAATGAGCCTGGATATACTGGAAAAAAACTAATTCTATTGTGAAGAAATTACATTGAATATTTAAATTTTATAGGTGAACTGAAGTATAATGATAATATCCATTATTCAATAGTATTTATTTTTATGATGAACCTGTAAGTGACCATTTTGGTATGTAATTCTTATAATTCATTCTTATTATTTTGATTGAATAAGGAGAAAGGGGGATATATCCAATGATAGAAACTTTTTTTGTCTGAAACTATTATTAACGTACCTAGAGTATGGAAATTCCGAGGTACATCAAAAAATTAATAGAATATTCTCATTGAGTTATCCCATAGCAATTAATGAACTAAAATGAATTATTTTTAAACATTTTTATTTCAATATTATATCCCTTTGTTATGTAAATTACCTAAAACATGTTTTTAGTATTCTTTATATCATCTGAATATGATGTATATAAAGTTTAAAAACCACACCCAAACTCACACCATCCCAGTTTTTTGGTATTTTGGACATTGGGGATGTAATAGGCTCATATCCAAAGGAATACACAACATAGTTAACCTCTGGAATATGAAATAATCTAACACTGACTGTAATAAACAAAACCATAATATAATATGGTTACACCAGAAATATTGTCCATCTCATTACTAATTTGGAATTCAAAATTGTAATATGAGTAAATTAATTTATTCATTTTACTAGGGTAACAATAAAATGATACAAATAGATTCCCACAAAAAATAGAAGATAGGTTACACCCCTCCAAAGGATAACCCACACAATCAATCTGAAACATATTTAAGACTTAGAATGGCCTAGAGCATTTGAATCCCAATTATCAAGGACTAAAATCCCATAAAAATTAGAGAACATGTCAATATAACCACAATTGTATGACGTTATACTAGGGACTGATTTCCCCCACTAGATATTCCCCAATTTCACTTCCATTAGTATAATGACTTTTTTGAGGTATCCTTAGCTGGATGAATCTATAGACTAAGTAACCTCAATCACCAAAGAACCCTTCATCAAATTGAACACCACAGATGAGAAACCATCACTAACCATCACCATTGAAGCCACTTCTGGATGATATCATACCTAAAGGATGCTTGTCTTCATCCACTCAACATTTTCCTACCCAACCACCTTTAAGGATAATAATTTCCACTTATACTACTGAAAGAACTGACAAGTGACCCCATCAATGGAGAAAAATTATAACAACCTAAAATATTGTGGTTTTTATAGGATTTGATCATTGAATATGAGGTCATATCCCGAGGTGTTAAGTCAAATGTTTTATTTTTAATTTTATTCCATTTGATTTGGAAATAAAAAATATCATTATAATAAATTCCTTTATAAAATATGTACATGGTATAATGTTGTTCTATCTAGCGTACTGACTTTGTCTATCAAATTGACTGTATCTACCATACGGACTCTGTCTATCATACTGACTATGTTCATCGTACTCACCTTTCATCGTATCATCATTTTTCATTAGATGTGTACTAATAATATAACTCATAATTATCATTGTATCAACAATATCATTTTTTCTCATGCTATAATTTTATTATACGTGTGTTTTAATTATTTTATCCAAACACATGTGTTGTATCAATTTATTCATGTAATCATTTTCATATATATATATATATATATTGTTTAACCAAAACGATGTCATAGAGTTAGTTATTAAATAATCAAAATGATGTCATATTTTCTATTTCAATATGACTATTACAATTACAGGTGTCCAAGTCCCACTGATTTTTCTTGGGAAAATATGACTGTTGGTGAAAATATGACTGTTGGAACTTGAGACCTATAAATGAGAGGTCATTTATAGGAAAAACAATAACTTGAAACACTTCACCTACTTCTATGTTCTTAAGAGGGAATGTGTGACTTCTCTCTAATTCATGCGAAATCCTTGAAATTACAAAATATAAATGACGTGTTCATAGTTTTTGTATTTCAACAAGTGCTTTGTTTTTATGTGTGCATATGATAAGGTGATAATGATCAATGGATGCTGGGGATAGGCAGATAGTGAACCCAATCATCGTATAGAGGTATTTCAAATGTTTAGAAGATAGAGGTGTTGATTACCTTCAAAATTAAGGGCTTACAGGGATAAGAAGATGAACGTGCTGATCATTGTATTGAGGGCTTACCAGTGTTGGTGAGACGGAACTTTTATCACAGGTCAAAGGATACCCTACTCTTTGTGTTAAAATAACTGTAATATCTTTTACTTTTCTACATCATATTGTTAAAGAAATAGAGTCATTTTATTCATTCTATTTGTATTATTTTTTAATTATTTTAGCTTATATATTTATTCTTGATTCTATATGCTATATGGTAGAATCATTTACACTTTTCAGTACTTTGATATCTGTATTCGATCTGAAGACAGAAGTTTTATAACCTATGGTATCATAACAATTTAAACACATTGAGAGTCATTAATATTGTTTGTTTTGTTTTATACGAGGATTTTTGAATTGTTCTAGTTGTAGTAAAATAAGAACCTTTAATGTTTTAATAGACACTATTAAATATAAAATTCACCAGACTCTTGTATTTTTTCCATTCCAAATCCTTTTTTATCCAACTATTGGTATCAGAGTAGGTTTTTCCACCACTTTATATTTTTTCAATTACATTATTTTCTATATACACTAACCTTTATTTGTGGAGAAACGATACAATTTCATTATGATGGTGGGTATGATGTATGTTGGTTCAATCAAAAATATTAACCCTACAAGACCACCTATTTTTGAAGGTAATGATTTTTAATATTTGAGGGATTAAATGAATACTTTTATCATAAAAACTAATGCAAATAACTTTATTATGCTCACTGGTGATTATATGATTCCATATAAATAAGTTAAATATTTTACTACTCAAGAAAAACAATAATATCAACAAAACTATAAGGTACACAATTCTTTGTTGAATTTTATGACCAAGAACATTTACAGTCAAATATCTTTATGTGAAGCTGCAAATAGAATATGGAAGAAATTGTATATTACACATATTGGTACTTCCGATGTTCTTGAAACAATAATACATAGGTTAAGAGTTGACTATCATGATTTTGAATTTACTTATGGTGAACTAGTAGTTAAAGTTCAACAAGGATTTATTACAATATTCAACAGTCTTCTTGATATGGGGGAGAAAAATTTAGAAAATTATTTTTTAGTTGAAAAGATCATAGATATTATTCAAAATGAATAGAAATCCAATAGAATTGCAAGTGATGAGTATAGTAATATTATTAATATTTATCTTGATGATATGTTTGGAATACTATTGCATTATGAAGGATGACTACTAAGAGATGCAAATAATGTGAAAAAGAAGAATGGTGGAGTAGAATTCAATACTACATCAAATCCTACCATGTCCCAATCACTTGTGAAAACTATGTTGAGAAAGAGGAAGGTTAAGTCTTATCACAATCTAGTGATACAATGAAGTCAGATAATTATCTTTCAAATATATCTAGAATAATGAATAATTTTTTTGAGAGAATGATTTCCAATATATATATATAAATACTTACAATGGTAACAAGGATAAGAATGATTTGGAAGTCACATTCAATTAACATATAAGAGTAGGACACATTCGACCTAATTGTACAATTCTAAAAAAGGATAGAAAGGAAACACATTTAGAGAGGAATAAGAAGAAATATTATAAGTCCATGAAAAAGAAATTCATGAATGTTAATTAATTATGGAGTGCCATTAGAGGTGATTCTTTTAAAGCCTCCTCTGACAGTGATACCTCAAATCACATGAATATTTGTATCTTTGAAAAAACTCATTATCATTGCTCAATGGACAATGTACAATGTAATGAAAATAATATTAATATATCTTCGAGTAACAAATATCCTAATAAAGATTATTCTTATCATGAAGAAACATTTTCATCAGATAATGATAATTATTTACATTCTTATGAAGAAGTTTCTAGATTTTCTAAACTTTTAGAAATTGAAAAATGTAATGGTTATAGGAAACATGAAAAATAAAATACGAGAATTGATATTTTAAAATAATAATAATAATATCTATCTAAATATTATGATTCAAAAACTCTTGAGATTGAATGATTTTATAAAAACCATGAAAAATTGTTTTTTGAAAAGAACCAAATTTCACAGGAAATTGTAATAGTATTTCTAAGATAATTATTTTTGAAGAGAAAATCATTTCTAAAACTAACAAAAATAAGGACAAGAAATTGGTTATCAGACTAAAATACGAGATTTTTCTCTTATGAAACATTTTTCAAAATTCACTATTAGATGGAGGGAGTTTGATAAAATCTATCCTCAAATTATTCCTTTACGGAATAGTTATAGAATTTGTTATACTCATTCAAAACCGTTTTTCGTAATAACTATATTTCTCCCCAAAGTGCTCCATTCTGAACCAAATTCTAATGTGGTGGACATTGGGAATGGAATTTTTCATTAAATAAAACAAAATCTTTAGGTTTTCACAAATATCGCATTTTATAGAAAATGTGGATTCCAAAAAAATTTCATTCTAATATTTCTAGACACAAACACGTATGGATTAATAAAATACAGTTGTTTTTGTTTCAGTAAAACAAAATAAGAAACAATAACAATACATGGTACATGGATAGTGGATATTCCCGGCATGGGACTGGAAACAAGAACTACATTGAAAATTTTATAAAGACAAATGAATGAAAGGTTACCTTGAGAGACAATTATCATGGAATGATTGTTGGTATAGGTAATATAATTATCCTCGGAAAAGTTTTTATTTATAATGATTTGTTTGTTAATGATCTTAAACACAACCTCATTAGCATAAGTCAATTATGTGATGAAAGTTACATTCTAAATTTTTGGAATGATAAATATATTGTTCATAATTCCATGGATGAATTCATTCTATCTACCCAAAGGCATGATAATGTTTACACTTTGAATATAGAAGACCATATGAACCAAGACTTACCTTATCTAAGTGAAATTAATGACTAATCATGGTTATAAAATAGAAGACTAGGGCATAGTAATTTTAGAAATTTATAAAAACTATCTAATAAGTGGATTTTTAAATATATAACTAAGAATAGGTTTGATTCTTTTAAAGTAGGTAACCCTTTTCAATATGGAAAACAACATAATCTAATCTTTAAATCAATTAGGGATGATACAAATACCGATTTATCACAATTAGTGAACATGGATCATTTTGTTCCAACACAAAATGGATGTATTGGAAGAAAGTTCGACGTATTTGTCTTAGTTAATTATTATAGTAGATTTAATACGGTAAATTTTCTATATAAAATTCATAATCCTTCTGTTTCTTTAAAAAGTTTTTTATAAATTTCAAATTGATAAAAACCTACCATTGATAACTATCTAAAGTGATAATGGCGGAGAATTTGTAAAATCTGATTTTGAAACATATTGATATAAAAAATATATTACTCACAACTTTTCTACAGCAAGAACACCCCAATAAAATGGTATTGTTAGAAGAAGAAATAGAATTTTTCAAGAGTTAATAAGAACCATTTTGAGTGAATACTCATTTAAAAAACACTTATGGGAAGATGTTGTTAGAACTACTTGTTATACTATAAACCGAGTTTTAATTTGACCTCATCCTAATAAAACTAATTATGAGTTATGGAAAGGCTGAAAACCAAAAGTATCATACATCAACTTATTTTTATGCAATGTATTTATTTTAAATTATAATGATAACTTACATAATTTTTCACCCAAATTGAATGAAGGAATATTTTTAGGTTATTCCACCAATTCTATGGTTTGTAGAGTTTTTAATAAAAACACTTGTGTTGTTAATGAATCAATACATGCTATTTTTTATGAAACTAATCCTTTTGTGTTCTAAAATCCTCAAAATATTACTTATGAATTGTTTTCCAAAAAAGATTATCAACCTATAGAAAATTCTTCAAAAATTTTAAATACTCAAGACATTGTTTTTGAAACATTTATACATGAAGACATTCTAAATTATGTTTCTGAGCATAATTTTCAAAATCCAAATCTTTTATTGCTTAAGAATCATCTCAGTGATAACATTTTTGGTGATTTAAATCAACCAGTAAGGATTAGAAACTCTGAAAGAAATGAAATACAACACATTTATGTTCTCTCTCAATTTTAACCTAAAACTCCATGTGAGGCCTTATGTGATGAGAACTGGATTAAGGAAGTGCAAGATTAACTAAATGATATTGAAAGGAATAAATTCTAGACCTTGGTTAAAAACCCCAAGGATACAACTTTTATTGGAGTAAAATGGGTTTTTAGGAAAAACAATTAGACAAAAAATTGTATCATTGAATAAAATAAAACTATAATTGTATCTAAAGGCTATAATCAATAATAATGAATAGACTATAAAGAATGAATGTCTGTGGTAGAAAGACTCAAATCAATAATAATTAAATTATCCTTTGCAATATTCTTTCATTTTAAACTATTTCAAATGGATGTCATGTGTGTTTTCCTTAATATATATGTTTAGAAGGAAGTCTATGTTGACCAACCCTCATTTTTGAAGATAAAAAACATCTTGAATATTTTTAAAAACATTCCATGTCCCTTTATGGACTTAAAGAATACCTAGAGATTGGTATGATAGGTTAACCTGATTTTTGATACAAAATAATTACATTAAAGGAACATATGATCCAACAATTTATATAAATACTGAAAAAAATCATATGATTGTTAAAATTTATGTTGATGAAATCATTTTAATATCAACTCAAAAGTCTTTAATAGATTTATTTGCGAATCTAATGAATTTTGGGTTTGAAATGAGTATGATGGGTGACTTAATATTCATTCCTTGTTTTGAAAATTCAAAAAACCCAGAAGGTACTTATATATCTCTATATGAGTATATCAAATAATTACTAAAAATGTAATATTATGAAAATACTAAAAGTATTAGTACTCCCATTGGAACCTCAAAGACTCTTGATCTTGATGATGTTGAGCAACCATTTAATCAAACAAATTTTAGAGTTATGATTGGAAGTCTACTATACTTAACAGCTAGTCATCCAGACATAATGTTTCCTGTATTCTTATGTTCCAGATATCAATAAAATCCAAAAAATACCATTTAAAATCCATTAAATGGATTTTCTAGTATTTAAATGGAACATTGGATTTATGCCTTTTTTATTCTTCTTGAAATGATTTTGAATTAAAATGTTTTTTCAGATGCTAACTTTGGTGGTTGTAGAACATATATAAAGAGTACTTTTGGATCTTTTCATTTCCTAGTTCATTATTTAGTTCATGGTCATGAAAAAAACAACACTCAGTTATACTCTTTAATATTGCAGCTGAATATGTAATAGTTAGATGTTTTTGTGCTCAAGTGTTGTGGATGCAACACATACTCAAACACTGTGGTATTAGTTTTTCTAAAACTAAAATATTGTGTGATAACAAAAGTTCCATTGTTCTATGTAAAAACTCTACACATCACTCTCAGGAAAAAAACATAGATATTAGGTATCACATTCTTAGGTATCACACACAAGAATGAGATATCATTTTAAAACTCATCGGATGAATAGAAAAATTTTGTGATATTTTTACAAAATCATTACCTTTAAATAGATTTGAATTTATTAAACTGAATCTAGGAATGGTTACACTAAAATAGTTATTCATATCTATATTCAATTTTTATTATTCTCCTTACATTAAAACACTCTTTTTTATTGAGAGAGAAATTTTTTTGTTTAATGGTTTACGTAATTTTTCTTGTTTCATTTATTATTTCTATCATATATTTTGTATCACAACCTAATTATTTAAGAATTATCATTCTATTCTTATTATTTGATTCATTAGTTGTTTCATTTTAGGTTAGGACATTCGACCTAACCTTTCTCTATTTGCAGTATCGGCATATCACCTTGACAACCTATGGTAATGACTTTAAATTCCATCAGTTCGACAAACTATGGTAATATATTTGTTTTCCATCGGCCTGAAAACCTATCGTATGGACTTTTTTTCAAATTTATTTATAACTTATGGTAAAGAATTTGTTTTCGATCATATTGAAAACCTATGGAAATGAGTTTGTTTTCCATCGGCTTGACAACCTCTGGCAATGACATTGTTTTCCATTGGATTGACAACCTATGGTAATGACCTCATTTTCCATCATCTTGAAAACCTATGGTAATTATGTTGTTTTCCATCGTCTTGAAAACCATTGATAAACCCATTTTATCCATTGTCTTGAAACCCTATGGTAATTACATTGTTTCTCATTCACTTAACAACATATGGTAATGATTGTTTTTCATTGTTCTAATAAATTATAGTATTCACTTTAATTTTCATCGGATTCATGTTTGATTGTATTTTCTATTCATTAGTTCAACTATTTCTTTACTTTATTATATTATATTTTTAATTTCATAATGTTATAAAACTAGAAACTTACTTGAAATCTCTGACTGGTAAATTCTATTTTCATTTTTGTAGTGATTTTATATTGTGTTATTGTTTCTTGTTTTTAATATTTTTATTTATTTTAAAATTCCTCTTTTATTCTACAATGTTGGACTCTTTATCTTTTAATCTCAACCATATAAAACCAAAGTCCATCCAAATTTGCTTATAAATAGAGGTCTCCCTTTCTCGAACCCACACCGGTTCTTCAAATTTATTGGTGAAGCTATCCCCCCTTTTTAAGACTCGGTACAATCATTTCTTTTTCAAATAAATAGTATACCTCATTCTTCATCCAATACTCTTATCGACATGTCTTCAAAGACATTCTCAAAATTGGATTTCTTTAGAAAAAAGATAGTATCGTGAGATTTCGTTGATAGTTATGACTCAATAATCAATACAATTATTTTATTCCAAGGATGGGAACATATTTTTGTCGAGGATCCGATATAATAGGTATAAGGACCTGACCTTTAACCTTACATAATATTGAATTAAATGAATAATTCAAATTAAGGATCTTTTCAGGTTTATAGTTTTAGAGAATTAGGACAAAACTATTACATCTCAAAAGATTACAAAGTAGACACTTCTACCCAGTATCCATTTTTTTACAAAACATTAACTCTTGAAAAAAAGAGAGTCTTGTCTATTTCCATGTTTAAGAAAGCATGAATTTTCCTTGATCTCATCCTTGACCCTATTCTACATTATGTCCTGTGAAAAAATTTCAAAAATATGGGATGAGCATAAAAAGCTATGTAAGGGATACAGAAAGAAGTAAAACTGTTAGTTTTTCAAAACAACAAATAAACAATGAATAGTTTAACATAAGTGATACTTTTCAACTTTATGAAGTAGTACATACTCTTCACCGAATAAATGATCATTACTTTACCTTTTGGAACCAAAATATTACCATAAAACCCATATAAAGACACATAACATATAAAGGTAACTTGGTACAAAAACATAACTAAATGGAATAACCATACGGTCAACTTGCACAGATATCACTAAATGGAATAACCATCTGGCCGACTTCAATACCCAATGAATTATGTGTTATAATATAACCACTTTTCCTGGTACTCACAGCACCACCCATCAAATGTCCATGTACCATTATAAAATCATAACATGTAAAACAATTATAAAGGAAAGAAGACATTTCCACATTTCAATCACAATATATCACCAAAATATATTGACATAACATATCCATTATCAAAACCATTTTCAATACCAAAATATATAAAAGAGTATATGGTATTTATTTTCTTTTAAAAACATTGCAGCTTGTTGAGGAAGCCAAAGATCAAATAATACTCAAGGTGGCAGAAATGGTCATTGTCACCGCTTACGTTAAAAGAAACATTCCTTTTTGTCAATTAGTAAAATTCTTCATATAAAGAGATTCCCTTTGAAAAGTCAAGGTTTCTTATATAGCGTATAAAATAATATCATGTATTAAAACAAAATATTCCTCAATGAAAGGAGATTCAGATGAAGTCCCTTACCTCGTGTCTGGCTTGACCCATTCATTCTTTAATCTCCTTAATAATAAACTAAAGTTAATTTATACTTTCTTAAGAACCTTTTTAAAGTTTATTATACCTTTTATATTACTTATTACCATGTTATAAACATTATGTAATCATTCTATTTAATAACATTTGTTTTGTCGTTCGTTTTTCGATATTTGGCATTTGAGTCAAAAATGGACTTCTTATAATTACATGTTGTTCATGTGGTCAAAGATTCATTATATCTAGAATGATATTCATGGTTTGGATATCATATATATCATATATATCCAGAATATACATGTATTTATAATAGTACATAACATATAGAGGTAAGAAATGTAATGCACCGTTCATGGAGACAGTAAGTCGCACGTACGTATGAATGCTACTTCCATTTCTATTTCATATTAAATGGAATTAAAACATAATGATACATAGTAGTATTATAATTCTAGTATTTTATCATATATAATATCATTAAATCTTTCCTTTATATGTACCACATATGGTATGAATGAGTCATATCACTTTAAGGGGGTGGTAGTCCGCACTTCCTCTAATGAGATTATCGCGTTTACCCATAATAGAAACCTTAATGGCATGCCATAAAAGTAAAATATATAAGAATAAAGAAAACATAAACATAATATATATCATATATAAATACAGTTCCATCATAATGGCCACCATGAGAGGCGGTTGGAGATATTTGAACAATCATCGTTTTTTGAGGCGTTAGTTTTCCATCCACAGAAACTTTATGTTTTTCAGCTATTAGATGGAGGTGTGTGTAAGTGTAGTTAAAATACTTCTCATAACAACATCATAGTATATTTAGGATACTGAGTTTGTTTCAAAATAAATTAATAAAAATATTTTAGGGGTTGGCGAAATAAAATAAATGAAAACAATTTAAGAGAAACAGTTACCTTTAATTTGGGTAACTCTCTTTGGTTTGAAGCAAAGGACTTCTTGATGTGTCTTATGCCTAATGTAAGGATTCTAAGAGGAGGAAATGGATGTAGGGAGAGTAATTGGGTAGAGTTTTAACATGAAAAAAGGCTTTAGAGATGTAAAGAATTGGTTAGCAATGGTATCCTTTTATAAGGGGGAGGAGGGGCTCTTTAGGAAAGTGTGAAAACATTATTTTATTATATAATGATTTTCGGTTTCTAATGGTCCAAAAATCATTATAGTAGAATATAAGATGAATCATGGTCAAAATAAAATCATCCAATAGGAATTTGACAGGTTTTGAATAATATTTTAGTCATTATAATCTTATTTATTTAAATGATTTTTTAATGAGGTAAACACTTCATCATTATTGTGTCATATATAATTTAAATTATTTGATATCTAAAAATTATAAAAAAATCCATGATTTATAAAATAATTTTATATTTTAAATGAATATTTATAGTCGAAAATATAATTTATATAACACCATATAAAAATTAATTTACTAAAAGATATTTTCTTTTGTCATTTTTGCATTTACTTTATGTTAATTAATCTAAATTGTCATTATCACTCCCAAGTGGCTCAATGGGATCCCCAAATCGTCCCAAAGATTTCAATGATCATAAATGACTCAAAAAATATGGTTTGTATAAGTGTTAAGGTAATTTTGAATTAGTATGATATTATTTTAACCTTGAATTACCCTATTTACCTTTAACCGCGGTAAATAAAAGTCAAAACTGACTATTCACCAAAAATTACTTTCATTTAAATGAACCACATTTTACTTACTAATAACAATCATGTATGTCGGATTTTCAAAATTCAATTCACAGAAGTGGTAAAATTTCATTTAAATTGTAACGCCCCGACCCCAGTTACCCAGAGTCAGTGCATTATTACATAACATTGGCATGATCACAAGAAAGATCAAATCTTGAAAGACCGATTAGTTTTGTAGTCTTGGAAACACTAGATATATTAATAAAGTTTACATTACATCAATAAGGGAAAAGCTACTAAAATATATTGTCATCATATTACACACTCTTATCCCCTCATACTATCCATGTAGGTCATTCATCATTTACTTCTTCACATCCTGGGAAAAATAAAACATAAAAAAGGGGTGAGCTCAAACGCCCAGTAAGGACAACAATATAGAGAAACCATTCATAAATATGAATAAACATTTAAGGAAATATATAACTAAACCAAAAGCCTTTTAAACATGAACTTCAACATAGTATGGTAAAAATAAAATGAAATAATTCCATTTACTTATTCACATGGATATTCTACTAATCAAATAATCACATGAAATATCAGTAGCCACATTCATAATGATGGAATGCATAATGCCAGACTATCATAACCACATAGCCAAGGCCTTGTGCCAAAAAACTAGTTTGTCTCATGAGACCTAACTATGCATCGAGGAGCTATAGCGGGCTCCACCCATCATTTACTATGTCCAATGCATTCCTCATATGAAATGTTTTAAGCATAACATAAACATTTGTATTAAAACTAGCATATGAAATTTCAATACTTTATCCACAAACCATGAATGGTATAAAAATAGCACATCCACAGTCAAACATAACTCATTTGATACAATATGGAATATTGTATTGTATCATATTAACCTTAATCGAGAATAATGAAGGATATTGACATAGATGAAAATAATATTCAAAACTATTTGAGAGAAATATCCCCCATTTTCTTGAAATCATTTAAAAGTCACACTATTTGTCAAGAAGCCATTTAAAAATAGATTTTTGAATCAAAGTTTCCCATACCACTTTGAAACTTTTAAAAGGATTTTTTATTTTAAAACTTTATTGTCCATATAAATAAATCCTTAAAACCATTTTTAAAACATGAACATTAATGAGAAAGATTTAGAATAATAAGTCTTTAAAAAATTTAATAGTGCTATTTTAGTTAGAGTTTATAACCAAAAGAGAGACACTTGAATAAAAATAATTGAGGTAATAAAATCTTGTAATATCATGAGAATAAAAGGGTTTCATGATATACTATTTCAAAATAAATTATATACACCACATAAAAGTTATTTGGTGTATAACAACAAAGAGGTCTCAATGGATTGTAAATTGAGATGAAATCTCTCATAAAGGCCATGTACTTAGGTTAAGGATAAATCAATGACATAACTATGTGTGAAAAATATAAATACACTAAATATGATTGGATATTTAGTGTTAAACAATCAAAGGACATTCAAACATATTCTTGTAAAAACAACACCAATGAATTGAATGTTTATCTCAACAAATCGAGATTGAGTAAAAATTACTCTTATGAAGTTCATACCGATGAATTGAGAATTTATCAATGGAGTGATAATGTGTATAAATAGTATATCCATAGAAAGGGGAGTGGAAATTATGACATAATCAAATGAATAGTGATTCCACACATAATCTTGGAGTAAAATAATCAATGAAGTATGTGTAAATCCGAATGAGTGGAAATTGAAATATCAAATTCCCTTATCGATTTGGTAACTTATGAAACATGAATCCATGAAAGAAGGATCATGAAATGATTATGTAAATACCCATAAATTAAAGTATATTACATAGTGAATACAATCATGGGAAATACACATACACCACATGCAATAAATAAGTTGTGAATAATGGAATTCTCACCAAATTAAGAGTGAGATAAGAAAACCCTTAATTTTTACTTTTTCCTTGGTCGAAGGTAGGTTAAACTCCTGTATAATGGGGGAATTATTGTTATTGAATTATAAAAGATTCATTTACATTAATATGATATCATATATGATCTTTTTACATTGATTTTTTAATAATATTTTAGTATTATCATCTTTTCAGGTGTTAACTTACTCGTTTTCCTTTATATTCTTTGTTACGTAAGCCGTGATTGTTATGCATATGTTTTATCTTATTCATATAGAGAATTAAATTATGTCCTTAAAAATTATTTTTAATCATCAAATGAGTATTATACTTGAATGGATACGATGGATAATGAATCTCATTGTGTTCGTGGAGACGGTAGTCCGTAGGTACGCACGAGCGGCAATATGATTATTTCGATGTTAAAATAATATATAATTGGATGGTATATCATATATAAAGAATTATTATCATGTTATATTTATTATTTACATGAATTAAACATCATTATTATACCCATACAAATAATAATTATTGAATGACAATTCCACCACGACGTGGAGACGGTAAGCCGTACGTACGCACGTATGGTGACATGCCATTAAAAGGATGGATAGAATACTGAATATGGTTCTACCATATTTATAATAACATAAAAATATATAGAAGATACTGGAGTTATTATTTTATAATAGAAATAACAATGAAAGAAGAAGTGGGAGAATAAAGGAACTTGAAAAAGGGTGGTGAAATTATTACCTCTTCTTCAGGTTCTTCCTTTTGATTTGGTCACAAGGGCTCCTTATGTTGGATTTCTGACTAAATCAATGCCTCTAGAATGAAGTGAGGGATGTTGAGAGAGTATTTGGGCTGGTTTTCTCCGAACCAAAAGGCTTTTAAGGTGTGAATTAATGAGAAGGGGGAGTGCCCTTTTATAATTGGGGTGAAGGGCACCTTTGGAAAAGCTAGATATATTATTTTATAATAAATTCATATTCGGTTTTTAATGTCTCCAATGTAGATTATATAAATTTTAAGGAAGGGATAGGTCTAAAAACACTCATCTAATATGATTTAGACAGGATTGGATTAATATATTAACCTTATCTTTTAGTATTAACTCTTAGTTATTTAGTTTCACTTTTACAATGTCTCTTTGTATTTTTATATTATATAGTTAATAATCATACTATATACATCCAATGGACCCAAAAGTGGTACATTAATGATACACCTATCATGATATAAGTCTCTTGGATGATCCTTAGATTTTTAGGAATTTAACATCAATTAATAATATAATATTTGTTTTAAAAACTCTCTTATGTCAATTTTTGACACTATTCAATAATTGATTTTTGTAAAATATATAACAGAATGATTACTTCAAAAAAAAGTTAGTTAAATAATTCATAACATGTCATATTAACCTATTTAATTATTTTAATTCATAAAAATTCTCATATTATATTTACATGGATATTTATAATATTAATAATTTTAATTTTTCACTATTATGGTAATTACTACATCATCATTGTGTCATAAATAAATTAAATTATTTATTGTCTAAAATTTTTAAATAAAATACAATTATGTATGAAATATTTTTATATTTCTAATTAATATTTATAATCAAAAATCCAACATATATAACACTATGTAAAAAATGTTTTTCTAAAAGATATATGCTTGGGTCATTTTTGTATTTATTTTAACTTAATTAATATAAAGTTTTATTATCACTTAAAAGTGGCTCCATGGGGTCCCAAAATCAACCAAAAGATACCCATGGTCGGAAATATATCTACCAATAAGGTCAGGACACGTTTTAGGGTAATTTAATATTATAATAATATTATTTGTTAACCCATATTTACCGAATTTACCCTTTAACCATGGTAAATAAAATATTTACCGAAGTAATTATTCAAAATGTCTAGAAATAAAAGTTACATATTTACACAATTTGGACATCCTAATTCTAAATATGGATTCAATTTTTCCAAATTCAAAATACATAAGTGGCAGAAATTAATTTAAAATTAATTCCCATTGTTAAAACAAAAAGCGCGTTTTTAAGAGATTATAACTATCAAAAGATTGGCACTTGTTTCTGTCTGGTTTAATTGTGAAATTATGTCCAAGGAAAAACATTGAATTAAATTGTAAAAATATATTATAAATAAACTTTAAAACCACTCAAATTCATAATTTATCAACCTTAATTATTTCGATTAAAAAAGTTGTTTTTAATTAAAATTTAGTAATTTTCACTATTCATCAAAATATGAATGTTATCCGAAAAGTACCAAAATTTCACCCTAGGATAATTTTGATATTATGAATCCAAAAATGAAGTCCATTTTGAGAGATATAATTTATAAAATTTCAAAAAGTAGGTATTACTAATCATAACCGCTAGTTTGATTGGTTGTGGTGTGTTAGAATCTCGAAGTTGCGTACAATGCATGCCATTGCATTATTCAAAAGGAAACGTACCATGGAAGCTTGGGGTGTTACATTCTACCCTCCTTCAATAAATTGCATCCTCACATTTTTTTTAAAATTTGGATTTAAAATATAATGGAAAGTCTCACATCGAAAAAAAGTGTCAATAAAACTATCACTTTAAAAAAAGAAAGAGAAGTACAAAGGTTACCTGAGATAACCTATACTAGGATTCCATGTTGAAAAACATGGATATGGAAGATAAAATAAGTGTTATGTTTTGATGGAGAGGGATAGAAAACATGATCTGGAGAACGTTAACAATAAGAAAACAAGAAACTTGTGATGGGACAAACAGTCATCAGTTTCCCAGTAGGAAAAGTAAATGGACAACATTTTTATAATTTTTTTAATATACATTACATAAAGATGAAAAATTAATTTCTGAGATTAAATAAAAACATAAAGAGATATACTTCTTTTTAAAGTTTCATTCTTCAATAAATTCCTACTAATAACTCATTTTTAAATGATGATTATTCAAGAAGACTTGGTCACACAAGAAGAGATAGAATAAACTTCCTATAAAATCAAATGATCCATGAAGGATAAGCTATATATTTACCTTGTCTTTAGAGATTAATCAAAACCAAAATGGTTACTGTAAGATCTGATGATCCCCCAAAAAGATATTCCATTAGAGAAATAAACACTCATCTTAATTTGTAAAATTAATCCAATAATACCCCAAAGTTAAATAAATAGCATTCAATAAATAATTTCATTAAAATCATTTAATAAAATCCTAAATAATATTGAAACTCAAAAAATAGAAGAATCTTGTTATGTAGTCTTCCACATTAAATGGTATCTCCAAATGACATTAATTACTCTTATTTTCACATACTTAAAATTAATTAACCTAATCACAAATTCTCTATTATAGGTTAATCATATCCATAAATAAACCAAGTCACTATAAATCCACAATAAAAACATAGATAAAAATACACAATTACTATTCAAATGAAATCCCATTGTGTTCTATTTTCCTTGGGCATATAGTGTCCCCAACAAAGCGAACATCTTCCAAAATAACATTTATCACTTAATCACTAAATCATTTTCCTATAATAAGGTTATTCACTTGATAAGAAAAAAGATCCCAAATCAAATTATTATTGATCAATAAAATCATTTAACTAAAAATAATAGTCACATTAAACCAGGGACTTCACATAGTCAAGTGGTAAGTGATAAATCCCAATCGCACTTTGGTTGTGGGTTCAATTCCCACAGCACTGTCCGACGTGACGGGTTGTCACACGGTCTGCGTGTTGTCCTTTTCAAAAACTATAATATACAACATTACCAAAATGAGATAATTTCTTAAAAAATAACCATAACATTATTTAACCACAAATGTTATCTCATACCTTGCATTTTCATCCCAAATTATAATAACTTCTAATTGCGTAAATCTCAATGATCATATAAAACCAAATGGTTATTTATAACTATATCCACAAGAGAAAATATAATTCTTCATAAAATATCATTCTCACATGGTAAACTGTAGGGTTACATATACAAGAGAAAATTATTCCAAAGTAAACCCATCAACAAGGTGCACTAATACTTTTTAAACATTTCTCCATCCATTTATTTCCACATAGCTTTTTCTTTTCCAAAGAAAATATCCTATAGAATAGGGCATTCACTCGGGTAATGGCCAGGTCCCCTACATTTATGACAAATGACTGTGAATGGATTCTTGGGACCATTTTTATCTTCTTCCATAGTACTCTTAATTTTCCTTCGGCAATTATTCCCTTAATGTCTTTCCTTCCCGAACATAAAGCATTTCTTTGTCCCATTGAGACACTTTCTAGGGTGTCTCCTTCCACATTTCTTGCATGATGGAAATTGAGGATTTATTTCACCATGGTCTCCACTACTGTAGCTCTTATCATTCATCACTTTACTCTTCTTTGTTGATTCTGGGAATTTGTTAATATATATATATTTTTTGATCATATTTTTGGAAAATTTGTTTGGCATAAAAACGATATCTTATACGCCTATCAACATTATATTTTTTTGCTCATTGCCACCACCATTCCCACCTTGTACATCATTCTCAAAGTCACTATGACTTCCTTGGAATCCAGCCATTGACTAAAACCAGAAAGCATTGTGTGAGTAAAAGTAGTCATAAAATCATTTAGATATTAACATGTCACCATATTCTCAATTTGAAACACATTAGGATTAACCAAGGTTATTTATTCTCATATTATAAATATAATACTTCAAATCGGTTTTAAAGAAAAGGTAAATTATACTATGCATATCTCCCTGGAGTGTCGTAACCAAGAGTGCAGCTAGGCCCATTGTCGTGCACTAGATCCCGTTTGAGTCTAGCTCAAAGTGGTGTTTTCGGGTTTTACCCCTAGGTACATCTGTGCCAGAGCCGCCTCTACCTGCTCGTATCCAGACAGGAATGTATTGCACAGAAAACTCCCAAAATCTCTACAATACCAAAATTCTAGGAAGTTCTTCTGTACTAATCCTCAAAGTTTATCTTTGGTCTACGTGCTCTAATCAGAGTTTATCTAAATCTAGATTCCAATATTTGAACTAAACTCCCTCTGATACCAAATGTAACGCCCCGACCCCAGTTACCCAGAGTCGGTGCAATATTACATAACATTGGCATGATCACAAGAAAGATGAAATCTCAAAAGACCGATTAGTTTATTAGTCTTGGAAAAACTAGATATATTTATAAAGTTTATATTAAATCAATAAGTGAAAATCTACAACAATATATTGTCATCATATTCCACACTATTATCCCCTCATACTATCCCTTTAGGTCAGTCATAATTTACTTATTCACATCCTGGGAGAAATAAAACATAGAAAAGGGGTGAGCTCAAACGCCCAGTAAGGATAACAATATAGCGGAAACTTTCAGAAATAAGAATAAACATTTAATGCAATGTATAACTAAAACAAAATCCTTTTAAACATGAACTACAACATAGTATGGAAAAAACAAAATGAAATAATTCCATTTACTTATTCACATGGATATTCAACTAATCGAATAATCACATGCAATATCAGTAACCACTTTCATAATGATGGAATGCATAATGCTATACTATCATAACCACATAGCCAAGGCCTCATGCCAAGACTATAAATAATATTTTGCCAAGGCCTTGTGCCAAGACACTAGTTTGTCTCGTGAGACCTACTGATGCATCAAGGAGCTATAGCGGGCTCCACCCGTCACTTACTAAGTCGAATTCATTCCTCATATGAAATGTTTTAAACATAACATAAACATTCATATTAAAACTAGCATACGAAATGTCAATACTTTATCCACAAACCATGAATGGTATAAAAATAGCACATCCACAGTCAAACATAACTCATTCGATACAATATGGAAGATTGTATTGTATCATATTAACCTCAATCGAGAATAATGAAGGTTATTGACGTAGATGAAAATAATAATCAAAACTATTGAGAGAAATAACCCCATTTTTCTTGAAATCATTTAAAAGTCACACTATTTGTCAAGAATCCATTTAAAAATAGATATTTGAATCAATGTTTCCCATACAACTTTGAAACTTTTAAACGGATTTTTAATTTTAAAAAATTAATGTCCATATAAATAAATCCTTAAAACCATTTTTAAAAATGGACATTAATGAGAATGATTTAAAAGAATAAGTCTTTAAAACATTTAAAATTGGTATTTTAGTTAGAGTTTCTAACCAAAAGAGAGACACTTGAATACAAATAATTGAGGTAATCAAATGATTTTAATATCATGAGAAGAAATGGATTCATGATATTCTATGTCAAAGTACATTATATACACCACATAAAAGTGATATGGTGTATAACAACAAAGAGGTCTCAATGGAATGTAAATTGAGATGAAATCTCTCATAAAGGCCGTATCCTTAGGTTAAGGATAAATCAATGACATAACTATGTGTGAAAAATATAAATACACTAAATATGATTGGATATTCAGTGTGAAACAATAAAAGGACATTCAAACTTATTCTAGTAAAAACAACACCAATGAATTGGATGTTTATCTCAACAAATTGAGATTCAGTAAAAATTACTCTTATCATGTTCATACCGATGACTTGAGAATTTATCAATGGAGTGATTATGTGTATAAATAGTATATACACAGAAAGGGGAGTGGAAATTATGACATAATCAAATGAATAGTGATTCCATACATAATCTTGGAGTAAAATAATCAATGAAGTCTGTGTGAAGCCGAATGAGTGGAAATTGAAATTTCAAATTCTCTTATGGATTTGGTAACTTATGAAACATGCACCCATGAAAGAAGGATAATGAAATGATTATGTAAATACCCATAAATTAACGTATATTTCACAAAGATTACAATCATGGGCAATACCCATACACCACATGCAATAAATAAGTGGTGAACAATGGAATTCTCAAGAAATTTAGAGTGAGATAAAAAAACCCCTTACTTTTTACTTTTTACTTGGTCGAAGGTAGGTTAACCTCCTCTATAATGGTGAAATAATTTTTATTGAATTATACAAGATTCATTTACATTAATATGATTTCATATATGATCTTTTTACATTTATTTGTTAATAATATTTTAGTATTATCGTCTTTTCGGGTGTTAACTTACTCATTTTCCTATATATTCTTTGTTACGTAAGTCGTGTTTGTTATGGATAGGTTTTATCTTATTCATATCCAGAATTACATCAAGAACTTAAAATATATTTTTAATCAACAGTGATAATTATACTTGAATGTATATGATGGAGAATTAATATCATCGCGTTCGTGGAGACGGTAGTCCGTACGTACGCACGAGAAACAATATCATTCTTTGGATGTTAAAATATTATATAATTTGATGGTATATAATATAGAAAGAATAATTATCATGTTAAAATTTTTATTTACATGAATTAAACAACATTATTATACCCATCCAAATAATAATTTATTGAATGACAATTACACCATGACGTGGAGACGGTAAGCCAAACGTACGCACGTATGGTGACATGCCATTCAAAGGATGGATAGAATAATGAATATGGTTGTAACATATTTATAATAACATCACAATATATAGAAGATACTGGAGTTATTATTTTAGAATATAAATAACAAAGAAAGAAGAAGTGGAAGGAGAAAGGAACTTGAAAAAGGGTGGTGAATTTATTACCTCTTCTTCGGATTCTTCCTTTTTATTTGATCAAAAGAGCTCCTTAGAATGGATTTCTGACTAAAGGAAGGCCTCTAGGATAAATTTAGGGAAGTTTAGAGAGTATTTTGGCAGGTTTTGGCCGAACGAAAAGGCTTTGAAGGTGTGAATTAATGAGAAGGGAGAGTGTCCTTTTATAAGTGGGGTGAGGGGCACCTTTGGAAAAGGTAGAAATATTATTTTATAATAAATTTATATTCGGTTTCTAATGGCTTAAAAGTGGATTATTTAAAGGTAAAGGTGGGGATAGATTGAAAACCACTAAACCAATAGTATTTAGACAGGTTTTGGTTAATATATTAACCTTATCATTAAGTATTAACTCTTAGTTATTTAGTTTCACTTTTACAAAGTCTCTTTGTATTTTTATATTATATGGTTAATAAACATACTATATATATCCAAGTGACCCACAAGTGGTACATTAATGATACACCAATCATGATATAAGTCTCTTGTCATAACCATAGATTTTTATGAATTTAATATCAATTAATAATATAATATTTGTTTTAAAAACACTTTTATGTCAATTTTTTAAACTATTCAATAATTGATTTTTGTAGAACTCATAACCAAATTATTACTTCTAAAAAAGTTAATTAAATCATTAATAACATGTCATATTAACATAGAAAATTATTTAAAATCATAAAAAGTCTCAAAATATATTTACTTGGGTATTTATAATATCAATTATTTTAATTTTCCACTATTATGGTAATTACTGCATCATCATTGTGTCATAAATAAATTAAATTATTTATTGTCTAAAAATTATAAATAAAATTTACTTATGTTTTAAATATTTGTATCTTTCTAATGAATATTTATAATCGAAAATACAACATATATAACCCTATGTAAAAAATGTTTTTCTAAAAGATATACGCTTATGTCATTTTTGTATTTATTTTAACTTAATTAATATAAAGTGTCATTATCACATACAAGTGGCTCCATGGGGTCCCAAAATCAACCCAAAGATTCCTATGGTCGGACATGTATCCACCAATAAGGTTAGGACACGTTTTAGGGTAATGTAGTTTTATTGTAATATTATTTGTTAACCCTTATTTACCAAATTTACCCTTTATCCATGGTAAATAAAATATTTACCGAAGTAATTATTCAAAATGTCTAAAAATAAAAGTTACCTATTTACACAATTTGGACATCCTGATTCCAAATATGGAATCCATTTTTCAAAATTCAAAACACAGAAGTGGCAGAAATTAATTGAAAATTAATTCCCGTTGTTAAAACAAAAAGCATGTTTTTAAGATAATAAATATCAAAAGATTGGCACTTGTTTATGTCTGGTTTAATTTTAAAATAATGTCCAATGAAAAAAATTGAATTATATGGTAAACATATATTATAAATATACTTTAAAACCGATCAAATTCATAATTTATCAATATTAATTATTTCGATTAAAAAAGATGTTTTTAATTAAAATTTTGTAATTTTCACTATTCATCAAATTATGAATGTTATCCGAAAAGTACCAAAATTTCACCCAAGGCTAATTTTGATATTCTGAATCCAAAAATGAAGTCCATTTTGAGAGATAGAATTTATAAAATTTAAAAAATTAGGTATTACTAATCATAACCACTAGTTTGATTGGTTGTGGTGTGTTAGAATCTCGAAGTTGCTTACAATGCATGCTATTGCATTATTCAAAAGGAAACGTACCATGGAAGCTTGGGGTGTTACATTCTACCCTCCTTAAATAAATTGCATCCTCGCAATTTTTTTTAAAATTGGGATTTAAAAAAAATGGAAAGTCCCACATCAAAGAAAAGTGTCAATAAAAATATCACTTTAAAAGAAAGAAAGATAAGTACAAAGGTTACCTGAGATAACCTATACTAGGATTCCATGTAGAAAAAAATGGATATGGATGATAAAATAAGTGTTATGTTTTGATGGAGAGGGATAAAAATCATGATCTGGAGAAAGTTAACAATAAGAAAACAAGAAACTTGTGATGGGACAAACAGTCATCATTTTCCCAGTAGGAAAAGTAAATGGACAACATTTTTATAATTTTTTTAAGATACATTACATAAAGATGAAAAATTCATTTCTGAGATTAAATAAAAACATAAAGATATATACATTTTTTTTAAAGTTTCATTCTTCAATAAATTCCTACTAATAACTCATTTTTAAACGATGAGTATTCAAGAAGACTTGGTCACACTGGAAGAGATAGAATAAACTTCCTATAGAATCAAATCATCCATGAAGGAAAAGCTATATATTTACCTTTTCTTTAGAGATTAATCAAAACCAAAATGGTTACTGTAAGATCTGATGATCCCCCAAAAGGATATTCCATTAGGAAAATAAACACTCATCTTAATTTGTAAAATTAATCCAGTAATACCCCATAGTTAAATAAATAGCATTCAATAAATAATTGTCCTTAAAATCCTTTAATAAATTCCAAAATAATATTGAAACTCAAAATATAGTAGAATCTGGTTATGTAGTCTTCCATGTTAAATGGTATCTCCAAATGACATTAATTACTCTTAATGTCACATACTTAAATGTAATTAACCTAATCACAAATTATCTATTATAGGTTAATCAACTCCATAAATAAACCAAGTAACTATAAATCCACAATAAAAACATAGATAAAAATACACAATTACTCCTCAAATTAAATCCCATTGTATTCTATTTTCCTTGGGCATATAGTGTCCCAAACAAAGCGAACATCTTCCAAAATAAAATTTATCACTTAATCACCAAATCATTTTCCTATACTAAGGTTATTCACTTGATAAGAAATAAGATCCCAAATCAAATTATTATTGATCAATAAAATCATTTAACTAAAAATAATAGTCACAATAAACCAGGGACATCACATAGTCTAGTGGTAAGTGATAAATCCCAATCGCACTTTGGTTGTGGGTTAAATTCCCACAGCTTTGTCCTTCGCGATGGGTTGTCACACGGTCTGCGTGTTGTCCTTTTCAAAAACTATAATATACGACATTACCAAAATGAGATAATTTCCTAAAAAATAACAATAACATTATTTAACCACAAATGTTATCTCATACCTTGCATTTTCATCCCAAATTGTAATAACTGCTAATTGCCTAAAACTCAATGACCATATAAAACCAAATGATTATTTATAACTATATCCACAAGAGAAAATTTAATTCTTCATAAAATATCATTCTCACATGGTAAACTGTAGGGTTACATATACAGGAGAAAATTATTCCAAAGTAAACCCATCAACAAGGTGCACTAATAATTTTTAATCATTTCTCAAACCATTTATTTCCACATAGCTTTTTCTTTTCCAATGAAAATATCCTATAGAATAGGGCATTCACTCGGGTAATGGTCAGGTCCCCTACATTTACGACAAATGACTGTGAATGGATTCTTGGGGCCATTTTTATATTCTTTTATAGTACTCTTAATTTTCCTTCAGCAATTATTCCCTTTATGTCCTTCCTTCCGACACATAAAGAATTTCTTTGTCCCATTGAGACACTTTCCTAGGTGTCTCCTTCCAAATTTCTTGCATGATGCAAATTGAGGATTTATTTCTCCATGGTCTCCACTACTGTAGCTCTTATCATTCATCACTTTTCTCTTCTTTGTTGATTCCAGGAATTGGTTAATATATATATATTTTTTGATCATATTTTTGGAAAATTGATTTGGAATAAAAATGATATCTTATACGCCTATCAAAATTCTATTTTGTTGCTCATTGCCACCACCGTTACCACCTTGTACATCATTCTCAAAGTCACTATAACTTCCATGGAATCCAGCCATTGACTAAAACCAGAAAGCATTGTGTGAGTAACAGTATTCATAAAATAATTTAGATATTAAAATGTCACCATATTCTCAATTTGAAACACATTAGGATTAACCATGGTCATTTACTCTCATCTTATAAATATAATACTTCAAATCAGTTTGTAAAGAAAAGATAAATTATCCTATGAATATCCCTCAGGAGTGTCGTAACCAAGAGTACAGCTAGGCCCGTTGTCATGCACTAGATCCCGTTTGAGTCTAGCTCAAAGTGGTGTTTTAGGGTTTTACCCCTAGGTACATCTGTGCCAGAGCCGCCTCTACCTGCTCGTATCTAGAAAAAAATATATTGAACAGAAAACTCAGAAAATCTCTACAATACCAAAATTCTAGGATGTTCTTCTATACCAATCCTCAAAGTTCATATTAGGTCTACGTGCTCTAATTAGAGTTTATCTAAATATAGCTTCCAAGATTTGAACTAAACTTCCTCTGATACCAAATGTAACGCCCCGACCCCAGTTACCCAGAGTCGGTGCATTATTACATAACATTGGAAAGATCCAAGAAAGATCAAATCTCGAAAGACCGATTAGTTTATTAGTCTTGGAAACACTAGATATATTCATAAAGTTTATATTAAATCAAAAAGTGAGAAGCTACAAGAATATATTGTCATCATATTCCACACTCTTATCCCCTCATACTATCCCAGTTCATTCATAATTTACTTATTCACATCCTGGGAAACATAAAACCTAGAAAAGGGGTGAGCTCAAACACCCAGTAAGGATAACAATATAGCAGAAACTTTCATAAATAAGAATAAACATTTAAGGCAATGTATAACTAAAACAAAAGCCTTTTAAACATGAACTACAACATAGTATGGAAAAAATAAAATTAAATAATTCCATTTACTTATTCACATGGATATTCAACTAATCGAATAATCAAATGCAATATCAGTAACCAATTTCATAATGATGGAATGCATAATGTTAGACTATCATAACCACATAGCCAAGGCCTCATGCCAAGACTATAAATAATATTTTTCCAAGGCCTTGTGCCAAGACACTAGTTTGTCTCATGAGTCCTACTGATGCATCAAGGAGCTATAGCGGGCTCCACCCGTCACTTACTAAGTCGAATTCATTCCTCATATGAAATGTTTTAAACATAACATAAACATTCATATTAAAACAAGCATACGAAATGTCAATACATTATCCACAAACCATGAATGGTATAAAAATAGCACATCCACAGTCAAACATAACTCATTCGATACAATATAGAAGATTGTATTGTATCATATTAACCTCAATTGAGAATAATGAAGGTTATTGACATAGATGAAAATAATAATCTAAACTATTTGAGAGAAATATCCATCTTTTTCTTGAAATAATTTAAAAGTCACACTATTTGTCAAGAAGCCATTTAAAAATTGATTTTTGAATCAAAGTGTCCCATACCACTTTGAAACTTTTTAAAGGATTTTTAATTTTAAAACTTTAATATCCATATAAATAACTCCTTAAAACCATTTTTAAAACATGTACATTAATGAGAAAGATTTAGAAGATTAAGTCTTTAAAACATTTAAAAGTGGTATTTTAGTTACAGTTTCTAACCAAAAGAGAGACACTTGAATACAAATAATTGATGTATTAAAATCATTTTAATATGATGCGAATAAAGGGATTCATGATATTCTATGTCAAAGTACATTATATACACCACATAAAAGTGATTTTGTGTATAACAACAAAGAGGTCTCAATGGAATATAAATTGAGATGAAATCTCTCAGAAAGGTCGTATCCTTAGGTTAAGGATAAATAAATGACATAATTATGTGTGAAAAATATAAATACACTAAATATGATTGGATATTTAGTGTGAAACAATAAAATGACATTCAAACATATTCTAGTAAAAACAACACCAATGAATTGGATGCTTATCTCAACAAATCGAGATTGAGTAAAAATTACTCTTATCAAGTTCATATCGATGACTTGAGAATTTATCAATGGAGAGATTATGTGTATAAATAGTATATCCACAGAACAGGGAGTGGAAATTATGACATAATCAAATGAATAGTGATTCCACACATAATCTTGTAGTAAAATAATCAATGAAGTATGTGTGAAGCTGAATGAGTGGAAATTGAAATTTCAAATTCCCTTATCGATTTGGTAACTTATGAAGCACGCACCCATGAAAGAAGGATCATGAAATGATTATGTAAATACCCATAAATTAAATTATATTACACAATTAATAAAATCATGGGCAATACACATACACCACATGCAATAAATAAGTGGTGAACAATGGAATTCTCACGAAATTATGAGTGAGATAAAAAACCCCTTACTTTTTAATTTTTACTTGGTCAAAGGTAGGTTAACCTCCTATATAATGGTGAAATAACTTTTATTTAATTATACAAGAATAATTTACATTAATTTGATTTCATATATGATCTTTTAACATTGATTTGATAATAATATTTTAGTATTATCGTCTTTTCGGTTATTAACTTACTCATTTTCCTTTATATTCTTTGTTATGTAAGCCGTGTTTGTTATGGATAGGTTTTATCTTATTCATATCCAGAATTAAATCATGACCTTAAAATTTATTTTTAATCAACAATGATAATTATACATGAATATATATGATGGAGAATGAATCTCATCGCGTTCGTGGAGACGGTAGTCCGTACGTACAGACGAGCGACAATATCATTATTTTAATGTTAAAATAATATATATTTGAATGGTATATAATATAGACAGAATAATTATAATGTTATAATTATTATTTAAATGAATTACACATCATTATTATACCCATTCATATAATAATTTATTGAATGACAATTACACCATGACGTGGAGACGGTAAGCCAAACGTATGCATGTATGGTGACATGCCATTAAAAGGATGGATAGAATAATGAATATGGTTGTAACATATTTATAATAACATCAAAATATAGAGAAGATACTGGAGTAATTATTTTTGAATAGAAATGACAAAGAAAGATGAAGTGGAAGAAGAAAGGAACTTGAAAAAGGGTCGTGAATTTATTACCTCTTCTTCAGATTCTTCCTTTTGATTTGATCAAAAGAGAACCTTAGGTTGGCTTTCTGACTAAAGGAAGGCCTCTAGGATAAAGTGAGGGAAGTTTAGAGAGTTTTTGGGCAGGTTTTGGCAGAACCAAAAGGCTTTGAAGGTGTGAATTAATGAGAAGGGCGAGTGCCCTTTTATAAGTGGGGTGTGGGGCACCTTTGGAAAAGTTAGAAATATTATTTCATAATAAATTTATATTCGGTTTCTAATCGCTTAAAAGTGTATTATTTAAAGGTAAAGGTGGATATAGGTCGAAAACCACTCAACCAATAGTATTTAGATAGGTTTTGGTTTCTATATTAACCTTATCATTAAGTATTAACTCTTAGTTATTTAGTTTCACTTTTACAATGTCTATTTTTATTTTTATATTATATGGTTAATAAACATACTATATACATCCAAGTGACCCCAAGTGGTCCATTAATGATACAAATATCATGATATAAGTCTCTTTTCCTAACCATAGATTTTTATGAATTAAATATCAATTAATAACATAATATTTGCTTTAAAAAAACTTTTATGTCAATTTTTTAAACTATTCAATAATTGATTTCTGTAGAAATCATAACAGAATTATTACTTCTAAAAAAGTTAATTAAATCATTACTAACATGTCATATTAACCTAGAAAATTATTTTAATTCATAAAAAGTTTCAAATTATATTTACTTGGGTATTTATAATATCATTTATTTTAATTTTCCACTATTATGGTAATTACTGCATCATCATTGTGTCATAAATAAATTAAATTATTTATTGTATAAAAATTATAAATAAAATGTCTTTATGTTTTAAATATTTGAATATTTCTAATGAATATTTATAATCGAAAATCCAACATATATAATCCTATGTAAAAAATGTTTTTCTAAAAGATATACGCTTATGTCATTTTTGTATTTCTTTTAACTTAATGAATATAAAGTTTCATTATCACATAAAAGTGGCTCAATGGGGTCCCAAAATCAACCCAAATATGCCTATGGTCGGAAAGTTATCCACCAATAAGGTTAGGACACGTTTTAGGGTAATTTAGTTTTATTTTAATATTATTTGTTAACACTTATTTACCGAATTTACCTTTTAACCATGGTAAATAAAATATTTACCGAAATAATTATTCAAAATGTCTTAAAATAAAAGTTACCTATTTACGCAATATAGACATCCTGATTCCAAATATGGAATCCATTATTCAAAATTCAAAACACAGAAGTGGCAGAAATTAATTGAAAATTAATTCCCGTTGTTAAAACAAAAAGCGTGGTTTTAAGATAATAAATATCAAAAGATTGGAACTTGTTTATGTCTGGTTTAATTGTGAAATTATGTACAATGACAAAAATTGAATTAAATGGTAAACATATATTCTAAATATACTTTAAAACCGCTCAAATTAATAATTTATCAATATTAATTATTTCGATTAAAAAAGTTGTTTTTAATTAAATTTTTTTTTTCTATTTATCAAAATATGAAAGTTATCCGAAAAGTACCAAAATTTCACCCTAGGATAATTTAGATATTCCTAATACAAAAATGAAGTCCATTTTGAGAGACAGAATTTATAGAATTTCAAAAAGTAGGTATTACTATTCATAATGTCTAGTTTGTTTGGTTGTGGTGTGTTAGAATCTCGAAGTTATGTACAATGCATGCCATTGCATTATTCAAAGCGAAATGTACCGTGGATGCTTTGGGTGTTACATAATTGAAAAAGTTAGTTTTTTAAATACTACTAAGTGGTTTCACTATTCATCAAAAATTGATGTTTTTCAGAGATATACCAAAAATTAAGCCTATGATATATTTGATATTCTAAATTAAAAAATGATTTATATTTTACCAAATTAAAAACATAGATGTGGAATTAATTAATTTTAAAATTAATTCCTGTTATCAAAAAATAGCATGTTTTTAAGAAACAATAGCTATCAAAAGATTGATACTTGTTTATGTGAAATTTCAATGTTAAATTAATTCCAACGGACTACATTGGAATAAATGGTAAAAATATATTTTAATTTCACTTTAAGAACAATTAAAAAGATAATATAATCATATAAATAAATTATATTAAAACGCACATTTGAATTAAAATAAATTATTTTTCACTATTCATTAAAAATGAACTTTATCAGAAAAATCCCAAAAAATTACCCAAAGTAGAATTTGATGCTCCCATTATAAAGAAGGATTTTATTTGGTCAATTAGAATATATTAAAGTGAATAAAACTATATTTAAATGTGTTTCACCATTAAAAGGTCTTAAATCGGCATTTTAATGTAAATTATGCTTAATTTTGATTCATTCATATTTTAAGCCTCTATCTTTTTATTGGATAAATGTAAAACATTTAACAAACATGTATAATCATAATATATTTAGTTTTTTTCATTCCATCCAATAAAATGGCTTGGATTTAACTACCATTTAAAATAATAATATTATATTATTAGTGTGAAACGTAAGATTTCAATGAAACCCGTTGTTGTATATCAGGTACGCTATCGAACATAGCAACCCTTTTAAAGTAAAATTAATATTTAATTCACAAATATTAATAAATATAAAAATCTCTTATTCTTCATTTACCTGAGATGTTACAATAGTATCATATTATTGTTGAATTGGTTACACAATTCTACAATCCTATATATTTTTATAAGGATAAGTTGATTAACATTGTTGTGTAAGATAGAGAGTTTGTAAAACAAGCAGTACATTTCCTAAATGTCCCCACTAAAGGTGACTCCTTTTTCCCTTATCATAAGCTACCTTAGGATGTCGGTATGTTTCATAAGGAAAGTGATAAAAAGTCACTTTTTCCTATAAATATGGATGCAACGAAAGTAGCCCACCTCTCTATAGAAAACTGGTTTGTTGTCCTTTGGATATACTGGTTTCTAATTCCAAGGAAAGTAGAGAGAGAAAATCTTATGGTTTCCGAAATATTTATGTAAGATTATCTGGTAAATATGAGAATAGTAAATCTAATTGGGTACATTTTCAAAACAATAAAGAATGTGATGGTTGGATCAACATTGTCTCATCTTATCATGTATTCATCTATTCTCACAAAGTTATTTACCAAAATTTTGAAGTTTTGTAATATCCCCGTAGAAAGCGATTTGAAAGAGATGAATACTTCATGGATAAGAAAGAATATGATAACTAAATTTAATGTTTTTTTGATAAAATGCCAAAACTCTTCTTCAAATATGTGTAAGAATCAACAATAAATCAATCGGCACCACTTCTAATAGAATCAACTCCAACAGTTGTATCCTCATAAAACATAGATCATCAAATCCGTACAGAGCATAAAAGAGAATCCCAAATACAATAAAGAGGTTTTAGAAAAGTGTTGAATTGAGAAAGATAAAAGAAAGGTAGGTGAAGCTAAATTAGGTGTAGATCTAGCTGAATCTCTAATAAATAAGATTAGAATAGAAGATAATCTATAGGTTGAGAGGAAGAAGAATATTATTTTGAAAATAAAAGCTCAATATATTGATGTTTCCAAAATTCTAAAAACTATTGTGATAGAATTTTTCAACTGGAAGAAGTAGTTCATCAACAACAAATCATATATAACTTTCAAAAGAAATAAAAAGGGAAAAGATTAGTGAATAATGTTTTTCAATCAGCTTCACAAAAGGACGGTGAAGAGGTGGAAGATGATTTTCTTTTTGGAATATCATCAAATTTCTATGAGAAGTAGAGAAAAATCGTCTCTCCAAAAAACAATGTGAAAGAATTCAACAATAAAATCTTCTGCTGATGAAGAACTGATTTAATTCATAGAATCCCAATCACAAAGAATTCCTTATATTGATAAGCTAGGTTCTCAATGTTCTCATGCCGAGAAAGTAATTGTACTTAATAACAAATATGAAAAATAAATATTTGAACAATAAGAATAATTGGTTAATAGGGAAAAAGATAACGAAAATGGTAAACATCTGGATAAAGACTCAATCTGAACTAATGAACATGAATCATATATTGATGATACTAACTCAGAACACACATTTTCTCTCAAGAAAAGTGATTATATTGTACATGTGTTCAGAAGAACTGAGAAGATTATTCCCCACATTTCCAGAATAGAAGGAATGATTGATTTCATTACAAAGATTCAAAAGAAAATATCTGCTTTGGTAAGAGAGATTATAAAGAGAGTAATTTCAATAGAGGCTGATCTAAAATATTTGACTGATAGTTATATTTCTCATAAGAAATTATGAAACAAGATAACCAAATGGTCATAAAAAATATAAAGCTCATTGAATGGAAATGATGAATTATTTTAATTCATAAGGGGGCTTTTAAATGATCTTTACACTGTTTTTAATAGGAATGACAAATAAACTACAGACAGGATGAATCATATTTAAAAAACCCATGCTGCTGATGCTCCTTCAGTAAAAGAGTTGAAATAAATGATGAATACTTTCCAGTCAGAATTTTTGAATGTTTAATCTTCCAAATATGAAATAATTTTGTTAAAAAATCAAAATAAAATTTTGACACAATAAAATAAGAATATGCAAGACAGAATTGATACACTTGAAGAAGTGATCGGAATTCAAGAAGAGACTATCAAAATACTAGATCAACTTTTTATAGACCAAAAAGAGCTTTCCAAATCCCATGTTGTTTCTATAATATAAGACAAAGAATGAGATAATGAATATGAATTGTGTTCATCATCAGTTTATCAATAAAGATAAATAGAGGCAAAAGAAATGAATGTTTTGTTTTATATTTATTTTTTTTTTCTTTTGAAAATAATAGATCTTTTAAAATTCAATAAATTGTATGGTTGTATCTACAATTTTTTGTATCCCATTTTTCTATATACATTTCAATCCATGAAAGACTAGATTATTCTTTTTGTAAATCAAAAAAGGAAAAATGTTTTATAAAAGGGGAGAAATTTTCACAAAGGCGGAGAAATGTTAATGTTTTACACAAAAGTAATTAATTAAAGAGAAGAATAATAAAAACCATGGAAAAAATATATGAATAGAATCCTTATGAATTTCTATACCTAAGGGGGATTTAGTTGTATTCATTTCATCATTCAAGAAGAGTTTTCATAACTCTGGGGGAGATAAGTATTTCTTTCTAGTTTTACTTTGTGTTTTGTTCTTTAAAAATGAGAGATTATTAATTTAAAAGCTTTATTTTGAAATTAATTTCATTTATTGGAAATCACTATTCTATTTATACTCAATTATTTAATAAAGAATTTACTTTGTATATGGGTTTTCTATCTATCATACCGACTTTATCAATCGTATGGAATCTATCAATCGTACTAACTCTATCTATCATTCTGACTCTGTCTATCATAATGACTATGTTCATTGTAGTTACTTTGCATTGTATCAGTACATTTCATTAAATACATAATGATAATCTTACTCATACTTATCATTGTATCATCAATATCAATCGTACTCATGTTATACTTTTATCATATGAATGTTTTCATTGTTTTATCAAAAAAAAGTTTTCTATAAATTGTATTCATGGAAGTATTATCATATATCTATTGTTTTAACCAAAAGGATGTCATGGAGTTTGTTATAAACTAATCAAAACAATATCATGGTTACTATTTCAATATGAACATTACAATTCTAGGTATCCTAGTCCCTTCAAGTTTTCTAGAGAAAATATGTCCATTGAAGAGAGTATGACTGTTGGAACCTCAAGCCTATTAAAAGGAGGTCATTTGATGTAGAGACAAAAACATCAAAACGCTTAACTATATCCATGTTCTAGAGAGAGACTGTGTGACTTCTATCTACTTGATGTGAAATACTTTAAATTAAAAAACATGAACGACTCATTCATATTTTTTTTATTCCAATAAGTTCTTTATTTTTCCTTGTGCATCTGATCTGGTGATAACGATCGAGGGCAATCGGGGATAGGCAGATAGTGAAATCAATCATCAAATCAAGGGCTTTCAAGAGTTTAAAATACAAAGGTTCCGATTACCAAAAAAATTGAGGTCTTGCATGGATCGCAAGATAAGCGTGTCGATCGTTGTATTGAGGGCTTGATGGTGTTGGTGAGACAGAACTATTATCCTAGGTAAAATGATTCCCAACACATTGGGTTAAAATACTTGTAATATATATTACTATTTTGATTCTTATTATAATATAAATAAAATCATTTTATCTATTCTTTCTATTTGTATTCTTTTGTAATTTTTATAGCTTATACTTTTATTATTGATTCTATATGCTATATGGTGGAATCACTTACACTATGTATTGTTGTAATATTTGTATTCAATCTGAATACAATTGTATCATGACTTGTGGTATGATAACAATTTCATCGTATTGAGATTATATCCAATTATTTGATTTGTTTTATTAGTGACTTTGGGAATTGTTTTAGTTATAGTAAACTAAGATCCTTAATGTTTCTAATTGCAGTTTTTTAAATATACAATTCACCCCCACCATTCTATTTGTACCATCTCATATCTTTTTTGATCAAACTCTAGGTGGATTTAAGACTTTTCTAGAACTCAACTGCACATAACATGCACTAATAAAATGTTAATCCAATCATATTTACACTATAAAATCTCTCAGGCCAAAAACCATCACATCAACCCATTATTGATTATTACTTTAACACCATTGGATAACTCACACTTAATATTCCATATCAAACTAACATAAGAATATTCCCAATATATTCACCCTCTTCTCACACGATGAAGGTGATTCCTCATATTCATTAAGAAAATCTCTCATTTTCACTCCAAACCATAATATTGTTTTTTAATTCCAAATTAAGTAATGTCGATAATAATAAAAATATTCAAATAAAAAATATGTACAACTGACTAAATAAAAAAATCAACTAAACCCATATCTACATTATGAAGCACATAATAGAAATTTTATACTATATTTCCTAAATAAAAGTTAGAAAATTCATACATTCTAATCCCATCCTATATACATCACAGTTCATGTATTCCTATATAAAATATAGAAAATATTGAGGACCACATTTCCATGTTTTGGGGTAGAATCCTCATTTATGTGAAGTAAATGATACATGATCAATCCATCAGAATCTTTAAGTATGATAAAATCTTTTATATATAAGGATTTATGTATTAATATATGTAAATTATGGATTCAACCCATATTAAACATCATAAT
Source organism: Viscum album (assembly GCA_963277665.1). Lineage (NCBI taxonomy): Eukaryota > Viridiplantae > Streptophyta > Magnoliopsida > Santalales > Viscaceae > Viscum > Viscum album. The sequence continues at coordinate 2,143,807,169 of OY728143.1, read as the reverse complement.
TGGTCATTCCTACCTATGTAGAATGGAAGAATCTAATGAGTATCAAATATGGTCTCAATAAAATATTTGGCAGGTCTTGGAATAAGTGAATAAGATCAAAGAAGTCTATTCGACATACTGGGTAATGTAAAGAATAATGGGAGTGCAAAATTATAGTACTAAATTGAAAATTTTAAATATTTCCGAGAGGAATCTGAAAAAAGAAGTCCACCGAGTACCTTTTCCTTATATATTGGGTACATATTACCTAATAAGCCCTTGGTACCTAAAAACCTAACCGGTGTTTGGAGTATAGGGTCCACTTACTACCCTTGTTTTTACACTATGTACTAGCTGACCCAAAAAATTATATCTAGTGTTTATTGAAATGTTTTCCCAGATTGAGAGTTACTGGCATTAAGTATTATCCCATTATTTAAAATTCCCAAAATATACTAAATTAAAACATTTTAATTTAATTAAATTTTCAAAATAGACTAAAAAATTGACTTATGCTTTATGTGATGACAGAAATTAACCCATTTTGGTTTCTAATGCCCAAAAAGAGTTTCTATGCTACCGTAGTGAATAATTCGAGCATTGATAAATTATATCAGATTCACACTCTATAACTTTTGTAGAACATACAATGATTCTGTAATATAATAAATGTATAAATTTCCTTCGATCAAAGAGTCTCCTCACTATTTTAATGTATATATATTGGTAAGACCATAAATTATGAATCTACATATAATTAAATATCCTCAATTTCAATAATATACATGGGTTATAATTTCTTGAACCTGTATTATGACATAAGAAATTCATCATGCATAGATTGATGGATCACAAGAAGAGATAGTTAGTAAGCCTCATTTCCAGTCATCTAAACCTTATTAGCTAGAATATGAGACAACCCAAGCATAATAAGAATTTATTTTATATCAATTACATAGTTTAAAAATTATATCTCAGAAATATATTCAGACTACCAGAACCAAAATGTAATATCTTGATATTATTCAGTTAAATTTCTTATTTCCCAATATTTCATCAGTAAACCCTATGAAACTCTCTATACAATACATACTTATAATAAGAATCCTTCATGAAATTCCTTTATATAATGGGAAACAAAAGGGTGAGTGAGCTCAAATTCTATGTAAGGGGAAAACATATCTATAATACATAAAGGGTTTGTCCATAAGTATGTAAGAAAAACTTGTCAAGGGAGAGATATAATTTTAAAAATATTGTGGGATCATAATAGGTGTCCCTAAAACATGATATGGGGATATATAAAGTCTATGTGGAATAACTTAACCACAAATATTACATTTCATAAGAAATTTAAATCTTGGGACCATAATAGTGATCATTAGAATGTGGCATGAAAATGAAATAAAGCACATGCATAAGAATAGAAAATCATAACATTGTTAGAATAGCTGACTGATATCATTTTCATGTAGAATGTTTTGGGGAAAAACCGTGATCATTCACCAACATAATTTTATGAGAAAATTTGAATGTAAGCATGGCCATGAATATAATTGTGTAAAATTATTAAAGAATTCATGTGTGTGTATAACATTATGATCTCAAAAGTTATTAAGGTGTACCTATTTTAATAGTGAGTTGTATCTAAAATGAATTAAATAATTTCATAGTATAAACATGTCTTTTACATGAAATAAAACATACATTTTATCATGAAAAAATATCTATAAAGATGATGGGTTACATAAGATTCTCATAAGGTTCTAGATAATTTGAAATCACGTTTTCTTCAACTGTTTCATAAAATTAAATTACCAAAATTAATAATATCATTAATAAAAAAAATTGAGTAATTCATTAACCATAATATCATAAGATATAAGTCATTTAAATATAGAGATGAAAATGTAAGTGAAATGTAAAATACAGTTTTCATAAAATGATTATAATGTTTTGGTAAATGGATGAAGAGACAATATGCTTTAAAAAAATTTTAAAGAAGGTGAGTAGAAAATATTTTTATCATCCTTCTATAATGATATCTAATAATGTTACCTCGAAATTAAAAAAATTAGTTAATTAAATATATAGAGGAAGATACAAAATATAAAATATTCAAAAGTTATATATTTTTTATATTTTTTCCATTTTTTGTTGAAAAAAAATTTTGAATGGGTTATAAAATTCCATTTTTCGCAAATATTAAAATAATTAATAATGAATAAGGGAAATATTTATTTTAGAATAAGTAAAGAAAAAAAATTTGTATGAAATTTAATGGACACATATGATATAGAGCTCATATAGGCAATGATATTTAATCATTACAATGTATAATATTTATCAAGAAATAGTTCCATGAATGATGAATATTCTCACATAAAAAAGTAAATTTCACATATAGAAAGAGAAAATAAAATATTAAATATATGAAATTATTAGTATAATTAAATTTGAACAACATAGTATAGTAATAAAAAATATTACCCAATGAAATAGTAATTGAGTCCACAAAAATCCTTAAAATAGATTCCTACCCCATCTGAGGCTCTCTAACCTCTAGTACAATAAATTTAGATTTATTAAGAATCTATATCATAACAATATATAAATTTATTTACTAAATGAAATTCATTTATCATTTTTAACTACAAAATTTTTAATAATTATTATTTTTTTGTTAATATTGATGTGTTAAATTTCAAATTTGATAAATACAAACTTCAATATATATGTTTCTATCCTCGATAATTTATTATATAATCAAAAAGTAGATAATGATTATGTACGAAATGTAATTTTTTTATAAAATTTTGTATTCAATTTTTTTTATTGATATGAGTGACATTTAGTAAGGAGTGGTTAAGATATTAATTTTTATGAATTAGGATTCAATTAATAGAACTGTTTTATTAAGGAATATAATTATATATATTACCATATGGTAATTATGTAAACATATTAAAATCAAAGTTAAAAAATCATAATAAATGTATTTATGTATTTATAATCCTTGATTATATATACATTATATCATTGTTCTTGTTTTTGGTAGATTTTTCCCAAAAAATATCACGTAATTTTGAATTAATGAATAAGATAATGTCATTTTATAGATAGAATTTAATTATTATAGAATAATTTTTATTTAAAAATCAATTATTTAGACTGATAATTCATTTTAGAGATGATTTGGAAAAAAATTATAATTAAAAAATTATTAGAGAGTGTAAAATAATTATTTTGAATAGTTTAATATTCTCATAGAGATAATCAATGAAATAAATGATTTGGGACACCACTTTATTATTATATATTACAAAAAGAGAGAGTGTATTGTTATAGAGTGAATAAGAGAAGTTATTCAAGTGGGAATTGAAGGAAAGGCTCACATTGAGTTTGTCAGAGGAGGAATCCTTTATAGGTGATCTTGAGTGTGGTTTTCATATAAACTCATTCCTTAATTAAGAATAATATAATTTCCCATGGAATATTAAAAAAAACTGGGAACATATTTAGGATAATATAATTGGTATTTTATCAATCCCTCATTAAGACATTTAGATTTAATATTTTCAATTTTTTTTACATTACCCTGAAATTTAACCATTTTACCTCGTTTTACATTTATCATTGAAACTTTACTTTTTTACCATGATAACATATTTTTATGCATGAAAATAAAATTATAAAGATAAAGAAATGTGAACATTCCAATTCTAAATATGAAATAATTTTTTATTTGAACTTATTAAAAGTTATAATAAGTCAACTTTAATATAAGAACACATAATGTGTTGAAGAACATTTTTTTAAAAAATAATTATAATGAATAAAATGAATTTATTCTTGTTTCATTAAATTTATTAAATATAGATGTGTTTAATGTTAATTTGTTTTATATATTTATTATATTTCAAAAAAATAACTGTTTATTACAGATTAATTTTTTTTATATAAAAATGCATTAACCAGTGAAAATATTCTATAATATATATATATGTTTCAGATTATCTTATTTTATTCTTATATCATTAAATATAATTATTTATTTAATAAACATAAATTGAAATTTATCAATTAGTTTTCATTTAAATTATATTCTTATTTCAATACATTGGTTCTTTAAATATAAATTTAATAAAAATAACCAAGGTATAGAATACATGAAATAAATAAAATTATATGTAATTAATTAAATTAATAATTACATGTTTTTATCATTCCAAATTATACGTAAAAACCTATCAATAAATCCTCATCATACCTAATGCTTATATTATCAGGATTCAAATTCATTGGTTTGGATTTAACTAGTAAGAATACCATAGTGATTTCCATGAGATTAAACTTCACTCACACATGATTTTTCTCAACTTGTACTTGTTGATGTTCATATTGGGATTGGTCTAGGTAAATGTTTAATGATTTCCACCACCTTTAAAATATTAGAAAAATAAAAAACATAAGAATACTTCTACTATGTGATTTTATTACTCCCACTTTTACCTACATTTCATAATATGTAAACTTCTATTTATACAAACCAATTGATATACTATATTAAGAAATTAATATTTTAATAAAATATTACTTATAATTTCTCATTTCAAATATTATTATTTATAATAATTTTATAAATATAAATTTAATCCATAATAAATTATAATCCTCATATCCATATGATTCAATGACCACATATATAACATACATATTAAATTTCTTATATATGACCTCACAAACTTCATTAAAATCACTCATATTATTCTCCAATTTAATTTCCGATGAATCGTACCATATTTCAACATGTTTTAATCATTTTACAATTATTATCAGATTTTTTATACTAAATTTATATTGATTATAAATATTTCAATATTTTCTCTTTTTATTAAATAATGATTTTATTCCTTCAATAATTTTTTATTTATATTTCATTTTAAAATATTATATTTAAATTTATTTTGTATTATAATTTTATACAATAAATAAATTAGTCTATGTTCTTTTTAGTTGAGTATTTGGGGTAGGACACGATATCATAGACTTATAAGAAATTTTGGATTATATGTTAAGGTGGGTACAATATTCCTCGGTTAAAATAAATTGTTCCCTAAAACTTCATAACTAAGATAGAAAAAATTATGTTTAATTTTTATCATTTTATTTTAATGTTTCCCCATAACTTCCTCAAAAAGATTTTTTAACAATAGGAAATTTACTACATTGGTGTTCTTGTTTTAAAACACATTATCTCTTCATTCCAATATCTCAAATGATTTATCCTCCAAATAATGAACATATTTCAATTTTATAGATTTATTATTCAGTACATGTGATGGATCTGGTCTGTATTTTCCCAGAGGTTTTGTATGGAACACATTATATACCTATAAGTGTTTTGTAAGGAGTTCTATGTTTTCATATGTAGTGTCTACATGATCAAGAATATCAAAGGGATTGATTTATAAATGGATTAATTTTCCAAACACTATAACTCTCACAAACCTCAATCCAAGAGATATTCATTGCAAAAAATTGTCACCAAATTCAAAATATAGGCCTCATTGAAGATTATTAGCACACATCTTCTATCAAATTTTTAATTGTGTAATACAATTATAAATTATTTCAACATTATTTTTCATTTATTCAGCAAGAGTGGGTCCTAGTATTTTTCTCTATCTAACATTTTCGAGAATGATGGATTTCTTAATTTGTTTCCCTATAGATATTTATATGGTTCAATGTGGATTTTATTTTTTAAAATATTTTTAAATGATAATTCATAAAAAATGATGTTGATATCAGAATCATTTGAATTCTTTACAAAATGATCATAAAATATCATCAATATTTTTAATATTCATTTCATATTGAACATCCATTTTAGGATGATATCAATTATTTTAGCGCTTCTCTATATCAAATACATGATTATGTATTTTGAATCATTTCTATGTAAACCTTGGTTCTCAATCAGAAACATTTGATTGTGGTACTCAATAATTTTTTCGAACATCAATAATATATAAAATGAATGGTTTTTTAGTGAGAAATATTCTTGAATAAGAATGAAGTGTTCCGTATATGTATGTTTATCTGTTACTGACTAGAATGAATTATTTTTTATATAATTTTTTGGAAAACTTATGATGAAATATATGGTTCAATTATCACATTTATTTACATTAATTGTTTATTATTTCATGATCCCAATATATTTTTGAAATTCATAAATTACATATTTGAAACCCAATAATTGGGGTATATACTCTTAAATATCACACTTCATGATTCACCATAAGATGTATTGTTTACATATATATAATTATTTATTATTTATCTATGAATAGATGATCATATTCTATGCTCCTCATCAAGAATTTTATTCTTCATTTCTGGTACTCATGGTATAAGTATTCGATTTCCAAATATTATTACAATTTCTCTATCATTGGTAATATGAATAATATGTCATATTTTCTTTTGTTTATATATATCATCTTTTTGGGCCTCCATGATCATTACATACATGGATGTTTAAGTAATAATTTTTAAAATATAAGATAGAATCCCTTATATTATGATTTCAAAGTTTTTTCATTGAATATCCATATATATTTGGTACCTTTCAATACCAAAGAAGGATATGGTGGAATAATATTTTCATATTATATAATTATCCAGTGAGTTCTCATTCCCAAAATACTAAAGTATTGAGTGATCATAGACTTTGATTATCTATGACTATCTCCTTTAGGGAATTTTAATCTCCATCATTGTGAATGTAATCAATTTTACATTTTATATAGTAAATATATATATATATATATATATATATATCAAATTTTCACTATTGAGATAATGTTGCAATACATTTTATAAAAAAACTCTTTTTAATGATCCATATCATGAGTTACAAAAAATTTACATGTTGTTTTAATTTATACTATTTATATGTAATAAATTTTTCATTTTTTATAAGGACACATCCAAATCCCTTATTTAAATAATCACTAAAAATGATAATCCTTCTCTACAATAAGTTATTATTTATATTCTCTTTGAAAGACATGTTCTGAAGCATCATGAGTTATTTTTTACATTATAATTTATTGATAAAATTCACTCCCTTTAGAGTTTACTTGGTTAGTATATATTACAATAAGGTACTATTTTTCAAAAATATCAATAAAATCATGACAATCCATGAAAACAATTGATCTCTATCATTGTTTGATTTCTGATCTGTTATCCAATTGCATCTATCTTTGAAATATATTCTTATGTATGTTTTATTGTTATATAATATCCTAATAACTATAATTTTTTCAAAACAATGTACCATATTTTGGATTAAATATCCAAATGGTATACGATTTGTTTAGTGTATGAGTGACTCTGTAGATTTTTTGGATGTTTATGGGACTATAAAGAATGTTTTGGAGTCTCAAGAGATTCTTGGAGTCCCGGAGGCCCATCATAACAAGGCGCACACCATAGTGAATTTAATCTAGCCGATTTGTATAACCATTTGGATGTTCACATTATAGATATTCGTATAGAACATGGAGGTGAGGCCAATGTAAAATATGTTAACCAAAATGACCTAAGTGGGATATTCTGTCAACCATAGTGGAATCCTTTGAGACTGAGGATCTATAGAGAAGAAATGTGGTTATGTTGCACCTTGGTCCCCAGTCTATAGGCATTTCTAATGGGATGTCCCTTTTTAGAAACAATAAGTGGTGAGGGGTAAAATCCTCATCATGGTCGGAGATCATTTTCCTAGAATGGGAATGAAATATTTTAAATATAATGGGAAATGTGGATAAAATTTTGTACTATATGTTTCAATTACCCAAGGTGCCTTCACTAAATAGTAAAAAAATTGGATATTAGACATAGTGTAAGGAATTTTAGGATACTTGAAGTTTACCTAAAAGAGATCCAAAGAAGAGAATATACTATTTGGAATTTCATGTTGTTCCCTGGTGTTCTTAAAATGTGGGAAAAATCATTTTTCACCTTTTCATTTAAAAATACCCAATAATTTTTATTCATTCATGAACACACTTGAGTTATTAGAAGAATACACCCGCCATCATTTCTTCCTTAATGAACATGTTAGGTATAACAATGAATAGACGTTATTTATTTATTTCACATGAGTCACTCTATTAGTATACTTTTTTTTATTTTGCTTCATTTGTTCTACTATCTTTGGGATTTTGAGGAGGATTTATTGATGTTTTATACAAGATCATGATGGAAATCATCCTGAATCATGGGGATTTTCATTGAATTCCTATAAGATATATCAAGATGATAAATTCATTCAATATAATTTGGATTTATTGTCAGAATATATTTATGTAATTTTATTTTTGTTTTATTAATTAATAAATCTTTATATTCAGGAGGTTCTTTTTGTTAGGGAATTTTCTAAAGAGGGTCCCCTGAGTGCACCATACAAATTCTAGAGGTGTTTGGATGTTGTTTTAGAGCAACGAGGTTAATTGTTGAGTTATTAGAATTTTTTTCACATGTGATATAATTTCATAACTAATTATAATGCTTATGATTTTTTAATTGAATTTTTGTTTTAAATATGTTTTTTTGATTGGAGTGGATCTCACCCCATGGCATGAGGTTTTGTTGAGCGGTTTTGGTATATTGGGTTATTTAGAGTTATTAAAATTCGATAATACATTCAAATTTAATTATAAATTCAGATAACTTGATAAATTAAATTAATTAAATTTGAAGGCTATTGACATAATATTACAATTTTATGTGTCCATGGACAAGCCTCATGTGGTCTAAGGATGTGGTGGTCGACTGCATAAATAGTTGTAACACTACTTTTTAGGTTCATGGTCCTATGAAATTTAATAATGTATTGGTGGGTTATTTTTGTGGCATGAATATGTATGATCTCTGCATTGATGGAAATTAAAATTTTATTATATATATATATATTTGAAATTAAATGTTAATTACTATGAATGGTTTGAACAAATTTTGAAGGGGCATAAGGGACCCCTATGAACATGATTGATGCCTTGAATATCAATTATTGTGGAATTATTATTTATTATGTTCCTTGTGATACCAGGATGTAGTGGGGTGACAATTTAATGAATCTAGAAATAATAAAATCCCATTATAGGTTACCTCAGTCACCTATATGTAGAGGTGTGTTATTAATGGAAATATATGGCCTAGGTATTTTCCATGTATAAACCTTGAGATGTTGTAGTGTGTTTAGGATGGTTGAGAAGACTGTGGCATAATTGTTCCACCACCACTAATACATGAGTACCTAGTTGGTATTTCATGTAAAGAGTGGGGATTTGTTGAGTGATTGGATTGGTCTGAAATGACTACGAGGATGAAATGATCCTTGGACAATCTTTTGAGACTGATTATAGAATATATTATCATTTAACACCTATGAGGATATGATGTGAATATGATGAATACAAGGGACCTGCTTCCCTATGAGTGATGGATGAATGTGGTGTGATTAATAAAAAGGAAAAAATTATAACACAATTAGATTTTATATTTATCCATTTCAAAAAAAAATAAGTATTAGATTCTTTCATTTACACATGCCTTAGAGTCTCAATGAGCCATGTTATTTTTTATCCTTTATAATTTTTTTGATAAACAAGTAAAAATAGTTTTAATAACATGGTGATATATATAGATATACATATATATTCCAAATATCAGTTGTATTTTTAATTTTTAATACATAATCATTAAATCCTAATAAAATCATTTCTTGATTAAAATACTGATTCGGTGATGAAATGGATTTTCTAGGATTTATATACTTTTAAATATATATATTGAACAATAATAATTAGTTAGTTGAATTAAATATATTTTTTTAATTTATGAATAGTAATTCATACAATATTTATCACAGGGTTAGAAATGAGGGTAAAAATATTGAAGGTAAAAAAGAGTTATTTTTTAGAAAATGATGTATATATGTGCAATGAGTTGTTAACATTAAAAATTAAAGAAACTAATGATGATTAATAATGATATTGAACTACTTATATTATCTTTTTATTCTAATATTTTTAATTTCTTCTTATTTTTTAAAAGTAAATGAATGGCATTATGTTCCTTTTAATGGATAAAAATTATAATTTAAATAAAAAAAATAGTTTTCATAGATTTTTGATTGTTTATATTCAATTTATGTTCTTAAAATAATATAATTTTATTTCTATAAAATATTTTACATATTTAAAATATCTAGGTCCAAATTTGGTAATGATAACACTTAGGTTTTTTGGGAAAAATTAATAGTAAAATTAGTAAAAATATCATTCTACAATTAGGGATAAAATGGGGTTTCCAAGGGGTTAAACTAAAAGACAAGGGTAAAAATTCTAAATAAAATTTTACAAATATTATATTAACATGAAATTTCCACGTTATCTTATCTTTAATATTATTTATTTTAAATTTTTTTCACTTTCACAAGAAAATGACTTTAAATTATTTTAATCATTTATATAATTACATAAGTTCCCATCCACTCAATTATAAATGGGACTTGTTCTCTAACCTTATTCACAACCTTTTATCATTTTAGATTAGAAAATACATATCCATAAAAATGAATATATTTTTTCATTTCATTTTAGGTCTTCTAGTCTTCACTAGTGAACATCTTATGAAGGAATATGGAGTAAGCCAAAGGATATATTTTAATGAAGAGGCAACTGTCTTACCGACTCATTAAAATAATGTTTCTTCTTCTACATCCTCTAAATATTTTGTATTCATACTAATGTAATGACTAAATTATAATTAATATAATGATATTTTATTATGAATATGGTAAAAAATTAATCCACCTCTATTTCATCAAATATTAAATGAAATCATTTCACGTGTGTACATCCATATGTGTGGAGTACTACCTTCACGTAGCGTTGGGATTAATCTTCCATAAAAACCTTTAATGGATGGTAGTAATGAACAAATTGTAAAATATATATTATATTTGTGGTGTATTAATGCTTCTATAATGGAAAAATTACTTACATTTACATCCAATTTTTAATTATAATATTGAAGTATTGTTAATGTGTATGTAGATACTATCCTCTAGAGGATAGATACATTTTATTTCTAATAATCATATTTTATTGATGGATAAAAAATTATATATAATTAATATAGATTATAGTATTTAAATAAAAATTATTATTTTAACTTTATATTATGATTATAAAATGGCATGTTCTTACAAATTCGGTCTTTATAGTACACTCTTTTTTATGTTAATTTTATACATATATGAGTGATTTTATAATGATTAAAATGTAAATGAATAATTTTTTTTGATAATTATAATGTTATATAATAATATTATATTTCTGTAATCATTAATATTCTCGAGATTATGGAACCATGATTAATATCCACTGACTAGAACTGCTAAACTGAAATATGAATGAGAAACTGAATATTTATCCAACAAATTAGTGATTTAAATAAATAATTATTAACTAATGGGTGATAATATGGTGTAAGTAAACCATTTATGGTATTATAATTAGGAATATTATTTTATATATATTTGAAATACATTTATATTTATTGTACAAGAGTATAGATTGTATATGGGGGAAGTCATTATTGAGGGAACAATTTTATGTTACAATCTCACTATTTACTAGGATTATTTATGCTCAATTTTATGATAATGTAATTATATTTCCATCTCTAAAAATATCACTTATTTTATTCTCACATGTTTACTTCTATAAATTATTTTTTTAATTAATTTTTCGATCCCTATATATTCAAAATCACGAAAATATGATTTTAAGAAAAATTGTCAATATTTCACTCATTGATTGGAAATATTTTCTCTTCCATATCCATATTTTATAAAAAAATTACATAATATTTTTAATTTAATTTTTATAAAACTCAATTCACCCATGTTATAAATACTATAAATATTTTTAAAAGGAACCTTCAGGATATTTTTAGAAATAGTTCCTTTTTGACTTTTTACCGAAGGTGTGAAAGGAATTGTTTTTAAAATATACTGAACAATGTCTTTCCTATGATCATGAATAATATTATTTTAATATAAAATTAAAATTTTTCATTGTTTTAATCATGGAAAAAATGTTATGTACATTTTGGAAATTTTAATATTTTAAATGAGTGGCTTTAAAATGAGAAATATATTTTCCTGAAGAAAATTTCTAGTGATATTTAAAATGTATCTTAATCATTTAAAATTACAATTGATATAACATATGGATCACTTTGGATTTGATCTAATGATATTAAAATTTTTATTTCTCCATATGTTGATTTATTGTGATGATAACATCATGATGAAGACATTTTTCTTTTACATGGGCTAAAAAATTATGAAAGAATAAATGTTTTCAAAATCATACAAAATTTATATGAATGGATAATGATTATGTGATTAGTGGGTTTGTTAAATAACTATAATGTATTGGGTAATGATAAATTATTTATTATCTCAAATGGTACATAGTTGGTTATCCAATGATCAAATGGGGGTACACATGTGGATACCCTGCTCTTTAAGAAGTTGCACATGAAATTTTCCCAAGCATATCATGTGATGAATGTCTTAGTGTATATCCATGATATATGATTTATAGTATTGTAATTATTCAAACAATTTATTCCACTCAATATTATATGTTCTTATGATAATGATATGATATAATATCTCATGATATTTAATTAGTTTATGATATATGTATATGAACATTCTAATATTTATGACATGATTAGGATCTATGAATTTTTTGGGATCATTTTCAAATTCTAAACTCATATTCTGATACCCATATTTTGATGGTATTCTTATATATAATCATTTACTAATATCTAACCTTTATACTCTTACTGATAGTTTAAGATAACCCTTTAATATGATTACATTACCATGAGATATAAATAATGGGTTTATGTATATTACTCTTAAGAAGGGTTTTATGCATGAAAGTAATAGTTTAATTGCTGAAATTATTTTGGTACCATTTTTTTATATATCCATGTGTACAAATAAAACAAACAATTATGTCTCTGAATCATTTTTTATTCTTAAAAGTATTCAATAATCATAATAAATGATGTAATATTTATGTATATTTTGTTTGGGTTACCTTAGTTAGTATCAAAGTATTTTTTAGTTATTTTTGGACACTTGAATCAGAAGAATTTTCTAAGAACAATTATGAGAAGCCGAGTTTTTGGATAACATCTTATGGTACAGAATGGTGTGTGTTATTCGTATAATATAAAACCCTTTCTAAATACTAGAATGTGTATGTCATTATGGATGAGTTTCACCTATGGGTAAGCAACATAAATTTGTGAGAATGGGTATTAAATAAATCATCATTGGTGCATGATTTGTGTTTCAATAATACATATTTGGAAAGATACTATAATAATAATGTTTTTGTGGATTCCCATATTATTTATAAACCATTATGAATGATTTCAATTGGTGATGACCATGGGAAACTATGGTTAAACTTTTGATGTCCATGATTCCATATGGGGTGTCAGTATTTTGGCCTATTATTAAGGAATTATTTGGATTATTTGATTTCTTGCTATGATTATAGTAAATTATTATTTGATTTTTGGTTATATGTTATTGATTAAATAAGAACGAAACGTTTTAACACTAAATGTGACCGACAAAGCAGTGAGATTCCTCCGAAAAGACAAATTTTTTGGAGGTAAAATTCATTATATAAAATTTATGATCATTTAAAATTCCCAATACCTTAATAATGATGGGTTTTCAAATAAGAAATAAAGAGAAACAAATTTTTTTTATTCCATCAGAAGAAAAACTCCACCACTTTTAGGTGTTTTGTTAGTAAACTAATTTTTTAGAAATAGATCATTACCAATACAAATATATTTTTATATCCCCATATTCCTATATAGTTAAATAGATATTCTATTTGTTGATCATTTTTATTGTGAATTAGATCAATGATGGAATATTTTTAAAAAAATGAGTAAATATGAATAAAATGAATCAATGAAGTGGGATGTGTATAGGAAGTTGGTTTTTATAAATTAATTTTCTCGTGTTATTTATAAATAAAAGAGAAATAATAAGTTGAGTTAAAGTAGAAGGATGATCAATCTATAAGTACATATCTGTAAAATATTAGAAAACTTAAATGGTATGATTCTCGTATTATCCCCCAACCTAAAATAACAATTGATTGATCCTTTAATGGAATAAAACCTAGTCTTATAGCAGTGTTAGATATAAGATAATTTAGTAGATATGAATAAATAATTTTATGAACTCATAAGGTAGGTATAGAGATTACATTACTCTATTATTCTTTTCAATTTGATAGGAATAAAAACATAGAATTCAAAGTTTATTCAATTAATAAAAACCATGGTGGGAAACAGATGAATCTTCCTTTTTTTCTCGATGATTAGAATTAAACAAGGAGGAAATTTTTTAGGGGTTTTAGTAAATAATTTTAAGTGATTAAATAAATTTCATTGGGAAATATCATGCCATAGTTATGGGAACAAGTTAGATAATGATGTGAATAGGTAAAATGCTCCATAGATTTCTCAACCCATACTATAGTTCATTAAATAAATGCAGTATGAGAATTAAGATAACCAGTACTAAAATTGGATGTTGGTGATGAAGGAAAACATAACCATCTACTTTAACTAAAAGAAAAAAATCATATATGATAAATATAGCTTATAAACATTATGAGAATGATGTGGTAAAAGGAAAACATAACATCCAATCTAAAACTTATAATTTCCTATTTAATTCTTGATCTACATACTTTTTCATATCTCTAGATTTTTTAATTTTCATCACATTAAAACCTAAATTATTATATATGGAATTATAAATGAAAACTCGTAGTGTGACAATATCATATATCAAGTTTATGACTACAGTACAATTACTTTTTATGGGAATGTTCATTTTATAAATCTTGTTAGTCAACTTTTAATTTAATTTAATTTGATTTTTGGAATGGATTCGCCCTATATATATATCATTGTAAATTTCCAAATAAGTGTATCAAAATTTCTTTATTAAAAATGACCTTTTTTAAATTTTAAAATTGGGGATGCATATGAGATTCCAATGAAACTATATCCATTTTATGCATCTTGATTCTTATTTGTAAGGGGTTGTTTCCTCTAGAATTGAGGATGACCTCGTTGAATGAAGGTTCAAATATTACAATCAGTTTCTAACGGGTTTCTTCGTAGAACCGGAAACATCTAATGATTCCATATCCATTTGGACCTACTTTCCAAAAGTAGGCGCTCATTAGTGGTGGAATGATGAGGCTTAGGAATTTGCATATGTCAAGAGGAATGGCAGTCGGACTCATCACACATTTTTGAGAGGAATTATTGTCTACTCCATGACTCTCTTTATAGATTTAAGTTATTTTCGTGAACCCTTATTACATTACCATGTATAAAATGAGATTTCTTTTAGATTTTACAATCAATGATTGAATATGTAGGAAATTTAGAGAATAATTTATATGTATTCGAGGTTCTTCATCAATAGAGAATCATCTGTTTTTTCTAGAGATTCTTAGTCAATGGTATCCTTCAATACATAAAAGTCTTTTAGTCATTATGATGACTATACTAGTTTAAAATCCACTCAGTGGGACACTTAATGTTTATTGTCATTCAGGAGGACATGAATTATTTCTATCTTGGGATCGTACCCATAGATGGGCTACCTACGTATCCTTTATTTAGAAAAGGAATCAGAATCCACATAGTTATAGTAAGGGAGTATGATGTTTATTCATGATTTATTTCTCAATGAAATATAGCATTATTACTTTTACACTCTAAGCTCACGTGAGTCATGCTCGGTGTGAGAATCAAGAGGTATTGGTGAAACCAGACAATTGTCATTTTAACATGGTTAAGGATTCATGTCGAGATCAACATTTTTTGTTTCCTCTAGAATTGGGGATGACCTCGTTGATTGAAGGTTCAAACATCCCAATTGGTTTCTAACGGGTTTGTTCATAGAACTGGAAACATCTAATGATTCCATATCTGTTTGGACCTACTTTCCAAAGGTAGGCACTCATTAGTTGTGGACTGATGAGGCTTAGGAATTTGCATTGGTTGAGAGGATGGGAGGTCGGACTCATCACACCTTTTTTAGGGGAAATATTGTCTACTCCTGGACGATCTTTATATATTTATGTTATGTTCGTGAACCCTTATTACATTACCAAGTATAAAATTAGCTTTCCTTTAGATCTGACAATCAATGATTGAATATGTAGGAAATTTAGAGAATCTTTTATATGTATTCGAGGTTCTTCATCAATAGATAATCATCTGTATTATCTAGAGATTATTAGTTGATGGTATCATTCAATACATAAAAGTCTCTTGGTCATTATGACGACCAAACTGATTTTAAAGCCACTCAGTGGGGCACATGAAGTTTATTATCGTTCAGGATAACATGGATTATTTCAATGTTGGGATCGTTCTCGCAGATGGGTTACCTATGTATCCTTTGTTTAGAAAAGGAATCAGAAACCACTTAGTTCGAGTAAGAGAGTATGATGTTTATGCATGATTTATGGCTCAAAGAAAGATGTCATGATTAATTTTACACTCTAATCTCACGTGAATCATGCTCGGTTTGAGAGACAAGAGGTATTGGTGAAACCAGACAATTGTTCCATGAAAGATGAAATGGTGTGGGGCTTATGTATGCATGATTGTCCAAATATATGAGGATTAAGATTTACTTCATGGAAGAAATCCATGAACATGGTCCATAAAGGTATATGTTCTTCATGGAGATTTGGATACTTTAATCATGGGGCTTACTCCTAAGAAAGATGCCAAAGTTAGGAGGGGACTTATGATTGGGTTTTATTCCTGAGAAAGAAGCCCATATAAAAATATATTATGACTGGTTAAGAGAAATTAAGACTGGGGCTTATTCCTAAGGAGGAGGGCCAGGTTAATGTGATTTGAAAATGAAGGTACTTGGGGCTTACTCCTAAAGAGGATGCCCATATTTGAGACTGGGGCATATTCCTTTAAAGGAATTACGGTTTGGGGATTACTCTTGAAGATGAAGCCAATATTTGGGGAATTATGACTAGGGATTATTCCGGAAAAGGAGGCCCAGTTTAGGGGACTTGGGACTTACTCCTGAAAAGGAGGCCCAAATTAATGAGGATTTAAACTAGGGCTTACACGTGAAAAGGAGGCCCAGGTTCAGGATTATCTCATCTTAAAGGATGAGGTTGAATGAATGAACTCTCAAACATTAGTGACATAAAGATGCTAAAATTACTAATTTTTGAGACATGTTCCACGGAGCTCCTTTTATATAAGGAAGTCAGTCAAGAAAACATCCTATAAATGGCTTTGAAAAGTGTCATGAAGACTGAATCTTGAATAGGAGAGGTGGAATGTCATAAGAGGGGTTAAATGGGCAGGAAGGGCACCCAAAAAGAGAGGGGCGTGCAAGTCCTAGAAGGTGCACAGGTATGCATGGGCGCACAAGTATCGGTTGCGTAGGTATACCTGCGCTGCTCAGGGGTACTAACCCGGTACTTTCCCTGTAGAGTAATACTTGGGCAATTCTTGACCAAATCCTTTAGAATCATCCTGAGGTACTTCCAGAAGAGCGGTGTGCAAGTTTCTATGAATAGGTAAGGAGGCGGGCCAGTGTGTTCATTTCCCTTAAGGGAAAAAACTCATAGGCGTGCAAGTGTTGGTGAATTTTAACACTTAGACATTATTCCTCTTGTTTAGACCTTCTATTCTAGGTAAAGGATTACCTTAGTAGTGTTCGGAAGAATTGAAGAAGAGACATGGGCGTTCAGAGCTATATATCTGAATTTGGGAAAAATTGCTCCTAAAATGGGGGGCCCACTGGGGGTATATTAGGCTGGAGAAGACCCCGGGCGATTATCACGTAGGGCGTGCAATTCAATTGCGCCACAGTAAGGGAACATGCGTGACCCTAAGTCCTTTGAATCCTTTTTCATTCCTTCGTTGATTTTTATGTTTTCTTCAAATTATGACTCACTTTGGGTGACGTCATTTCCCTTTCCATTCTTTTAGACAATGTGACGAAAAGGAGCGTCAACAAAAGTCCCCCCTCAGAGTTGGATCTGGAGAGAAAAGAGGATTTGACTCTTAGGAAAAAGAACAAAACAAGGAATATGCGGCACACATGGTATGGCATGCTGGTAGTGGTGTGCAACTTCAAGCTGGACAGACTTCGGCATGCAGGGTACGACTTTGGCCTATAAATGTGTGTCCCCATTTTTGTACAAAGCAACCAGATTTCAAAATTTTGAGCTCTCACCGTGCAAGTGACCTTCACCGCTCAGGTTGCTCTATTTTCCGTTCTCTCTTTGTTGTCGCGCTACTGTCAAGGTATCTGGACCTACGTGATGATACTTGCCCGCCAAATACTTGCGCGGCACATCCATACTTTCACGCCATGTTTAGATTTGCGCGCCTTATTTCCTTTTCCATTTTTTCGAATTCTTTAACAAATTTTATGAAAATTAAACTTACGTAAGAGTTAATTATTCAACCTTTGTGCAGATTCAATGGCTCCAAACAGAAATAGAACAGCTGATGAACTGGCTATCAAGCGGATTGATGACATGATGAACATTTTTGTCCATGATTACTATGATATCTGCGACAACACTTTCCTAGATTTGGATAAGTACTTGAAAGAAATATCATCTTAATTTCACACAGGGCATCTACCTACCTCTGTATGGTCATGGTCATCTACAAGGAGACAATGTTCCAGATGAAAAGAACTATATGCCTGAGATGTAGATGCACCACTAATCCTCTATTTCGGTTATGTTGTGTATTAAGAGCAACAACATTGGTGTGAACTTTCAAATTTTTTTCCATCCCATTTCCCTGAATATATGAAAATGGCCAACCATGGGCTGATATGTTTTCCGAAGCCGATTGATGGAGAGACGACTATCATGACATTAGAAAAAATATCTGAAAAGAGTACTGTCTATAAATGGATCTTTACATCCAATGATTCATTCTCAAATCCATATATACATCTTCCAAGTCTCTTGGACAGATACAGAGTCACTATTTGATCAGCAAAAAATTTTCTCAAACTGCATTCAAGAACATTCTTTTACAATTGTTCCAATAAGAGTTGGTATCCCTACATCTCTTATTGTATCCAGTTGAATGAATGAATTCCAGGTGGCTGCCGATGAAGCTCGGGATGTCGTAAATCAAATGAAGAGTTATGTTGAAAGGCTTTTGTAATTCCTTAGAAAAGGGAAGACACTCCAGTTTATGGATGTCCTTCTAACTCTTGTGCATCAAATGAAGAACGTTTTCACCTTTAATCATTTGTGCACCTATTTTCCTTTGCTACCAGCTTCAAATGTAACCTAAGCCAATGGTCCTAGTAAGCATAGTTTTATTTTTACTAGGATTATTATAAATAACCCTATAAACATTGAATCTTTTAATTGATCAATATCATACAAAATGTATGTTTAGTGAGCTGTAATTTGACTTTTATTTAGAGTTCCTTTTTCTTTTTTGGGTAGTTTAATGTCATGCACGTCAGACATAAAGAGGCTAATGTTTATGGTTGAAATAGATTTGACCATAATGGATTAAAATTGACTCAATTCGTTGAAAATTAATCTGAAAACACATTACCATACTCAAGTATGAGGGAAAATATATAAACTATGACTTAAGAATATTTCAATCTGAGGAATGACATGAAAAATATCTAAAAGGAATTAGAAGAAGTAGTTTCCAAAAATGAAGTTTCCATTATTTAACAAACCCGTTAGGGGGTTGAATTATGTAGGGCCACCTAAGGGCATTGGCTGCATATTCAAATAAATAGCATCTTTTGGCTGAAAAGTCCGTTATGTGGACTACTTATGCAAGGCTACCTAAGGGAACATGCTGAATAGTTAGGCAAAAAAATCTCAGAAATTTACTTTCCTAGTGCTAAAAAGATAGTGAATGTTTATGGAGATTAAAATTTTCCAAAGTATAGATTTTTTTGTATGGAAAGAGGTACTTGAATATTTATAAAATATTTCCAAACAAGATTATCAAAGAACTGGATGGATATCACTCTTACAAAGGTCTGACCCAAACGTAGGGAAGGAGAATATAAACCATAGACTTGGATAATTTCAAATCATGAAAAAGAGTATGGGGGCAGATATGTTAAGGATAACCACTTTTTAATGGATCCCTACATATTGTCATTAAGACAAACAAGGAAAAAATAGGTTTTCTTCCAAAGAATGAAGTTAACACTATTTGAAAAACCCGTTAGGGGGTTGAATTATGCGGGGACACCTAAGGGAATTGGCTGCATAGTCAAATAATAGCATCTCTTGGCTGACACGTCTACTATGTAGACTGTTTATGCAAGGCCGCCTAAGGGAATGTGCTGCATGGTCAGGAAAAATAACTCTCAGCATTTGAGGCCTTTTGTGATTAGAAGTTAAGAAAAATGGTTATGATATAATGATATGAAAATATTTAAGGTTAGGATTATGACACATAAATATGGGTATTTTCCAATGTATACAGAGATACACGGATCAATGTTAACCATAATCATGTTGTGGCTGGGACTTGAATGGAAATGTTGGACTTCACTACGTATCTCATAAGGATGGGAATCAAGCCATACGTAGTTATTGAACTACAGTTTAAGGTTGTGTGGGATAAAAGGATTGGAGATCTTATTTTAGAGTCAAAGATCTTGGACCATTATAAGAAATACACAATGTGTGTTTTCATTGGGAAATTTCAGTCAAGGGACTGAAAGTGAAATTTGGGGTTAGGCCCAAAAAGACTTGGGGCAAGATTCGAGGGACACTCGAACGTTCTTACGTATCCCATAAGGATGGTAATAAATCCCACATAGTTTTAGAAATAATCTCTATACAAATTTGGTTTGTACATGTGAAGGGTGAAAGGGTAATTTAGTGCAATGATGGCGTAACCCAAGATAAAAGGTTCAAGCATTTCCATGTATGCACGTAGTCTCTGAAATGAAACATGATTGAAAATAAATGTAAATAATGATTCCCTCTCAGGTGAGGGTATCAAGGAATGTTGTAGTTTATTGTCGTACATGACAAAAAGTGTGGTACAGTTTAGCATCATATAACAAGGACGAATGTGAATAAATGCGAAGATATTGATTCTGGGGATAGTTTCACGAATCAACATCGTACGATATGGAGCTGAAGCAATGTGAAGAGATTGGTTTTGGGATTGAACCATGGGAGGTAGCCTACATACCCAGCCTGGAAGGCAAGGATCAAAGTCTTCATAGTTCAATTAAAGAATAAATTAATGATCAAGTTGTTCTTGGGGACAACGACCTAAAAAATGATGTTGGGACTTACGCGTGGTTAGCGGCCCAGAGAGGGAGTTATGGTTGAAATTTTCTTCAATATCACTTGAGTTATACTCGATGTGAGAAACAAGATGTAACAACAACCTTAACAATTCACAGTTTAATGTCATGTAGGTTATATAAAAGGAACTATGTAGTTTAAAGACTTGTAGTTAGGACTATTGGTGCTACACAGTTTACTGTCATGTAGTAGGGACAAAGTACAATATAATTTCATGTAGGACGTATCGAAGGAATTTCTGTACAGTTTGGCGTCATGTAGTTAGGACGATGGTGACAACACAGTTTAATGTCATGTTGGACAAGAAGAGGACTCTGCAGTTTAATCTCATGAAGTAAGGACAAAAGAGAACACATTTTAATGTCATGTTGGACATATTAAGTACTTTTCCCTAGTTTAATGTCATGTTGGGTGAAAAAAGGACGATACAGTTTATCGTCATGTTGGACAAAAGTGCGAATAGTTTTAAGGTCATATGCATGGACCGTTGGTTATGCAGTTTAACGTCTTGATGTACATAAGGGACTTCTATATAGTTTAACCCCATATAGCAAGGAAGATGATGGGGGACACAGTTTAACGTCATGTTGGAAGAATTAGGGAACTTTTTCACAGTTTAACGTCATATGGGATGAAAGTAATAAAAATAGTTTAAGGTCATATGTATGGACCATGGATGATGCAGTTTAACGTCATGCTGGATGTAAGGGATGTGAAAATAGTTTAAGGCCGTATGAATGGACCGTGGATGATGCATTTTGTGTTTATACAAAATAATTCTTCAGAAATCTTGCATTGGTTGTAGTAGTGATGAGTTCTCCATCAATTGAGATTAAATAATAAGCTCCATTGGAAAAGACCTTATATATTGAATAAGGTCCTTCCCATTTTGTCTCAAACTTAGGAGGTTTATCTCTTAGTATCATTGGAGTTCTAAGAACTAATACCAATTCTCCCTGAATGAATGAATGAAGACAAATGTTTTTGTTGAAATCTCGTGCTATTCGACTCTGATGGACTTCTAAGTGGTGTAGAGTGCACAATCTTTTCTCATCTAACCATTTCAATTCATCCAATTGCTTTTGAGATTGTTAATCTATAGATGACGGATCACAAATGGCTACTTTGAGCGAAGGCAATTGATCTTCAACAGGCAAGACAGCTTCCGTTCCATATACCAGTGAATATGGAGTTGACAGAGTAGTAGTGTGGGTGGTAGTCCGATAAGCCCATAAAGCATGAAAGAGTTTATCAAGCCATGATTTATTATCTTTATCCACCATATTTTGCAGTATATTTGTCATAGTCTTATTGAAAGCTTCTATCTGGCCATTTTCTGCTGCATGATACCCGAGATGAATGATTGGATTTGATGTTGTATTCTTGATACAACTTCTTCACCTCGGATGAACAGAAGTTGGTTCCATTGTCCGTCAATATGGTATGAGGGACACCAAATCTGCTAATGATGTTAGACATGATGAAGCTATAAATGCATTTAGAACTGACTTCCATAAGAGGTATTTCCTCTGCCCATTTGGAAAAGAAATCAGTAGCAGTAAGAATATACTTAAACTGCTTAGTCGTAGCTGAAGGGTAAGGTCCCACCACATCCATTCCCCATGTGGCAATTGGACACGAGTATTTAGTTATATGAAGAAAATCTAGAGGTTGATGAATGATGTTTCCATGTGCTTGGAATGAATGACACTTCTTTGTGAAATCAACACAATCGTGTATCATTGAAGTCCCAAAGTATACAAGCCTTTGAATCTGATCAGACAGTCTATGTCCAGACTGATGGGCACCATAGACTCCTGCATGCACATCTTTCATGACAACCATTGTCTCTTCACCATCAATGCATCTGAAGAGAACTCCATCAAAACCACGCTTGTAGAGAATTTTATCTAGGTGATTTGGGCTATTATAAAGATTAAAATTGACCACACGTCACCAGATTTGTTCTTTCCTGGCTCTATCAGGTGGAACTATTCCATTTTGAAGGTATTCCTATGTAGGTTCTATCCATCCCGTAGTGTGACCATATGGTTCAGAGATGGGACTAATTTCATCGGTTTCCTCTATTCTGGCTTGAACATAATGTGAAATTGTACGACAGTGGGCAATATTGATAGTTGTCTTGTCCCGATTTGGATCTCCCAGAGCTGTGGCTATATTAGCCAGCGCATCAGCTTGGGCTATTTGTGATATTGGGACATAAGAAAATGTCAGTTCTGAAGGAAAATCCACCATTAAATCTCTGACGTAATCATACAAAGGGATTATTTCTTCTTTCCTGATTGCAAAATCCCCATTGACTTGTTTGATTACCAGGTCTGAATCACCTTTCACCTTTAAGTGATTCATTTGTTCTTGAAGCACCAACACTAATCCTGCAATGAGAGCCTAGTAATCCACTTCATTATTTGTACCACCTTCCCACAATAAGAAGGAATAGGGTAAAACTGCCTTTTCTGGAGAAATGATTACAATCCCTAAGACAACATTTTTGAATTTAGGATTTTCCATTTTCCTCCCTCTTGGACTTTTGGAAGCACCATAAAAAAACATTTCCCATGCCTGAGGACTTTCTTGAACAGAGAAGACTTCTTCATCAGGGAGTTCAATATCTGAAGATGTGTCTTCCACTAAAGGGTGTTCAACAATGAAATCATCTAGAGCATGGCCCTTTATCGCCTTTTGAGACACATATTGAATATCAAATTGCTGCAAGATAACTGACCACCTTCCCAGACGTCCTGTAAATATCGGACGACTAAGGATAATTTTGAGTCGGTTATTGTGGGATACCAATTAGACCTCATGATACGGTAGGTAGTGTCTCAACTTTTGAACTGAAAAGATTAATTCCAGGCAACACTTCTCTTTATTTTAATATTGGGTTTCTGCTTTAAGTATAGTCCGAATGAGATAGTAGAGGTTGTTTTCATTCACATCATCATTCTTCATAGTAAGAAAGACACCTAATGATCGCTATAGAGCTATCACATAGAGGATAAGTGGTCTTCCAAAATAGGTGGCCTACATACCGGTGGACTTAGGAGATATTTTTTGAGAATATTGAATGCTTCTTGACATTCTTTAGTCCACGGGTAAGTTACTCCCTTCTTCATCAATTTGGTGAGGGGTAAACTATTTCCTTCCAAATTGGCAATGAAACGCTGAATATAGGCTAAGTGTACTTGAGGTCCTCTCAGTTATTTCAAATTTCAAGGAGGTGACCTGCTAAGGATTGAGTTTTTCTTCTCATGATCAACCTCGATACCATGATGGTGTACAACGAAGCCAAGAAATTTCCCCGAGGTTACCCCAAAACTACATTTTAAGGGGTTAAACTTCAAATTATGTTGTCGAACCTTGTGAAATATGATTTCTAAATCAGCCAAGTGACTAGAAAGTTATTTGTATTTGACCACCAAATCGTCCACATAACATTCAACAAACATTCCCAGAAAGGGTTCGAAGATACGATGGATGACACTCTGATATGTTGCGCATGCATTCTTTAGTCCGAAGGGCATTAACCGACAGCAAAACACACTCTAAGGGGCTATGAAGGCTGTAGATTATTCATCTTCTAGAGCCATCTGAATTTGATTATATCTAGAATATACATCCATGAAGGAAAGAATTTCATAGCTAGCTGTCACATCAATCAAGAGTTCTGTAATCCGAACTGGAAAATCATCCTTAGGAAAATGCTGATTAAGACCTATGAAATCAATGAAAACACTAATTTGACCATTCTTCTTTTTCACTGGGATAATATTATCCAACGACTTGGGATATTGAACTTCTCTGAAGAAGTTAGCTTTGATGAGCTTATCCACTTTAGCCTCAATTGTGGAATCATAGGTTGGGTGTGTTCTTTTAACAGCTTGTTTGAATCCTCGATGTTCTTCTGGAAAACCCAAATGATGAGTGGCAACATTAGGATCAAGACCTGGCATCTCTGTATAGTTCCAAGAAAATATATCTCGATTTTTCTTTAAAAAGGAAATATACATCTCTTGTTCTTCAAGATTCATGGCCGCACTGATTAAAGTGGGGCATGGATCTTCTTTTGTACCCAGATTAATTTCTCCGAGTTCGTCCACAGTATTAGAGACACCCTCTTCAAATACCGGAGGAGACTCTCTAAGATCTTACTATTCTTCTTCAACATGTTTTATTTCCTCTGTTTCCACTTGAATAGTAGATGATGAAGAATAATTTTCATTATCAGAAGAGATGTAAAAATTTACACATCTTGAAGAAGAAGATTCCATTTCCAACCCGATTGATGATGAAGGGTCTTCATTGGGTAATAAACAGAAGAATATGGATTGAGAATCGACATCATCGTTTACCTCTAACAATTCTATAACTTTCCCTGGACTGATTGGAAAATTATAGACTTGCTGGACTTCAGCAGATGGAATGAAGACATCTCCATTTGAGCTTTCATCATTGCTTGGTGAATCACAAATTTCTCCCATGTTGTCTGGATGGACTTCTATAATTGGAATTATGGATCTTTCCATAAGAGTATTTTGATTTTGGTCTATCCTATCAATTTTATCGATAGGAAAAACATAATCTGTACTCACATTCACTAATGGGTTTACTGGAATCATTACCAAACCATACAGAGCATTAACTTTGGTAATCCCCTTTGTTGTTGATTCCTCTGTTCCCTTCATGTGGTAGAATTCTGCCTCAATGTATTGAGATTCACATGTATTGAACGGGGTCTTATCACCATATAATGTCCCAACATGACCATCAAAACAAAACATGATACATTGATGGTATGATGAAGAGATAGCTGCATGTCGATGTAGCCAGGGTCTTCCAAGCAAGATGTTGAAGGATGAGTCTTCATAAATAACCATAAAATCTGAATTGGACACAAGATCTGCAATCTATGTTCTGAGTGTAATCCCACCTAGTGGTTCCTATTCATTTTTATCATATCCTTGTCACATTAATGTAGAATGAGATAAATCAGATTCCGTGAGGCCCAATTAACGAAGTGTGCGAATGGGCATGAGGTTGACTCTGGAACCATTATCAATGAAAACTCTTCAGATATCTATGCCATTAACCTTTCCAGATAAGTAAACAATTCTAATATTTCCATGCATGACATCATATCCATCTTCATCTATGAATGATATTACTGCATGGAATTCTGTAGGATTATTCTCTACATGGTAGACTTCAGCTGCAGCAATTTCAGTCTCAAACTCTTGAGGACTTGACAAAGCCTGAATGAGTTTCTCCCAAAGATCCGTTGACAAATTCAAGTCATCCAAAATTGATAACATGGCCGATACGTGGTCCAGGTGTTTCAATATATCATACCTTTGAGCCAAAGGTATTTGTTTCCCACAAGAACATGTGGTTTAGAAGGTTCCTTGAAAGTTGATGCCTTGGAATTTGATGCATCTTGTATCGAGATAGGAGTTGGTAATACTCCTGGCTTTGGAAGATTATACTGATTAGGCCTATTTACTTGCTAAGAAGAATGAGATGGAACCTTCAACCGACCTTCTAAAATAATTGTGCTAGGGCTGAGTCTCCTTTCATTGGAAGAACTTGCTTGTTTATGTTGAGCTCGTTGAAGGTCTCTACAACAAGTTTCTGCCGCATACACAGTTCTAGCAGGGGTAGAATTGGAATAGTGGCCTCTGAAAGATCCACATCTTCCCCAGTATCTGAAGCTTCTAGAACATCCTCTGACTACTCAATTTGATATAGGGAATTTGCGCTCATCAAAATCGAAACTACGACTGGCATATGGATCTATTAATTGAATCAAATTAATAGAACCGAAAATCAACTCTTCATCCGATGAAGACTCTCCCTGATTAGCCTGTTTAGGATGTGCCGTTTGGTGGGGCGGTGCCTGTGCATTTAAAGTAGGTGACATGAAGTCTGTCAGAGTGAAATATAACATAGGCTTTGACACATACTCATCTTATTCCGATACTCTTTCTTTATTTCAATCATGCCATTTCTTTGAGGATTTTCCCTCTAATGAAGAGGGATTTTCTATGGCATTCATTTCAAAAGGCACAGTTGGTTTCTTCAATTGCGTTCATAAAATGGCATGAGTTCGGTTGATCATTTTTCTAACCATCCAATAATCATATTTTTGTGCATTTTTTCTTTTGACTTCTTGCCATTCGCCTTCCTCCTCTGGAAATGTTGCAGTAACACATGCTACCTGAGCTGAAGAATCTTTTAATTTGACTTGTCCTGAGTCGACCATCTTTTTCAAGAGGCCATTGAAGACAAAACACTCCTGGATGGGATGCCCCAACATTTGATGAAACGGGCAATAGTTGGGATGTTCTTCAGCTCCTTCCTTGTTTGGACTTTTGGGCCTTGGAAACTAAACCAAATTATTTTCTAGTGCTGAAATAATGTAACCAGGAACTTGTTCATTTTGGAAAGAGTATGTTTTGCTCTTCAGATCCTCAAATTTTTTTTCTTTGATCTCTTTGATCGTCCTGATGAAACGACCTTTGTTTTTGGAGCTCAGGAGTTGGATCCCTTCTTGAAGATGAAGGTTTTGAAGTAGAAGAAGGTACAAGTGGTTGTTTAAGCATACCTGTAGCAGTCTCTGCTTTACCCATTCTCCTTCTTGGAGCTGATGGAATTATACGAGCCTTATCCTTAGTCTTTATAAGAGAATATTCAATATGTTGAGCGATTTAAGTAAGGTATTGAAACCCTCCTATATATTTCTATAGGGATCAATGGCGTGCATAATTCGTCATGCAGATTTTCCACACAGATTGGAAACAGTTCTTCCTGAGGGAGTGCTAAGCTTAGGGAATATGTTAATCCCTTCTAGCGGGAAATGAAATAGGAGACCCTTTCTGTAGAGACCCGAAGCTTGACGTACATGGACATTACATTACATTTGCGGAATACTTAGTACATAACAAAAACACACACTAAAGGATCGTAATAGTTTAGTGTCTTTGGAAACTCGGAACGTAATCTTCTAATCGTGGTGAAAGTTCTTCAATATCTCCCATAAAGGTCATCCCTTTTTTTACCTAAAACCTTTATTTATATCCTGGGGAAAAGAAAACATAAAAGGGTGAGCTCAAATGCTCAGTAAGGGTAAACAAAAGAAATATCAATCACATCATATACATAAGAACATAGCTTTTGGAAATCTTAACCTGCAAAAGAGCTCATAATATCATAACATGGGATAAATCATAGAAGTGAAAATGAGATCCCCATAATCATAACATAAAACTTGAATCTTTGTGGCATGCACACATAATCATGGAAAATCATTTCTTGTTAGTCATGAATCATTGCCAAGACTATCTTAGTGGACAAAGTCCCTTTCTGAACCGAGTTCACTCCTCGTTTCAGTCCTGTATCACTGAACCGAAATAACCTTCCGTTCCAGCCATGTCTATCTCATGAGATATAAAATCATTACCCAATGCATTGGAGGGAGATATAGGTCCCACCCATCTTATAATGAATCCTTTCTTATGTGTGCCACATAATCATAAAACATACATCATCGCATAACACATATAACAAAAATGGGATTCTTGAATCATCATGACATCATAAATCAATTCATATATGATAAAGGAATTCATAAACATAATTCCATCACAACATAGTCAAACCAATGTAAAAATATGGATAGAAACAGAACCCTTTATTATCTTAGATGGAAAATAATTTTGATAAAACACTTGAATTGAATTCTTGAGGAAAATATCCTTTATTCTTCAAAAACATTTTTCCTTTCATAACATGTCATACAACTTTAAAATAAAAGAAGTTGATTAAAAATAAACTTGAAAACTTGTAAAGGAAGCTTCTTTGAAGTAATGTTTTAAAAATCCATTCATGCCATATAAGTTAAAAAAAACAGTCTTCGTACTTTTGTCGGAAAAGTCAAAAAGTACCTCGTACGAAAAACGAAAAAAGATTCCTTTCATATCCTTTACTAAAAACTCATAGAAGGGAAAAATTGGATTTAAACAATTGTAGGTGGATGGAAATAATATTACATATTGAGGGATCATGGATGTGGATGATAAAATACACCCCAGTAAATACTTACGAATAAACAATCTCGGATAAAAATGAGATTGTGATATTTCCCTTACCTTAGGTCCGACTTGCTTTGTAAGTGTCCGAACCTCCTGTATAATGATTTAAATCATGTTATTGACTTATTACAGAATCATATTCATTGTTATGATATCATATATGGTTCACTTATGACATTATATTACCCGTTCTTTTGTAAATTCCATGTTAAAGAAGCGTTTTGGGTAAAATCGTTTCATTTATCGTAGGTGGTTTGACTTGTTGTTCTTGACATAATTATTACTTATATCATGATTTACTCACTTCCAGAATATAAAATATGATTTATATATCATATATATTCAGTATATATATATATATAATAGGTAGATAAATAAAATGAAAAACACCGTTCATGGAGACGGTAGTCCGTACGTACGCATGAACGCTGTTTTTCTTTCCTTATTGTCTTGAAATGGAAGTAAGTAGATGACATACATATGTATATATATACATAAATCCAGTAGCTTTATAATTTCATATATTTCATTATTATTTCTTATATATACATTATAATCATTCTTAAATGGTTAACATGGAGAATGAATCTCATCGCGTCGTGGAGACGGTAGTCCGTACGTACGCACGAGCGATGATATCATTTCTATAAATATTGAATTGAATTGGAGTGGATTATACAATATATCAGAATCAATATGATGTTGTAATAACTATGTATAGTTATTCTTTACACCATTATACCCATCCATGTAAGGTGGCGGTGGAAAATAGATTACACCACGGCGTGGAGACGGTATTCCGTACGTACGCACGCGCGGTGATTTCTTTTTCCGTAGGATGGATAGATGGTGAAATAGGGTTGTTTCATACTTATAATAACATATCAGTATATGAGTGATACTGATGTTATTACTTCATAATGAAACAACCTAATAAGAAGAAGTGGAAGAATAAATAAAGATGAAAGAATTGGTATCGGTAATTACCTCTTCTTTGAAGTGCCTCTTTGAGACCTCCTCTTAGGGCACTAAAATTGGTCTTTGAGGAAGACCAGAACCTCTAGGATGTTGCTAGAGAAGTGGAGAGGATAAATTGGCAGGGGTTGGCCGAGCTTGAGTGCTCAAATTGGTGTGAGGAGGAGGGGGAGGAGGTGTCCTTTTATAGGGGAGGAGAGGGGCACCTTAGGAATATCTCAAAATATTATTTTATATTAAAGTCAAAATCGGTTTATAATGGTTCCAAAGGGTCTTATTTCGAAGCTAAAGTGGGGATGGGTCGAAATCCTATCAACCAATAGGATTTAGACAAGTTTAGGGTATTATTTTAACCTTATCAATTAGATTTAACTCTAAGTTAAATAATTTAACTTTTACCGTGTCTTTTTGTTTGCTTTCACTATATGGTTAATACACTTACTATAACATGTCAAACGAACCCCAAATTGTTTATTATTAATATATATATCCTTATCTAAGTCATTTGGCCGAACCTTAGATTTTTAGGAATACAATAACAATTAATAATATAATATTTGATTTAAAAACTATTTTGTGTCAATTTTGACACTATTTGATATATGATTTTTGTTAAAGTCATAACAGAATTAAATGTTCGAACCAAGTTGATTAAATCAACATTAATATATCATAGTAACCTAGAAAATTAGTGGAATTCATAAAAAGTCTCAAATTACATTTATTTTGGTGTTTATAACATCAATTATGTCAATATTTCATTAATAAGATAATTACTGTATCATCGTTGTGTCATAAATAAATTAAATTATTTGATGTCTAAAAATTACAAATAAAATACCATAATGTAGGAAATCTTTTTAGCTTTCTAATGAATATTTATAGTCGAATTGATCTTATGTATAACCCCATATTAAAAATGATTTACTTATTAAACTTTGATTTTAACTATTTTAACCCTTCTTTAAATAAATTAATAATAAAAGTCCTAATCTAATCCAAGTGGGCCTAAATGGTCATATTTTATTCCTAAGTTTGTTTTTGGTCGAATTAAACTTGTCCAATAGAATTAGGACATGTGTTAGGGTAATATTAATATCATATTTACCCTTAGTTACCCTATTTACTATTAACCGCGGTAAAAAAAAGTAAAAAGTTACTATTCACCAAAAATTATTTTCATCTCATTGAACCACATTTTAGTCCTTGATATTAACCGTGTCTCTCGGATTTTCGAAATTCCATTCACAGAAGTGGTAAAATTAAGTTTTATGCAAAATTCAGTTTTTAACCTACCACTTAGTGGTTTCACTATTCATCAAAAATTGAAGTTTTTCAGAAAAATGCCAAAATTTCACCCTAAGCTATAATTGATATTCCGAATTCAAAAATGATTTCTATTTTACAAAATTCCCAACATATAAGTTGCATTAATTAATTTTATAATTAAATCCCGCTGTTAAAACAAATAGCGTGTTTTTAAGAAACAAAATCTATCAAAAGATTGACACTTGTTTATGTCTAGTTTAAATGTGAAATTACATCCAATGACCAACATTGTATTAAATTGTAAAAATATATTCTAAATATACTTTAAAACCACTCAAATTAATGATTTATCACTATTAATTATTTCGATTAAAAAAGTTGTTTTTAATTATAATTTGGTAATTTTCACTATTCATCAGAATATGAAAGTTATCCGAAAAGTACCAAAATTTCACCTTAGGCTAAATTCGATACTCCGAATCCAAAAATGAAGTCCATTTTGAGAGTTAAAATTTCTAAAATTTAAAAAGTGGTTATTACTATTCATAACGGCTAGTTTTAATAATATTTTAATAGCATATCATTGTTTCGTGAAACACAGGATTACGTACCACACACGCTATCGAGGAAGGTTGCGATTGCGTGTAATGAAAGGTAAGTCAAGGATGCGTGTTGTGCAAGCTCCTTTTGGTGTAGCGTACAACACAAGACATTAGTGAAATAAAAAAAAAGAATATTTTTCATAAAATCTCGGGCTGTTACATTCTACCCCCCTAAAAATGAATTTCGCCCTCGAAATTCGTCGGGGTTATAAATGGTTTACTATTCGAAAGTTTCTTTAATAGAAACCCACATCGTAAAAGGGAATACCAAAACTTGGCTTTAAAAACTAAAGTATGAAATGTAACGATTACCCAAATAAACTAATCACTGGGTTTCCACATAGGTGAAAATATGGATGTGGAAGAGAAATCTAACCATCATGTTCTGATGGAGAGTGGTAGAGAACATGGCTATGGAAAAGCCAGTAATCACAAATCCATAAATTTGTGACGATCTAAGGTACCATCTGATTCATCAGGTATAAGAGAACTAGGACAACATTTTTGGTTTTCAAGATCATTTCCCTAAAGTTAATGAATTTGAATTAGAATAAATACTTACTTTATTTCGGTACAATCTCACTGTTGTTCGTGCCTTTAACAATTTCCACTTCATCTCTTAAATAAATGAAGTTGAATTTGTTATTCGTGAAGTGCTATCAGATCATGTGATAGAATGACGGGTCATTCCATCTGTTTCAAACAAAAGGTTAGCAAAATTATATACATAAGTCGATCTATAGTGAGATTAATCACATATGGTTTCTAAAATGGACTTATAATTCATATATCATACTGCTTAATATAATAAAACTAGTTTCTACTAAACAGGGACTTCCTGTAGGTCAGTGGTAGGCGATAAAGGCCAGTCGCACTTCGGTTGTGGGTTCGATTCCTACAGCCTTGTCCGAAGCGATGGGCTGTCGCCCGTCCTGCAGGTTGTCCTTTTTATAAAACTATATTACTATAACATCCCATCAATAATATCGAAAAAACTTCTATCCTTAAACAATACTAACTTATGTCCAACATAATCCATTCTAATCTTTAGGCTTATCCATAATACTCCAGTCCACTCTCATAACATAGTGAAAACGATTACCAGATATTTAATACCATCGTTGATCCCCATATATCATAAGATATGTTTTTTTTGGTCACATTACAAACATTCAAAGTCCTTAATCATGTATTCTCTTGAATACCCATTGAACCTTATTGAAAACATGAGTGCTGTTAAAAGTTAACTCTTTCCACATACCAAAATCCTCAAAATTATTTATACTCAAACCATGATATCACTTAGTCCTTATATCAATCATGAGCTCATGAATACAATCAAACATCTCATTGTATTCTTATCCTTTCATTATGAACTTATCATCTACTTTCCAAAAGTATCTGAATAACCTTTCATGGTTACTGGTACCATTCATCATACACTTAAGGAAAGACAACAGTGTAACAATCCTTAGATGTCTCCTTATTCCAACAGTACACATGATAAACATGTAATCATTCCACTACATTCTTAGACCATTGACCGAGCTTCAACATTTCTTTCATCTCACATATCATTTGTAGTTTCTTCATCATCGTCAACATAAATACTTCCCATACGACCATACTGATTCTCTTCATGAGACTTTCCCTTAGGGCATTGGTTTGCATAATGCCCGTATATTCCACATTTAAAGCATTTTACCATTGTTGATGTCGTAGCAATACCATTATCCTCATCCATGGTGTTAATTGAACCTTTTCCTTTGCACTTACTTGCTTTGTGTCCTTCTTTTCCACACCCAAAGCATCTTCTAGTTCCTTTGAAACATTCTCCTTCATGCCTCTTCCCACATGAATTACATAGGGGAAATTGAACTTTCTTTCCTCTATGATCATCATGAAACTCCATCTTTCTCTTATTAGCCGAGTCAGGAAACTTACCAAATTTTACTTTATTGATCATATTATGAGATTGCTGATTCGGAATAATAATTATGTTTGGACTTCCAAATCCCATTTCATTATGAAAAATATCATTCCATTGTCCATCATATCCTCCATTATCGTGAATCATCTTGTTTCCAGCCATTTTTTAAAACCCAAAAAGAATAGTGTGAGAGGCAAAAATCATGCTAGGGAAAACAACATAATAAAGGGGGAGTACCTTCAATATCTAACATCTTAGGTTTAATTCTATGATCGTTAGCGTAGTTCTAGTACTATAACTTATACGTCTACTTAACCTTAGGGACATCCCTAGACATACCGTAGAAATATCTCTAGGGATCTCACTAACGTTTTCGCATCCTAGTTTCCAAAGGTTGACTAAACCTTTCCTCTGATACCAACTGTAGAGACCCCGAAGCTTGACGTACATGGACATTACATTACATTTGCGGAATACTTAGTACATAACAAAAACACACACTAAAGGATCGTAATAGTTTAGTGTCTTTGGAAACTCGGAACGTAATCTTCTAATCGTGGTGAAAGTTCTTCAATATCTCCCATAAAGGTCATCCCTTTTCTTACCTAAAACCTTTCTTTATATCCTGGGGAAAAGAAAACATAAAAGGGTGAGCTCAAATGCTCAGTAAGGGTAAACAAAAGAAATATCAATCACATCATATACATAAGAACATAGCTTTTGGAAATCTTAACCTGCAAAAGAGCTCATAATATCATAACATGGGATAAATCATAGAAGTGAAAATGAGATCCCCATAATCATAACATAAAACTTGAATCTTTGTGGCATGCACACATAATCATGGAAAATCATTTCTTGTTAGTCATGACTCATTGCCAAGACTATCTTAGTGGACAAAGTCCCTTTCTGAACCGAGTTCACTCCTCGTTTCAGTCCTGTATCACTGAACCGAAATAACCTACCGTTCCAGCCATGTCTATCTCATGAGATATAAAATCATTACCCAATGCATTGGAGGGAGATATAGGTCCCACCCATCTTATAATGAATCCTTTCTTATGTGTGCCACATAATCATAAAACATACATCATCGCATAACACATATAACAATAATGGGATTCTTGAATCATCATGACATCATAAATCAATTCATATATGATAAAGGAATTCATAAACATAATTCCATCACAACATAGTCAAACCAATGTAAAAATATGGATAGAAACAGAACCCTTTATTATCTTAGATGGAAAATAATTTTGATAAAACACTTGAATTGAATTCTTGAGGAAAATATCCTTTCTTCTTCAAAAACAGTTTTCCATTCATAACATGTCATACAACTTTAAAATAAAAGAAGTTGATTAAAAATAACTTGAAAACTTGTAAAGGAAGCTTCTTTGAAGTAATGTTTTAAAAATCCATTCATGCCGTATAAGTTAAAAAAAACAGTCTTCGTACTTTTGTCGGAAAAGTCAAAAAGTACCTCGTACGAAAAACGAAAAAAGATTCCTTTCATATCCTTTACTAAAAACTCATAGAAGGGAAAAATTGGATTTAAACAATTGTAGGTGGATGGAAATAATATTACATATTGAGGGATCATGGATGTGGATGATAAGATACACCCCAGTAAATACTTACGAATAAACAATCTCGGATAAAAATGAGATTGTGATATTTCCCTTACCTTAGGTCCGACTTGCTTTGTAAGTGTCCGAACCTCCTGTATAATGATTTAAATCATGTTATTGACTTATTACAGAATCATATTCATTGTTATGATATCATATATGGTTCACTTATGACATTATATTACCCGTTCTTTTGTAAATTCCATGTTAAAGAAGCGTTTTGGGTAAAATCGTTTCATTTATCGTAGGTGGTTTGACTTGTTGTTCTTGACATCATTATTACTTATATCATGATTTACTCACTTCCAGAATATAAAATATGATTTATATATCATATATATTCAGTATATATATATATATATATATAATAGGTAGATAAATAAAATGAAAAACACCGTTCATGGAGACGGTAGTCCGTACGTACGCATGAACGCTGTTTTTCTTTCCTTATTGTCTTGAAATGGAAGTAAGTAGATGACATACATATGTATATATATACATAAATCCAGTAGCTTTATAATGTCATATATTTCATTATTATTTCTTATATATACATTATAATCATTCTTAAATGGTTAACATGGAGAATGAATCTCATCGCGTCGTGGAGACGGTAGTCCGTACGTACGCACGAGCGATGATATCATTTCTATAAATATTGAATTGAATTGGAGTGGATTATACAATATATCAGAATCAATATGATTTTGTAATAACTATGTATAGTTATTCTTTACACCATTATACCCATCCATGTAAGGTGGCGGTGGAAAATAGATTACACCACGGCGTGGAGACGGTATTCCGTACGTACGCACGCGCGGTGATTTCTTTTTCCGTAGGATGGATAGATGGTGAAATAGGGTTGTTTCATACTTATAATAACATATCAGTATATTAGTGATACTGATGTTATTACTTCATAATGAAACAACCTAAGAAGAAGAAGTGGAAGAATAAATAAAGATGAAAGAATTGGTATCGGTAATTACCTCTTCTTTGAAGTGCCTCTTTGAGACCTCCTCTTAGGGCACTAAAATTGGTCTTTGAGGAAGACCAGAACCTCTAGGATGTTGCTAGGGAAGTGGAGAGGATAAATTGGCAGGGGTTGGCGGAGCTTGAGTGCTCAAATTGGTGTGAGGAGGAGGGGGAGGAGGTGTCCTTTTATAGGGGAGGAGAGGGGCACCTTAGGAATATCTCAAAATATTATTTTATATTAAAGTCAAAATCGGTTTATAATGGTTCCAAAGGGTCTTATTTCAAAGCTAAAGTGGGGATGGGTCGAAATCCTATCAACCAATAGGATTTAGACAAGTTTAGGGTATTATTTTAACCTTATCAATTAGATTTAACTCTAAGTTAAATATTTAACTTTTACCGTGTCTTTTTGTTTTCATTCACTATATGGTTAATACACTTACTATAACATGTCAAACGAACCCCAAATTGTTTATTATTAATATATATATCCTTATCTAAGTCATTTGGCCGAACCTTAGATTTTTAGGAATACAATAACAATTAATAATATAATATTTGATTTAAAAACTATTTTGTGTCAATTTTGACACTATTTGATATATGATTTTTGTTAAAGTCATAACAGAATTAAATGTTCGAACCAAGTTGATTAAATCAACATTAATATATCATAGTAACCTAGAAAATTAGTGTAATTCATAAAAAGTCTCAAATTACATTTATTTTGGTGTTTATAACATCAATTATGTCAATATTTCATTAATAAGATAATTACTGTATCATCGTTGTGTCATAAATAAATTAAATTATTTGATGTCTAAAAATTACAAATAAAATACCATAATGTAGGAAATATTTTTAGCTTTCTAATGAATATTTATAGTCGAATTTATCTTATGTATAACCCCATATTAAAAATGATTTACTTATTAAACTTTGATTTTAACTATTTTAACCCTTCTTTAAATAAATTAATAATAAAAGTCCTAATCTAATCCAAGTGGGCCTAAATGGTCATATTTTATTCCTAAGTTTGTTTTTGGTCGAATTCCACTTGTCCAATAGAATTAGGACATGTGTTAGGGTAATATTAATATCATATTTACCCTTAGTTACCCTATTTACTATTAACCGCGGTAAAAAAAAGTAAAAAGTTACTATTCACCAAAAATTATTTTCATCTCATTGAACCACATTTTAGTCCTTGATATTAACCGTGTCTCTCGGATTTTCGAAATTCCATTCACAGAAGCGGTAAAATTAAGTTTTATGCAAAATTCAGTTTTTAACCTACCACTTAGTGGTTTCACTATTCATCAAAAATTGAAGTTTTTCAGGAAAATGCCAAAATTTCACCCTAAGCTATAATTGATATTCCGAATTCAAAAATGATTTCTATTTTACAAAATTCCCAACATATAAGTTGCATTAATTAATTTTATAATTAAATCCCGCTGTTAAAACAAATAGCGTGTTTTTAAGAAACAAAATCTATCAAAAGATTGACACTTGTTTATGTCTAGTTTAAATGTGAAATTACATCCAATGAC
Source organism: Viscum album (assembly GCA_963277665.1). Taxonomy (NCBI): domain Eukaryota; kingdom Viridiplantae; phylum Streptophyta; class Magnoliopsida; order Santalales; family Viscaceae; genus Viscum; species Viscum album. The sequence goes on along the minus strand of OY728143.1, from coordinate 2,143,768,596 downwards.
CAACATTGTATTAAATTGTAAAAATATATTCTAAATATACTTTAAAACCACTCAAATTAATGATTTATCACTGTTAATTATTTCGATTAAAAAAGTTGTTTTTAATTATAATTTGGTAATTTTCACTATTCATCAGAATATGAAAGTTATCCGAAAAGTACCAAAATTTCACCTTAGGCTAAATTCGATACTCCGAATCCAAAAATGAAGTCCATTTTGAGAGTTAAAATTTCTAAAATTTAAAAAGTGGTTATTACTATTCATAACGGCTAGTTTTAATAATATTTTAATAGCATATCATTGTTTCGTGAAACACAGGATTACGTACCACACACGCTATCGAGGAAGGTTGCGATTGCGTGTAATGAAAGGTAAGTCAAGGATGCGTGTTGTGCAAGCTCCTTTTGGTGTAGCGTACAACACAAGACATTAGTGAAATAAAAAAAAAGAATATTTTTCATAAAATCTCGGGCTGTTACACTTTCATTCTCCCTTTTCTTACAGTTTGTAAGATCGAAAACTGTTGTCTTTGGCAACGTTGAGCTGAACTGAAGAAGGAATTTTTGGCGAAGATCTTCCCACCTGATAATTGACCGAGATTTCAAGCTTGTGTACCAATCAAAAGCAGGTCCTTACAAGGTTCGCAAGAAGCATCTCAGTTTCACTGCTTCTTGTTGTTCCAGAGTTCCCATCATAGGATCTCAACAAGACATGTAATGTGTCAAATGATATCCAGGATCACATGATACATTGAAAATAGGGAATACAGGGTTCCTAAAACTTGATGGGGAAGGATTTAATCTACCCATTCAGGGTAATCTCTCTTTTTTGGTTAAACCTGTGCATGCTTCCCTTCCATAGTATCTAACTGAGCAGTTAATGACTCAATGGTAGTTATTACCATTTGAGAAACATCTTTTTGAAATTGGACTTTTGCTGATGCAATGACTAGAGCTTTGACAGGTATGGTGGCTAGTACTATAACTGATGGTAGCACCGCCAATTGTTGTTGAACTTGACCCGTAGGATTAAAACTGTTAGGGTGTACTTATAGAGGAGGATATTCTTGATCCATCTCAGTAGCTGCAACAAATTCCAATGGCTGACTGACTCCAGCACGCTTAGGAAGAAGACTACCCTGAAGTAGTTCTGTCTTCAACCTTCTCAATTCCGTCATTTCTTCCTCCTGTTGTGCAAATATTTTCTCTAGTGAGAGCGATTGTCCTTTTTCAGAGGAAGGGTATGTAACCTGATTCTTTACTTTCCCCTTTTTGGCTCCCTTTTGGAGAGAGGGAAGTGGATTACCAGAAGAATTGCCTAGATCTTGGGCAATCCTTTGATTTCATGTACACACACCTTCTTAATTTGTGTATATGCATACAACTTCTGGAGCAGGATCCTCTTCATCTAAGTACCTTGAGTGAGCCTCATCTGGTGGATTAGCAATAACAGCATTGATGACATTAATTGATGCATAACTTATCGCATCCCTTCTATCAGCTTTTCTGTGATATTTTCTTCTTCCATGTCCCTGATGAGACATTTTCTTTTGTTGATTTAATCCCTCATGAAATTATCGGCGAAGCGTAATTTGGAGAGAATCTCCTGATAATTTGGATCTTCATTCCTCTTGTGGATTTTCCCCAATTGAGAGAAGACCGACTTTCACTAAGGAGGGGATTGATGATTTGAAAAAGTCCCCAGTCTAGTGGACTGGGCCTATTCCTGCTTCCTTTGCTCAACTCCTCAAATCCTATTTGTTGATTTTGAGGGTTGGGTTAAAATAGTCCCCAGTATAGAAAGCTGGGGTGGCTCTTAACATGCTATGTCTGAGACTTTATTAAAATATTTCTTGATTATGAAGACCTTAGTCTGGAAGTTAGCTGGATGGATCAATCGATATCCACCTTTACCACCTAGTTCAAAAGACCATTGGATGATTTCGGACACTTCTGTCACTTGATGATGTGATTGCTCCATACGAGAGACCTGTTCAATATTATTGTTTGCTTGATGCAGCAGTAATTCAACAACATTTTCTCTGTATTATTGATTCTAAGAAGAAATAGTTGAGGCTTGTTCTTGGGAAAGATTTTGATTAAAAACAAAACCAATTGACTATGGCTTTCCACGGGCTATAACATTGCGTGATTCCATTTTCGGTAGGCTTTGCTGACTAGAGAGTATAGGGAAATGTAGTGCACTATGAACACCCCATCCTCTAACATGAATACCAGATGGGGCATTTTATATTAACTGGTGGATTATTCTTAGTGCGCTAAGGCATGAACGTTGAAGGGCTCTTTGCTGCTTTTCAGCGTTCGGATATCGAGAGACTGATAGATATGCCAAATCAATCTGATGTTGTAACCCTTTTATTATCATAGGATGATTTTCATATTCATCATAAGATAATAATTTCTTTTTCAACTCACAAAGAGTTTTCCATATGTTAAGACAAATATCATAAATTTCTTCTTCTGTCAACATCTCTGGAATGTCATACTGAAAGTTAGCCAGAGGCCAAAACATAACTGGCACATCACCCTTTGCCAGTTGTTTTCTCATATTTAGCATTTAATCTTTATCATTCAATGAATATTATTCTACCTGATATGACCAGAGCAGGTGTTTCCTTGTTGTTTTGTCAGATTCAACAAGATTGGTAGAGAAATCACTGATCAAACTAGAAGATGCATGACTTAGGGGTGGTTTGGAGAATGACCTACACCATGGGATATCTTCCTGTTGAGAAAGTATTTCACCTGCTAGCGATGAAGCATAAAACATCACTGGTTTCTCATTTGATAGTGCCTCAAGATAAGAGGGATTTCTCGGCACTACATTTTCCACTGGAGCATTTTCCAGGCAATGTGCATCACTACTGCGGAGTGCACTTTCACAGCGAAATTCATCATCCTGGGGAGGACCACCATGGTGGGTTATAGAAAAAGATGATATCTCTTGCTCCTTGGTCTTCTGGCTACACAGAGGTTTATTGTATCTCTCATATAAAGTTGAAACTTCAAGATCGACTGAATTGTCATGAAGCAAGCCATCATGAGGAAGTGTATGTTGAAGACCTTCAGAATTAATGTTCCCACTATTGGAAACTAAGGGACTAGAATCTTGGATTCCAACAGATAACTGTCTGAGGGCTTCAAGAACTCCAGCATCGAGGACGGACTTATTACAGATTGTCTCTTGATCTCTTGATTGTGAAGGGAGGGTATTCTTCTTAGAAGCCTTCTTACTTTTCTTGGAAACCACTTGTTGATGAAAGTGGATACTCTGAGCAGGTGTATGTGCCTGATCAGGAGATATGGATAGGTTAGGCAGACGATCTCCACTCAAATCAAGTGTATGTTCCTGACTTGGTTGTTCGTATGAATGGAAGAATATGCCCCACAACCCTCTTGGACAGGAAAAAATGTGTGTGTCTGTTCTGGACTGAACTGTTGATGTGTCACTCCACTGGTAGGGATAAATTTATGTGTATTTCCCTGAGATGATGCTGAATCTATTATAATATCTTGGCAGGCATCCAGAATATGACCAAGGATTTGATTCTACTCTTTCACCATTGACAAAATGTGCTTGGTGACTTCAGCTGCCGGAATGGGGATATATGTCCATTCAGTGCTTTAGGTAGGTATGTGTGCCTACTCTTGTCCTAGTTTTCTTTTTAGTGAATCTTGAGACTACTCAAGTGTGGGGTAAGAGAGTTGAGTCTGCCTCTTATTTTTCCCCAAAGCATTCTAACTGACTTCTCCGAGTGCTACCAAGTGAGACTGTTGGTAGGATTGATCAATAATAGCAGGTGTATCTGTCTAATGATTGTACTTCGACGAACATGGTTGACTAGATCCATTATATGTATTTAGACTAGCCTGCTGACTAGCTGATGACGTATAAATGGGTGTATGTTCCTGCCTATAGTACTGCACTAGAATTGCCTGGTGGGATTGGTATGATGCTGCCAGACGAGTCTGATGGACATCGGAATTAAAACGGACGGGTGTATGTTCCCGCTCATTGCTTGCCACCAAGTTAGGCTGGTGGACTTCTCCGAAGATGGCAGAGATGAGAAACTACTCACAGTTGACTGGATTTCGCCTCGGGCGATTCTTCTTGACTGCTGGAGTTCGAGGAACCTGAGCTGACCACCTGGAGTCGAGACACTCATCATGTTGAGGGTGCCCTGTCGCACGAGTCTGGTAGTGATTGTTGATGGGAGCCCTTGGGAAGGACTCCAGCTTCCTTGAATTAAGGCCCTGAGGGACCTTCTCCTTCATCTCCCCAGAATATGGGAGTGAATGGTTATTTCGTTCTGTGGATAACGACCCGAAACGGTTGGAGATGGTGGTTAGAACCGCCTACTTCTTGATCTCTGGTCATCGTTGTCCGGACAACTAGGTTGAATTATTGACTTGGAGGGATTTTGGAGCTGCCTCCAGAGGTGGAATGGTACCATGTTGATGGTACTCCTTTACCAGTGCATTTGATACCCAACGTTGAAGATGATGTGTAGGGGATGACGTCCTCCGAGCGGACGATGATCTAGCAGGAGTAGAAGTAGTGGCATTCATGGTATATTTATTCACGGATGTGAACATAATAGAATCCATTCTGGAAATGCAGAAGATCCTCGAAAAAGAGTGCATGTTTGATATAACTGACATAATCAAGATAAATTCAGCCACTAAATCTTTTGGATGATCACATGTGTCAATTATTTTTTTTGTTTCCCCTCTCATTGTGTTTTAAATAGGTGCCTAACAAATAAGTAAAACATCATTTTAACATGGTTAAGGATTCATGTCGGGTTCACCATTTTTTGTTTCCTCTAGAATTGGGGATGACCTCATTGATTGAAGGTTCAAACCTTCCAATCAGTTTCTAATGGGTTTTTTTTCAGAACCGAAAACATCCAATGATTACATATCCATTTGGACCTACATTCCAATGTTAGGTGCTCATTAGTTGTGGACTTATGAGGCTTAGTAATTTGCATTGGTCAAGAGGATGGGAGGTCGGACTAATCACACCTTTTTTAGGGGAATTATTGTCTACTCCGGGACTCTCTTAATAGATTTAAGTTATGTTCGTGAACCCTTATTACATTACCAAGTATAAAATGAGCTTTCCTTTAGATCTGACAATCAATTATGGAATATGTAGAAAATTTAGAGAATCTTTTATATGTATTCGAGGTTCTTCATCAATAGAGAATCATCTATATTTTCTAGATACTCTTAGTCTATGGTATACTTCAATACATAAAAGTCTCTTGGTCATTATGATGACCATACTGGTTTTAATGCTAGTCAGTGGGGCACTTGAAGTTTATTCTCATTCAGGAGGACATGGATTATTTTGATGTTGGGATCATACTCGCAGATGGTTGACCTACGTATCCTTTTTAAAAAAAAGGAATCAGAACCCACGTAGTTTGAGTAAGAGAGTATGGTGTTTATTCATGATTTATGGCTCAAAGAAAAATTTCATGATTACTTTTACACTCTATGATCACGTGAGACATGCCCGGTGTGAGAAACAAGAGGTATTGGTGAAACCAGACAATTTTCATTTTAACATGGTTAAGGATTCACGTCGGGTTCACCATTTTCTGTTTCCTCTCGAATTGGGGTTGACCTCGTTGATTGAAGGTTCAAACATTCCAATCGGTTTCTAACGAGTTTGTTCATAGAACCAGAAATATCCAATGATTCCATATCCATTTGGACCAACTTTCCAGAGGTAGGTGATCATTAGTTGTGGACTGATGAGGCTTAGAAATTTTCATTGGTCGAGAGGATGAGAGTTCGGACTCATGACACCTTTTTGAGGGGAATTATTGTCTACTCCGAGACTCTCTTTATAGATTTAAGTTATGTTCGTGAACCCTTATTAAATTACCATGTATAAAATGAGATTTCCTTTAGATCTGAAAATCAATAATTGAATATGTAGGAAATTTAGAGAATATTTTATATGTATTCGAGGTTATTCATCAATAGAGAATCATCTATATTTGATATAGATTCTTAGTAGAAGGTATACTTCAATACATAATAGTCTATTGGTCATTATGATGACCATACCGGTTTTATGGCCACTCAGTGGGGCACTTGATGTTTATTGTGATTCAGGAGGACATGGATTATTTCGATGTTGGGATCGTACCCGCAGATGGGATAACTATGTATCCTTTGTTTAGAAATGGAATCAGAACCCATGTAGTTAGAGTAAGGGAGTATGATGTTTATGCAAGATTGATGGCTAAAAGAAAGATCTCATGATTACTTTTACACTCTAAGCTCACGTGAGTCATTCTCAGTGTCAGAAACAAGAGGTATTGGTGAAACCAGACAATTGTGCAATGAAAGATGCAATGATGTGGGGATTATGTATGTATGAATTCCCAAATAGATGAGGATTAAGATTTACTTCAGGGAAGAAATCCATGTACAGGGTCCATAAAGGTATATGTGCTTCATGGAGATTTGGATACTCTAATCTTGGGGCTTACTCCTAAAGAGGATTCCCAAGTTAGGAGGGGACTAATGATTGGGTTTTATTACTGAGAAAAAAGCCTAGATAAAAAGGAATTATGACGGGTTAAGAGAAATTAAGAATGGAGCTTATTTTTAAGGAGGAGGCCCAGGTTAATGGGATTTGAAAATTAAGGGACTTGGGGCTTACTCCTAAATAGTATGCCCATATTTGAGACTGGGGATTATTCCTTTAAAGGAATTAAGGTTTGGGGCTTACTCCTAAAGATGATGCTCATATTTGGGGAATTATGACTGGGGCTTATTCCTGAAAAGGAGGCCCAGTTTAGGGGACCTGGGACTTACTCCTGAAAAGGAGGCCCAAATTAATGAGGATTTGAACTAGGGCTTACTTTTGAAAAGGAGGCCCAGGTTAAGGATTCTCTCATCTTAAAGGATGAGGTTAAATGAATGAACTCTCTAACTTTAGTGACATGAAGATGTTAAAATCACTATGTTTTGAGAGATGTTCCAAGGAACACCTTTCATATAAGGAAGTCAGTCAATAAAACATGCCATAAATGGATTTTTTAGAGTTTATTGAAGACTGAATCTTGAATAGGAGAAGTGAAATGGCATAAGAGGGGTTAAATGGGAAGGAAGGGAACCCAAAAAGAGAGGGGTGCACAAGTCCTCGCAGGGGCACAGGTACTGCGTGGGTGCGTAAGTATTGGTCGCGCAGGTATACCTGAGTGGCTCATGGGTACTAGTGCGATACTTTCCGTGTAGAGTAATACTTGGGAGATTCGTGACCAAAGTCTTTCGAATCATCCAGAGGTACTTCCGGAAGGGTGGCGCACAAGTTTCAATGAATAGGTAAGGAGGTGCGCAAGTGTGTTCATTTATCTTAAGGGAAAAAACACTTAGGCACCCAAGTGTTAGTGAATTCTAACACTTAGTCCTTATTCCTCTTGTTTAGACCGTCCATTCTAGGTAAAGGATTACCTTAGAAGTGTTTGGAAGACTTGAAAAAGAGACTTGGGCACTCAGAGCTCTAACACTTAGTCCTTATTCCTCTTTTGACTCTTTTTCATTCCTTTGTCGATTTGTGATGTTTTTTTAAATGGATGAATCACTTTGGGCGATGTCATTTCCCTTTCCATTATTTTAGACAATGTGACAAAAATGTGTGTCAACATGGGTCTTTATATTTGACCATTTGTGAGAAAAACAATATCGAATATATGCATATTGTATGTCTGTTTTTTTACATTTTTTCAGATTAGTTTTCTATTCACCCTATGATTGGTGAAGTTTATTTTTTAATATAACTCATACTTTCTGCTATAAATATTTTAATGAATCCGTATAGAATAATCATGATTTATATGTAGAAATTTAAATATGATCTCATGGATAATTTTGGATATGAATTATTTAACCATGTGTGTACCCATAGGGTGAGCCTATTTATTTTTTAAGAATATAGATGAATCAATGAAGCTCTATATTGATTATTTGGATCATAAAAATTTCATAATTAAGAATAAGTATCATCAATCCCTTATTGATGATTTGTTTGACCAACTATGAGGAGCTCTATTCTTCTCAAAGAATGATTCTCATTATGTATATTATCAAATGAGGGGAAAACGTGATTATATAATAAGCACAACCTTCTATATGAGCTATGGAAATTATGAGTTTATAGTGATGTATTATATCTTTTGTAATACCTTCTGTATATTCATGGATTTGATGAATATATTATTTATAGATTTCCTCAATCAATTCACTATAGTATTTATAGTTCATATTATTATATACTCCAAGAGAATAGTATAGAACTAAAATCACGTGATAATTGTGTTGAATTCTATATGGAAAAAGAATCTATATATCCAATTTAGAAAGTGAGATATTTGGTTATAGAAATTAATATTCTTGTGAAATCTATTCACAATAGAGTGAATATCATTAGGTCATTCTATGATGATTGTTAATGGACATTGTCAGAGAATAACCATGGTGACTAAGATACAGTTGTTCATGGATTTGTTGTATATTATCATCCCATTATGATGAATTTATTATTGATATATAATCCACTCAAAAAGATAACTCAAAGTGGATTCATGTTCCCATGTACTAATGAATTCAAAAAACAATCAAGGAGATGAAGAAAATGTTGGTAAGTATGCATACACCAAATAAACCATAAAAGTGAAATGTTCTTGTAATCTATAGTGGTTTATATTAGAAGGGAATGTGATGTGATCTTATACAAAATCACATGATGATAGATTATTCCTCTCATGAATTAAGTTTTCAAGAGAATAATTAACTGAACCATGACTTGGAATTAGCAGTGGTAACCATTCCAATGATTATTTGGTATATTAAATATATAAATAAATGTTTGAAATATACATATTATAAAATATTAAAGCCAAAATTCATAAAAAATATTTGAATATGCACTAGTTATTAGAGTTGGAGTTAATTACTGATTAAGACTGCTAAAAACAATTACCATTTTGGGAAAGAGGCCAAGTAGACTAATTCTTTGAGTTGAGAGATCCTTGATAGCATATTTAAGATGTGGATAACAAAAAAACCAATATTTTTGTATTTTCAACGTATAGAACATGAAATATTGAAGTAATGGGTTAAATTTATCATTCCTAAAGGATTGTTTAACCATGTATCCACATGAGAATTAATGAGGTTCATATGATGAAGTAGACCAAAAAAATAGATCAGAAATGATCTGGTGTTTAACCTTGATTGTAATGAAATAACTTGGTTTAGGAATCGATTATGAGTCCCTATTATAAAAAAATTGATGAAACCAAAATTGGATATTGCTAATAGATCATAATTCTATATTCATCTAGGAAGTACAATGAGGAATAAGTCATTAATGATAATTTTGATAGGATGTCAAAAGAGAGATATTACAGAGTACATATCTCACTTCTTGGTATGCTAAAAATATTATGATGATCAGAAGAATTTTAAATCGATGGAAAACATTTATTGATACATGTATGTAACATGAAACAAACACCCTAGTTTTCATCATATAACTCCCCAAGATATATAAATGTAATAACATCATTTGGTTCATAGTCAATTTCATTAATAATTTGCTAAAATTCTTTTCAATTAGAGAATATTTCTATTTGTATCGACCATCAATTATACACATTATGAAAGTGGTATGATATCATGGATTACCATATTCTATTTTATCTGATCAAGATCAGAGGATAAAATTGAGGTTTTCAAGAACTCTTCAGCATGATATTTTCTTGTATTTGTGTTTTATTAAATACAATCATCCATATATGGCTAATCAGTTTGATAGATCTATTCAAACCTGCGTGTATCTACAATTATCACTTTCATTAGATTTTAATTGTTGCTGGGATTAGTAATTTCAAATTCTAAAATTCTATTAAACTAATAGACTCTACTCAAGAATTCAGATAGATTCATATTGATTCCTCTATAGAAATAGGTTTATAACTCTAATATTCTACAATGATGATAGAGAAAAAAAATTTAAAGTGTCTTATGATAATAGAGGAAATCAAAGAGATGTTTAAATACATTTAGTATCTCATTAAGAAATCTTCGAGTTTACATAAGAGTTATAATGACAATCATCAGGGATATATAGATTTCAAATTTCATGTGAAGATAAAAATGAAAATTTCACTATAGAATATGTTTCTTAATATAATAAATAATAGAATTTTGATCCCTTAGAATATTGGCCCCATCATGACTCTCGATCGAGTAGAGATGAATTTTTTTTTCATGGCACTCCATCGAATCCACTCTCAAGTTTGTGATAGGTTCAATGTATCTCTTTATAGGAAGTACATACTTGATCCTTCATATGAACGAAACTAGAAGGTTATAGTAACATATATTTATACTTCCTATGAAGAAAAAACTAGTATAAATAATTGTTTTTAGATATAATTTTATATAGAAATAGAATACTCACCAAGTTAATGTTTATTAGAGGAAGTATGATTTTATGGAAGCTACAAGGGAACCAAATGATGTCACTAAGATGAAGTATCCTTTTATTTTTTTCATTATAATGATAAATTTAAAGGAATGAAATTTATTTTAAATGGGAATATAATATAACATCGTGAGATATGATTTGTATTTTTTGAAAATTATTTTAAGTTTTTGATAGAGTTCCCTACAAGCAACAATGAGTCTGAACAAACCATGATATAACATAACATTGAAAACCTAGAAATTTGATGAAGAGTTCTATATAATATTATCAACAAATATTATATTTACATAAAAAATTATTTAGTTAATAAAATTGTATTAATTAATTCCTAACAAACTAAAACTACATTCTAATATTATTATTCCCATATTAAAAGACCTATTTTTAAAAATAAATTTATTTTCCTAGGTGTTATGTATTTGAATATGAAAATATATATTATTGAATATAAAAACACTGAATTTAATGAATATTTTTTAAATTTATGAATAATAATTCATACATTAGTTATATAATTGTTAGGAATGAAGATATAATTATTTCATATGAAAATTTTTATTATTTAAGAAATTGTGTTTATGTAGGAACCTATTTTTATATTGATAAATTAAATTAAAAATATGTATTAATAATTATAATCAAATATTTTGATTCAATATTTATTAAAATATTTGAACATCACTATATTTGTTTCTAAATAGAAATTAATTGGCGTAAATTTAGTTTTATGTTTAAAATTACTTTTTCTAAATGTAAAAATATTCAATGAATTTAACACACTAATTTAAATATTAATTTTTACCACATATAAAAACAAAATTTGATAAAATATTTCCATAATTGGAATAATATTTTCCATATTTTGTGATGATAAAACTCTCATTTTTGTTCATAATGATCAATGAAAACATATCTAATAATTATTACATTTATGGTTAAAACTAAATTTTTGAGGTGTTACACTAAGAGATAAATATAAAAATGATACATAAACAATTCTATATCTTATTGTTTATGTATATTTATACCTTATATTATATTAAATTAATATTCATTTCTATTTGTGGACACATTCCAAAAAACCTTACTTTATAAAATTGAAATCAATTAATTTAACCCATATGAGTCAATCTCATCACATATAAAAGGGAACGTCTTCTCCTCCCATTTTCACAAACATTTTAACCTCCATTTTAGAAAATAAGTACACAATAAATTTCATAGATTCCCCCAAGTCATTATTTATCTTCAATATTTATCATAAGACTATCTTAAGAATGGTAATGATATATACCAAATGAGGTATCTCAGAAAAATGAAAATCATCTTATGGGACACCTTTAATGTTTATTTCTTCTTGTAATTTCACTAAATCAATTGTATAAATGCTTAAATAATGATTAAATTTTCACAAATATATTGTAATTTTTTTTATTATGTAAAACCATTTTCCACCACATTTCTATCAAATGGAAAATGAAATTATATCTTGTCCGTATAAAAGGAGTAATACCTCCACGGAGCAATTATGTTAATTTTCAATCACCAAATGAAATAGATGGTTATAGGGTTGGATTTATTTAATATACAAATTTATAATGGTGAAATTAAATTATATATCTCTCAAAAATATGATTTCATTTCTTATTTTAAGTGATTTTTAATGTTTTAAATTTTACATTAATCTTTATATCTCTATGTACTCATTATTTTGAATGAATTTTTTTAAGGGAAGATATATTTATTTCTCACATTGGTTGAGAAACCATTCTCATCCAAATTCATGTTTGTTGAAATTTTTTCAGCAATATTTTTACTTTTACAATATTATTATTTAATGTAATTTTTAACCACGTTTTACGTTCTAAAAAAATGTTTAAAAGTAATAATATTTCCATTTTCTTGAATGTGGGTATTTTCACTTTTTACTAATTGTGTGAAGTGAATAATTATTTTAATAAATAAAAAAAATGGATTTTCCCACCAACATGACTAGAATTATTATTGATTATTCCATTATATTTTTCCATAGTAATTTGTAATTAAATATTTTTACCAAATATTCTTGAAATTTTCAGATTAGAAATAGCTTATTTCAAAATTAAATTATCATTTTCCTTAAGAAATGGTATGTGGATCATTTAATGGTATCATCATCTATGAAAACCACCATTGATATTGATTATGATTCATTGGGGATATGATCCAATAATACAAAAAATAATCATTCTTTCAATTATTATTAATTATTTTGAGGAAATATTGATGAAACCTATTTTATTTTCCCTGGGATATGCAATGATGGATTGAAATATTCTTTCATGATCTCGTGGAATATATTTGAATGGATTAGTATTACGATAATGGTGGGTTAGTTATATCCCTCCAATTATCTATGTAATGATTAATGATTTGTGAGATCAAAATTTCCATTTTATGTTACCCCAATCCCAATAGAGTCTAGGATGGTGGTTAGCATAATCTAAAAGTAGTCATTTTTGTGGTTAGCCAACTAAAAACAAGTTATTGATGTCTTAGTGGGTTCCATTTACTTATGAATTCTATGATCATGATTATTCTATGTTTTTTATTCTTCCATTTAGGATATGTTCTTATTCTTTTTATGTGATCTCAAAGAGTATGATCATTGACTATATTATTATTAATGTATTATAACTTCCAAATCTGTATTCATATATTTTTTACCATGAATTACTGGGTTATAATTTCGAATCTTAATATCATCTTATCATAAGCATATGTTCATGATATGAATATACATGATTATTGACTAGTATCAACCCTTTGTACCCTTACTATGATCTTTAGATCACCGTTTTTTATTGTTCCTTTTCATTTTTAAATGAATAATGGTTTTATGTATGTTATGATTTACATGATTTCTTATTATAATGATATTACTAGGAGATGTTTCAAATTTTCATTAAACGATATTTTTATATATCAATGTATCAAATGAAACTAAACTGTTATAGTTATATACAGTTTATTAAAATGAGTGATTTTTGAGCATTTATCACAAATAATAAAATATTTATGAATTTAATGTTCAGGTTTCCTCAACAAGAACCATTGATAGGTAGTATCCTAGAATTTCGAACATAAGGCTTTGAAAGAAATATCAATATGATTTCAAAAACATAATAACTAATATGAATCTATAATATTAAAAAGAATGAATTATAATATTTAAATAAAAATTTAATTATTTTAGAACCAAGTAATAAATTATATAACATTATTGTTAAGAATATTAGAGAATGTATTAAATACACATCAGAATCAAGATACTGGGAACTCTCTATGTTTATGTTCTTATTCATGTTTTTTTAGAAAATGAATTTAATTATCCTTTTATTTTGATTTACATTATTTATAAACATTACCTTTAATTTTGAATCATTAATATTTTGATGTAAATTTATTTTCAATTGTAATTCTTTTTTTTCTAAAAAACAACAGCTATAATTTTATATGTGAATCACTTCAATTTTTTTCTTACTCCCTGCAATGATTATATTTTTTAATATGTATATTATTCATTCATTTAGTAAATTAATTTCTTTTATACCAATATTTGTTTTAACCTTGAACATAAAATTACAATAGTTCTCTCTAAGGTTTTTTACATTTGTGATTAATCAGTTCCTCCTCCAAATACTTTTTATTATAATTTCAAAACACTAATTTTATCATTATATTGGGAAACTGAACATATTTTTGAGTTGGAATATAACCATAATTACTAGATTCAAAATCAATGAGAAAAAAAATCAACTACCCGATATCATATTTTCATCTACATCACCGTCACCATCAACAAATCACTGCCATCTTCACCTCGCCCCATTCATCCACTCCAAATCTTGTCAACATTCACATCACCAAAAATTTATAAAAATGGTAAAATTTCAATTTAAAAAATTAATAATTTCAAACTAAAACCATCATCACCACCTATGTTGATGATCCACTGCATGTCATACACCCTAACATGTACCATACCCTTTTCCCACAACTCCATTCTAGTTAAAACTATCCCTCATTCATAAGAGAGATATTCCACCATAATGCATCATCATCATTTATAACTCCTAAAAGATCACTAAATCCCAAAAAAACAAAAACAATTGATTCCACTTTATAATATATCATGAAGAAAAATCCCTCTAGGAGCCCAGGTATGGATACAATTCCATGATAGAGAATCACTTCCTAAAATTCCATCTACTGATAAAAAATCATATCTGAAAGTTCCATGATAACAACTATAAAGATATGACTGAGTGATTATTGGTGGAAACTGTGAGCTAGTGTATATTATGGAACAAAAAAAGGACTAAATAGTGAGATGCATTAACCAACATGTCTACTAAACCGTTTTTTAAATCCAGCACCATTATAAGAGAACCAGGAAGCGGCGTTGTCATCATGAAAGAAAACTGAATAAAACCATCCAACTTGTCAAATCAAAATATTAATCAAATAAACCAAAAAATTCCTAAACACATTAAGATAAAGAAAAAATCAAATATATGAAATTTGATACAATCAACTGAGATAAAACAAGGAAATAAAAACAAAAAATTATGAACCAAGGAAAAAGAGAAAATTAATCCTAAAGAATAAGATACCATGTGAAGAAACCAACATTTCCACAACTCACACTGCCATAATCCTAATCCAACCTGAAAAAAATACATCCAACTAGGATGGGGTCATGTGTATTGGACCAGGATGATAGTGTCAGGGTGAAATAGGTGGAATCAAGACCACTCTAGAGCTTGCGAACAAAACTCACCAAAAGGAGGAATGAGTTGGGACAAAGGTTTAAAGGTTCTATCTCTACATGTTATCACCAACACATCACAAGTGGTGCATCTCACCATCATGAAAAACCAAGAATGGGTTCAAGAATAGTGGGATAAACTGAATTTTCATATGATTATGGCACATAGTACTAAGATAAGAGCTAATAAAGAGAAACTCAAGGAGGGAAGAACAATATATACGAAGATGAGAATGAAAAAGGAAAGGAAAATCTAAAATGAGGAAGTCTAGAGAAACAAGAGAATATGAGGATATCTAACATCATCAAGAAGTCCTCAAAAACCAAGAAGGTTAGAACGAAATGGAGATATTGAGATTCAAGAGAATGAGGATCCATGATGATTCATCAATTCAATATGCTTTATCACACTACTCTGTAGCCCATTTTCTTCCCTTGGGTTTTTTATATTCACACATTATGATGGGTTTATGTTTCCATGATTCTGAAATAATAATGATATGTTACGATGATATTGGTGAGCTAATAATTATAAATACTATCAATCAATTCAAAAATGATTACATATAATAACATACCATGTTTGGAACACTGGCAGTTAGCCTAGACCATTATGTTATAATGTCATGGTGGTGAGCCACAACATATGTGTCTAACATGTAATATATTTGATATTCTATCAGATTCGTCTCATAATTACTATTTTCTTAGGATACAATTATATTAAATGATTATTTCATGAGACTATTTAAGATTTATCTCTTTTATGAATCCATTATTATTAATATGTCACCATCATGTTTATTTTGATTTTCCATTATTCTGACTTTATGCTCGCCCTTTCCTTTTGTATCAGTGTATTATAATTAATATATTGATCGAAAGATGAAAATATTTATGAAGAATAAAATAAATAATAATGAAATATTTTTTAAGACAGTAGAGCTACAAATTTCTAGCTTTAATTTATGAACTTTTGATAATTTTTTTTAATATTATGTGTTTGAGATGCGGGTTATCATATTCAGTAATAGAGTATGGTCTCTATATTTTTAGTAATTATATTATATAATTTGAACAGAAATTTATCATAAAGGACTGTGATAGAAACATAAAATGAAATAAGTTAATATATACAGGCCTTTTATATGGTTCAATTTTTATATTTATAGTTTTCCTTTTATATGAAAATAATTTGATTATTATTATACATTAATTTATCATGTTTATATAACTAGATGTAAATATTAAGAATGATTTTATAATGAAATGTGAAAGGAAATAAAATAAAATAGTCGAGTGAGATGAAAAGTATGATGTGAACATGTTTCATGATTCTAATGGTTGTACTTACTCAACATACTCAGGTTATGATTAATTAATTGATCTATGTCTAGAATTGTCATATTTCCAAGATAAATAAATTGATTTTTGTGTAATTTATGTGATAAAATCATCTATATTTTAGTGATTCCTTGGATCCTTTAATTTTAGAGTATATAATTAATTTAATTTAGAATACATTATCTACAATTGAATTCGCATATTAAGATACTGGTATATTGGGTGTATATCAACTAGAGGGATATAATAAATAATATAAAACTTTTTAAAGACATAAAATTTATTGAATATAATAGAATTTTATTACATATTTTCAATAACTATTTCACATCATCTCTCTGTATAAAAATTAAAAGGGTGTTTTTAATGTAATAAAAATGTAGGATGAATAAAATGGATCATATGTGGAAAACATGAAAAGGATAAAAATGTTTTCCTTTGGATATTTTACTGACCGCAAAAGTAATGTGGACCATTTCATTAGTGCCCTCAAACTAGGTATTCAAAGAATATTGTTGATTCTACACATTAATAGGTATGAAGAAATATTTTTTATGTGACCATAATGGGGAAATGGGGACATAGATAAGTATAAAAGAATTATGATTTGGGACATTAATTGCCTTGAATAACAAGTAATATGTGATAATGATTTTAAATCTATTCCCTTTGTTTTTTATTTTCATTATTTTCAAAATTCCTTTCATGTATCATCTCATAGTCTTCATCTGAGGCATTAACATTGTGTAACTCTTCCAGCCACTTCACTTTGGATTGTATGAGATATTCAATTGAAGTAGTGAGGTCCCATCATCCTTACTCACTTTATCCCATCCGTTCTATAGATATGATAGGAAACCCATATTCCCGCTTTTGTCGATGGATCACTTAGCACAAATATGGATTTTTATATAACCTAATTTGTTGATATTTATATCCTGACCTTGATATAAATATATTAAAAATCAGATAGGCAATTTTTCCATCCATAATACAATATTAGGGGTCTGGTTTTTTGTGCTTTTCCCTTTATTACCCACTTTTTTGTTCATTATGGGACTTTTATTCAGCCGATTGGTCTTAGTGGGGTTTAAGTATTTTTGTTTATTTATCATTAATTCACTCATGCCTATATTTCATTTCATTCATTTTATCCTTCAAATCATGTGTTGTTTGATATATTGAGACCCAAAATTGATTAGAGAATTTTTGGGACTCTATATTATTATTCTTAATAGTGGAAATTTAAAAGTCTAACTCTTAAAATTGGTTACCTTAGTTACTCAATTCTCTGAGGGGTGGTACTAAGGTCACATCATTTTTTTCATGGATCCTACCTTTTCCACAACTCTACCTCAACTATACACTTCACAACCACATTAAATTAAAAGAAACTATTCATTATTTTGACTATATGAAAATAAGAATCCAATAATGGATTATTCTTGGATAAACTATGAACAATCCAAAGTTTCCAGTAGAAGTGACCACTCCTTTTGGACTTTCATCAATCCCAAAAATTTAAGAGGTTTGTATGAATTCCATAAAAACATGTAAGCATCATGAATTAATTCATACCTGAGATGAATACCCATTAATTAATTCAAAAAATATACTTTACACTATTTTACTTCATTATTATTGATATATTATCCATCATTATCTCTTAAATGAGCCTATCCACATTCCTTTGTTTAATGGTTTTCTATTTCGTCAATATGGAAATTTAATGGAATGCTTTCATAGTCACCAAAAATTAACATGTATCCACTATAATCATATTTCATCAATGTGCATGAGTTATATTCTCAAGTCGAGTACAGTGGATACTTTAGTTCACTAACACCATAATGCTGAACGTTTTATTACCGTGTTAGTCACCATCAATTTAAATTAAGAAAATTTTAGGAAAATGGTTTATAAAACTAGATTATATGAAAAGAAATCATGTAATGGATTGTAAAAAAAGTTCCAGTTTTGTGATCCATAAAGAGATAGTGGCCAACATAATTTCAAATAAGTGTAAAAATATTAGGGGTTTAAAATGGAGAGGAATACAATGGAATGTCAGGAAAATCATTATATTATTCAAATCCTAGTTCCCATTAATGTAAATTATTTATATAATAAAAATAAAAAGGGATTATTGGAAGGATCATGGGGGTATAGTAAAATCCTTAGAAATATTGTATTAATCATGGAATTAGGTGAAATGGCTCTAGGTATCAAGCACTTCTATAGTATTTTGTTACCTTAGATAGTTCGATTCATTAAAAACCCTTTCGATGGAGTGAAGAGAAGGATTACTTCGCATGAACAATATAGCCAAATATTAATTAAAAAATTATGAAATCTCTATGAAATCAAGAAGAAGGATTGTATCCACTTGGTATAAAGTAGTGCGAGGGTAAAGGGGAGATCCCCCCAACCCATTGAGGAGGGTTGGGATTCATTTCCATCAGACTTGTTTTTGAATCAGGGCCCAAGCTATTTAATCACTATAGTAAAAGACTTCCATAGTCACCTCTAAGGTATTTATTTTTTTGAATACATTATAAATATACATTAATTAAAATATTTCAAGTGTTTTGTAGATGTAAAAAACAATTATATTATTCATTCACATGATATCCACATCTATTTTTCTCAATTGTTTCATGTATAAGTATTATGAATATACCCCTATTTATTCATCATTTTCTTATTTCCAAACCAGATTATCCCTTCATTCTTTATATTACATGGAATTATTTTTCTTCTAAACACCTTTATTAAATAATTACATTAAATTCACTCTTCATTAATACAATAAATTACAACATGAGTTGTCATGCTTTGCATCTTCTTATTCACATCATGATTATCTAATTAAACAATAAATGAATTTATAATTAATTGTATGAAATTTAGATAGAAGCTCATCACATTGTCTTTTATTCATATAATGAATCACTAGATCCCTGAGATATTTAAAGAATCATGATCATCATAAAAACCATCATAATTTATTTTCCACTTTGATCAGAAATGTAGTTTTAAAATTATTTTATTTTGATAATCTCATATAAATATAGAAGAGATATCTTTAGTCTCATATCATTCTATATTCTGCAATTCAATTTTATATCATTTCATGACATATCACCATGATGTTTTGATATATAAAGAATAAAATGACAATAATTTAATTTTTTACATTCGTTGGAATTCAATTATAGAAAAATATAATTTCCATTATGATATCTTATTAACAATACTTTGAAAGAGGATTAGGTATATTCTGTGTTTTAGTATCTTTAATATCTTATATATCTTAAACATTAAATAACTTGTAAGGGGTAGTTTCATTATAGGATACATTTTTCTTATAATATGTATCATATGACCTTGAATGAAAAGAAAACTACATGTTTGATACAAATTTCCCAGTACATGTGATTTCTTTATCTTACAGATTGAAGATATCATATGATTTTTATCCTTCTTACATAGAATACATTTAACCGATGTTGAATGTAGCATAATAGGTCCACATGTCTAATATTGATCTATCATCTTATGAGATTGATATATCATAAAATTTAACTTACATTAGTAAATGGATTTTAATTTTTTAAAAAATATTAACACTAATAATCTGATCCCTACAACCTCTAGGATGATTATGAGAACCATTGTAGTGTTCGTGAAATATCCATTTTCAATCTAGACTAAGAATTTCTAGAATTACTATTATAAATTTAAAACATCATAAAATATATATAGTTAGATCAAAATAACATAAAATCACTTTTGAATATCATGAAATAATTATTCCAATTATCATAATAATTCCAAAATCTTCCAAAAATATTTAGATTCACTTTAAGAGATTTTAATTGTCATGTATAGTATTTCAATATACTCCAATGTATTTATACATCATGATTCAACTTTATTCTTCAAAACCATTCATCACAGTCTATTATTTAATAAATAAAAAGGCTTTTAGTAATAGAACATGATTATAGATTCATTAACACATAAAAATATATTTTCACTTTATTTAAACATATTTAATCCATAAATTCATGATATTTCATCTTAAAATCTTTAAAAAAATGTATATATCACTACAATAATTCTATTAAAACATTAAAAAATATATTATAAATACCATCACATCAATCCTATGATATATGGTATACATACCAAGAATAATTTCATTTATATTTAAACATCAATTATATGAATCTTTATTTTAATATCTAATGGTATCCAACTGTATTTTACTTTACCCATAATGTAATGGAAAACCCACAATATTCTATGATGGGATACCCACTCCATTCTTCAACACTCATAAATTCATTTACTATGATGACATTCACATTGAATAAAAAACAAAATCAACTTTATTATTCTGTTTAGAGACATTGATCTCACTAATTGTATTTGTTTTTAATACTAATTATCTCTTAAATTAAATATATATTCTCATATTTATTGAAAATAAATTCAAATTATGAATGTTATTATCCCTTATTAACACTCAATGGAATGGATATAATTTTTATACACACTTCTGGATAGAAAAAATTGTAAGGAATGATCCTATAATCTTTTCAAAAACTATACTCTCACCTTTTGATATACCACATCGATTTTGATTAGGTATATCTATATGGTGATGGTGTAAATACATCTTCTTTCAGAAATATTCCATCAACCTACCTACACTATATCTATTAGTCGAAACCTAATGAAGAAAATAATATTAAATAACAAAGGATAATAAAGTGTTTGGTTAAAAATATCAATGTGATACCAACTCTGGAATTTTTCTCAATGAGATGATCAAATACATATTCAATAAATTTTATAAAAAAGAACATAATTTTATAGAAAACATCAAAAAACATTTTAATTTTTTGTTTTCCACTATTTATATTAGACATTCCTTACACATTTATTTCTATTTTCAATATAGATTAAAATTTAATATCGAGAGTTAAAAAACAAACCTCATTTTCAATTTTGTAGGGGACTTATAGAATTACATATTTAACATAAATGTGTTGATAAAT
The DNA here is from genome assembly GCA_963277665.1 of Viscum album. Classification (NCBI taxonomy): domain Eukaryota; kingdom Viridiplantae; phylum Streptophyta; class Magnoliopsida; order Santalales; family Viscaceae; genus Viscum; species Viscum album. The sequence goes on along the minus strand of OY728143.1, from coordinate 2,143,746,837 downwards.
TTCAGTTTCACAACATTTTTATATCCTGCTCATGGTATTCCCATCAAATGTCACTGTTTTTTATTTTATTAAAAAATGATCATGATAAAAATTGATATTATCTAAGATGGATAGAATTTATTTATATTATACAGACATCAAGGAATTTTTTTTCTTTTCATTATTCTTTACGTTCATTTATTTTTTCAATGTTTCGAAAATCCCCATTAAATTTAAATAAAATGGATTTCAAATATCTTATTAACGTGAGAAAAAGCGAGGAAATGTTATTTTAGACATAGAGACTTCATTCCTTAATGGTCAAAATGCATTAGAGATCTTAACTCTTTCCTTACTATTTTCCTTCCAAATAATTTCTTCTTTATGTAACATGGATTTTTTTCAATTTCAAATATATTCATACAAGAATATAATTATTTACCTTATATAACAATGGATATTTATTATTTTATTCCTATTCCATTTTTTACCTCTTCAAAATCATCTCTCTATAATTATAAAATTCCATTCTTAACCTGATCATCCATCATCTTTAGTATTGAATTATTTATAGAAATATTTTTAGTAATAAGAGTATGAGGTTTTTTAAATTAATTTAATTTTGTCTAGGAAACAAAACCATTCATATAAAAACCATATCTCCTTCCATCATATACCTTCTGCAGTCACTTTCTTTATATTTTGAGTTTCACTAATATGGTAACCTATCAAATTGATAAGAATCGATGTTCTCTAACAAGAAAATATTCTTTTTTCTCTATATTATTTAATCCCTTTTATATTTTATCATTTCAAATTTAGAATTTATTTTTCTAGGAATTTTTAAATGTCCTATTATCTGACCCTTTAAAAAATAATTAAATTAAATCCATTTTGGTTTTAAATTTACATCAATATTCCTTCGTTTCTGCTATGGTAAGATTTCATTATTTTTCGTCTTCATTGGTTTATTCCTTATAGAATACCTTTTATATTTATTCACCTAGTTTTTTCCTTTAAGTCCTTCTCACATCTATAAAAGTGTTATTTGGTCTGACATATACCAAAAACCATAATGATAGTGTCCATCTGTGTTTTCAAATACGTATAATCATTTAATGTAATCCAACCTAATCATTGTCGATAGATTTCCACTTTTAATTAATTGTTTTAAAAATATATCTTCATTATTTTATAATTTTCAATAATGATATATATAATTTCAATGATTATATTTTCTATAATTTTTTCTTAGAAATAAATGGATATATTTTTATAAACCATTGGAAAAACCAACAATACCCAAAAAATGCTATTTATTCTCTACATTATTGTTGTCTAATTTTTTTAATTTATATTTATTTTTGGATATAAACACCTTTATTTAGGGCACTAATTTGTGGAATTATTTTATTGGACATGGTTACATTCACCTTTGATAATGTTGTGAAATTTATAGCATTCATCTTAATCCATATATATCTATATTTTCACTTTACTCATTCACTAATAGTATTAAAGGATTATATTTTTTTAGAAAAATAGCATTTTTATATAGTTGAAGGAGAAATACAGAAAATAGGGAAACATGGGAATATAGAACAAGTGGAATCATACGGTTTTAAAATAGTTCAAGACTAAAGCATAATTAATAACAAACTTCATCCACTCTAACAGAAAATAACCTACTCTAATAAAGGAAGTCATTATTTGATTCAGGGATGCAATAGGTGCCATGAAATCGACAACCTAGTTCCCCTACCACTCTTTGTAGGTAATATCAAAGTGATTTCTTTGGATTGGTTTTCACATTACATTAAGATAGGTAATATTCCATGGAAAATGGCCAGTATATGATATTTCTTTTAATAGGATTAGATAGTCCATTTCCACCCCATTATGCATTATGTGTCACTGCCTGCACAAATACGGCCCTGTGAACATCATCTACGCCTCAGACTGTAAGGCATCACCCCTACCATAGAAGGTTGAGAATGCTGCTATATTCAATCCCTCTTTTTTCAAGATGATGAATCAACCACACATCTCCCACCTGACCAGAGAGTCATCCGTGTTGATATTGTGCCAAAATTGTAGTGGATTCCAGTGAAACTAGTGCCCCTATCTATGATCACTAACGTGGATGAAAAGAAACTGGTTTGAGACAAGGCCTCAAATGGCTGGTGCAACATGGTAGTCCACGCATAACCAGACTAGGTCATAAAACTAGTTCTTTACATTGAAGAGAATACTAATCTAATAACCATGTGTGCTTTTGTGGTTCACTACATTCTTTTCCATCCAGATAATGTAGCACCCTGTCAAAAATGTTACCGCCCTCAAATTTTTCTCAGTACCACGATCCCCCGCTCCTTGAAACCGCGCGCTAAGGAAGACATCATGCATTTCTCCCTAACCATTCCATCATGTGAAAGCACCAAAGTCCCTCTAAACCCAACTATACCACTCACTATCATAGAATATAGGGAACAAAATTTCTTTCATGGGATCTCGACATCAATAGAACTAAGAAACGAAGTGCACACCCATGTGTTTAATGTTTTCTTCAGTGGGAAGAGGTCATTTCCTCACCCGCCACACTGAAAAAGAATATTTAAGGGGACTTCACTACACCACAACATCACCCCCAAGGGTAAATATTGTAATCAGGCCTCGTCATCTCAGTATACTCCATTAATGAATACTCCCCCGACATGCACCTAGTAAAAATACAGTTATCATGTTCTTCGTTAATACCCACATTATTGAAAATAGCCAATTGATTTTCATAATGAATGGACTGAAGAAAACTCAGATGTCTGTTAGCCTCGCAAAATGAAACATTTAGGGTGGGAATCCTGGGAACCAAAACTTTCATACCCCCAAATCATGAATCCAAAAATTTATGCTTCTTGGCCCCACCAACCAACTAGAGTGTTGATGCATGAATTCCATGTATGGATTAATTAGGTTCCAAATCATAGATGACTGCATCCCTGATTCATTCATGTTCATCCCATATTTACCCTACATCATCCTAACCCATACTGTTTGGCCTTACAACACCTCTCATTAATGTTTAGTATCAATCACCTACATGGTCAAGGTAACACTCTTCAAGTTGATTCCCCCTTTAGATAGAGGTCTAACAAGACTCTTCCCCAACAACTAGTGATTTTTTCCATCCATCAGCCCATCAAAAATTAAAAGACACCATATTCCTATATATTTTATCAATAAAACTTTTAGGATCCATCAGGGTGGACATAATGTGCATGGGAATGTAAATAAGGACACTATTCCGAAGGGTTATGTAGTCTCCAAAAGAGAGGAATCTACTTTCAAAATTGTAGATGCCCCCCATGATCTTGCCAAAAAGAATATCAAAATGATTAATTATAAGAGGTAAAGGACTCCCCAGTGCCCTATTGTACTCCATACAGAATGCACCCCTACACATATTCAAGATATCATCAAGGGGCATATCCTTTATTTCATACATTTTATTGCTTGTATAATATATGCTTTTATCCCTCTTCACTACATGCCCACTCCACAAATAATAATCCCCTAGAATCTCATTCATCCTCTTCACTAACCTCTTACTACCATTGTTAAACAAAATTGTATCTTCCACTAACATCAATTGTGATATACACCATTTTCATACCTAATCAGATAGGGTAGGAATTTTCCCATGCGAATGCCATATTTGATATTGTAGCTAAAAGAATTTTGGGAGATGATGAAGAGATAAGGGATAAATGATCTGCTTCACTATGACCTCCACAATCCCTGAATAACCCAAAATTCATACCCAATAATGAGAATTTATTATCAAGAATGTGTGATATTTTATTCCTAGATTTTGTTTAGGTTTGATAAGGGGAAGATTCCCAATACTTCTTTTCTATATATTTATTCTTCGTAGAAGTATTAATCCCTTCAAGTATTTTTATTAAGGAAATTATCTTTTCTAAAGATTGTTAATATTTTTCAAGACTATATTCCTTAATAATTTTCATTAATTATGATTAGGGATTATTAATTCATGGTTATATTTCTGGTCATCATGTGCTTTAGTCGTTGCTTCATATTACATTTCAAATTCACGAACTTCATTCGTAGGAATTTTTCTAAAAGAAATATAACACATATCATTTTTTAATTATTTTATATTTGACTAAAAACTAACCATCCATGATACTAATAGTTCTTTTCTATTACACTTATATAGTTTGGACCATCTTTTCACAAGGGTAACAATCCATTTATTTCTCATCAAAACTATATTTCATGTTTTCTTAAAGCACTAAAAACATCTCTCAACTAATTTAATGGCGTTTCTCATAAGATTTCAACTGATTGTTTAGAGAGTTTATAATTTTTAAATGAAAAGATAAAATTTTATTCATTTTTCTATATTATCTATTATTAGTGATTTATCCTTATAGAAATCATAGATTAACCAAAATATTAAGTGGGATATCAACTATGGGATTTATTCATATATTATCCAACCTCAAATTAATTTTGTTCAACAGTTTCAAGAATATTATTTTAATTATCATTATATTCATAATTTTATCATCATAAAAAAACAATATCCAAATTTACTACCTTCTACTAGAGGTGGTTCCACATTTAATTTTTTCACTCATATGTTCTCACTCTATCTATTCTACATATATTAAAATGTATATTCCAAAACATCAAAACAAAAAATTATATGGATGTGACCATAATTATTTATACAAGACACTTCCAATCGAAATATATTGTTTATATAACAATGTAAAATTCATATGGAATAAAAATGAGAACCAATCGGATTGAGTCGAATTATGTGAAACCAATTTTTGTGCCTCAGAGAAACTGTGAAAAAATATAACAGAGAGATGAATTAGGTGTTGACAGATTTTTAGTAAATTATAAATAATTTATTAGTAATTTGTTATGTTTAATTTTCCATAAACCCTTTTTCATATGGAGATAATAATATATATATATATATATATTTACTTTATAAATTACACTTCATATAATGATGGAAAGAGGAAAAGTTTGGTATATGTGTTTTTATAGGGTTCAATTCTGTTATGGGAATCCTAATCCATATTTTTATTTTCATTAATTAAGTCATAGATTCAACACTATAATGGTTTCATTAATTTCAGTAATAATAGCGTATTTATCATCCTTAACCATCTTACCACATTATATTGTAGAGTTTTTCACTGTATTACACACGTAATCTCTTCCTTCTCCAATATTTTCATTATTATGATATCCCACAAATTTAAAGACCTCCTCAACTTTTGAGGTAGATCATTGATCTATCTAGGAAATTATCATCACCCAATAATGTGATATATTCCATCTAAATATGTATTCTTAAATTTCTTGATAAAATTCAAGAGGAACATCATACAAATTAGCTTATTTTTTCTACATGTATTTCAATCATTTATCATATTTTTTTCATTATCTAAACATTAATATATAAGAAACTCAACTATAAATAATTTATAGGAAAACCCAAAATGATGGTGAACTTTATCACTGATTCCTCTTAGCTAAATCATAGATTTTATGGTACTAAGAATCATAGGGACTGGTCTTAAACTAGCTTCAACTAATTATTTTTTATTTGGCATCAAGAGACTGGTTCATATCCATAGTAAGACGTATGAATTATCTCAATTTTATTATTATTATATACATATATGGTTTATCATCTTATATAGTGGTTTAGATTCTTCTTCTTTTTCTTCCTTGAGAGGTCTTTAAATCTATTGGCTCACAGTATAGTGCACTACCATCTTGAGTTATTCCACTCCCTTTATCTTTCTTAATAGGCCATTCTATATTTTGTATTAGAATCCTCATTATAATCTTATAGATTTTTCAATTCACATAAATTGAAATATGTTATGTGTTATGTGGAAGAAAAAAAAATCAACACCTGAAATTTTCTCATAATCTCTACTTATGCTTTGATCAACCAATATCTAAAATTATGCTACTAAAATACTTTTGTTTTATGTTTAAAATTTTTTATTTGTTTAGTTTATTGACCATTCATTATTCTAGTGGAATTATATTATTATTACAAAAAAATTTATCAACTAAAATATGTATTTTATTCAAACTCATGGGATGGGAAAAAATGTACAACATCAATGGTTGGGTTATGTATCTTATAATTTTTTGAATCAAAATTAATTAAACTAGAATAAAAATTAGGTTAAATCATTTGGAATTAAGATATCCTATTAGAAAATTATTTTAATAAACATCATGAATCACAAAATCCTTGTGATTTTCAAAACAATGAATTATAACACATGAACCATATGAGTGTAATTTCCTCTATGATCACAAATATAAATTATGAAATATTGAAATTTTAAAAGCTTCGATATGAAAAATATTTACCACCTAAATATCATCCCATAAAAAGTCTGTAACTCTTTTTGGGATCATGTATCAACAAAGATTCATCATTTTTTGATCTTTAAAGAACAACTGTTATATCTTTTTCTTATCTTTTCATCATCAAAATTTAATTCTAGAAAAATTTTATTTTTAGTAGCATATCGTACTAAAAATGTAATATGTGTATTTTAGATATAATATATGATTCATATTCATATATATCACTTATATCTTAGATTATTTGTATCTTATATGATCCAATATTCATTATTTGATTGGAAATCCTAGAAGACATATTTTTTGTTTTTATTAGAACACACAACCCCAATAGTATTTGACACAAAACATTATAAATTATTTATTCATCTTAAAAGTTGTTAAAATATAATTATATATGAGTTTATAGATAGATAAGACTCAACATGTATATAGTTTATCTTACAAGATCCACTTATCTTATATAGAATTTCCATCTTATGGTATCTGGTTACCTTATGAATTTATCATCTATTATGAAATATACTACAAGATTAAATAAAATAAAAAACCCATAAAGTTAAATGATAATAACATTGTTCAACCTATAAGAATCAATTTAGGGTTAATAAATTATCCATTTTTATTCTAAACATAAAAATTTTCTAAAATCATCTAATTAATTCAAAACATAATTGAATTGACCTTGGCCACCAAAATCACTAAAAATAACTTTTTAATATCTCAAAATAATTCAATTTATTATAAATACTATTTCAAACATCTCCATATATTTCAAAATATTCATCATAGAATTTTAATACTCAGATAGATTATGTCAAAAAACTTTATTGCCAATAAAAATCCAGGTTTGTCTTAATCATTCAAAATTTGTTATCCATTTGATTTCATTACTAAATTAACTAGTCATTCAAAGAAACTCATATTGATGGATTTATCCATATATTAATAAATAATTTCACTCTTTCTAAGGCCATTTCTTTGATTTCCCATTGATTTTTCATCTCATCCTTCAAAAAATAGACGTAGATGATATTTAACGATTTTTATCGTCACTTGTCAGTATATATCCGGAATAGAAATCACTATTTTCTAATATATTTTATATTCCCCATGAAAATTTTCACTTTCAATTGACATTAAATTATATGAACCTTCTATTAAATATCAATAGGAATCCTACTAAATTCAAATTTACCCATAATTTATTGGATGAACATCCAATTACATTGGATGGATACTCTCTTAATCACCCAACACTCTTACAAAAATTGAATTCATTATATACAAATTTAAATAAATAAAAAATCATAATAATTTATCCATTTGGGTTCTACAAAATTACATTATAATATATAATTATGAAGATAAAATTATAACTTTTTCAACAAGATTTAAAATAATTTTTTGAGAAGTAAAATAATCCACTTCAATAATTTTGTAATAAATTACATATTATCATAAACAATGTAAAACATTTACGTGATGAAGTATGATAACTAAATAATCTAAAATTTAATTAAAATTTAATTTTATATATTCCCAAAATTTTATCTTATCTTACAAAATATTTTTATACATTTAAATGAATGTGTAGAAAACATAAAAGTGGTAAAAAATTCACTATAAAATAAATATTATCCATGCAAATAAGATGGGAAATTTTTAAAGAGGCATTTAATAATAAAAAATTATTATACTCACATATACATAAAAAATTATGAGATAAAAATTAATATGTTATGATTAAAACTTATTTTTGATAAAAATTATAAATGATATGTAATTTTTAATAATAAACATTAGAAAGTTACGATAACTAATAATCATAAACATCGTTCTAGGAAAATAAAGGATCCCTTGAGGTGATATGGAATAATATAATAATCGAACTCATATAATTTCATGTTAGGATGGTTTGACATACTGAACACTATATTTATCAATTTGATACTAGAATATGGAAAAACCATACAGAGAGAAAATTGATAAATTTGGGTTATTAAACAAAGATTGATCTTACATTAATGGAAAACTCATATATTGAACTCCCACATTACTACAAGATCATTCACATGATGTAAATGGAGTTGTCCTATCAATATAATAGAATAAAATATAACATATTACATAAATAAATAAAACATGTAATTTCATATATAATTTTTGAGAAGAAATTAAAAATAATACCATAAATTTTTATCAATTATGTAACAATAATAATCGGCCTTTATCATTAATACATATAAAAATAAATTATTTCAATATAATAAAATTAAAATGAGAATAATCCATGGTATTTTGAACAATTTACATCATTATAAATTTCTAAACTTGTTAACATTCTGTTCATTAGTGAAACAACAGTAAATTTTAGGAAATCATTTTTATATATCATAACAGAAAACATTGAAAAATTGAAATGAAAACATGATTACATAGAAATAATTACTGTATAATTAACCTGTATATGTACAAAATAACCCTAATCAATTGAAAACAATACTAAAATATATTTTGAAATATTCTCATGGGAATTTGTCTAATTTACTTAACAGAAATAAAAGTTTTAATTTTAAAAAACATGTTTCATGAATTTTTTAAGTTACAACAAATTTTTAGGATTATAATCATTATAAATAAATTTTGAAACCCAAATAACATTGGAAAATAACAATAAAATCAATACAATCATAAATGAAATATGTTTTCACATTAACATTTTTCAAAAACATAAATTTAATAAACAATGAAATAATTGATTAATAAATATTGGATAATCCATGGAGCCAACAACCATAATCCTTGATTCCATTTTACATTTTTTGTGACAAAAAAAATTAACCTTGAAATATTAAAAATTATCCTTATATAGTGGTTAAGAATCCTAAACATATAAAAACACAAAATAAATGTATTCAATGTACAATAATTAATCTCCATGGATATGGGGAATAGAAAAAAAAGAAAGAATAATAATAAAACATGGAAGAATCAGGGAATCAAATAATTAAATCATACAATTTCTTGATTAAAATTACTCAAATGTATAATGTATAAGAGAGATAAATAAATTAAAAAAAATAGGGGTATTAAAATATATATTGGGGATGAAGGGAATAAATGGTTTAAAAGTAAAGGATTGGTAATGTTGGAGTTTGATATCCCTATAACTGAGTAGATCACATGGTTTACTTGCATGGATTGGGAAAATATATACCAACTATGCTATATATACTTTATTAATGCCAAATACCCAACATGTGTAGGCTACACAATCATTCCTCACCATGAAGTATCTAGGGAAGAATTTATAAGACATTATATTAAACTATATATTCACACTAATCAATACATGGTATTTTCAAAATATCCTTATGAAAAATATCACATGTAAGATTATACTAGACATTTTCTAAAAATAATTTGATATCTATTCATCATATAAATTTTTTAAAAAAATTAATAATTTAAACCTATAGTACCATCATAATATAAAAATATATAATTAATGTAAAAATTTGAAAAACGGTGTGTTAAATAATGTCCCAACCCACTATAAGGTAAGGTGATTTTGGATGTTTACATATTTTCACCTCTAACATGATGATATTCTAGTGTTACAAATAACCTTGAAAACATATAACAAGAGACAACATCATAATTGAATCGATTTAAAAAATTTAAATTCCACAAAACAGTGGGCTAAACATCATTCATAATAAAGGGATTCTATATTAAGTATACACAGAATATGTGTCACTGTACTACTATCTGTAACTAAATTACTCTACATTATCATGAAATTTTGTAAAGGAATTCTACCAATCTTAGGATCACTACCCCTCTCTCTATTGACTCTCAACATCAAGAAGGAGTTACAAGGAAATATGCAACCCATGGGTAACTCAAAATAATCATCAATAAAATGATTGCCACAAAACAATAATGGCATATTTATTGTTATTAAATTTCAATTATAAAATTAATATATTCAATGAATTTCCCTCAAATAACAATTTTCTATTATTATTATAGATGTGTCAGTACTATTAATAATTACAATTATTATTACGCATACCTATATTTTATTCAATTCAATGTTTTAAATTATAATATTTTAATTTCAAACATTTCACCACTTAATTGGATAATTAAACCATATATAATCTTAAATTTAAAATATCCAATGTTATTGAAAATAATATTGAATTAAAAAAATATTCAAATGTTTGAATCTCAATAAAACAATTCAGAGCCTTATTTAATGACTATAATTTAAACATGTAGCCCTAAAAATTTACTAGATATAACCATGATATTTATTATCATTTTGTGTCCCTATTATAATTATACATCCCAAAAATTTAGATAAAATCTTATTTTCAATTCATTGATAATATCCATATGATCGTCTTTAAAATCCCCCAATTATAGGCACATTACAGAAATACCACTTGAGTTTTACAACAGGATATGATTATAAATATAATAATTGCTACATAGAATTTTCATTGCAATGTATGGTGTTTTGGTATCTCCCCATGGATTATATATAAAAAAATTACCAAGAAAAATACGTATTGTGTAATGATAAAACGTGTTACGATGTTATAGTCTAACAATGGATAACTATAGATTCATATATTTTTTATGATTTCTCTTTTGTGATGTTGAAAAGATTATTGATGTATGAACAATGTAATTTTTGAAATGTGAACCACCTCTTTTAACAAATATTTCTTACAGAAACTCCTCGAAGGCATGATCAACATTATTAAACCATTACCAACTCTCCCATCATAAAAATAATTCCCAATAATTTAAATTATCAAAAATATTTTAAAAGGAATTAAATTTAATATAATACATATATCATGATATATTTATATAAAACACATCACATATACCAACTTACAAACATGTACTCAAATTGTTCCAATATTATGTTAAAATCCAATTCAAGTAACCATGGATTAAAAAATCTAACACATTAGCATTTTGTAAATGGAAGATATCCCCCATGAAATTCAACTTTCTAGAAACCATAGTACTGTTAAAATTCATTATTAATCAATGTATGTGTATGTAACCAATTGTTAGGGTAGAAAACAATATATCATGAGAGAATTAAATACAATATTTTTGTCAATAATCTCCGAGAAACCACCTATATTAAAAAATTAAAGATATCCTTATACTCCCCCAATATTCTTCTATATAAATTTCATTCAATATCATCCCAATAGGTCATCTCTTTCCCCATATCAAATATCATCCTAAATTTACATTTCATCCACCATTTAAGTAATTACATCATCTCTATGTTCACATGGTTGAAACTAATAACATTCCCACTATAACATAAATCCCATATATTTAAATGAATTAAGTTATATCACATTGATAACACACCTAAATGATTGTTCCTATTAAAAAATGATGTGAATAATTATACATTAAAAATATTGGTAGAGAGAGTTTTGTAAACTCATCACGTTAAGGTAGGTGATCAAAAATCATTGTTAAAATAATTCTTGCAAAATACTAATGTAGAAAGCGGATTTCAGAAAATGTATGTTACCTATTAATTCATTCCACAAATATCCATATTGAGACCTCTTTGTTTTACCACCTCATTAATAAAATGATAAAAAATTAATATGTTTGATCTACTATGTTGTAAAAAATATTATACCATTTCAATTAATCTCTTATTATCATAATGAATCACCATATCCACCTCAACATCTTTATCTTGATCACCTAGTATCTAATCATCCAAAAATAGTTTTGTAGACACGTTTATAGATGAAATGTACTCCACTTCCTTCTTGATAAGATATTCAGTATTCTTATTTTTTCTATCATATCCTATATATTTACTCTAGATAAAATATTAAACAGTACTTGTAGAATTTTTATCAATAGTGTGTCTAACCCAATTAATACCTAAATATACATAATAAACATGATCATTTACAACATTATACATAAATCCATAATCAATTATTCCTTGAATGTATCACATTTTTATTTATATTTCTTTTCTATGTATTTAGATTATTCTCAAAATTAGGTGATATGATTGTATCATCAATAAAATTCATAATCATATTCAATATGTACAACATTTTTATAATCATCCAAGGATGATTTGTAGGATAAATATATTTTTATTCTAAGTGATTTAAAATATTGATTTCATCTACAATCAGTGATGAAACATTTTTTCTTTCCAACAACTCACACTTATTTAGTATTTCTCACACGTACATAGTTTATTATAAAAGAGTATATGAATTGGTTAGAATGACATAAAGTCCTAGGAATTATGGAATTTCAAAAAACATTAAAATTTTAAAACCAATAATCAAAATATTTATATATTCATTGATATAATTTATATTACTACCAAAAAATATAAAATAATTAATATAGACTAGTATCATGAATTTTAAATACGTATTTGATTAAAAATAGATGTTCTAATGATAGAATGTGTCCACAATTTTCTCTTATTAATGTACTGTTAGAATATGTTGGTCCATGCTTAAGGTGATTGTTTCAGTTCATACAAGACCAATATTAAATATGTTCTCAGTTGACTCATCATCAAAGACTATAAAACCCATGACTTGTTGAATATATACTTATTATTTGAGAAACACATTAAAATAATATATCTTTACATTTAATTGAAATAGATCAAATAATCATTGAATTTACACTATAAATAATTTTTTTATTTAATCTATTATAACCAATGGTGTAATTTTCACTTCTATATCTATACCTTTGACTTCTCTAAAGAGTTTTCACAACAACATGGCCTTATAATAGATCACTTTTTCTTAATAATAATATTTTTCTAACACCCATTTGGATCTGTTGATTTTATTATATATAAGTCTATTAAAAAATATTATTCATCGTTATTAACTATTTATACTAACTCAATATTTTTTTATTTTATCCATATTGAATACCTAATTTTACTATGAATGATGATATCAAAACATGATTCAACAGAGTCATGTATTCTACATTCCTCATCCTCCAGGGTCTCATTTGAGTAGACATATCATTGATTATATATGAATCATCGACATCATCTTTTTTGTTCATCATTTATTTTAATGGTTAGCTATCATCAACAGTATCATATTATTAAAAATTGACTTTGTAATCTTCTTATTATGTTAGACCTTGATTGTCTCCAAATGTTTAGTGAACAAAGTCTTATGATTCTTCAGAATGTTATCTTTAGTCTATATAATTGGATATATTTTTATCTTATTCTTTAATAACTTTCCACCTATCCTTAATTTTTTAAATTTTCATGACATATAATTTATGGTTTTATAATAACCATATAATCAAGGATGGATAATATGTAATAAACATAAAAACATATTCAATATTCAAATATAATCAGGAAAAGTAGTATTAAAAAAATGGGAACCATTGGAGCCTTTTACAATCCGATCATTCATAAAGTATGTGTCTCTTAGAATATTGTAAATGTATCTAAGGGATACAGAATCATCAGTACCCACAAACATTAGGATCAAACCACATAATGACTTTGGAATTCATAATCCATCAATGAACCCAGACATGGATGAGGCCTCTGTCCAATTAATAGTTTTATTATAAACCATAATAATCTCAGAACCACATGGTTTAAATAGAATCATCCATTATTGATTCCAATACAATGATGAAAATTCATGGAATGAAAAATATAGGTTGAAGTCCAAAAATAGTGAAATTACCCAACATAATATTTCTAACATGTGAGATTCAGCCTATATAAACCTCATCATAACCCACCTAAATATTATAAGTACAATCATTTAAAAAAAAATCTTATCACTGAAATGATTCCATCATGATGTTTCACATTACCATACTAGAATGACCAAAAAAATATAATAATTTTGAACCACTGATCTAATAATGTGTAAAAAAGGTGAGAATAATGAAGAATCTAAAAATATTGACATAAATCTAATGAAACCATCCCAATATACCCCAATACTGTCACTTCAGACCAAATTTTTGGTCTTGTGTGATGGGTTAAAAAATATAGATTAGTGGAGGGGGAATCTGGTGAACCAAATCCAGTCATGGTGAGCAATGAATAAAAAGGGACCAGAAGATACCAATATCACACCTGGGTTGGAGTATACCACCTTTCGGGATTCATTTTCAGGATATTACATTGGATACATCAATAATTATAATCCCATGACACCAAAATCACCAATTTTTTAGACAAATAATATTTTCAACGTATCTGGGTCTAGAAGAAATTATAGATATGGATAATTAAAAAGGATTATGGATAAATCCTTGGGTTTGTAAAGCCACGACCACCTCTAAATGTGTAGAATAATAGAAACACACCTGAAAAACCCCTAATGAATTATCGGTAACTAAAACCCCTTATAAATAAGATCCTAAAGTTGAAACCATCAGGTAATATTAATTATAAAATTATATTTCAAACACCTAAATATAGGAAGATGATGTTATTAATGTGGAACAAATTCCAGGTTATGAAAATTGAATCACCATCAAGACTGATTAACATGTAGATGAATGTAATTCCAAAATATGACATATATATGATGAAGAGGACAAATGTGGAAATAGAAGAGGAGAAAATTTAAAAATAAAAAACATTGAATATGGTTATGGGAGAGGGAAAATATGAATGAAAGAAAAAATCACTTAGGGTAAGGCTATAGTTCTTAAATGGAGCCTTCAAAAAGGTATGGTCTCTAAATGTTTTAAATTGAAACTCATAGATTCAGCCCAGATGCATCATGTTGATTGATATTATCTTTGTTCTTGATTGGTTTCCCAATTTTCTAAAAAAAAATTTCATAGTAATAAAATTTGTGTCTAAAAATTCATTACATGAAACAATATTCTTATGATGTTATTTGTGATGATACATTATATGTGATTAAATTACACCCATGGAAAGATTCCAACTAAGTTGAGTTGTATTCTAGTCCACTTTTTATCCTAAAAAATTTTCATTGATCTATCCGATTAATTTTTAAATCACATTTGGAAGTGATTTATGTTCTCTATGATTTCTATCATGGTTTACTAAAATTGATACTACCCATTATACTATAAACATTAGCTAAATATTTTAATTACCATTGACCACATGTATCGAGATGTTTCATTGGGTTCTACACATCAGTTTAAACAAGATCAAGTAAGTCTAATGAATTTTATTTTCATCTATAGAAAATAATTTTAAATCATAATTTATCTTACATGATAACACAAAATAATATCTATATCTTCATACAAATTATGAATAAAAATTACCACCTTTATCATAGAAAAACATTCATTGATTTATTGGTGCATGTTCCTAATCCCTCATTAATCTAAATTGTTCTACTATTTTTTCCTTATTGAAATAGCTATTATAATGACATGACCGAGATAACATAATAGACCGAATATTATTCACCAGAAGTCCATAAGTTCAGCTATTGATAACCAAAGGCAATACTAAATTCTATTAGATAAATTTCATACTAATTGGATATTATCAATCCACTAGAAAGAAAATGAAAACAAAAAATTAATATAGTTTTTATATACAAATTAAGTGTGATACATGAGAATATCATACCTAGGTGATCAATTCATATGTATTATTTTGTTTATTTCATGTTTATAAGGTTTCCTGGGTTACCAAATTTAGAATTACTATTTGAAAATGGGCATACCTCAAATCAAGATCCAAAGAAACAAACAACTTATATAAAAAGTGTGAACTAGATAAAAGTAATTATAAACATATATGGAAACACAAAAACAACCTCAAGGGGAAAATGTAAGTTTTACTAGAGTGATATCCCATTTAGAACTTATAGAAAAACCCAAATATCGCTTCTACAAATTCGCCCCCAAAAGTAAAAGTTTCTACTTATATTTTGAAGACAATGTGTGTTAATCACCTATATAGCAACAACATCAACAATCAGGTATATTCACATTCCCATTACACAAGTGATGTAAAATAATTTGTTTTGAATTATAGGGGAACACATATATCATGATAGTATAAATTACTCTTCTTAAGTCACCACTAAGTCACGGGTAGTTAACCAAAAAAACTATGTACATAATGTAGGAATATAGGTTATGTGGTTAATATGGTATCAAAGGTATTTTATAACATATTATGTTAACCAAATAAAATAGACTTTTAATTCAAACAAGTAAAAAAGTATAATATTATTTATGAAAAAAAATATTTTCTGATACATTAGTTAAACAAATTTCATGCCTTTTCTAGAATACATGTATTGTACCTATCCATCCCAATGGACCAATCCATTGAGGATTTCCATCCAATAATCCCCATATATGACATATAGTACACACACATAGGTATATATATATATCAATGTGATTTTATATATCCATAATCATCCTCCTTGAGAGGTCAATAATCATCCTACAAGAATGGAAAATGCACATATATATACTACTTGTGATGTTTTCCACTCAATTTATTTTATGAATGAGTGTAAAAAAACACATATATTTATTATAATCATATACATATACATAAAATACTTCTATACGAGGTCTCACTTTTCATAAGTAAGAATATGTTATATATATACATGTTTTCCCACCTTTACCCCATGCACGTGTCCCTAAGAGGAACCTACAAAACTGGTCCAAATACCAATATATGTGATACATAGATATTTAAGTCTATAAATATAAAATCTCTTCAATGAAGCCTTTAAACATCAATATTATAACATACTTTAAAAATAAAATCTGGAATATATTAGTATCAAATCAAAATACTAACCCATATATTGATAGGTTGATCTTAAGTAGATGGAATGTTAATTACAATTTATTGATAGCTTTTGATCATTTGGAAATCCCTATATATCATAAAATTGGTAACACATGACAAATAAATTATTTAATTTTTTTAGCATCTCGTCATGGAGTATAATCCACACATGAATAGAGAAGCACTTAATATTGTGTATTTCCAATGAATTTCTCTGCAATATAGATGAAAATAAATATTGTGAGAAAAATATAGCGAATCCCATACTCATGTCTTAGTTTCTCTAAATTTGTATTTCAATATCAAATAGTGTTAAAATTCAATAATAAGGCATTATAAGATCTATGGGATAATATTTTAGTCTAATAGTTATAAATAGAAACATAATAATACCATAAGAATGGATTTAAAATATATCATTACATATATAAGAAGTTAACTATCTTAAAACTTATATGGAAACACATCCAATGAATTATTCATCACTAATAAAAATGGGTATAACCGAATAAGCTAAAAACAAAATAAGTATTTTAGAATTAAAACTGAAAAACAATTTATCAATTTTTTTTGTAAAATATTTTTTTATAATATTTTTTTAATAGTACTCATTTAATTCGGTTTCCCTGAATATACCTTTTACTTATTTTAATTTTCACTATGATATTATGTGAGATTGATAATGGGACCCCTTCGCTAGATTACATAGAAGTAATTCCCAAGTCCTATAAATCCATATACAATAATAGAAGAGCTATTATACTTGACAAGGATAGGGAAAATAATGCTAAAAGAAAGTTAAAATATGTTATAAATGATATGGAAATAATAAAAAAGGAAATTCATTTAATTAACTCTTTTGAAACTGATGAACTAGTTCTGTAAGGATAAAACATAAGGAATAAAAATGTAGGACAATACATAAACTATAATAACATGATAATACAATTGATTCGACAATGAAATAGAGGATTATAATGGTTTTTTGGTAATAATCTAGGTAATTATATAATAATTATTTTTCATATTTATTAATATTTATGACTTATATAGTAATTTATGTAGACATTAAGTTCAATATTGTTGACGATAAATCTTGTTTTATGATTGAAAACATTATTTTTCTAAAAAGTTAATTTTTATTCCTTTTAAGACCACACTATTTTTAATTATATTTTTTGATTCTTTAAAAAATTATATTCGACAAAATATTATTTCTATTTTAAACCATAATATCAAAATTTACATTTTTATTGAAAATATAATTTTTATCTAAATAATGTATACCTTTAAATAATTTTTTTAATTTGTTTCAAAGTATATTTATATAAATATATTATCATGTAATACAATAATGTACATTAGAATTAATTTAACATTAAATATTGACAAAGAGACATTTCAATATATTGAGTGTTTTTTAGTTTAAAACCCAGTTTCACTTTCCTTCAACACGGGTGATTTTAAATTAAAAATTCCCAATTATGAGTTTTTAAATTAAAAAATGGATTACACATTTTAATAATAATGCCCAAATTATTTAAATCATTCCCTTTTGTTTTTGGACAATATGAATTGTATCTTTATTGTTATTTATTAACACAGTTAATGGTTAATTAGATAAAAAATTGTAGAAATAATGTTATTAATTTTATTAAATATCCCTAAAACATTAACAATAATCATTAAATTTGTGTGTATATACCAAAAAAATCATTATGTCGAAATTATAACCTTTAAAAGCCACATAAATGAGATTATGACATATATAATATTATATGCAATGAAAAGTAAATTTTATTACACTTTTGTGTCTAGAAGGTGAAATATTTCTAATATGGGGTATAAAGAGGTTCTATTTTACTTTAAATATAAAGTTGAAATATATTATTTTTTATTTATCATGATAATTTATTTTAAGTTTTTAGTGAATAGGTAATTTTATAAAAGGATTTCACAATGATAATGTATTAATTGTTTAATTAATGGAAATTTCAAATAAATGATAATTGAAATACTAAAATAAATATTATTTTTAGATGAGTAATGTCATCTAAGATGTTTTCTAATTCCTTTGAAATTTTATTGATGTTATATCTAGTTTTTATATATTTAGCTTTATTGGTGACATTTATAAAAATGTATATAATGAAGTGTAAAAGTTTCATTACTGATATTTTAAACATAGATACTATTTTGTTAAGTGATATAATTTTTTATAAATATATAATTTGGAGAAATAATAGGATAAGTAATTAAATTTCATTAATGACTCATTTATTGGTTGTTTTGGATTTTATTGTAATTTTATTAACACAAAAATTGTAAATTACATCATATAATTGTAAGAGTTAAATGGTTAAATAAGAGTTAAAACATAAAGAAAAGGATTAAAAATTAATAATAAATCATATAATTTTTATTCACTAATTTTATTTTGACACATAATAATGATATATTCTAAAAAATATTTTGGAAGCCATTTTAATGGGAAAATTAATTTATAATAGTTTAATATTTTGATGATTTCCAAGAGCACCCTCCCCTCTCCTAGAATAGGGAACCCCTTATTCTCATTTCTTATCACATGAAACCAATTTTTGAATCAACAAGATCTACCCAAATAACTTCCCATAATACCTCCACACATTCTACAATCATTAGTTTAAGAATACAACCATCCATAGGGGTGTTAAGTTGTTAATCAATGGAGGTCACCAAAAGAGAGGTATCATTTTTAATTAATTGTTTCTAATTTAATTATAATAACTCTTCCATAAAATCATATTCCAGTATGATGAAAAAATAACTCAAGTATCCCAAATATACTATGATTCTATTATGTTCATATCATTAAATCAATCCATCTCTATTTTAATCAAATTGAAAAATAATTAGTCATCTAGGCGTATGACAAACTACCGCCTCGTGAACTGATTTAATTTGTATCACATCACAATACCTCAATACTGGTCAAAATAAAGGAATTAATTTTTATATATTATATTAATGAAAATTTTATTATTATTAAATAATAATATACCATTCATTTTCTTTCCATTCCGTGTAATAAATGATAACATTGTTAATGTGTACCTATGAACTATTATGACCACGAAGTGATGCGATTCATTTTTCATCACCGCATCACATTGATGATATATATAATTATATGTAAAATATTAATATAATATATATGATATTATTATCATTATGGAAATAAAAGAAAATAATTATCATATTTCCATAATGATCATTGAAAAATAGATATGCTACTAATGAAAATGTACAACCTATCATCTCACTGATTATAACATTCTTCATTTTTCATAACCATAGATAAATGATTTGATTAAAAAGTATAATTTATGTATAAAATAATTTATTATTTAAAGAATATTATTTTTCGGATTATGGAATAATTCCTCTTTGACTATTGACATCATTATAAATTCATTTTGGACTCAAGTACAGAATATCGGCAAAATGTCTAACATTAACTTAAAAAATTAAGTAATTGTTATAACATGATAATAAGTGATATAAAAGGACTAAAAGAAATTTAAATTCTAACAATAATTATAATAATTATACAAATTATATTATTCATTAATTTATAGATTTTACGTGATGATTCAAACCCATGATAATTGACTTTATTTTAAAAACCATATTTTAAAGTTCACTTTATAACTCTTTTTAAAAATGTCAAAGGGAATGTTATTTTTTTACACAAAGAGATTGATTAATTCCAATTTCAATATTCTTTATTACTTTAATGTTTTATTTTTAATTTTTCATAGTTCATTTTGAGAAACAATATTTCATTATTATATGCATGGTTTTTATATTTTATGAGTTATTTTTACAAGAAAATGGTATTTTGAAATATAAATGTTTTTTATCAAGAGTATACAATATTTTTAAAGTATTTTACTCATGGTATGTTTAGATTGAATTGTTTATTATGGGTTAATCAAATTTTATCTCACGATATGATGGGTTGGTCCCCATTATATATGATGATATAATGTGTTGTGACCCATTATGGCTCATGATATGAGGGTATGAGCCATATTATAACTCAAGATATGATAGGTGAGCCCCATTATAATTCTCCAATGAATTAGGAACTCTAGATATGGATTTTGACTATATAGTTATTCCATATATGAGGGTGAATATAAGAGTGATATGGTAATGATTTCTCAATCCAACAACTTGATTTTTCTATGGATCCTAATTCATTTTTATGAAAAGATATTTTAATGGTTTTGATATTTTTGATGGACTAACAATTTCTTTCTTTATATCCCTTACTGATCCTTTTTTTAATCATAGCGAGTTATAAATTTTTTAAATTGAGTATTGGGTTTGGTATGAGAAATAACGATGTCAAGTTTGATGTTACAAGGATTTTTCAGGAAAAATAATACATCTTTTATTTCAAATGTTTTATATGGGAAAAATGTGTACAGATATAGTTGTACCCAATTTTATATTAATTTGGAATGATAGGTATGAAATATGAAGTAATTCTCTAAAATTCTAAACAAAAAATTTCATATAATGTGAATTCTAGTCCAAAATAACTATAATATGTAATGTTTTAGGTTAGATCCTTATAGTTGGCATCAAAGGTCTGTTTAAAAGTCATTGGAGGTTAATGTATTGTTAATAGAATACCAGTAAGTGATTTAAATTTTTGGTTAGGTAGAAAATATATTTTATTATATGATTACATTTTTTATTCATATATGATTTTTTAATTTTGAATGGTTTTCCATAGAGTAATCTGTGGTGGAAAATCATTAAGATGAAAACATCCTTCCAAATCATCATCCTGAGATGAAATAGAATCAAAACTAAACAGCTTGTTTTTTGGTTGAATATTTTGAAAATAGATATAAATGGTGATGGAATCTAGGAATGATATAAAATAGATCAAATATAAACGAAATTGTCAATAGTGGATAATTTTATGAAGAAAAAATCTCCAGCATTTAGTGGAAACATTAATCCAGTGGTATATGAATGATGGATAAACACTTAAGAACGAACATTTTAAGTCATGGGATGTCCAAAAACCCAAATTTTATCCCGATCCGCTTATTATTTAAGAGGTAATGTTGATAAATGGTCATCTCTGGTTATGAATAAGATAAAAAAAATATGATCTTGGAACTCTTGAATGGGACAATTTTAAGTGTAATTTTTTGGATAAATATTTTCCTAAAACTGTTCAACTCAAAATATAGAAAAAATTATAGAACTAATGTATAAAATGAAGATTATGTGCCTATGAATCTATCCAATTTTATGAGAACATTTATGTACGTACAAGATTTTATTTAGTAATTTGTTATTTAATGATATTGATTTCACTCTCATTTGGAGTATTTTTTGAAGATATTTGGATTCCTGAGAGTTTAAATTCTAGGAGAAACATTTTTTTATGACAAAACAGTTGAAATGGATTTTTATGACATGTACATGACTATTAATGACAAGAATAAGAATTTGTTAGTTTTGAAGGCATTCAAGAATGATTCATCAATGAAATAAGGAGTTATAAAAATAAAATTCCCTTTTCTGAAATGTTTGGTAAAACAAATCTAGGAAAATATTGTCTAAATTTTGTGATGTTATAACAATTTGGATAGTTTTCACACATTTCTGATTGGTGCAATGAAAATTATTATAACAATAAGTAGAAGATGATGGTGAGATGAATTAACTATAATGATTTGTGTAATTTTTTTAATTTTTATCCAATGTTAGTCAATCGGGGGGGGGGGGATCAATAAGATTAAAAATAAATGGGTGGGAAAAAATTCTTTAAAACAATTTAAAAAGATGTTGAGCCATTAAATTAAGTTTTATCATGGTTATTTCTAGTTTTTATATATTTTTTTAATGTGTTTTTTGATTTGGGGTCTACCTATTCCATTATTTTTGAGAAATTTTCATATAAATTTAAAAATTACACATCAATAAATAAAGCTATAACTTATTATAAAAACAAATATTGAAAATATTCAATATCAAGGAAATTATAATAGTCTGCAGATCACTATTCTTTAAAATAATTTACCTGAAAACCGTATTGTTTTGACTATAGTATATTTTGATATAATTCTGGGTATGTGTTGGAATTCAGTTTATAATGGTATGATATATTATAATGTTAAAGAAGATAATTTTTAGATAGATTTTCCTATTGTGTACAATAATAAACTCATGAAATTTATAAAATATCATGAAGCTAATAAAATTTTAAAAATGGAAATTAATATTATCTAGTACATATTTTTTAAAAAAAATAATTGTTTGTATTAATGATTTGTAGTGGTAAATGAGTATATTGATGTTTTCCTTATAATTTCTTAGGTATTATACTAGATCGTGAATTTAAATTTACTATTAACTTAGTTAATCATGATATATCAAATTTAAAACATTCTTATCCAGTGGCTCACGTAGATCATATAGAATTAAAAATGTAGTTACAAGAGCCTCTAGATAATTGTTACATATATTGTATCAATTCATCTTGGGGTTCTTATATATTGTTTTTTAGAAAAAGATGGTTCTATGAAAATTTTCATTGATTATAGAGCCTTCAATAAAATAATTGTTATAAATAAATATCCATTGCCTCATTTCAATGATTTTTTTGATTATATCCAGGGGTCATAGTATTTTTCAAAGCATTACCTATGGTCTGGGTAACATGAATTGAATGTAAAGGAAGCAAACATTCTAAAGACTTCATTTCAGACTATATATAGAAATTATGAATTTTCAATTATACCATTTGGGTTAACTAATTAATCTGTTGTTTTAATGGATCTTATTAATACAATATTTCATGTTTAATAGATATGTTTTTGGTTGTTTTTAACTATGAACATTTGGTATATTCTAAATGTAAATAGGAGAATAAAAGACATATAAGTATTTTTTGAAACCATAAAATGAAAAGAAACTATATATGAAATTCAGAATGTGTAAAATTGGGTTGAAAAAATTCATTTCATTGGTCACATTGTTTCTAAATATGGTAGAACTATAGATCATGTGAAGATGAAATTTGTTTCTAAATCTATAAATCCTACAAATATATCTGAGATTTATAGTTATTTTGGTTTAAAAATATATTACCGAAGGATTGTTGAAAACATTGAATGGTTATCCAGCCCAATGACTATGTTAACTCAAATATTAGTTATTGTTACCTTGAAAAAATCATGTGATGAATTTTTTATAGAGTTTATATGAAGATCAGTAAATGAACCAATCAAGGCCTAACATTATAGAAATGGTGAATTTAACATCTATAGTGGTTCTTTGATGAAGGTAATTGGTTTTTCCCTAATGATGAATGATCATATAATTTCTTATACGTCATGATAGTCAATACCTCATGAGATAAATTATCCTAAACATGGTATTGAATAAGATGATGTTTTTTAAGAATATTAAGGAATCAATTTTAGGGAGTAAAATTTAAATGATACACTATTTGTTAATTCTTGAATTATATATTCCCTATAAATGAATCAAACAGGAGATAGAGATTTTTTTTAAAAATAATAATGTATTATGATTTTATAATTCACTAATATCTTGGAAGATAAAATATAAGGAACATTCTTTGGGTGTTTAAAGTAATTCTTTATTTACAACGTTGTGTTTGGAAAATGATCCTTTGGTTAATGATTTGATGAATTTTTTATTGATTGTTTTGGGTTCTAGAAATTCCACTATTTTTTAGGTATATTTGATATCATTATACCATATCGAATTATGAAGGCACATAAAGAATACTATGAGATATAGAAAGAGGTATTCTTTGTACAATTGGGTATGTTTCCTGAATTTATCATGGATAAATATTATGCTTTAAAAATTTGGAAGAGATTATATATTCATTGTGTTCCACAGTTGAACATAGTTTTTATGTCAACATCATAGTTGATCATTTTTAGTTTATCATGGAATATATATGATGTACTGATACAATTCAGAGTACTCCTGGTGGGATGGAATGAAAAGAGATATTGTTGTCTTTATCATGGTGTGTTTGACTTGTAAACATTTTTAATCAAAACACTAGCTGCTAAAGGGGATGTGTCGGCCTTTTCTAGTTCTTGTGTGAAAATAATATAACATATCCATGGATTTAATAGTTTTATTAACAATGAAATATTTTTGTAATAATGTGATATGGATTATTATTGATTGATTGACTAAATATTCCCATTTTACTCCTATTCGAAACAATGTGTTTTTAGATCATATTTCTCAATTTTATATTAATCCGATAGTCATGCTACAGAGAGTTTCCCTCTCTGTTGTATCTAATCATCATCCCTGGTTCACTTCTACCTTTTATAAATTCATTTAGAAGTCATTGATAACTAAATTAATTATCATCACAACTTTTCATCCTCAATCGGATGAATAGTTAGAACAAACAATTATAACCTTTGATGATATGTTACATGTTTTTTCATTGTATTTCAAGGGATTTTGTGGTCATCATATTTTATTGGTTGATTTCTCTTATAAAATGTTTTTTCATTACATTATACAGAAGGAACCAATTGAGGAATTATATGGAAAATGATGTCAAACACTATCTTTTTTGGATTTTGTTAAAGAAAGGTAGTTGGTGGGACTAGAGTTGGTAGATGGAATAGAAGAGATTGATTATTTGATTTTGTAACACATGAGGAAAACTTAAAGTTGGTAGAAAGGTTATACAGTTAATTAGAGGAATGAACTTTCTTTTGGGATAACTGATCATTCCATTCTCAATGTTTCTCTATGGAAAAGTGTAATGTGTTTTGGTAAGAATTGGATGTTGAGTCCACCATTTATTAGACCTTATGAAATCCTGGAGTATGTTTATTCAGTTTCCTACTAATTTGGTTTTCTTACAATATTATCTTATGTACAAAATATTTTTCATGTTTTAATGTTATGAAAATATGTGTAGGACCAGTCTCATGTATCGAGTGTATGAGTATTTCAGTTGGTAGAGAATCTTTATAGTGAGGAAGAAAAAGTTTGGGTTCATGAACACATAGAGAATGCCTTGCAGAAAAATGTGATTCATCAAGTTATAGTTTATTGGGAAAACCATATGTTTTAAGTGGAAACATAGGAGTTTGAAAATTCCACGAGGTAAAGATATCTCCACTTAATTAATAACTGAATAATAATTGTGAGGATGAAAGTTGCAGAAGGATGGAAGAATGTAACAACTCAGGTAATTATAGAATATAAATTTTTCATATTTAATAAAATTTAATAATTATATAGTAAATAAAAATTTCAATATTTTCAATAATATATTTGATAAAAATAGTTTTACGGTTAAAAACATTATTTTTTAAAAAATAAAATTTTTCCTCCATTTGATGTTACACTTTCTTTAAATCTAGTTTTTGACACATAAAAAGTTTATAAATGGAAAAATAAACTTATTAAATTAAAATGGAATATCAAATTTTACATTGGTTTAACTTTGTTGGTAATTTTTTGATATGTTTAATATTTTTATGAATAGTGAGAAAATAATGGATTTTAATTGAAAAAAAAATTATTTTAATTAATTTATATTGTAAAATTATATTTTTTTATTAAGTATCAAAAGATAAATATAATTTACATTAATCCATTTATGTTCATTAGAATCATCTTCACTTATAATTTGGATATAAAAATATTTAAATATTTTCAACATTCTAACTTTAAGAACTCGCTATCTCATTCTATCAATAGGACTAATTTTAAAATTATTTTATCCTATCATGAGTTATGAATTTTGAAAAATGGATTCAATATTTGGAATTATAAGGACCATATTATTTAAAAAGGTCCATTTTATTCTAGAATAATTGGAATTGTAACTTTCTTATTTTTTTTTTATCACGGTTAAATGTAAATAGAATAATTAAGGGTAAAAATAATATTATAAATATTTTATAATGAACATAAACATTTTCCTAAATTTATATTATGAGTTTGTTTCCACTAAAAAAATACATCGTTCAAATGCATATCCATTAAATGCCAATTGGATTAGAGTGTGATATTTATAATGTTATATTCAAATAAAAGTTAATTTTATCACATTGTTTTATTAATTTAAATATTTTTAATGTGGGGTTATATTTGAAAATGAATCAATATTAATTTAATATTCTGAATAATTACAATGGTACCCCTCACCTCCATTATAAAAGGGAATCTGTCATTATCTTTTCTTCACAATTTGAATCTTATTTAGATAAGACAATATCTAACCAAATTAGTTTTTGTAATCCCTTCCCACAATTTAGATGCTGTATTTTAGGAAAAACACCCACATTAGAGGTGTTAATTAAATAATTAACATAGGTCATCTAAATGAGATTTATTTTTTTAAATATGTTTTTATATTTTATTTATTCTTCCAAATCATTCAAATATTCTTCCGCCATGATGAAATACCAGCTCGAGTATCAAAAATATATTTAGACATTATTATTTTGATATTATAACCTAAATATGTATCCATTTTCATTAATTGGGAATATAATTAATCATTCAGGGATATGGAAGGCAACCACCTCACGAAACGATATAAATTTTTTCCCAACACCATCTCTAAATAATAGTTATAATGATGAAAATAATTTTTATATATGACATTAGTGTCATATTTATCATTAGTAAATAATAATATATCATTTATTTTCTTATCTTTTCATGCACAATAAATTGATAATGTCGTTCATGTGTACATGTAAACTATCACCTCTACAAAATTATGTGATTTCATTTTCATCACCACATCACATGGATTATATATATAAGACTATTTAAATAGTTAATATTATATTTATTATATTATGATAATTATTTAATGATTAAATAATAATTAAATTCTTTCAATAATGACCATTGAAAAATGGAAACGTTAATCATGTGAACGTACAACCTTCCATCTAAGTGATTTTACAATTGTTTGTTTTTCATAAAAATAAATAAATAATTTGATTTAAAATAATAATGTATTTATATAAGTGATTATTTTTCATGAATAAAATTATGAATATGATTTACTATTTCTACTTTGACTATTGACAAAATGCTATATTCATTTACGACTCAAGCACCTAATATCGTCAAATAATAAACATTAACTAAATAATTTTAGATTTTTTATAACATGATAAACAATTATATAAATAGATTAATAAATATTAAATTGTTATCAAGAAATTAAATAATTAAAATATTTTAATATTTAGTAAGATATATATTTTATGTGACAATTCAAAGTAAGTGTGTGGGATTGTCTTTTAAAATACCTCTTTCTATGTTCTTTTTCATCTCTTTTTGAAAAAAATAAAAGTGAATGTTGTTTTTTAACATACATGTTTTGAGTTGATTCTCTCACTTTCATGATTATTTATAACTTTTATTTTTTTCATTTTATGTTTTAATATTTCTTTTTATGGAAAACTATTTCATTGTTATGTGCACCATTTTTGTATTTTAGGAGTTATTTTTACATGAAATGGGTATTTTGATTTCTGAAATTGTTTTTTTTAAACGTTATCTATGGTTTTATTGATGATATGTTCCTTTGAAATTGTTTACTTTTGGATGATACAATTATTGATCAATAAATTGACAGTTGAGCACCATCATAGCTCATGATATGATGGGTCTATCCCCATTATATCTTAATATATGAAATTGGATCCCCCTTATTGGTCAAGATAAGATGGATGAGCCACATTATAACTATCCAATAAATTCGGTACACGAATATGGGAGTTGACCGTATGGTTATTACATTTTTATAGGTGAATATAATAGTCATATGGTTATTATTTCCCAAGGAAGATGCATGATTTTTCTATGCCTGCTGGTGAGTTTTTATGAAAAGGGGTTTTAATGGTTTTCATGATTTCCCTCGACAAACGATTTTGTTTTTTTATCCCTTACTGAGATTTTTTTGTAATCCCATATTTTAATTTATTTTCAAGGGGTATATGGACGTTTAAGACAATCAAGGAAATTATATTGAATGTTAGGAAGTTTTTTGTGAAAAAGAATCAATTTTTTATTTTAAAAAGTTTTATAATGTAAAAATGGATGGTGTTTTAGTAGTACCCACATTGTTTGAATATTGAATTATATATATGAAATATAACCTAATTATTTAAAATTAAAATATGAAAACATTCTCTAATATAAATTAAGTTCTATAAAAATATAATATGTAGATTTTACGGTTTTTTCTTATATTTATAGAGAGTACAAAGCATTACCATTTAAACAATATTTTTCTATGACATCCCATACTACACATGTCTGTTAATTGATTAAGAGTTTTCTAGATAAGAATGTTGAATCCTAAGGGCACAAAATGAATCATAGATTTATTTACATGAAATTAAATATAAATCCACCTAGGTTTTATGGTAAAAGGATGTGTTTGAAATTGTTGAAACAAATAATATTTAGGTTATTTTTCTAAGGGCACTACCAGGTACACATTGAAATTCCATAATGTATATAATGATTATAACTAAACCACATATGGAATCATACCCCCATTTGGCACAATATACTAGACCAACGAGTACCTATTTCGTTTATTTCACCTATTACCATCTTATTTATATTCTTACTACTCGGAATAAAGTAAATTAATCCCCCATTAAAAAAATCAGACAATGTATGCTATAAAAAAAGTGAATTTGGGAAAGAGAAAAGATAAAAATAAGGGTCAAATGGTCAACATAACTCTCCATATCTCATAATTAAAATTCCAAAAAATACCACTTAAATGATTAAAAAAATTAAAATTAATGACATGAAAATGATGGTCATTACATCCTCACCACCATCGGGTTTTTCATCGTAAATAAGCATATCTATAATCTCATCATTATATATACTAGATACAAGATACATCTTTCCAAATTATTAGAAGAAAACCCATCTTAAAAAATGATAAAAACTAATGAGTCCTCCTCCCATATAAATTATTTAATATTAATTAAAATTAAACATTTATTAATATAATGGCATTTAATTATATAGAACACCTATAATTTTGATATTATCAGATCCCCCAATATCATGTCACTGATGATTCAATTTTTAAATGACGATTAAATTCACTTGAATGACTTATGATTAATTTTGGATGTCGGATAGAAGTAATATGTATCAGAAAACATGTAACATGACTAGAAATAAAATATTTTACTATATTTTTTCAAAATAAATATGATTTTATGCTTAAATTCTATTTATTGAACATTTATATTATTGAAAGATAATTTTTTAGGATATGAATGTGGAGAAATATTTTTGATGGTTGTATCATAGAGAGAAAACTATAATTTCTAACATATATGTGATATTTAAGAACCTTATATAAAAAATTATTATTATTAAATTATTTCATTTGTTTAGATATCATAAAAAGATCCAATTAAGATTATAATTAATTGTATATTCCTTTACTTATACAACTTCATGGAGTAACAAACATGTAAACATATAAAATCATGTTTACTGTTTTTTTTTCATCATGATATTTTAGAGTTCAAAAAATATTTTATAATCAAATAAATTGATTACATTTATCAAATGTTACCAAATTATAAATAATATAAATTACATTGAGTAATGAGGAATGATTTCAGTTAGCAGGTTACATGTTTAAATAATATTTTTAATAACCAAAATTTTATTCAATTACAGATGTTATTTAGACCTAATAATTAATAAAAATGGTTTCGAATTTATCATATAAATGAATTCAATAAAGACTTGTACATTAATAATTTTTATTTTTTAAAACATCCAAAAAGGACTATAAAAAACTATTAGAGATTAGAATGAGATCTAATCAAGGCAGAATAGTCTATGTTACTGAGAAAAAAAATATATATTTCAAAAAGGATGAAATAATCTATTCACAATAATATCATTGATGCAATGTAAAAATCTCATCTGTTAAGTCATTAGACCAGATGATTTCATTTCCACTCAACCCTTTATTCTCAAATACATCATCTAAGAACTTGTCTTAATGGAATTAATTTGTGATGGTGTTGTTCTTAGATGAATGAAGTTACAAGCATATAATCAACGTGGTAGTTAGTTTCCATGAAAAATGAATATAACCATATCTAATAGTTTACACAGTGGTATTAGAGTATTATTAAAATAAAAAATTATTCTGACATCATTCCCTTCAAGATTTCAACCTTTTTGACCATGCCATGCATTTCCACATCAAGGGAGGAAGAAAATATGTATGGAACATAGATCAAAACCATGACATCACCTTTAATATTCTTAAAGAAATTTATAAAATCCACTGATCCTGAATTATTTCTTGATACCACCATATAATTATAGACTTATCCATCTTATAAATAGAGTAATCTATATAAATTTAAGTGTTTTATAGAGAATCCCTAAATTACCTATAATTCTAATATTATCAAGAACAATAAAAGACATTAATAAAGCTATTTTAGTGAATATTTTGAATGGATATTTCATTCTTTATATGAAATATAATTTTTAGGATGGTAATTATTAATATAATCTTTCTCATGTATTATATTATTTTAGTTGTTCCATATAACATGATTTAATTCTACATTGTCCACTGATATATGGATGAGTATCTACAGAGGGAGAGGAAGCATATGGTATTCTTTTTTATTTATATAGATTGAGGTGTTCAGAGTATTCTTCTCTTAAAACATATCAAAGATATCTTGGAATAACACAAAGGTAGTTTCACATCTCAGAAATTGGTGATTGAATTCATCCTGTTGTTCAATTCATTGGACACATTTATATAAATGGAAAATTCTTAAAGAATGAAGGATGAGTCAACAGGTTATTTTGAATAAACCAAACTCTATAGAATCAAAAATATGGAGGTAAAATAATTATTTTATATATCTTTAATGTCAATTTCGGTCAATTACCATTTAATTCATTTCATTAGTATAACTTTGAGGTGAGCATCCAATTACTAAATTGTTCGAGGATAATTAATCACTAACACACTCAAAAATAAGCTTATTATTCAAAAAAGGTATTTTACTTGTGGGGGATAAAATGGTTAAGGACAAATGGATCACCCATTAAAATGAGATTAAAATCCCTTATTAAAGAGATAGGATGTTTATGTAAAATATTACCTTCACAGGAACTCTCCTTACTGGGTGAACATTCTAATATAATGTTCACTTCACTCCATGTTTTCATATTTTTAATACATTGTTTAGTGATAATCCTACACATCAAGATAATGTAGGTAATGTCTTATGGGGTAGTTTCTTTATCATGACAAAATCAAACCACAATATTTGAGTAAGTATCCACTGTAAAAGATCAAATTCATATACTCTTCACAATGTGAGTCCACTAAAAATTTCTCATATCTCAGTCACAATTAAATTTCATAGACCAAAGTATGTGCTGAATCAAACACCCACTGATCCCCTATCATCCCACACTAGTCCACCACTCTCATATCTCCTAGCACATAGGAATCGTCAAAATTCATCTTCAATCTACTGGTTAGAGGATTATATTTATCCCACCTACTATGATTGTCTCTACCCACATCCTCTGAAGGACTATCATTCTAGAGATTTTTTAACCTTATAGATATATAATATTCCATATTGGTAATAATATATGAGTGATCTATCTCAAGATTCCTCACATTAACCTTACTAAAGTGGTGGGAGCATCGTCAGCATTCTATCATCTTGTTCATATCAACACAAAAACCACCACACCAATGTGAATAAAATTAAACATATTATAATCTTATTACCATGATGGCCCATACCATGAAAAGATACCATGATATACTTTATCAATGAGTCCCCACTAATAGGGATACCCATGTAATGGCTGATGAAAATCCTTATTTTTATAGATCATTCTCCTTTAAAGAAGAGGTGTCATTATAATTCCAAATAGGGATAGTCATAATATAATAAATTTGATAGATAAAATAACCATAATTTTTAAATTTTAATGCATTGGAATGTCCATGTTTCTTACATACTATAGTAGAAAAAAATTATATGTTGTATCTGTGGACTATAGCATTCACACCCATTAACCTAAATTTGTTTCATGGATCAAAATGCAGTAATCTCAACTTCTGATTGATTTTGACATCATCCCCAAGAAAACAAATTTGTATTGTATTCCCATAAGAGTAATATCTACATGATGTATATTTATCTCCTCATTGATTATTTTATTAATTTGTTTGGAATACCAATTAGCTTCAGTGAAAGAGAAATCTAGAACTGGCCACCTAGAAAAAAATAACATTATCACAAACAATGTTTTCCTTTCAAAATATAATATCATAATGTACCAAAAAATACTAAAATTTCCCTATCAAAATCTCCACCTATTAATTAATTCATTTTTTATGTTTGTGTGTCCATGAAGTTTGAGATAGCCACCCTATATAATACTCCCCACAACTTCTCTTCATGAGCCTTTTCAATAATTAGTTCCCTTCCATGATGTCCCAATATAATCATTATAAAATTCCTTGAATATATTCTGACACAGATCATATTCTATTGCTTCCCTATTTGATTAGATTCAATATTATCAGACAAGTCATTCAATGGAATTTACGGTGTGGATTAGAGACCTATATAAACATTTTCAGGATTTTCTCATTTTTGTTTATTGTCCCCTTGGGTTCCTTGATGAATTTTTTTTCCTATAGGGACATATGTGATAAAACTTTTTAACAACATTATTCTTCCTTAGAATGATAATAACCAATTCATCTAGTTGAAAATGATCCACATGATTGTATAATTAATACCATTAAATAAGACATATTTAACCTTTTAATATGAAATAGGTACTCCAAGAGATTCATTCACCTGGTTGTATCTTTGGATACCAAGATTATCTTGGATGTAATAACTACAAATGGACAAGAATTTTTTTCCAAATTTAAACATTTTCTTTTCTGTGATTGGTGTTCATTCACTCCAAGTTACATATTACACCATAATCCTGAAGAATTAAATTATTGATTTTTACTTATTTTTTTTAAATAACATTTCATCAATAATCATTAGATGATACAAAACTCTAGTGGAACACCTTGAGATTTTGTAAAATATATATTTTTTCAAATTGTTTTAGAATTTTTGATTTTTTTCAATTTAAAAAATGATATATATAGAATATTAATATGAAAATACTATGTTTGGATTTTATTATATGCAATATCATCTTAATCATGCACTACAAGAAACACTAAGATTAACATTTTCTACACGCAACAATTTGTTTCACTTTTGTTACACATAATTCTGCGTTCCTTTGATAGCTTACATTAAATGTAAGGCTGAGTATTACTGAAATACAAAATAGTATAAATATTTTTATCAAAATACTATTATATTTTCCACATAGACATTAAAATTTATGTTATGAATAGAATTTACTAATGTGTGACAATATTATTCAAGAAATTATATGAAATTATCCATTTGGTTTTCAATTAGTTAAAAATTAAAGTAATAACTCTTTAAAAATATTCAATTTCCTTTTCTAAGAAATTTATTTCCCAATGTACAAAAACCATTTTATAACAATAAATTAGAAAAAAGATTTTAATGAATGTTTTTAATATTTTTTTATATTAAATATATTTTTTTAAACCCTCATCTAATTGATATGATAAGCATTGGATAAAAATAAATATTATTCTATGAATAAAAAGACATGTTTTTTAAAATATAATTTTACAACATTTTAATAAAGAACCTATTTAAAATATAATTTATTACACTTTTATAATTTTAATTTGTAATACTAAACATCATTTTTATAATCAAAAAAACAAAATTTACTTTGGATGAATGTTTTGTATTTTTCTAAAAGTTTCACTTTTTACTAAATAGTGAAAAATACTAAAATTTAATTATAACATACATTTTTTTATAATTTACATATATACTAATTTTTTATTATTAATTTGATATTAAAATAATATAGATAAATTTTACATAAATTATTTCAATTTATATGATTAAAATCAATTTCCCTTTGAAATTGAATATAAAAATAATTTGACCTTCTAAAGTATTTTCCCTTCAAAGATCTACAATTTCAACATGTCTGCATGATTAATTTTAAATTAATTTATATCACTTATTTGAATATAATTTGTAAAAACTAATTAAATATTTGGAATTGGAATAATTTTTAATATCTCATATAATCAACATTGATTTTGACCAAAACATTTCGTGAATGAAATTAAAATTAATTACAGTGATTAAGGAAAAAACAGTAATACATAGTGGTAAATGTTAATATATAGGGAAACTAATGTACAAATATGTTAAAAATACATTGTGTTGAAATATTTAGTCCATGTCCCATATTGGCTCGAACATGGAAAATTTTTGGAGGCACGTTATATAAGGGTGACCTCCCAGTAGTGTTTACGTTTTAATATTTATAGGAATGTCACTCCTCCACAGTTATAAAAAGGGAACTAACACGATTATTTCATTTCACCTCTCATGAAAATTGGCTTGTAATATTCCATCCCAATTAGTCTTCTAACATCCCTCCATTCATCGTATATGCCTCACAATTTTCATAAATCCATCCAAGGAAGCCCTTTGGTGAAAACCAAAAGGAGTTACCTGAATATTTGGCAATGTTATTCAACATTCATTTATATATTATTTATCATTAACAATTATGTTCATCTTATTTGTTTTTTTCATATTAACCTTAATATCAAAAATATACATTGATATTTGTGTTATAATGGTTCAACCTACTCCTACACACACTTCCCTTAAATGGGTGACGGATTTACCGTTCGTGTGTACAGATTACTAATGCCTCATGAAACAATGTCATTAATTTTTTGTTTACCACATCCCATGGTTTGGAATTATGATGATATTTGTGATTTTATATGATATTTATGATTTCCCTATTCTTATTTAATTAATATATAAAATATAGCTTCTGGATATCCATTTTTTAAAATATTATATATTGGTTTGTTAATGTATGGACTACAACCTCCTCAAAGCGATGTGATTCATTCACACATATCATTGATTGGATTGAGGATCAGTTTATAAAATGTATATCACATGTATTACATAATAATTCTACTATAATTATAATATATGTTCATCTGTGTGGCTTTCTATTTTTCATTTACTAACTTTTTGTCAATAAAATAAGAAAATGGTAACATCATTCATTAATATGTTTGACCAACCATATCCATAAACGATGTATTCAATTTAATATTTATATATTTTATACATTATTATAAATATTTATAAACTAAATATATATTATATTTATATCTTGTTTCACATTATTGAAATAATTAAATAGTGATCTATGTAAGATGATAAATAAAGACAAGTCAAAACATATACAAATAACAAAGCAGTTATTACTGGAAACACGACATTAATATGGAATTGTTAATAAAAAGGTAATTTAAAAACATAATAAAATCATATATTGTATGATATATAAGAATATGGTTCTGTTTTATATTTATAATATACATATATTTATTATATATGTTATTTTAACATGTTCGAATGAAGTCAAAACTAATGGTAAGAGTTTCTCATCTCACTTTTATTTTGGTGAGAATTATGACTTATTCACCACTCATTTTTTTGTTTGGTATATATATTACCCATAAATGTATTATATTATTATTGTAAAAAATAATACATGTGTATTTACATATCCATGTTGGGTTTATTATTCCACTGTTACCAAATTGATAATGTAATTTTTGTTTCAGTTTTTTTCTTTGAGATACATGCCATGTTCTGGTCCTATATTATTCTATGAGGTGTATATAATTCCATTTGACATGTTATATAATTAATCTAATTATTTTAAAGATATTTTATGCTTCATCTAATGCTTCATATTCATTAATATTATGATCAAATGTTCAAAATGTGGTAACTATTTATTTCGACAATCCCATCATTAATCAGGATTGTTTGTAATTATTCATCCATTGATGAAATATTATAATAAATTTATCAATAAACATTATGAAGTATCTTATAATATATTCATTCATCATGTATTAATTTAATGGTACCCTTTTTTACTCTCTTCGGTACTTAGTAAAATTAACGAAACATTTTCAAGAAAATATGACTTTACTTATATTTTCATTCATATATCTATGATCTTCCAATCCATGTTTTTAAAAGGGATTTCAATGATTCCTTTATATGTTTTAAAATATAATTCCATGTAGATGATTTTTTAAACATTTTCAAGATTTCCTTATTTGTTTTAAAAGTTATTTTCAATTGAAATGTTTTCAAAGCATACTTTATATGTTTTCAAAGTTATTTTCAAATAAATTGTTTTGAAAACATTTTTAAGACTACATTATATGTTTTTAAACTAATTTTCAATGAATTGTTTGTCAAAATATTTTCAATATTTAACTATAAGTTTTTAAATTATTTTCAAATAAAGGTTAATCAAAATATTTTCAAGAATTTTTTATATGACTTCAAAAAACATTCATATAAAAATGTTGTCAATATTTTTATATATATTTAAAAATAAATTTTCAAAGAAAACGGTTTTAAAAATGTCTTATACATTCAAAAAAATTCCTAGTTGGAAATTATATTATCATCAACAAATTTTTTGAATTATTTTGAAAGATTAATTTATTAGTTTTCAACATTGCTTTCAAAATAATGTAATTTGATAATGTTATATATTTCAAAAAAATCAATGAAATGTTACTTCCCTTATAAAATTCTCTAACAAAATTTCCAAACTTATCATCCATAAATGGTTACATACCATTATGTAGTTTGTGCCTTATTGGGGATATGATCCAAGAACTCCATTATTATTGTTTATTATAAGGGTTTATGTTTATGTTAATAAGTTTTGTATGAAACAAGTTTCTCTTCCACAGATTATACCATGATAAAACACTTATGAAACACAATTCATTTCATGGCTTATTATATGATTAAATGATTTTGAAACCTATCTTTTTTCAAATAGTTATGAAATGATTTAATGTTTATAATACCCATTTTATTTCATGGTTTATAATATTATTAATTTTCATTATATTTTGGAAAACATATGTATGAATTCATTATGTGATGGGTGGGACTTTTATGTCCTTCCAATGCATTGGGTAATGATGAATATATCATGAGTATATATATTATTCGTGAGATTGATTACATGTTCACAATGTTATGGATTGACCTGGTTTCATGTCATTATGATTTTTGATGCACTTTATTAAATTTTCATAATATTATATTGGAACCTCATAACATGTTCACATTGTTATTCTTTAACCAAATTACATGTTCACAATTTTAAGCGTGAACATAATTCCATGTTTAAAATGTTATCCATGGACCTGGTTTCATGTCCTTATGTTTAATTTAGTCTATTATTTCATTTTATAAACCCAATGATTTATCACATTTCTATTTATACATATTCAAAATGTTAAAATTTGATGTGTAGGCCAAAATTCCATATATTATGGCAATATTATGCTGTCATGGCTAATGTTATTTGATTTTATTATGATTCATGTATTATAAATTGAAAATATTTATTCCATGATTCATGTTAATGATCTTGAATATACATGGTATGATCTTCAAATGATACGATCATATT
Source organism: Viscum album (assembly GCA_963277665.1). Lineage (NCBI taxonomy): Eukaryota > Viridiplantae > Streptophyta > Magnoliopsida > Santalales > Viscaceae > Viscum > Viscum album. Next base: position 2,143,707,764 of record OY728143.1, on the reverse strand, counting down.
TTAAAGGCCTTATTCTTAGGTTATAATTATATATCTCCCTTGTTTACCCTTATTGGACATCTGAGCTAACCCCTTTCTTATATTTACTTTCCCCAAGTTATGAAAAAAAATTTAAGTATGATTAATAAGATGAAAAATATCTAAGGGAGATTTTAATGATCTTTCTTAAGGTTACAGAATTATGTTTCCAAATTTCTATATATACTAAAATATTATGGTCCTCAGTATTGATTTTCTGCAATGTATTGAATAATCCTAAAAAATATTTAATATCCAAGTATGTGGAGATTGGGTCCCTATATCTAAACACTTGCCTATCTCTATAAGTAATTATCATATCTTCCCTAATGTCATAATTTATATTCATGGTAAGAACCACCTATGCAAGAATAAAATGGATAGGTGACAGTATGACTCATTAACATAGGTTCCCTATATTCATAAAGGAGACAAAACCCATTCCCATGATCAATATAATGAGACAATGTGTCACAAATTTTTTGAATAATATGTCAAAGAGCCCCTCCAAATGACCAATTTCTCTCATAACCCTCACAATAAAATCCCTCACCATTTTTTAAAATGCTTTATCCATTTTATCCTTGATTGTAATATTAGATGCAATTATATTACTTTTATTTTTATCCAATGATTAATTGGATGTTATAGTCTCCCCTTAGAATCTCATCCCAGGGATGAGTCTATGATACTCATCCAAAATTAGTGTTAGAATGATCCTACCCAATATTTTGTTTAAAATATAGTTGAATATCATTTATTGTATGTTGTAGAGGCATATTGGCCTATATTGGTTGAGAATCATGGGGTCATTAACATTCAACATCAGGAACACTTTGTATGTACATAGTATGCTAGTGAGATATCCACCTAAAAAATAATTTATCCTCCACCTTGCTAACATGATCCTTGATAACTCCCCACGAAGAAATAAAGAAATGATATAGGAAAACAATATGTACTGGGATCAATTTCCAAGATCAAGAGAGAAATATAATTCATAATATCATTTTATACTAGAATGGCCTCTATATCCTCATCATCTCTAACCTTTACAAAAAAGGTATATTGTTTATAAAATGATCTTTTGCATTTTCTCACAGTAGCCTCTAAACATCAATGATTGGAATTCCTTCATAGATCTCCCCATAGTGATCCACCATAGGCTTCCATGACACTTCTACTTCACATGTATGTGAGTTGACTATACATATATGATTATTACTTCTAATCACATTCTTCCCCTTCATAAATTCTTGAGAATAGATTGTTTTCCTATCCCAATCCTTGACCCATCGATCCCTCAATCTCACCCTGAACACTATTTTAATTTCTACTATTTTTGTGTCAGTGCACATTTTATTTTAACTATAATCCCAAAGGTATTTTCATCACCCATATCATATGCCATTTTTTCCAACATCTAAATATCCTTTTTGTTCAATTTTATTCTAAAATTATTGTGTAATATGTTGGAAACCAAACCACATAGATCATTCATTAATTGCTTAAGAAGATATTTCAACCCTGCCCATGAGGACACATGTATTATTTATTGCCATGATATTATAGCTTTCTGTAAGAAGATATAATCCCTCACCCAAAAATGTGAGTACAATAAGTTATTTCTTATCCAATTGTCTATACTTATGTGGAAAACATGAGGATAATGGTCTCCCACTGATCATGTCAGATTCTTAAAGGAGGCCTGAGGGAAGAAATAAATTCCTTAAATACTAAAAAGAAATTGATCTCTCCTAATCCATATCTACATGATCCAATTTTTATTATATCACGATGTGTACATGTCACCTAATAAACATAAACCCATAATACCAATATGAGTATTGAAATCCAAAAAATCATTGATTTCCCTATAAAAATATTCACCATGACCCATATTCTAATATTCTTATAGCCACGACCCATCCCCCAGGGCTCATTCCGTGACTACCCCCCAAGCATGCCTTACATTGGCTAGGGTCTGGAGACTAGCACCGAAAAGGAGTATCCATATAATTGGAGGTAATTTACTTTTTAACCTGTATAGACACATAGCCCAAGAACATGAAATGAAGAATCCAAAACATAAAATGTTGTAGTAAATGTGTGTTGAATGCAAAAGGGGATGAATAAAAACCCAATCCAAAGTACAAGTACAACTGAAAGGTACAAATGTAAAACAAAAAGTAAAAAATAGATCCTGGATTATCCACTAAGGATTCTACATGAAGGGTAGGTACAGATCATGATCAACAGCCCCTGCATTACATCACTCCAACATTCAACCTCTAAGTACCATCCAGTCATGGCTCCCTTTGCCTTGATCAATACAGACTGTCGTCTGCACAAGACACAAAAAGGTGAGGGCATAGCTCGGGCAAGGGTGAGTATAACTATACTTAGTAGGGAACCTGAATCCCCTATAGGTCTCCTAGAGTGTCATGAAACATAAACCACGAATAAATACATCAACTATAATTAGGTATATTCCCATACATATACCTAAGTTATCATGAATATTCTCATCTCAAACAAGACTTAAGAATATCACAATGGTAACCCCACGAATGTAGAAATACCACATAGTTAACACCACAAAGATATAAGTACCACATAGGTAACACCATAATGTCAGCACCATGAAGGTAGAAGTTACACACATGAAACACCAGGAAGACTACACCACGAAGGTAGAAGTACCACACATGTAACACCATGATGATAGACATACCACATAGGTAAAAGAATTAGCTCACAATAATGTATAACCTAATTACATGGCGTAGATGCTTATTCATAAGGATATATCATATTATTCTACTATGTAGCCCTAATTTCGACCCACAAAGGATCAATAGGTAACTGACCTTCGCTGACCCACACAGCATCAATAGTTAACTAACCCCTGTTGAACCACATAGGATATGACCCACACAGGATTGATATGTAATGAACCACAAAGGATCACTGAGCACTGACCTAAATAGGATCTAACCCACACAATATTGGTATGCACTAATCCACATAGGATCACTGAGCACTGACCCACATAGGATCAAAGTTCTTTCTTGACGTTACAACTAGCCACAAGATTCCTCGCCCCTGGTGCGCTGGAGTTCTGTTGAATCTACCCATTGAGATATCTTTTATACCTAGACCACCACTAAGATACAAAAAAGTGTAACCCAAATAATAGTCATGTCATATGGGTTCCAACGTGACAAACGATGTATCGATCGGATGCCCGGTCTATGAGTTATAAGCGTTTTTATTCTGGGTGCCATGTTTGATTCAGGATCGATCCAACCTGGCCATACTCCATCTGTCCCCAAAACTCAAGGGGAGTATCCAAATAAGACTTTCTCGATCCATGGATCCCAAAGCTGCAGACAATTCATCAAATAGATGTATGGTTCTCACGATATGTCCCTTTACCTATTTTTGGTTCCAGTTTGACCCGGTTCGGGTTACCCCACCGAGTCCTTGTTCGGCCTGGCTAGGCTGGGTCACGGCCGTCTCAGCCTATTGGGATGCGGTCGGGCCTGGCCTGCACGGGTTTGGCTCACTGGTCTCACCCGGCTTTTCCCACGATGGAGCGGCCCACTAGGATCGTGCGACTTGGCCCATGGTGGAGAAAAGTCAGACCCATGGGGGTGGTCGACCTGAGGTGGAGGTTCACCCAACCCGAGGTGGGGGAGGCTCGGTCAGAGGTGGAGTGTTTTCCAGCCCGAGGTGGGGCATGGTCCGGTCTGAGGTAGAGTATGGCCCGCTGCCAGCTCGGTCTGATGTGGGGTCTACCCTAGCTGGCGTGGGGGGGGGTGTCCCCCGGTCTCCCAAAAAGCCCGAAGTCAGTAAGTCTTGTGAAGTGGTGGTGCCACGTGGGAACCATGTGGTCATCATGGAACCCATACGGTGGGTTCCTCCTCTATCGCCGCTTCTGCTGCAACCTCGTGCCCATTGCCGGTGCGATGGTCGCGCTGCCCTTCTCTTTCATGACCGGCTAGTGTGTCTGCCGGCTATGCCGACCAACACAGCTGATGAGGCTCGACCCCTTACTTATCGGCAGCAGGCTACGGTGCGTCGCGCCTCTTCTACAGCCTGCAAGTGTCGGCCTCTCCAATTACCATCGTGGATAAGTTCCATGGACACCTCTTGCGGCACATGTCGGTGCACCACATCCTTCGATGCCAGTCGGTGTCACTACACTTGCTGTCTTCCATGGAGGCAGATGCATAAGAACGAAGTTGGGGGTTCAGGCTAGGTTTGTTAGGCCCATGCCCTCCGCATTAACATGTAATCACAAGGGAGGATTTTGAGGGATCTAGAAATTCATTCTAAATAAAAAAGAATCAAAACCTTTTCTAAGGTTGTTGGAGAGCCTATATGTTTGAGGAAGGGGGTCAGTGTTCATAGTCCTCCTCAACTATCTTCCAATGACGTTGCTCATACATAGTCTTTCAGTTCGTGGTTCAGTGTCTCCCATCACCAACTGCTGGGATCAGATCCGTCCTCTAAGGGATTTGTGTCTCAACACTTTACAAGCACATAGTTTCATGGTAAAGCTATGTCGATACCCCTCCCCAAGCTCCATATAAATATGAGAGGGTGAGGGTAAGTAAAAACATTTGGATTTTAAGGGTTATCATTAATTAGGAACCTTCTTAATTCCCCAACAATGTCGTTACATAATATTGATTGGTCAATACATTTATTGTATTGACACACTGAGGGCACCACATTGTCATTTTTCCATTGGAGGGAAATAAAGAAAATAAAAATTAACCTTTTATTTTTATTATTATTTAAAAATTCCCAAAACATATCTTTTTCCCAATACCTAATTTGGTAAAAGTGAATCCTCCCTTAAGAGAATCCTGGCGCTATGGGTTCAATGGTGCCCTTGGATTTTTAATCCAAACATCGGTATAAATGTTATAAAGTGCCACTTGCATGTTAGATGAACGTACCTAAAAAAAGTTCAGAATATCATTCTAGGCACACCGGGCCTCGTAATCACATTCCGTCAATTTTCTCAGTCTCTTAATAATTTCATATAATTAAAAACAATTACATGGTATATCCGGGTCTTTACATTCTTCCCACCTTAATGATTTTATTGCCTGAAAACCAAAAAATAGAGAAAGAAAACAAATGGGGGTAATGAGCACAAATCATAGCCTCTCACTCCAATGTGCACTCATGGAGGTTCACGTGCTTCCAGCGAATGTGCACCATAGGTATCGACCAACCATAAAGGACTCTCTGATGTCGATTCTCAATATCCACTGGATCTTTCATAAATGTTACCCCATCTTCGAAGCCCATTATAGAGACCCAAGTAGTACATACATAGAAATTACATTAATTTTTTGGAATAATTAAAACATGAAAAAATGACTCCCAAAGATGGTATTAGTTTAGTGTCTTTGGAAACTCGAAACATAATCTTCTAGTCATGGTGAATGATCTTCAACATATCCTATGAAGATATTCCATTTTTTTCTTACCTAAAACCTTTCTTTATATCTTGGGGAAAAGAAAACATAAAAAGGGTGAGATCAATTGCTCAGTAAGGGTAAAAATGGAGAACATAAAATAATCCATAAACATTTGAACATAAAAACATGAACATAAAACACGAGTAATAACATAAATCATGGAAGTACATGAGGCATTGATCATAAAGGAACATTAATCAGGATAAAATAGAATGGGAATGAAACACGTAATTATGGAAAACCATTAACCACATGTTATTATTTCCATAGTAGACAAGGCATTACAGTCAAGACCATCATAGTGGACAAATTCCATTATAGAAATGGGTTTACTTGTGGTTTTAGCATTGTCTTACTGAAGAGGATTTTACTGTCATTCCAGCTAAGTAGATGTCGTGAGATATAAATCTTTACCCAATGCATTGGAGAGAGATATAGGTCCAACCCATCTCATAATGAAATCATTCTTAAGTGTGCCACAAAATAAACATAAATCATTCATCATAACAGAACAAATAAAATGGGTTTCATAAACATTGTCCTATCATGACATAGTCTATATAAAATAAATAGACATAATTACATCCTAAAAAATTCCAATCATGTAAATAATAGGGAAATTATACATGAAACACAACCATATTGAAGAATTTCATCTTAGATAGATAATAGTTTTGATAAAACACTTGAAAAGAAATATTGAGAAAAATATCCTTTCTTTTTCAAAATCATTTTATATTCTCAAAATTTCATTCCATTTTATAAGAATTTTTTTTTCAAAATACCCTTGAAATCTGGTATAAGATGCTTCATAGAAATATGCAATTATGAAACCATAAAAATCCATTCACAACATATAAGTTAAAAAACATTCTCATCATACTTTTTCCAGAAAAGTCAAAAAGTATATCATCTGGTAAACAAAAGAAAGAGTCCTTCCATTCATCGTAGTAAAAGTAAAAAAAGGAATAAAAATGACTTTAAACAAACATGGAATAATAGTAAACGTTTTATGAAAATGTTTTTTGAAAACATGGGCATTGATGATAAATATAACCCCAGTAAATACTTACGAACAAACAATCTCGAATAAGAATGAGATTAGAACAATTGTCCCTGACGTTATGTCCAATTTCTTCAATATATGTCTAAAAATACTATATAGTGGGTTTAAACATATTATTATCTTGTAACAAAACCATAATAATATTTATTATATCATATATGACTCATGACATTATATTACCCATTTATTTTCCAATTCCATGTTAAAGAAGTGATTTTGGTAAAATTGTTTCATTTATCGTCCATGTTTTGACTTGTAATAATTCATATGATTACATAGAACATTATTACATACTTATATAATGTAAAACATGATTTCTATACATTCATAATTTAATATATTGATAAATGGAAGGAAATACACTATTCATGTAGACGGTAGGTCGTACGTACGCATGAATGCTGTTTTCCTTTCCTTATTGAATAGAATGAAAGTAAGTAGATGACATATATATATATACATAAATACAGTCACATTATTATTTCATATATTTCATTATTATTCAATATATATACTTTATAATCATTCTTGAATGGTTAACATGAAAAAATAATCTCATCGCGTCGTGGAGACGGTAATCGGTACGTATGCACGAGCGTTGATATCATTCCCATAATTATTGATTGGTATTGGTGTGGATGATAGATTATCTCATACTTATTATCATGTTATAATAATAATATATACTTATTATTTACACCATTATACACATCCAAGTATGGTGGTGGTGGAAAAAAGATTACACCATGGCGTGGAGACGGTATTCCGTACGTACGCAACCGCGGTGATTTCATTTTCTGTAGGATGTACAGAAGGTGAAATAGTGTTGTTTCAAATTTATAAAAACATATCATTATATTATTTATATTGATGTTATTAATTAATAATGAAACAAATAAATAAAAAGAAGTATAAGAATAAAAAACTTGAAAGAATAAGTAGAAGAGACTACCTCTTCTTTGACGCGCCTCTTCTAAACCTCCTCTTATCGCACTAAAGTTGGACTTTAAAAAAAGACCAGGACCTCTAGTATGTTTCTAGGGAAGTGGAGAAGAGAAATGGACAGGTTTTGGCTGATCATGAAGGCTCAAAATGTTGTGAATATGAGAGGGAGGAGGTGCCCTTTTATAAGTGAAGAGGGGGCACTTTTTGAGACCTCAAAAATTTTAATTTATAATAAAATAAAAACCAACTAAAAAACTTCCAAAGTGACTCCAATTATAATATGAGATGATATAGGGTTGTAATATCATCAACCAATAAATTTTAGACATGTTGGGAATTTATTATAAACCTTATCATCTTGATTTATCCTTATTTAATCTATTTAATATTATTTGTGGTAATAATATTCTAAATTTTAAATTGTCATAAATAATTACTTATGTGTTGTGAATTTTCCATAATTGGATGAATTATGAAATTTTACACTATATAAATTTAAATTTAATGGTTTTAAAATTTTTTGTGATTTTTAAACAATTTAATAATATGTTGTTTTTATAAAATAACAATAGTGTCAATTTTGATAATATTCATTTATTTGAATTTAAATAAAATCCCCATAGAGGATATATTACAAAAAAAATATTGAATAGATTCATAACATTTAATATTTATCTTGAAAATTCTTCGAGCACATTAAATAGTTCATATAATATTTATTTTAATATTTTTAAAAACATTTATTTGATATTTCAATCAATAAAGTAATTGCTACCTCACAATTGGGTCACCATTAATAATAATTATTTAATCCTTCAAAATTATTAATATATTCACATGATGTAAATAATTTTATTAGATATCTGGTGACGATTTATGTTTGAGGTTTTATGAAGTTTATCACAAAATTAAAATTATTACACTTATAAGATATAAGAGAGTAACATGTTGTCACTATCTTTGGGTTTAATAATAATTATATCCATTTCATGGTCACAAGTCAATGAAATGAATATATTCCAACCCTAAAATTATATGGTTCGACCTTTATTCATCCAATATTATTTTGGTAGGTGTTAGGGAAATTTTATAATCTTATTTTTACGCTTAATTACCTGATTTATCTTTAACAGTAGTAAATAAAATTTACCATATTTACTATTCATAATGTTTAAAACTAAAATGTAGCCTATTAGCTTGATTTTGAACTACTGATTCCAAATATGGAATCCATTTTTCCAAAATCAAAACATAAAAGTTGTAGTATATAATTTAAAATTTATCCCACTGTTGAGAAAATGAGTTTTAAAAGTTCAAACATTGCAAAAGATTGAAATGTTTTTACCTATGAATTAAATGAAAATTTAATGAAAATGTCTTGAATTATATTAAATGGTAAAAATATATTATATTTAAACTTTAAAACCATTCAATAATATATTTTAACCATATAAATTATTTTGATGAAAAAAGTTGTTTTCAATTAAGATTTAGCGGATTTTTACTATTCATCAAAATAAGAAACTTATCAGAAAAACATCGAAAATTTATCAAAAGTAAATTATTATATATTTATTCCAAGGAAGAAGTTTAATTTGTCAAATTGAACTTATAAACATGTCAAAACTAGAATTAATGTGGGTGCGCCATCAAAAGGCGGCGAAACTACATATTTTGTGAAAAATACTTATTTTAGCCGAAAAAATTATTTTTTTCAAATAATATGTTCTATAATATGTGTAAGATAAATTATAATGTTATTAAATTCAAAATGAAGCTATTAATATTCATAATAGATTGTTCATAAGAATAATATATCGTTCTTTAGTGAAACTCGGTATTGCGTACAACACACGCTATTGAGGAAGGTTGCACTTGTGTGCAACACAAACCAAGAATAGTTTTCTGTATACTACAAGATAATATGTTGTTGTGTTTAGCTCAAGATAATATTGGTGTAGCGTTCAACACAAGATATCAATGAAATTAAAAAGAATATTTCTCTTAAAATTTCAGGGTGTTACACCCTACATGTTGTGGTCGATGATATGAGATGAGTCAGGCACATATCTTATCAGTTGGGATACGTGGAAGACTAAGTACACAAACTCTATCTGCGGTGGATGTTCTAAGAATTATGTCGCATCGCCTATTCTATTAAGTATAAAAAATGGTCCATTAAACCTCACTGATAACTTGTTTCCCTGTCCAAATATCTGTAAACCTTGTCGACTTGAGACCCGTAAGATGATTCATTCTCTCTCATTGAACTCGATTTTTCTCCACTTTCCATCTGCATTAGACTTATGTCTTCTTTCTGCAGTCTTCATCCACTCCTGGATGATCTACACCTTCTCAGTGGTATCTCATACCAACTCTGGACCCATAAGTGTTGACTCCCCCAGGTCTATCCAGTTTAGAGGTGATATGCAAGGTCAATCGTATAAGGTCTAGAATGGTTCTATACCAATGGTGGAGTGATAACTGTAATTGTATGCGAACTCAACCAATGGAAAGTGATCCTCCAAACTGCAGCCAAAATCTAGGACGCAAGCACTAAGCATGTCCTTCAGTGTCCATATGGTCTACTCTATCTGACCATCTGTTTGAGAATGAAAGGAGGTGCTCAAAAGTAGTTGAGTCCCGAATGCCTCATGTACTCCCTTTCACAAAAGAGATATCAAATTTGTGTCATGGTCAGATAATATGATCAATGGAACCCCATGGAGTCTCACAATATCCTTTATATAGAGGCTCCCCAAGACTTCTATTGATCCCTGCTCTCGGATAGGTGGGAAGTGGGTCGACTTGATGATTTATTAAACGATCACACAGATTGAATCATGTCCCCTGGATGTATGTGGAAGACCTGTAACAATGTCCATGGAGATACCATCACACTTCCACTATTGAACCTCTAGTGGTTGAGCCAAGCATGATACAACCTAATGCGTGGCCTTCACTTGCTGACAAGTGAGGCATCGGGAAACAAACTATGCCACTTCTTTCATAATCCCTGGCCACCAGTGATAACATCAGAGGTCCTTGAACAGCTTCTCCACAACATGACTTAAACCAAAGGGGACATATGGAACTCCCACAAAACCTCCTCTCATAGCTCCATCAGTACCATGGTACATCCCATGAAAATGATGACATTCTCCCCACCTTTAGAAAATCCATCAGGTGCATGTCCTGAGGATATCTGAGCATGTTATTCCTCACATTCAATGTCCCCAAAATGCACCTCTATGACTCAATGAATGAGTGGGTAGTGACTTTCATATACTAGAGTTAAGGTTTTCCATCTCTATCCACAAAGTATATTTGCAATGAGGATAGTTGCACAATCTCCTCACTCAGCAACTACAGACCAGACCTCCTTCTGTGTTAATTTTCTACCACATTCTCCTACACCGGAGCATATAATATATCAAGTTTACAGTCCTCGAGGTACTCTATACATCATCTTTGTCTCATGTTTAGGTCCTTCTAAGATAAGATCTACCTGATACTCTTTTGATCAGAGTAAACTATAAAATGTCTGCCTATCATGTATTGTAGCCACATATTCAAGGTGAAGACCTTTACTACTAACTCCTGGTCATGGGTAGCATAATTATGATCATGTTGCCTCAGCTGTCGTGAGTTGTATGTGATCACTGCTCGCTCCTACATCAGGACACACCTTGTTCTGGTCCTTGATGCATCGCAGTAGACTACATACCCAACACCCATTTATAATAGCCTGAAAATGGGGGCACATCAGTCTCTACCTTATCTTATGAAAACTGTACAGGAATCTCCCCATACATATGAAGGGTTGTCCCTTCTTCATCAACACTGAAAAGGGTGCTGCAACTCTAAAAAAGTCATACATGAATCTATTGTAGTATTCATCCAACCGTAGGAAACTCTACACCACAGTCACACTCCTGGGTGGCTTCCAAGAAAGTAAAACCAATATATTCACAGGATCCAATACAACTCCATCCTCTAAGATAATGTGTCTTAGAAAGTGGACCTCTCGTATCCAGAACTAGCACATCGAGATATTACAATAAAGATGGTGCTCTTCGAGTATATCCAGAACTATCTATAGATAATAGTCATGCTACTCCTCCGTCGCTGAGTATATCAGGATGTCATCGATTAATACCATCAAAAAGCGATCGAGATATGGATGAAATATCCTATTCATGAGTCCCATGAACCATACTGGGGCCTTGGACATGCCGAACAACACAACCAAGAACTCATAGTGTCCATACCTACATCTGATGGTCGTCCTCTACACATCCTTATCTAATACCCTGAGCTTATGATAGCCTGATATGATGTCTATCTTTGAAAACAATGAGCTCCCTTCAACTGATCGAATAGATCATCAATCATCGGATGTGGATACATATTCTTCACGGTAACCTGGTTCATGCACTGATAATCAACATAGAGTCTCAATCACTTATCTTCCTTCTTGGAGAACAAAATTTGGGATGCCCATAGAGAAATAGTGGGCCTTACTAACCCCTTTCTCTACAAGTCCTCTAGTTGTACTAGTAAGTTACGAGGCTCTGCAGGAGCCATATGATATGCTAGTGTAGATATTGCTGTTTTCTCCGGGTATAGTTTGATATTATAGTCTACATATCTGCATTGAGGAAGTCCCAAAACATCATCCGGAATGACATCAGCATACTCATCCACCACTACAGGATAGCTGAGACTCTAAACCTCAACTGCTCCTAGGGTAAGGCTATCCAACCAATGCGTGATCGGTTTCACCCTCCTATGGTTATGTCCATCATGTGCTTCAATGGATCCCTTATCTCTAGTGAAGGAATTCATGGTCACATACTCATGGACACACCACACTCTGTGCCTAAAATAGTCCGTCTGAGCATCAACTGTGGATAACTAGTCCATACCCAAGATGATGTCGTAAGGACTCGACGCCGCTACTAGAAGATCGTTTCCGCAGCTCTCGCCTCATAGAGTAATCTCAAACAGCTAACACCAGTGTGTAATTGTTGAATCTCATCCTGTAAGAGTCACTAGTTGTAAGGATCAAGCCAATGGCTCCACCGTAAATTCGGAGCTCCGAATGAGGTTCATGACAATAAAAGTGTGACTGGAGACTGTATCTATAAGTACTACAACATAGGTGGAGTAGACTCAAATCATACCTCTAATCATATCCAAAGCACCATGGTCGTATGACATAGCTACCTTGAGTTGAACTCATCCCAGTCCACCTGCTCGTTATGGTCGGGGTGGACCACCTAAAGGTGGTGGTGGAAAAATCCTGAATCGCTGACCACCGCTTGCTGCACGACTATCTCCTCAACCACATCTTCCATATGCCTATGGATCTCCCCAATAGAATATATGAATCTACCTCTATGGTCCCTTGACATTATTTTTGTGGTTTGTATGGATATTTGGGTAGTCACGAGCCACGTGACCCTACCAGTCGCACATATAGAACTGTATGCTCCTTAGTTTTCCTACTCTATCCCATGATCCCATGCACCACCGACCATGTAACTTGAGGTCATCCAATAGAAAGCCTGGCCCTCTTGAGACCCTACTTCATCTGTATGTTGCCTGCTACTGATGACTATGCCACTTGACAGCCGGTGGTGGATCTCGATGTCAGTGCCTGCTCACCTAGGAAACACTTTATCAAAATCGCTCACTCTAGAACCATACACTGTGTTGAAATTATCAGTGAAATCATCAACACTCTGATCTTCCATTGTAAACCCTTCTAAAAGGTCTGGTCCTTGAAGAAATGATCTCATTCAATGTTGGTGGTGTAGCGTAGAGATCAGTGAACCTCGCCAAGAATAGGGCCACAATCATGTTTCCCTGCTGTAAGTGCATCAGCTCCTATTTATACACTCAGCGTAGAGTTTCCTAGGAGAAATATTCAATGAGAAGGCTGTTGAAGTTCGCCCCGATGAGGTTCACCTTGTCATGTATCTGGAGCATCAATCTTAACCATCCCCCTACTGCTCCCTAAATTAGACTCATTGCTATAATCACCATAAGGTTAGCAGGTTCCCCAACCAAGAGGAAAACTATGACTAAATCCTCCAGCAATCCCTCAGCCTCCTTCAGGTTCGTCTCACCACGAATCCTTGGAGGTCTCTTCCACTAAAACACATGCAATGTGCTCAGTCGGCATGCACCCTCTACTAGTGGGCCTGGTGGAAACAGTTCCCCAATGGGTAGTGGTGCTGCTGGTACACCACCTGAAGGTGCTAACGCTGTAAGAGGTCCCTGTACCAGGCCTCTCATTCGGTGGGCTGTCATCGAATATTCTCTTGGGAATCTTGGATGGTTGTCTTCGTGGCAGCATCCTAAAATAAAACAGGCATTCAACGATCAATAATTTATACCTATTGAGGAGACTCAAAGTGATCACAAGAAAAACTTTTAAAAACACACGCAATTAGTGCATCCATGTACTCAGTCAGAAATCAAAATTCAGAGTCCTGGTGAATGGATACGTCAGCCGCCGCACCAACACCAGATTCCCCAAACGCTAAATCACATTTATAACACTTAAAACTATTTCCAAATAGAAAATATCAGAGTCCTATTTCTTCAGAAGAACTGACTCCTCTGATACCACATTGTCATACTCGTCCCTCAAGGCCCATTCCATTACTACCCCTAGCCCACTATCTATATGCCCGATACTGGAGACTATAACCAGAAAGATGTATCCCTATAATTAGAAGGAAATTTTTTTTAAACCTTTACAGACACATAGTAAAAGAACACAATAAGAAGCAACCGAAAAGTAAACTGTTGTAGTAAATGTGTGCTGAAAGTAAAAGTGGTCGGAATACAAGCCTAACTGAATGTACAAGTACAACTGAAAGGTAAAAAATGACTGAAAAGTGAAAAACAGCTCTCAGATCATCCACTGAGGATCCTAACTGAAGGTTAGGTACAACTCATGGTCAATAGTCCATGTGTTACGTCACGCCGATGGTGAACCTCTGAGTACCGTCAAGTCCTTGCTCCCTCAACCTTGATCAATGATGTCTATCGTATGCACAAGACACAACAAAGTGGGTGCGTAACCCTGGCCGGGGTGTGTATAATGATATTCAGTAGGGACCCCGATACCCCCATTGGTCTCCTAGAGTTCCACAAAGGATAAACCACAAAGTAAGACTTCAAATATACTTATGTATATGCCGATACAGATACCATATTATCAAGAATATACTCATCTCAAAAAAGAGGGAAGAATACCACAATGGTAACACCATGAAGGTCGAAATACCACATGGGTAACACCATGAAGATAGAAGTACCACACAGGTAACACCATAGATTCAACACCACGAAGGTAAGAAGTACCACACATGTAACACCACGAAAACCACACCATGAAGGTAGAAGTACTACACATGTAACACCACGAAGATTGACGTACCACATAGTAAAAAGACTCAACTCACAATCAGGTATAACTTAAGTACATAAGTGTACATGATTTTTCGTAATGCTAGATAATCATATTATATTATGTATCACTACTTATGACCCATAGAGGATCGATATGTAATAACCCCTGATGACCCACATAGGATCTGACCAACACAGGATCGGAATGCGCTGACCCACACAAGATCGATAACCACTGACCCACATAGGACCTGACCGACATACAATCAGTATGCGCTGACCTGCTTAGGATCCCTGAGCACTGAACTACACAAAATCAATGTGGTTTCTTCAAGTTACAGGCTGCCACTTTATTCCTCTCACTTGGTGATCTTGAGTTCTGTAGAATCCACACATCGAGAAATCTATCGTACCTCAACCACCACTAAGCTCAAAAAAGGAGTAACCCAAAGTACTGACAAGTCGCAAGGGTTTCAATGCGATAAATGATGAGTTAATTAGATGTCTAGTTTTTGAGTTATTTGTCTTTTAGTTTTAGGGGATCAGTTGAATTCGGGTTTGATCCAACCTGTTAGTACACCGACTATCTGCAAAACTCAATTGGAGTATTTCAAAAGGACCATATTGATCCAATGATCCCAAGGCCGCAGCTGGTTCACCAAATGGACGTCATATTCCCCTGATATGGCCATTTAGGTGTTTCTATGTCCAGTTTCGCCTAGGTCTGGTTTGGCTGGGTTGGGCCATGGCAGGCTCAGGCCATGGGGCCGATGTTGGGCCCGACCTTACCCACAAGGGTGTGACCCGCTTGGCTTGAACAACCTAACCCACAATGGCACGACCCGTTGCGCTCACACAGCCCAACCCGTGGTGGAGCACAGCCCAGCCTATGATGGGGCGCGATCTGGCCTGAGGTGGTGCGCGGCCCGACCAGAGGTCAGGCGCAGCTCGGTCCGAGGTGGAGCAGTGCTGGGAGGCAGTTTGGTTTGTAAAGCGGTGACACACCGTTGGTGCCGCCCGGTCACCGTGGAAGCTGCAGGGCGGTTTCCTCCTCAGTTGCGGCTTCAGTCGTGGTATTTTTACCACTGGAGATGCATTGGTCATAAATCTCATCCCTTTCGTGGAGGGCCATTGTGCCGGTCACCTTCTCCAACCACCACGGATGACGAATCGTGTCCCCTTTCTCACCGGCGGCGCACGATGGGGCGCCAAACCTCCTCCACAACTGGCCGGTCCTAGTCACTTTGATGATCGTCGTGGATCATTGTCGTGGCCTCCTCTTGCAGCCTGTGTCGGTGCGCTTCCTCCTTCATGGTCAGTCGGTTTCGTTGTGATGGCGGTCTTCCACTTAGGTGCAAGGGTAGAATTGTAGCGGAGGGTTTGGATCGGGTTCGTCAGGCATGTGCCCTCTTACATAGCTTGTAATCGCAAGGAATGATTTAAGGGTTCAAGAAATTCACATGAAATAAAAAAGAATATAACCCTACCTGTGGTTGTTAGAGAGCCTCCACACTTGAGGAAGATAGTCAGTGTTCATCATCCTCTACGACTATATTCCAACAACACCGCTCATATGTAGTCCTTATGTTCGTGGTTCAGTGTCTCTCATCACCTCTTACTGGGACCGGCTCTGTCCTCTATGGTTTTTGTTATCTCATACCATTACCTAAAATTCATTGAATATTAAAAAATGGATATACACAGTTGTAATCAGTATGATATTTTTTATTTTAATGGGGTGAAAATAATATGTGTACATTATGAACTTTAAATTTAGTAAAACAATATTCCACTATGGTTAAATTGAGTAATTATCTTAAAAGTAATATTATAAAATTATAAAATTACACTAACACTAGTCCCAATTTCATTAGATAAGTTGTTTATACCAAAGAAAACCTTAGTATGAAATTATTACATTTTTAATGCACTTGGTAATGAATATGAAATTTTTAATATTTTATTTAATGATAAGATAAAAAAGTCATACCCGTGTTTTTTAATAAGTAATACATTTTTATACATGGTTATGTAGAAGAACAATTCATCTATAAATATAAATTTTAAATATAGTAAAATTATCCTCATAATTACAATTTATTATTAATTTTTATATAATAATTAATATAATTAAAATGCTATCATAATAATAATGCAGTAATTTTTCAATAAATGGAAATATCAAATAAATAATATAAATAATATTAAAATATATATAATTTTAAATAAATAATGAAATCAACGAATTTTATAGATATCATAAACATTTTATTGAAATATTATAATTTTTGTCTCTAAGTCATCACATTGTTATGCTTTAAAAAAATAATGAATAGTATCAAAATTGACATAAATTATATCTTAAAATCAATAATACTTCATTAAATGACATAAAATTCTAAAAAATATAAAAAGGAGAAGACTATGTAAACTAAGGATAAATATAACATTAATGATCCAGTTGGGTTTCTTTTGGAATTTTATAGTAAATATATATACCCTAAATAGTTCAAAAGCCTAGTTTTCATGGTAAGATATAAAGGGTTTATCTAAAGGTTAAAGCGAAAAGATTAGGTAAATATTATTACCTAATAATGTCTAAAAATAAATAGTTGAAAGGTTTTCTACCCATAATCATATTAAATTCTAAATAAATCAATATTTATCTATTTAAAATTTATAATTATGTTATAATAGTTTAATATTATAAAGGACTCCAAGAGTGCCCCTCCCCTCAGATATATAAAAAAGAACCTCATTAGTCTCTTCTTTCCATGACATGGATCTTTTTAGCTAGACCAAACCATACCCATTTTCTTCAAAAAAATTGTATTTGATTTCATGAGGTCCGAGTCACCTAAAAATACCAAAACTAGTGTCCCTAATAGGAGATCCAATGGCATTCCATTAATGAAGTGGAAATTGTTCTACCAATTCATTTAAGTTCATTTCATTTTCTACACACTCATCCTATGTTGTTTCTATGATAAAGTAATAATTATAGTATCTTCTATATGTTGAGATTTTGTTATGATTATGGGGCAACTTTTTTCCTCATTTTACCCATCCCATAAAAAAATAGCATTGTATTTGTGTACGTATGGCATACCATATACTTGTTATCCTGTCATTTTATTCATCCCCAAAATATTTGGAGGGGTATAATGATTAATATAATTTCTAAAATAATAAATATGATATGATATTGGTTTTGGAGTAAATTATATACCATCCACTTCCTTAACTTTTCACAATTAATGGAATGATATCGTCGCTCGTGAGTACGTACAACCTACCATCTCCAAGATGCGATATGATTATTTTCCCTATTAAAAAATCAGGAATGGTTATATAAATGTGTATAATGAGTATCTATGTTATATATTACCTAAATAATATTCTCTAGATTGTGGAACTATATCCTTTTCACAAGAATTACGATTTATATGATGAAACATACCTAAGAAAATAAAGAAGTTAATAGTAGAAAGAAGAGTAATAATGAACTATTATTCACAAAAAGGTGATAAGGGGATCATATATGATATCCGAAATAATAATATGGTACTATAATAAGTTCATAAAATGAATTAATCCATTAAAAAGGAGTCTTAGATATGTACAAAGGAAACCATACCTATAGTAAGGGTTAATTCCATAATATCAATATTATCAAGATTATTTAAACGTATGTATCATATATGGAATATTTATCATCCATTTCCATGTTTCCTAATTTTTTAATCCATTTTCACTCATTTATGAATTTTTATTAAAGGGTTTGAAATGAATATTTTGTTTTTTCCAAATGAGGTACCTTTTGAAATTTCCAATAATGGTACGTAAAGAATCATTTTTATCATATATATCACGAATGGATTTACATGATTTCATGGTGCCTTAATACATATAATGTTACCTTAAAATCATAAAAATTTATTTTAAAATAAAAAAGTTTCTTTAAAAATTTCATGGAATTTTAGGAAAAGAAAACTATTTCAAAGAAGGATATATTCCTCAGGAAATGTTTTCAAGTGATCTCTCAAAATTATTTTCCATCTATGATAACATTATATCATGATACATAAGTTTTACTAGGTATATTATTCAATGTTACCATTCCTATTTTTTTTATGAATAGTTTTTGTTTATGATGTAATGATATATATAAAACACATTTCTTTTCTATGGGTTATGTTTATATTGAATGATGCTTATGAAACTCATTTAATTCCAGGGGTTTTATTTATAATACATGACTTATGCGGAACACATATGTATGATTTAATTTTGATATGTGTTGGACTAGTATATCCTTACAATTCATTGGGTAATGAATTATATCTTACTATATGGAATAAAGGACCATGTCCACTGTGATGGTTATGGTTGTGAACCATGACTACCAGGATGGTTGTGGTAGTGAACCAAGACTTAGATGATGGTCATGGGAGTGAACTATGACTAAAATGATGGTATGGGAGGTAAAACCATACAATTAAGATGGACTTGGTAGTGATGGCTTGACTACAATGAAAATAATTTTAATATTCTTATGTGTATACCACAAATTTCATGTCTTATTCTTATGTTATGATTTTATGGATATTGTACATAATTTCCTTATGATTTGGGTCTAATGAACTACCCATAATTATTCCACGATTCAAATTTATGATCATTTATATGCATTGTATTACATTATATTTTCATTCATAACCATATTCTCATGATTATGTTTACATGTCCCCCTTGTTGACCCTAACTGAGAATCTGAGCTCATCCCATTTTTTGTTTCCTTTCCTCCATTTTATGAATATATGTTTTATTTTTTATGTTTCTAAAAACTTTTCATGATGATAATAACCTAGTGGGAGATATTATAGATCACTTATGGACCACGTTTTAGGTATATGTGATTCCAAAGGCACATAATGGTATAGTTTTGGGGGATCTAATTTTGTAATGTATTAATTATTTTTCAAAAGTGATTTAATTTTAAATTATGAAAAATATGTGTCTTTATAGTTAGGTTCCAACTTTACAAGAGAATGTTTTTCCATAAATGCTTATCAAACACTATGTGTATGGGTTTGATAAGAGTTTTATATGAACCCTTCTACCCTTCACACGAAATAGGTTGTGTGCACGGATTCCCTAACAAGACAAGATATTATGTCAATGTTTTCTTCAAAGATCCCTTTGAAATATTATAATTCATTCCAAATACCACATCACATGACTAAATCACATGGATGCTCACTGTCCTTCACATGTATGGTTAATTTGATTGGCCTTTTTTTAGAGCATGTACAATATTCTCAAATGAAATTAGCACCCAAACACACAATCGAGCCTTGGTTTATATAGATTTGGATATAACACCTCCCATTTACAGTTCAATTCTTGTCATGTACCTATTAAATTCCAAAAAATATCATCATATCTCATTCATAATTCAGTTTTTTCTATTATCAACTTCCCATTAGTGGGATGGAACATTTCCATGACTCAAGATATCACACTGTCTTTTTTGGATGATCATATCATTGATCATGTGATTCCTGTTGTAGTTGAATAATAGTATTATTGTGATTTCATGTGATATATTCATTCTAGATTGAAACAGATAATGCAATATTATCTTTAAAATATGGAATTAAATAACAATCTCTTTTACATTATTCTTAATGTGAGGGATTATCCTTCACTTCATAAAATAAAAACCACATGATTTGAGGATAAAAATCAAAATTCCATAAATAGATCAATCAATTCAATAGTGTAATCTTTATATCATTATGCAGTAGAACCATGTAATATCATAATATCCTATGATGTCTTCTTGTAATGTAATTTACCTACAAATACATTATTATTCCTTGACTATATATTTTTAAAATATTAGTGGAGATGTCTTGTTTTCCCATGTTTTCACGGATATACCTTTTTGATAGATAGAAGAATATGGGAAACATTAATTATATGTGGAATATTTGGAATGAGAGAAGCGTGGGAGATATGATGGAAGTGATTAAATAGTTAGTATAGTGCATGATATATCTATAATTTAAGTGATAGAAGAAGATTACTCAGGTGTTGGTTATCCCAAATCAAAATTTTCATTTTTCCTCACTCGTCTATATAAGCGATCATTTTCCCGCTGCATCTTCAAGCCATCATCAGAGTCGGAAATCGGATACACTAAAATTTTGGCTAACTTGGGATACACTCCAGTATATAGTCCTCAATAACTCATAAAGTATTACTACCCCAATTCATGTGCGCATTTATGGGTTTGATCTACATTCTTTAAACATTGGACCACCAAGGAATTGTGGGTTATATGGATGTCCATGGAGATCATGATCAACCTCAATGGGTACTCTCCCCCATTGGGGATGACACCTTGGGTCCCTCTATGAGTAGTTGACAGATAACCCATTGAGTCTTGTGTGTTTGGCCCATAATATTTAGTAAAATCCCTTAAATTATATTCCAAATGTTGAATACTCATGTCCAAAAATTTCAATCCACAACTCAACCATCTCTTTCTTCCTCATGAATTTATTATTCCTTTTTTAATGGAAACATTAATCTCCCAAATAGTTTTATAAAACAAAATTTTCATTAACATGTGTCTATTTCATTTATGAATAGTATAAACAATCATCCCACATACCAAGGATATTTTTTCAAGAATTAAACCCAATACCATTAGTTGAATCCATAACAATTATCCAGGCCCCAACACCAATCATGGTTAATTTTCATGCTAAATGACTACCAATGAGTCAATACCAACTATCCAGGTATCATAAACCCCATATTTCTTGAATATATCTCACTCTCTCCATGATTAATCACTAATAATAGTGGAAAACATCATATATTAACATTTGAATCCATCTTACATAATCATAGAGGACTGCATCATACATTGAATAGTGATTCCATCTATGAAATTGAAAAACAATACAACCATAATCATCACCCATCAACATGGGATTTTAAATCTCCCCCAATGGATTTATTTTCAATAACATTTCCATATATTCAATGTCCATTAACCCACTTATTTAAAATAAATTAAAATTATTAACGTAGGGGTTTTCTTCATCCTTTAAATAAATTTTAAAATTAATTCTCCTTCTTATGAAAAAATAGTAACACCACATGGTTCAATTAGAAAATAGTTTCTAGTTATTCTAATCTAAATATAAATTGGATAATCTAGTGTATAGAATAAGAGTTATGTAAAAATCATTGTCTATAATTTCCATTAACAATGATGCATGTGATATCATGAAAATGTTTACTTCTCAAAGAGGGGTTTGTAAAAGACTTATTTATGAAGTAAAAAAAATTCCATAATACACTTCTGTAAAAAAATAATAAATATTAATATATAGAATATTTTACTCTTTTTCAATGTGAATATTCAATAACTAGCCCTCCCTTTGATGCATAAATTTGAAAAAATCATGACAAGGTAAATAATTATAATTGGGTTACCTCTATTTTAAACTTCTTTAAATATGACAATAATTTCTAGATATATATGAAATAAGACCTTATAAAACCTCCTTTATTTTTTCTCCCCTGTAAGGTGTGAACTCTGTCCAATTTAACATGATGTAAAATTTCATTAGAGAGCCTTCAAGAAAATAAAATTGAAGACTTGTTATTGTGGAACAATTCATGTTTTTGTTGAAGCTTCAATTATAAATTTACATTGTTTTCTTTAACATTGTTCACTCATTTAACTTGTTCATACTGAAATTAACCTTCAAATCCATACAATGTAAATAAAAATACAACACAATAATAAAAGAATAATATGGAACACTTTTGATCTTCTTAATAGGTGTATAAGGGTTGAGAATTCACTCTATAATAAAAGTCTCCTTTCGTGGTTTCCAAAAAGTGTTTGGTACTCTTAATTCTTATGTCTCCCATACGTTTAATATTTTGATACTTTATTGAGATGATTTACATTTTACTTCTATTAACCTTTATATTGTGTGTACAGTTTATCTTCACTTCTATCAATAGTTTTATATCCTCCCTTGGTCCTTGTTTTTCTATCATTAACATCTCTCACATAGCTGGTAGAATAGTTATAGGATTTTTTGAATTATATATAGGATGGTTTCACTTTCCAACCAACTTTCATTAGACACAATATTTTTCTTGTATTAATTACCTCTCATGAAATTTTAATTGTTCATCATGCTTAAAAATAAAATATTCTTTTTTCCAGTATTGTAGTTACAGTTTCATCTTCATCCTTTTGAATTTCTATAATAATTTTTTAATTGATTCGACAAAATAATCAGGTCATACTTCATAAAATTATATGTTTTGGAGATAACACAACAAATATTCAATGATTTTGAGTTACCATTAATAGATATCTCATAGAAATTTTATTTTAATAATTTCTATAATCAATCTGATATCTTTTTTTCTCTCAATTACGGATTATCTTCTTAATTTCATCTTGAATCCATTAATTTCCCTGTATTGTTTTTTTGTTCCATTGTATATACACTCATTATATAGTAGATTCATTTTTTCCTAGATGGTATGAAATTATTGGATTCCCTATTATCATTCTTCATAGGATTATCCTGTTTCCCTATTTTCATAACATCCTTATTATGCTTTTTCCTTGGGGTATTTTTTTTTAATTTTAAACTTTTCATATGATTTTTTTGTGGACCTATATTATCATCAACATAAGAATAGTGAATGGTTGGTATATTCCAATACTTTTCATAAAATCCCCAGGTCAATTATAAAATTCAGAGAAGTCATCAATATAACCAAATATATTTTTATTGATAGATTATTCTCTGTCTGTTCATTCTTCATGAGTTTTATAGGATCTCTTGTCACTTCTGATCTGATCCACCTTAATATTACAATTCAATAGTTTTCATATTATGATAAATTATACTAACAATCAATATTCAGATTTCAAAATTTCTATAAACACCAATAGAATCTAATGAATCTTCTTCTTTTTTCCTTTAGTGTTAGTTTGACATAATTTAGTACCTTTATATATTTTTCATATTCCATTCCTTTATGGGAGCATCATTTTTGGAGTTATTTTACTCATCATTAGAATATCTACCCTTTTTATATAGGAGGATTCATTATAAATTTGATCAACACATATATTCAATTATTCTATCATTGAACCTACATTAGAAGATGAAATTGTATTAGTAGAAAATAAATTAATTTTGTTATTAGTTACCTTATTATATGATCTTGTATAATGTTGTTCAAGTGATTATTATGAGTTTCTCTTACCACCATTATAAGTCATTATATATCAAAAATAATTATCAATATCTTTTATAAAGACATTAATTTATGAGGTTTGACTCTCTTCATATTTTTGGGTGATAGAGTTCTTATTCTCAGCAACTTTGGAAGTTCTAGTATGAGTATTCTTAATATTTCTATCTTAATTACCTAGTTCTAGAAATTTAATGTTGATTTAATATTTATCATTTTAAAAATATTTTCGGTTTTAATTTCCATTCACATGTAATATTAATAATATGATTTTCATGTTGTTTACTACCTTTAATTATATAGTCTTTATGGTCTTTGATTAATTTGGAATTATATTACAATTTTGAATCCTCGAAACCCATTTTATCATTATAATAATCTTCCTAATAATAGAAATTATTCCTATACTCGACATGAAAATTTATCTTGTCTTCCACTAATATATCAATCTCTTTGACCTTACATTTTTATCTATAAGTTGAGAATATATACCTTTCTAAGAAACATTGAAATATGTTTCTAGTTCATTGATTAATTCACTATAAATATGTTTACTCATTATGATATAATAACAATTCGACTGAAATTATTATTATATTATTGAAATATATTTCTGGAAAAGATTAATGGATTCAACATTTTCATCAATTAGGTCTTTGAGAAAATTTCACCTTTTTACTTTATTCTAATTTGTATCCATCTCTTTATTAATTTTTCAACCAATCTATACTATTTCATCAAAAATAAAATTGAATGAGAAATGTATATAGGAAATCACATTTTTAAGAATTTTATTTATATATATTTCCCATTTATAGAAGGATCCTTCAACAATTTTGATAGATTAAAATTCCTCATACTCACCAAATCATGAACTCTTTTCATTATAAGAAACATTGTCATCTGATTTAACAATATGGAATTGATCATTATCTTCATTGTTTGATATATTTTCCCAATATATTTTCATCCCTCTTTTTTATGATTACCAAATACTTGATATAATCTTTTGTGTTTTTGATAGAAGTGTTTATTTTATTTTCCACCTAAAGCTATTGAAACTCAGCTTCAAATATGAACATAAAATAACCCTTGTAAAACAATGGGGGTAAAAACAATGATCAAATAAGTGGTATACATACCCTCTGATAAAATTTGTATAGAACATATGTATCATCCAGGGACATTGAGAGGGGGTGAGATAGTTTAAATAATGTTTTTTACAATTTACATTCACTTTAGTTATCCCCTATTAATCTAGAACCATTAAGCCTTTTAAGATGAATGGATTTATTATATGCCCTAAATATTTATAAGCACGTACAACAATGAAAATAGAATAGATATAAGAATATATGGGTTTTTACATGGTATAGTACAAAGACCCACTACTTGATGTGATCTACATGGGGGTGATTCATGGATTCTATTATCACGTTAATTTTTACATTACAAACTACTGGAATTTGCATATAATAATTAGTTAGGAAGTAAACAATATTTATACAATGGTAGTGTTCATTATAATGGTACCACCAGTTTTCAATGGTTTTGTTTTTGCTGGAAACACCATTTATTTAGAGATATTCTATAAACACTCTAAATAAGTTCTTCTCTTGTACACTAGATGTCTTTGCATCAATGAAAAAAATATTTTCCCTTAATTGTTGGTATTTGACTACCACCGAATCAACAAGATTATATAAACCCATGCCCACTACAATTTAATAACTGAATGAATAAACATCAAATATAAATCCCTAACTTTTAGAATGATCAACTAATGAGACATTCAACACACCTCTTGTTTTCCTCATCCTGTATATATCCAATTCTTTGGAAGATAATACTACTATTAATTATGTTCCTGGCAGAAATGTTAATGTGTAAAATTGGTGCACAAAACGTCTTCATGAAATTTATACACTAGAATGATGTCGCATAATAACAATTTGGGATTTCTTCTTGAAATATAAAACCATATAAACATGGATGTATGATCTTGTAAATATCTTATAAACATTAGTCTCAAATATATAAGTCTTATTGAATAGTTTTCATGGCATCCAAAACCAATGAACATTAAATTATGATCTCTATTATATTATGAGCTTCTCAATTATGACACGAATATATTTTCGCATGTGTTTTTGTATAGAATATCACATGTATGTACCTTACATGTGCCTGAATATACTTGATATATCATGAAATAGAAACCATATAAACAAACATATACATGTTGGTGTGAGTGTGAATGTATTTTTCACCTCTTTTTATCAGACATTTTTACATACTTTATTCACTATTTTCGAACAACACATGAAACATCACTGATTTTTGTGAAGCACATGGCTTATACTATTTTATAAGACACACATGTTTGGTTCATTTCCTTCACATGATCAAAGTGTGGATAATACTTCTTCTTCAAGAACAGAATTATCTTAAAACCTATAAAGACATATAATTATAGTTTATCCTTCACCGCAATAGATGTTTCTATCTTACTAACTCCTCTGGATGATCGTATAATATAAATGAAAATTTATGTTTTTTAATTTCAGTACCGATATAAAATATAGTCACATTATAGGTGTAATATGTTTTATTTCTCTTTCACTCCTTGAAAAATATGTGGCTCATAGGGTCCTTTTTCCGGATTCAATGGTTTTCCATGCTTCATTCTCAAACACTATGCATAGTGGTTTTGAAAAAGTGTATTGAGAAACATTTTTCCCTTATTGTGGCACTGATAGTGTCTATGTGTTCCCTCACGAGACAAGAGATAATGTCTAAAATTTCCTTGTAAATTCCACACTCATGATTACCAGTCCTGAGGAATACTCTCTCACAGGATTAAATCACCCGAATTCTCACTTCCCTTCACAGAAATTATTCGAGCAAAAAATTTGTTTTGATATATAAATCAATATTCAAAAATGAAAGCTCTATAAAATATCTAGGTAAATCCTCAGTTTATATATAAGAGGTTGTAACTAATAGAGGATCTCAAAAGGTAGCAGAAACATAAATACAATATCTCAATAGATTTGGATAATCATACAACCCACTCACCAGACATCTTTATATAATGTCTAAATGTATGAGAAAAATAAACTATCAAAATAAGGAAATTAAAATTCCACAGTTGGTTTTAGTTGGTTCCATTAATGACTCCAGATCTATGTACATCAATCTATTCAATGTTGAATTTTACAATCCCCCATTGTTGTGGAGGAGGTAGGTGGAATCCATAAAATATTATTTTATTATCCAACACCCACCTTTAATCTCGTATTCCTCATAACCCATAATTTATTATTATATATTGGTGGTTGAACATAAGAAGTAATGGCTTCACCATAGTCAAATCCATACTTTTTATTATAGCCTTTGGTGGTGTCAATCAAAAATATTTTCTCATATATCATGTTCTTCCACATTTCATTGGTTCTAGCTTCCTAATAGATATATGGATTTGAATGCATATAGAGACAATAAAAATTAATATACTCCTCCATTGGTTATGACCAATCATATATATCTACAAGGATTTGAACATTTTGGTGGAATATATGATAAATTTTCCTATTAATTTTTTCTTATTTTTTACTAAGTGGTGACATCATATGTGGTTCTTCATTTCCTCAATCATGCCATGGTATTTATTCAAATATTTTTTAGTCTTCTTGATTAATTCATACCAATTTTGAATTTTCATCTTGATTCTATATCAATATATCATTTTCATCATTGAAAACATCTATTCTAAATAGAATGTTTTCGTGGTGGGATTATACAATTGATATCCCATTGCTTGATCTATGTATCGTATAATGAAACAATTCAGTCAGTTGTCCTTGAGTTTGTTTCATTTTCCCTCGGTTATCCTGGAATAGGTAGCGTAACCAAAAAATAAAAGATAGATTACACTTGGTATGTGAGTATTCCATGATTCATGTAGTGTCATTGATTCATGACTATTTATTGAAATTTATTGAGTAGATTCACCACACACAAAGCCTACTTTTCCCAGAAAATCATGGGAACTTATTTTCCATTCCACATGATTATTTCTATGTTGATAATAGTGTTATATTTCCATTTGGATACTCTATTGTGTTGGTTTGTGTAAGCTGGCATTAGTTGTATCTGAATTACATTTTTCTGAATGTACTTTTAAATCGCATTATAGTTGTACTTCGCACCTCTATCTGATCAAAATGATTTAATGTGATGCTTTCTTTGATTTCTAATTACTTATTGAATTCACTAAAAAACCCAAAAACTAAATATTTCATCGTGAGAATATATATCAATGTTTTCTACTATAATAATCAATACGTGTTAGAAAATACCTTATTTGTCCATCTGATTTTGGATTCAATGGACCACACACGTCATGGTTAAATAGATCTAGTGGTGTTGCTACTTTCCAATTAGACTTCATTGCGAAGATGTTTCTATATTGTTTCTATAGAACACAGCATTCACATATATGATTGAACTGTCGACTGATATGAATTCTGTTCATCATGTTTTTCTTCTTAATAATTTTAATCACTAAATGTTTAATTTCATGAACCATAGATTTCATAACAAGTCATTAATAGCATGTTCTATCATCAAACACATTGCTACCTCATGTTGGATCATAAGTGGAAACATGCAGTTCTTCTCCAGAAATAATTTTGTGATCAGCCTCCATTTGACATGGAAAATCACAATTTGTTTATTTTTAAGGCTAATATGAAATTATATTCCACCAAATGTCAAATACTCAAAATATTGTTCTTTATTTTGGGTACATAGTAGACTTCAAAGATGAATGCATGATTTAAATCTTTTTACTTCATTAGAATATCTCCTCTCTAATAAATAATATTATTGAGAGATATCTGAATGAAATCTCCTCTAAATCCCTCTAATCCTAGTTTGTAAATAAGTACTTGCACCCTATAATCTGGTCCTTAGCTCCAGAGTCAAGATTCCATATAACATTGTTTTGTGCCGATGTTTATTCCATCAACACATGAGACATGCCATATGTATCTCCTTTTTCAACGACAATGTCCTCCAAGGTGTCATTCTTCATTGTATTCATATACCAACATTCATTACTATCATGTCCAAATTTTTGATAATTGCATTATTGAATATGTTTTTCATTCTGTTTGATGATTATTGAATCCTTAATTTATTCATCATCCACGTTCTCATGGAGTAATGTGTTGATATTAGTGACCTCCACAGTTTGGGATTATTCCAACTCATACACCTTATATTGGATCATATTTTTTCCCATGGAATCTGCTACCGTAGGTTATTAATGATTTTCCCTTTGATCATTTTTAGATTTCATGAGATTTAACATTGATAGGAGGGCATGCTCCACTCTATTTGATTCATTCTAGTGGTTCATCTTCTATTTTTGGGATTGTAGATATATCACTAGTTCTTCGATATAGATTGTTTCTCAGTCCTCTATTTATTCTACTGTAATGACTATGTAATCAAATTATGGACCAAGGGATAAATTTTTTTTCTCACATACCCATATGACTACAACATTTTCAATATTATTTCATTGTTGGTTTACTAAAACCATTACTAGATTATGATACTCAGAAAAAGTTTTAAACGATCCCAAAAATGGGTATTTGAACTCCACTCATAGAGATTGAAGTTGATTCCACTCCACTCTATCTGATCCTTTGAATTCATTATGATGTGTCTCCCAGATCTACATTTATTATTTTGATGATCCAATTATTTTTAATGTTTCATCACCAATACCATCATAAATGATGTATTTTCCTTGCATTCCAACTTTGGTTCCTCCTAAATAGTATCCTTCTGAACATCTGGTAGAGTAGCATCCACATTCATAGACTCTGGCTCTATCTAATTTTCAACTGTAATGTCTATGAAATCATGGTTTCCAAGGAGTTCCCAAATTTAGATGTTTCAATTTTCATAATTTTTATTCATCAACATTAGGATCATATCTTGTGAAAGTAAATTGTCTATGATTACAAAATATTTTTCTATGTAAATAATACTTTTATTTTTTTAGAAGGTAAGAGTATTTTTTCAGAGATGAAAACTGTTATATTTTTTTGTTTCAATATTGTAGATTACCCGATTATTTTTATTTGAGGATTGATTCATTTTTTGAAAATTTTGTCACCTATTTTTTTCATTCATAGTTTCATACTAATTTATTTTTTCAGTTCATGGATTCTAATTTTTTCAGTGAAAAAATGAATTATAATGTTTTTTGGAATATATGATGTTCCTAAATATATAATGAAATTAGGTGATTTTTTTGATAAATGAATAGTAATGTAAAACATGGATAACAAAAAATGGTAATCTGAACGAGATGGAAGGAAAAAATTTAATAATAAAAATTGCCAAAAGTGGTGTGGAAAATTTTCACAGAAAAAGGCAATTACAAAACAACATATTTGTTTTTAAGGAAAAAAGGAGACAGATAAAAGAATTCTGGGAAAAATATCATGTGGTGGATTAGAATAGCATTTTCACAATTCATCTTCTTTTTTCACATTTCCTATGCTGCTTCAATTGATATGGTTGTAGATCTCATAAATCATTATCATCTCAAATCGTTGTAAACTAGGCTCTAATACCACTAAAGGTGGATTTCAATAGTGAACGAGGATGTAGATGTGTATCTTACTAATCCTTCACCACACATCTCCATCAAACCTTTGATACCAATGAGGGAGTATATTGATATAAGTTTGTAGTGGAAAAAAGAATTATTTTAATTCTCCATATTCATATCATCATTGGATCCACACACCACACATCTATATATTTAATACAAGAGTATTAGAAATGTAAATGATTAAATTAGAGGAAATTATAGTCCATAGTTGGTAGTAGTAGATGTCGCCAAAGATTCCAGATCTACTCATGTTAAGCTAACAAATATTGAATTATATAATTCCTCATCCCTATAGTAGAGGCAGGTGTCATCCATGGAATATGAGTATATTATACAACCATACAACCACTCCTATGCTTTTAATACTGTGTTGGGGACCCATTAAACAAAAAAAAATTATTGAATCTCATTCATTTTTGAATGGATGTAATTATCATATTCTCCTTTCTTTGATATAACTATCAATCAATTCCCAGGTTCATATTTTCTCTATCGCATGATCACATAATTTATAATGAAATTTTTTATCTGATGGCACAGTAATCTTATGATGATCCCATGTGATATATTCCTGATAATTCAAAATAAATCAGAAATATTATATTAATATGATGGAATCATATCATATTCATAAATACACTACTATTTACATAATGGATCCCCATTCAAGTGACATTACTAAAGAAAATAATGAATTTATTTAATCATAGTTGACATGTGTTCACTGAATCAATCCATTCTGTATCATGATCTTAATATTCTGACTCGACGGAATCATGTAATATCATTGTATCTCATGAGGGATTCCTATGACATCATTATCATTCAAATGAATCATTGTTCCTTTTCTTAATCCATCAACACAATGAATTTAGGTTTTAAGTCATTGTTAGTTTATGTGGACATACCTTGTTGGGAGGTAGAAGAAAACAAATGACTTTGAATATTCATGACATATCATGAATGTTAGAGGCGTGTGAGATACAACGGTGATGATTAAACAAATAATGAAATGTATGTTTTATCCATCATTTATGTGAGAAAAATAATACATGATCACTATTTGTCCCACATAAAAATATGCAGTGTGCCTCAATTAACTAAGATAGCACCAGAGTCAGCACCTGGACACACTTTACCTCACACCCACATGGTCTGTGACCAACTATGAAATCCACAGGCACTCATTAAGGCTTACTGGACCAATGCATGTTCATTATTGGTCATACACTCTGTGGTCCTTATACACTATTCCTCCCATGAATTGTGTTCTCCTTTCACATCCCTAACCACCATTCTCTACCTCTTTGGGTAGGCTCTCGCTTGAGGGTTGACCCCTTAGGCCCCAATGATTAGATGAGGGATATTCTATTGTGGTTAATGTGGTTGGACTAAAATTTTAGGTAAAGACCAAAAAAAATATTCATAATATTGAATAATCATTACCCAAAATTCCATCCCACAACACAACCATTTCCATCTCATTCCTCATGAATTAATAATTTATTTATTCATGGCAATTTTAATCATCCAAACATTGTTATAAAAAATGTGTCCTCCTTAACACATTTCATATGAATCTATGAACAAAACAAACAATCATCACTTTTTCTGATGATAATTTTACAATAATGATATATTATTCCATTGTATAAATCAATAATAATTCTCCATGAATCCTCACAAATCACAAAGAATTATATTACCAAATAAAAACCAACTACCCGATAAATATTCTCTATTCCTCACCACTATCATAATTCAGGAATATATCTCAATCCATCCATGATTAATAACTAATAATTAATGGATGAATCATAAAATAACTTTTTATTCCTTCTTCTATATTGATGGTAAAAACAAATAAACTCATTACCCATCCACATGCGATATACATGATGAAAAATTTTCAAACAACTAAGATCGATGAGAGACAAAATGGGAAAACATTATATCCAAATATGTTCTATCACCATTCTTCCAAGAGACTAGAGTTATGAGATATTTAGGAGAATATTTAATAATACACCTATAAAATTACAAAATTCAACACATAGAAATTGGTAAAAAGTTCATCAGGTACCTAATTCTCTTACACAAGCCCAATAGTGAAATTTTTATAGGGGCCCCTCCTCGATCAACTAAAATGTTTACATAGTGAAATGTTATTAGGTACCTAGAGGTTACATCTATCCACTTTCTCTCCTTCTTTCAAAATCCACCACCCATGAACTTCTCAAATTTATTTTCCACTAAACAATCACCCCACCCCCCAAATTATATAAATACATTGAAAAAAATTTAAAATCCAAATATATTTTGGAAAACCAATAATTCAAATTCAACTATCCACAAAAATGGAAAGTATTATTCTTTTCCCCTAGTTCACTAACAATTATATTCATAGTTTAAGACACACATATATGTATATCTTATCTTATTTTATTAATTTAAATATAGTTTAAAATCCAAAATTTTCATTGTAAATGTTTTAACCATTTCTTATTCTAAGAATAATCAAACTTTATACGAATTTAGGTCACTATTTTGACTCTTTAAAGGTTTCCTTACAGTAATATGTCCACTAAAATTTCACCACCTTCCAATTCAAGTTATTATTTACACTACTATTTGAGAGAAATAAAAAATTATTTTCTCATAATTACTATCCATCCATTTAACATAACTAATCTCAAACACATTATTAGGTAAATAAAAAGATATTACTACCTACACAATCATAGTATCTATTTTAATCATACCATAAATATTATATATCTTCAAAAAATCATAACATTTAAATCCAAAATAAAAACATTAATATATTGGAATAAATATAATTCATATAAATCATACTCAATATGATATTTAGGTAGTACCTATATAACTCCATGGTCAAAAAATATTCTACAATATCATAGTTAGACACCAAGATGAATGAGTAAATATTGGAAAGAAAAACTGTTTTGAGGATAGTAATAAATAAATCAACTAAATTTAAAAAGATTAGTGGAATCATAAAAAAAATTACAACATAGACCTTATTTTAAATGTACCATGTCTTATATCCCATATATTATTTAAAATATCTTGATAACCTAGTCATAGATCAATCTTTGAGAACAATTTCCCCCCTTTTATAATTAAACATATAATTTATCTATTGTAGTGGATACATATTCTGGATAATCTAATTCAATTTCTTATAATATATTCATTTTTTTATTTCCCTTTTAAGTGAATAATAATATATCATCTCATAGATAGGTAATAAAATATAAAAAAAATCACCATAACATCATCAAGATGAATTCCCAACTATCTCAACTCATATGGTTCAATGTGATAAGAGGGTATTCATATGTGAACATTATCCATTACTAGATAAATAGTGAACTCAATATCCATTTCAGGAGTAATATTTGGAATTATTTACAGAAAACGCCACACAAATGGTATAATAATTACAGAAAAATAGTATGATCCATTACCTAATGATCTAAATATACCATATTCTCAATCTATTTTCTGATCTATCCTAGATTCTATAGGTATATTCCATCTAAACATTCATATAATTCCACTTCTCTCTTGTATCTAATTTCATCACATTTTAGAGACGTTAATTACACATGCCTTTGTTAACAATAATTATAAAACCACAAGTTTTTGACCAACTCCATATTTAAGATGATGTCAAATGTACATATATATAACATAATGAATTGAAAAATTCACATTGCCACAAAAAACTATAGAACACATATGGAATCTCATTATCCCTCCTTAAATTTTTTATAATCTATTATCCAATCATAAGATATTATAATAATCCTCTATAATAATCCATAAAAAATAGAGATATCAACAAAGGTAAAATAATGGCTCACCCCTATATCAAAAAATGAATCATTAAATTTGGGTATAAAAAAGATTTCAGATCTAACTATACAGAGACTATAGTCTTTATCTTCTAAAACCCAATCTTCCATAAAATATTTTACCTATTTAGATTTTTAGACATACCCTAAATATTTGTAATTACTTAATGAAACTTACCCACTATATATATATATTGATACATACCTAGAGTCCCTGACTACCTTCATGTTTGAATTGGTTAGAAGATAGTCAAGTGTATATATATTGAAGCCCCCCCCCCCCATGATCAAATTCTTAAGTTTTACATAAGACCCACTTTAAACTAACTTAGGTTCAATATACTAATAACATTATAGGTGGACCATCCTATTTTTATTAAATCACTCCATCAATTGACTATAATATGTATAGAATAAAAGGCTTGGACTAATATTCAAATATAATACAATTAGAGATTAAATTGAAGGTGTATCAAAAGTAACTCTTCCCTATGAATTTAAACATAAATTAACATAATGTGTCTTATTATCTCCCCCCACCCACTATTAGACATGCTACTTAGAGTACCACCAGCATAAACACTGTTGAAAAAACTTAATATTAGAAACATTCATAGTCCACCACTCTCCAAAATTCCCATTCTAGATATAGATAGTTTAAAAATATCTAAAATTGGATTTGAATATGAAAAAATTTATCTATTTCATAATTTCTATAAATTTTATTATCATAAATATGTGGTAACATTCTTAGCAGGAAAAAAGAATATTGAACTAATACATGAAACTAAGTACCTTATTAAATTATAAAATGGAATCTAACAAAAATTTACATAAACACCTATAGAAAATCCATTTCACTCATATTAGTGAATAATCTTTAAATGAATATATCCTTGAAGATATCTCATGAAAGGTCATTATTCCTCCTTTTTTAATATATCATGACCTTTTATTTTATAGCTTGTTTGTAGTACATTAATGTACATAGATTTAATCAAT
This sequence comes from Viscum album, assembly GCA_963277665.1. Classification (NCBI taxonomy): domain Eukaryota; kingdom Viridiplantae; phylum Streptophyta; class Magnoliopsida; order Santalales; family Viscaceae; genus Viscum; species Viscum album. The sequence goes on along the minus strand of OY728143.1, from coordinate 2,143,671,914 downwards.
TATATTTAACAGTCTCAAACAAATTTATTATTCCATGTATTATACTGATCCCTTCAATAATTTTCTAATGGATTACAGCGAATTAAATTTAAATTGAGTGATACATATGGATGTCTCTAGTGTAATACACCATTGTCAACATAGCCTGAAGGGAACCTCCACCTACAACCTATGCATAATGAAATACCATTACCTTATTTTATGTTATTTAATTATTTTTAAGTTTATATTTAATGAAATATTTTATTCACACAAGTGAAATAACATTACATGAAGAAATACATATTGGGGATTATTTATGTAATCACACTCTCTAGACACCTGAAGCTAAGAGTAAAAAATAAAATTTTACATCCAAAAATCATTTAATGAAAAAATAAAAAATATTTACTAAATAAACTAATTACACCAATCCAATAAAATCAAAAACATTATTTACCATTATAAAGGTTCTTGAAAGATGTAATAATAAATTTGATCCCATTTCTATACTATCTTATGTTCTTTCTACTAATACCAAAAATTTTAAGTCAAAAAATGAGGATCCATGATAATATTTTTGCAACAACCCAAACCAGGATTCTATTTACATTATAGTGCATCATTTTCCCTAATTCTTCTATGTCAATATATATGATTTTCTCCAGTAGTAATGATATATGATACCATACATCTTGGAAACTATGTCATCAAAATCAACCATAATAATAAAATTATTTTAAGACATTGAAAATTGAAATTATAAAAGAATTTAAAATAAGAACCATATTATATCGAATCAATGTGATATTACACCAATAGAAATTTTTAATTGATCCAATAAAAAATAACGTACTCCTTCATACCATAATATGATTTGGAGATACCACAACAAATACCCAATTATTTTGAGTAACTTTTATTAGGCATCTCACACAAATTTTCTTTCAAGATTTTCTATAATCAATCTGATATATTTGTTTCTATCAATGATGGATTGTCTTATTAATTTCATATGGAATCCATTAATTTCCCTGTATTTCTTTTTGGTCCATAGTATGTACTCTCATTCGATAGTAGAATCATTTTTTCTTGGATGGTATGACATTCATGGATTCCATATTATCATTATCTTTAGGATTATCTTGTTACCCTATTTTTATAACTTTCTTATTCTGCTTTTTCCTTGGGGGAATTTTTTATAATTTCACACTTTTCATATGTATTTTTTTGTCGACCATTATTCTCACCAACATAAGAATAGTGAATTTTTAGTATATTCCAATATTTTTTATAAAATCCCCACGTCAATTATAATAATCAATGAATTCATCAATATTCAGAGATTTGATCTAATTAATATATTCTTCTTCATCTGTTCATTATTCATGAGTTTTATAGGATCTCTTGTCACTTCTGATCAGATCCACCTTAATATTACACTTTAATAGTTTTCATATTATGATACATTATGCCAAAAATCAATGTTCTGATGCTAAAATTTCTATAAACTCCAATAGTATCCAATGAATCTTCTTCTCTTTCCTATAGTGTCATTTTGACATTATTTAGCACCTTTCTATTTTTTTCATTTTCCATTCCTTTATGAGAGAATAATTTTTTGATTTATTTTACTCATCATTAGAAAATCTACCCTTGGTGTTTTGGTGAATTTATAAGAAATTTGTTCAACACATATATTCCATTATTTTATCATTGAACCTACATTAGAAGATGAAATTATATTAATAGAAACAAAATTAATTGTTTTATTAGTTACCTTCTTATATGACCTTGTAGAATGTTGATCAAGAAAACATTATGAGTTTCTCTTACCACCAATATGAGTCTATATATATATATAATTATTATCAATATATTTTATAAAATCATCAATTTATGAGGTTTGACTCTCTTCGTATTTTTCGGTGATAGAGCTCTTATTCTAAGCAACATTGGAAGTTCTAGTATGAGTATTCCTCATATTTATAACATAATTACCTAGTTTTAGACATTTCCTGTTGATTTAAAATTAATCATTTTAAAACTATTTTTAGTTTCCATTACCATTCACATGTAATATTAATAATATGATGTTAATGTTATTTATTACCTTTAATTATAGAGTCGTTATGGTCTTTGATTAATTTGGAATTATATTACAATTTTGAATCCTTGAAATCAATAGTATCATTATAATATTCTTTCCAATAATGGATATTATTCTTATAATCGACATGAAAATTTATCTTTTCTTCCACTAACATATCAATCTCATTGACCTTATATTTTTATTTGTAAGGTGAGAATCTATACCTTTTCGAGAAACATTGAAATATGTTTCAAGTTCATGGATTAATTTACCCGAAACATGTTTACTCATAGTGATATAATAAATATTAGATTGAAATGATTCTTATATTATTGAATTTTTTTATTGAAAGGATTAATGGATTCATCATTTTCATCAATTCGGTCATTGAGAACATTTCTCCTTTTGAATTTATTTTAATTTGTATCCTCCAATTTTTTAATTGTTCCACCAATATATATTACTTCATCAAAAAATATCATTGAATGAGAAATTTATATATGAAATACCATTTTTGAAGAATATTCATTATATATATTTCCAATATAGAGAAGGATCCTTGAACAATATTTATAGATTCAACTTCCTCATACTCACCAAATCATGAACAATTTTCATTATAAGAAACATTATCAATTGATTTGAAAATATGGAATTGATCATTATCTTCATTGTTGGATAAATTTTTCCAATATCTTTGCACCCCGCTTTGTTATATTTCCCAATACTTGATATAATCCTCAAGTTTTTTATAGAAGTGTTTATTATATTTTCCTCCTAATGTTATTCAAAATCAACATCAAATATTAACATAAAATAATCCTTTTAAAAAAACTAGGGTATAAACAATGATCCAATCAGAGGTATACATACCCTCTGATAAAACTTATATTGCACATATGTATCATCCAGGGACATTGAGAGGGGGTGAGTCAGTGTACATAATGTTTTTGACAATTAACATTCACTTCAGTTATCACCTCATAATCTTGAACCATTAAGCCTTTTAAGAAGAATGGATTTATTATATGCCATCAATTTTTATAAGCACATACAATAATGAAAGTAGAATAGATATAAGTATATAAGGTTTTTTACAAGGTACTATACAAAGGCCCACTACTTGTTGTGATATACTTGGGGTTGATTCATAGATTCCCTTATCACATTAATTTTTTCATTACAAACTCGTGGAATTTTCATATAATTATTATGATGGAAGTAAACAATATTTACGAATCGATGGTGTTCATTATAATGGTACTACCGGTCTTCAATGGTATTGTTTTTGCTGGACAACCATTTATTTATAGATATTATATAAACGCTCTAAATAATTTCCCCTATTTTACACTATATGTCTTTGCATCAACTAAAAAATATTATCCATTAATTGTAGGTTTTTGACATACACATAATCAACAATATTATATAAACCCATTCATACCACAATTTAATAACTGAATGATTAATCTTCGAATCTGACTCCCTATCTTCTAGAATGATCAATTGATGAGACATTCAACACACCTCATGTTTTTCTCTTCCCAGATATATCAAATTCTTGGGAAGATAATCCTACTATCAATTATGTTCCCGAAAAAAATGTTAATGTGTAAAATTGGTGCACAAAACTTCTTCATGAATATTATACACTAGAATGACAATGCATATTATCAATTTGGGATTTCTTCTTGAATTATCAAACACTATAAACATGGATGTATGATCTTCTAATATTATTATCAACATCAGTCTGAAACCTAGAACTCTTTCTGAATAGTTTTCATGTCATACAAAACCATAGAATATTAAATTATGATCGATATTTTATTAAGACATTCTCAATTATGACTTGAATATATTTTCACATGCCCATGTGTATGGATGATCACATGTATGTACCTAAAATGTGATTGAATATACTTGATATATAATGCAATATAAACTATATAAACCCACATATCCATGTGGGTGTGGGTGTGAATGTATTTTCAACCTATTTTTATCAAAAACAATTACACACTTTATTCATGATATTCGAACAACACAAGAAACATCACTGATTCTTGGGAATCATATAGATTTTACCATGTTATGAGACACACATGATCAGTTCATTTCTTTCACATGATCAAAGTGTGGCTAGCACTTCATCATCAAGAACACAATTATCTTAATACCAAGAAATACATATAGGTGTAGTTTATCCTTCACCTCAATAGATGTTTCAATCTTACTAACTCCTACGAGAGATCGTATAATGTTTATGAAAATTTATCTTATTTAATTGCACTACCCATATATAAGGTAGTCACATCATAGTGGAAATATTTTTTATTTCTCTTTCACTCCTTGAAAAATATATGGCTCATAGGGTCCTTCTTCCTGATACAATGGTTGTATATGGATCATTTTCAAACACAATGAATAGTGGTTTTGAAAAAGTATATTGAGAAATAGTTTTCAGTTTTAGCAGAACTGATAGTGTCTATGTGTTCCCTCATGAGGCAAGAGATAATGTCCTAAATTTCCTTGTAAATTCAATGCTCAAGATTAGCAGTCATGAAGAATACTCTCTCACAAGATAATTCACATGGATTCTCAATTTCCTTCTCATAAATTTTTCATGCGACATATATGTTTTGAGAGATCACATAATTTTTAAAAATGAAAACTATATAAAAAATATGGGACCATCCTCAATTTATGTAGAGGAGGTTATACCTAATGGAGGATCTCAAAAGTTTTTTTGTAGCGGAAATATAAATACATTATTTCATAAGATTTAGATAATCATAAAACCCACAAACCACAAATCTTTATATAACATAAAAATGTATGAGAAAAATTAACTATCAAAATAGAGAAATTAAAAGTCCACAGTTGGTTGAAGTCAATGCCATTAAGGATTCCAGATCTATGTACATCAATCTATTCAATGTTTAATTTGACAACCCCCCATTGTTTTAGTGGAGGTAGGTGTTATCCATCGAATGATGTTTTATTATCCAACAACTCCCTTTAAACGTGTATTACTCGTAACCCATTATTTATTATTTTATATTGATGGTTGAACATAAGAAGTAATGGCTTCACCATAGTCAAAGCCATACTTGTTATTGTAGCCTTTAGTGGTGTCAATCAAATAGATTTTCTCATATATCACGTTCTACCACATTTCGTTGGTTTTAGCTTCCTCGAAGCTATATGGATTGGAAGGCATAGAGAGACAATAAAAATTTATATAATACTCTATTGGTTCTGATCAATCATATATATATACAAGGATTTGAAATTTTTGGTGGAATATATGACAAATTTCCCAATCAATATCTTCATATTTTGGAGTAAGTGGTAACAACATAAGTGGTTCTTCATTTACTCAATCATACAGGGGTATTTCATCAACTATTTGTCATTATTCTAGATTAATTATTAACAATTTATAATTTCCATCTTGATTCCATATTCATATATCCTTTTCATAATTGAAAACATCTATGCAGAATATAATCTTTTTGGTGATGGGATTATACATTGATATCCCATTACTCGATCTCTGTATCGTAATTTAAAACACTTCAGTAGTTTTTAATTTAGTTTGTTTCATTTTCCATCTGCTATCAGTACATAGGTAGTGTAATAAAAAAATCTAAGATTGATTAAACTTGGTATGTGATTATTCCATGACTCATGTAGTGTCTTTGTTTCATGACTATTTTTGGGAATTTATTAAATTGATACACCACACACAAAGCCTGATTTTCCCAGAAAGTCAGGGGAACTTATTTTCCATTCAACACGATTATTTCTATATTGATAATAGTGTGATATTTCCATTTGGATACTGTATTATGTTGGTGTGTGTAAACCGGCGTTAGTTGTGTCTGAAATACATTTTTCTAAACGTACTCCTAAATCTCATTATAGGTGTACTCCCCACCTCTATCAGATCCAAATGATTTTATGTGATGCTTTCTTTGATTTCCATCTACTCCTTGAATTCATTAAAGAGGCCAAAAAATCTTGACTTCATCTTGAGAATATATATCCATGTTTTCCTACTATAATAATCAATACATGTCAGAAAATACCTTCTTTTCCAATCAGAGTTTGGATTCAATGGACAACACATGTTAGTGTGAAATAGATCTAGTGGTGTTGCTACTTTCTAGTTGGAATTCATTTAGAAGATGTATCTATACTGTTTCCGTAGAATAAAACATTCACATATTTTATTGATGTTTCGAATGATATGAATCTCGTTCACCATATTTTTGCTTCCTAATAATCATAATAATTAAATGTTTAAATGATTGAACCTGAGATTTCATTGCCAGTCATTAATAGCATGTTCCATCATCAAACACTTTGATACCTCATGTTGGATCATAAGCGGAAACATGAAGTTCATCTATATCTATAATTTTGTGACCAGCCTCTATTTGACATCCACAATCACAATTTGTTTATTTCTAAGGCTTAAAGAAATTATCTTCCACCAAATGTCTAAAACTAAAAATATTGTTCTTTATTTTTGGTACATAGTAGACATTAGAGAGGAAGGCATGATTTATATCTTATTACTTGATTAGAATATCTACTATGTAATAAATAATATTTTATATATATATCCAAGTAAAATATCTTCTCGAGCCCTCTAGTATTTATTTGTAAACAACTACTTGTTTCCTATCATGTGGTCCCTAGTTCGAAAGTCAAGATTCTATATAACATGATTTTGTGTTAAGGTTTGTTCCATCAACACATGGGACATGACGTATGTATCACCTTCTTCAAAGACAATTTCTTGCATGGTGTCATTATTTATTGTATTCATATACCAAAATTCATTACTATCATGTCCATATTTTTCTTAATTATATTATTGAATATCTTTTTCATTATGGTCGATAATTATTGAATCCTTAATTTATTCATCATACATGTTCTCATGGAGTAGTGTGTTGTTATTAAAGACCTTCTCGGTTTGGGATTATTCCACCTCATACACATTATATTGGATCATAGTTTTTTTCCATGGAATCTGCTACCATAGGTTATTACTGATTTCCCCCTTGCTCATTTTTAGAGTTTTTGAGATTCAACTTTGATAGTTGGGTATGCTCCACTCCATTTTATTCATTGCAGTGATTGATCTTCACTTTTTGGGCTTGTAGATGTCTCACTAGTTATTCGATTGATATTTTTTCTAAGTCCTCTATTTATTCTAGTTTAATGACTATTTAATCAAATTATGGATCAATGGATAACAATATTTTCTCACATACCAATATGTATAAAAAAATTTCTATATTATTTCACTCTCAGTTCACCAAAACCATTACTATATTATGATACTCAGAAATAGTTTTAAATGATCCCATAAATAGGTATTTGAACTCCGCTCATAGTGATTGAAGTTGATTTCACTTCACTCGATCAACACCGTTGAATTCATTATGATGAGTATCCCATATCTATATTGATTATTTTAATGATCAAATTATTTTTAATGTTTCTTCACCAATACCATCATAAATGAAGAATTTTTCCTTCCATTCCAACTGTAGTACCTCCTAAATAGCATCCTTCTAAACATCTGGTAGAGTAGCATCCACTTCCTTATACTACACCTCTATCTATTCATCATCTATAATGTCCATGAAATCATGGTTTCCAAGGAGTGCCCAAATTTAGATGTTCTGATTTTCATAATTTTTCTTCATCCGCATTAGGATCATATCTTGTGAAAATAAATTCTTTATAGTTAAAAAACATTTTTCTATGAAAATAATAGGTTTATACTTCTATAAGGTAATAATTTTTTTAGAGATGAAAACTATTAATGTTTTTTGTTTCAATATTGTATATTTCCCATTTTTTAATTTGTGGATTAATTCATTTTTTTAAATTTTGGACACCTATTTTTTTCATTCACAGTTTCATATTGATAAATTTTTTCAGTCCATGACTTCTAATTTTTTTCAGTGAAAAAATGAAAGATAATATTTTTTGGAATATATGATGCTCTTAAACAGATGATGAAATGAGGTGATTTGTTTTGATAAATGAATAGTAATGGAAGACATATAGAACAAAAAACGATAATAAAAGAGGGAGGGAATGAAAAAATTGTAATAATAAAACTTGCCAAAAGTGGTGTGTAAAATTTTCAAAGAAAAAGGAAATTAAAAAAACTTATTTGTTTTTAAGGAACAAATGAGACAGATAATAGAATTGGGGGGGGGGGGGGGGTGGAATATCATGTGGTGGATTCGAATAGTTTTTTCACAATTCATCTTCTTTTACACAGTTCCTCTACTGATCCAATTGATATGGTTGTAGATCTCATGAATCATTCTCGTCACAACTCTTCATTAACTAGGCTCTGATACCACTAAAGGGGGTTTTCAACAATGAAAGAGGATGTATATGTGGATCTCACTATTCCTTTTAAAAATATCTCCATAAACCCTTAGATAACAGGGATGGAGGATATTGATATAAGTTAGCAGTGGAAAAAATGAGTTTAATTCTCTATATTCAGATCATCATTGGACCCACACTCCACGCATCTATATATTGGATACAAAAGTATTATAAATGTAAATGACTAAATTAGATGAAATAAAAGTCCATAGTTGGTAGCAGTAGGTGTCTCCAAAGATTCCAGATCTACACATGTCAAGCTACCCAATGTTGAATTTTGTAATTCCTCATTCATATAGTGGAGGCACGTGTTGTCCATGGAATATGAATATATTACACAACAATACAACCACTCCTATGATTTTCATGCTCTGTTGAGGACCCATTAAACAAAAAAAATTATTGGTGAATCTCATTCAATTTTGAATGGCTGTAATTATCATATTCTCCATTCTTTGATATAACTATTCCTCGATTCCCAAGCCAACATTTTTTCCATCTCATGATCACACCATTAATAAAGAAATCCATCTTTTGATGGCATAATAATCTTCTGATGATCCCATGTAATAGGTTCTTGATAATTCAAAATAAATCATGAAATATTATTTTAATAATATGGAATCATTTCCTATTAAAAAATACAATATTATTTACATAATGGATTCCCATTAAAGTGACATTATCAAAAAAAATAATAAATTTCCTTAATCATAGTTGATAGGTGTTCACTGGATCAATCCATTCGATCTCATGATATAATGATTCTCACTTGATGGAATCATGCAATGCCATTGTATCTCATGAAGGCTTCCTATGACATCTTTATCATTTAAATGATTCATTTTTCCTTTTCATAATCCATCAACTCAAAGAATGTATATTTTTAGACTTCCTGAGTTTATGTGGACATACCTTATTGGGAGGTAGAAGAAAACAAATGACTTTGAATATGCATGACATATTTTGAAAGTTAGAGGCATAAGAGATACAATGGTAATGATTAAAAAGATCATGAAATGTATGTTTTATCCATCATTTATGCAAAAAATAATACATGGTTTCTATTTTCCCCACCTAAAAATATACGTTGTGCCTCAATCAACTGAGATAGCTCTTGAGCCATCACCTGGAAACAATGTACCTCATACCCACATAGTCTACGACCCACTATGAAATCCACAGGCCCTCATTAAGGTTTACTGGACCAATTCATGTTCACCATTGGGCATACAATCTGTGGGACTTATACACTATCCCTCCCATGAATTTTGGGAACTTATCACATCCATTACCACCATTCTCTGCCTCATTGGGTAGGCTCTCAGCTGAGGGTTGACCCCATGGCCCCCTTATGTTTAGATGAGGAATATCCCATTGTGGCTTATGTGTTTGGACCATATGTTTTGTTAAAGGCAAAAAAAATATATTCCAAATATAGAATACTCCTTACCAAAAATTCCAACCCAGAACACAACCATTTCATTCTCATTCCTCGTTAATTAATAATTTTTTTATTCATGGAAATTTTAATCGTCCATATATTTTTATAAAAAATGTGTCCTCATTAACACTTGTCACGAGAATCTATGAACAACACAAAAAATCATCAGTTTTATTGATGAGAACATTACAATCATGATATCTTATTCCATTAGATAAATCAATAATAATTCTCTAAAAATCCTCACAAATCACTAAGAATTATATTACCAAATTAAAACCAACTAGTCCATAAATATTCTCCATTCATCACCACTATCATAATTTATGAATATATCCCACCCCTTCCCTGATTAATAACTAATAATAAATGGATGAATCATACAATGAATTTTTATTTCTTATTATATATTGGTGGTAAAGACAAACATAGTCACTACACTTCCACATTGTATTTACATGATCAAAATTTTCCAAACAACCAAGATTAACAGGAGACAAAATGGGAAAACAATATATCCAAATATCCTTTTATCAATATTATTCAATGAGACTAGATTTATGAAATATTGAGGCAAATATTTAATAATATACCTATAAAATTATCAAATTGGACATATAGAAATAGGTAAAAAGTTCATCAGGTACCTAATTATCTTGCACAATCCCACTAGTGAAATTTATAGAGGGACCTCTCCTCTATATACAACAATGTGTACCTGGTGAAATGTTATTAGGTACCCAATGGTTACATCTAACCACTTTCTCTCCTTCTTTCAAAATCAACCACCCATGAACTTATCCAATTTTGTTTCCAATAAAAAATCACACCACCCCCAAATTATATAAATACATTAAAAAATTATTAAAATTTAATGATTTTTATGATAAAAAAAATTGAAATTCAATTATCCATAAAAAAGGAAAGTATTCTTTCTTTCCCCCAGTTCAAAAAACAATTATATTCAAAGCTTATGAATACACATATATTTCTATCTTATCTTATTTTATTAATTTAAATATAATTTAAAATCCAAAATTATCATTGTAAATTTTTATCCACTGATCAGTATAATAAGAATCAAAATTTATACAAATTTAGGTTTCTATTTAAACACTTGAAAGGTATCCTTACACTAATATGTCCACAAAAATTTCACTACATTCCTAGTTAACATATTATTTTCACTACTAGGTGAGGTAAATAAAAAATTATTTTCTCATAATTACTATCCATCAATTTAATATACTAATATAAAATTCATTATTAGTTCAATACTAAGATATCACTACCTACACAATCATATTATCTATTTAAATCAAACCATAAAATATTACATATCTTAAAAAATTGTAGCATTTGAATCCTGACGGAAAACATTAAGATATTGGAATAAATATAATGCATATAAATAAAACTCAATTTGATATTTAGGTAATCCCTATGTAACTCCATGGTTATAAAATATTCTACAATATCATAGTTAGACACCAAGACAAAGGAGTAAAGATTGGGATGAAAAAAAAATTTCATGATAGTAATAAATAAATCCATTGAATTTAAAAAGATGATTGGAATCATAAAAAAAATTAACAACATAATCATTATTTTAAATGTCCCATGTCTTATATCACATATATTATATAAACTATCATGATAACCTAGTCATATATCAATATTTGAGAACAATTTTCCGCCTTGTATAATTAAACATACAATCTATATATTTTAGTGAATACATCTTATGGATAATCTAATTCAATTTCCTATAATATATTTATCATTTTATTTCCCTTTTATGTCAATAATACTATGTCATCTCATAGATAGGTAGTCGGATATAGAAACCATTCACCATAACATCCTTATGATGAATTCCCAACTGTCTCAACTCATACAATTCAATAAGATAAGAGGGTATTCATATGTAAACATTAGCCATTACATGATAAATAGTGAACTCAACATCAATTTCAGGTGTGATATTTAGAATTTTTTATATAAAACATCATTAAAATGGTATACTAATTAAGAAAAAATAGTCTGATCCATTACCTAATGATCCATATATACCATCTTGTCCATCTATTTTCTGATCTGTCCAAGATTCTATAGGTATGTTCCATCTCAACATTCATATAATTCCACTTCTCAATTGTAAGTAATTTCATCACATGTAAGAGAAGTAAATAACACATTCTTTTGTTGACAATAAATATGAAACTAAATGTTTTTCATCAACTCTTTATTGATGATAATTTCAAAAGTATGTATATCCAAAATAATGAATTGAAAAATTATCATTGCCACAAACTACTATAGAACACATAAGGAATATCCTTAGCCATCCTTACATTTTTTATAATATATTATCCAATCATAAAGGATTATTATAATCCGCTAAGATAATCCTTAAAAATAGAGATATAAACAAAGGTAAAATAAGGGCCCACCCCTATATCAAATAATGAATTTTAGAATTTGGGGATAACAAAGATTTCATATATAACTATACAGAGACTCTGACCTTTATCTCTTAAAACCAAATCTTCCATAATATATTTTACCTATTTAGATTTATAGACCTACCCTAAAGATTTATAATCCCTAAAAGAAACTGACCCATGATATATATATATATATATATATTGATACATCTCTAGAGGTCCTTGACTACCTTCACGTGTGAATTGGTCAGATGATAGTCAAGTGTGTATCTATAGAAGATCCCCCACCATGATAAAATTAATATGTTTTACATAGGACCCACTTTAACAAGACATAGGTTCAATATCCTAATAACCTTATAGGTGACCCATAAAATTTTTAGAAAATCACTCCCACAATTGACTTTAATAGGTATACAGAAAAAGGCTTGGCCTACTAAGCTAATAAAATACAATTAGAGATTACAATGAATGTGTATCCAAAGTAACTAATCCCTACGAATTTTAGCATTAATTAACATAGTGTGTCTTATTATCTCTCCCCCTCCTACAATTAGACAAGATACTTCGAGTACCACCAGCATAACAACTGTTGGGAAAAATAAATATAAGAAACATGCATAGTGAACCACTGTACAAAATTCCCATCCTATTGATTAGATAGTTATAAAATATCTAAAATTTGATTTAAATTTGATAAAAAATTTTGCTATTTATAAATTTCTATTAATTTTATAATCACAAATCGATGGTTTCCATCTTATCTTGAAAAAGAAAAAACTAAACTAATACATGAAACTAAGTACCTTATTAAATTAAAAAATGGACTCCCACCAAAATTTACATAAACACCTATAGAAAATCAATTTCACTCATATTAGGGAAGGATTTTTCAATTAACATGTCCTTGAAGATATCTCAGGCAAGGCCCTTATGCCCCCATTTTTAATATATCATACCGTTTTAATTTATACCTTCTTTGTAGCACATTAATGTACATAGATTCAATAAATTAAATTTGAAACTCTCAAACCAATTTAATATTCAATGTATTATACTGATGAATTCCATAATTTTCTAATGGATTCCAAATCATTAAATTAAAATTGAGTTCTATATATGGAATTCTGTAGTGTAATACACCATTGTCAACATATCCTGAAGGGAACCTCCACCTACACCCTATGCATACTGATATACCACTACCTTATTTTATGTTATTTAATTAATTTTAAGTTTATATTTAATGAAATTTTCGATTCACACATGTGAAATAACATTTCATGAAGAAATACATATTGGGGATTATTCATGTAATTACACACTCTCGACACCTGAGGCTAAGAGTAAAAAATAAAATTTTACATCGAAAAATCACTTAATGAAAACACAAAAAAGAGTTACTAAATAAAATAATTACACCAATCTAACAAAATCTGTATCTTTATTTCCAATTATAAAGGTTATTGAAAGATGTAATAATAAATTTGATCCCATATCTAGACCATCCTATGTTCTTTCTACTAATACAAGAATTTATAAGTCAAAAAATGAGGTTCCGTGATAATATTTTTAAACAATCTAAACTTGGATTCTTGTTACATTATAGTGCATCATTTTCCCTCATTCATCTCTCTCAATATATAATATTTTCTCCACTAGCAGTGACATATGAGACCGTACATCCGGGAAACTATGTCGTCAATATCAACCATAATAATAACATTATTTTAAGGAATTGAATATTGAAATTATAAAAATATTTAAAATAAGAACAATATTATATCGAATCAATGTGATATTACACCCAAAAAATATCAGCATACAGTATAAAAAACAGACATCATGATCATGTTTTCACAATCAGATGTGTGATCCCCATTGGTGGGTGATAGTATACTTGGATATAATAAATGAATATAGATATATATGATAGGCTCAACAACAAAAAAGGTCCATATATCATGTTATAGTACCTCATTGATATTTATTCCCAACTTTAAAACCTCAAACATCTAGCATGGTTACCTTTATTTTCCCTAGGCCAGTAATAGTGTACTCGACATACTATTTATGGTTCAGAGTTAGGGTTTGATTATAAAATGTGGTAAGACACCAATAATATACCCTTATCATAAATATAGAAATATATATGATTATATATAATTAATTATAAATAAAACTCATCATAAATATATCTAATATGGTTCATCATGCCCTAAACAAGACAACATGATTCCTAATCAAAATTCATATGGCCTTTTCCGAACATTAAATGGACAATATAATAAGGATGTGAAAACAAATATAATATTCAATATTAAAAGAGAATACTAATGAAGGTATAACATAACCACATTTTATACATGAATAAGTTATTAAATAAGTTGTATCGAAGTTAACCTACCAAATTGAATTTAGATAAGATGGAATGTCTAAATTTGACATCATTCCTAATAGAAACTAGTTTATAAATAAGGGGTTTCTTAAAAGACCACCATCACCATGTTTTAATCCAAAGGAATTTGTATAATTTCCAAAACACATTTCAAAAAAAATATAACATGCATTATAATTTAACATACCATATCATTATTTCATGAACTAATTCCATGGAATAAAATATTCATAAATTAAAATGCTAAAGGTAACACCCACCAATATAAATCTAAATATAACAATATTATATATGAACAAACCACTTCTTTTAAGAACCCTCGCATCAATACACTACTTTTAAAAATGTTATGACCATTAACTAACTTCAACTTTGAATAATATCTCAAAAAATAACTGGATATCACATAAAAACCCTCATCTTATTATATAATAACGATGATTCACCAAATTCTACACCAGAAAAAACTTTTAGTTATCATTTCTAAAAAATAAGATGTTAACATTATTAATAATTACTCATAGAATACATTATATGAAACAATTAATCTTATAGTCTCAAGGATATATAATATACAAAACACTCTAAACATATTTTTATAAGTTCATGAAAAAATATACTATTTATCATGTATTACTAATTGAAAATGTTTAAGGGTATCACGACCCTTACATATCCAAAATTCTTAATAATTTATTTACACACATTTGAATAAATGAAATTATTTGCTACCAACTAAATTTGGTCTATGTGATAGAACCTCATATGGGTACAATAGTTCATGTAAAGTACATACATTACTTATGTAGATAAAATCGTACATTAAAAAAATTAGGGTGGGTTTTGAGTCAGTGAAGAAGCTCAATTTGGGATCATATTCATTCTAGGTTTAATGGGGGAGAATAAGACTGTTAAATTTGAATTTTACAAGGGTGAAAACATACCAATGTTTTATCGATATATGAATTTATAGGTAATTTATTGACCTATACTATGTAATTGGTTCCTTATCATTCACTCAATAATGTCCAACATAGGAATATGTTGCATCCAAGGACCACTACCTCCCTCATCATTTTGCATAGGGTATCGAGTGGCCTATAACTAGGCACCTATTGAAACATGTTACTCTATTTCTATATTATATCCACCGTACCTAATATTTTATTATCCCCCAGTTCAAAAAATAACATAAATTCATATATAAATATTCATAGTGGCCAATTAAATTATATAAATGACCTCTAAGTCATAATTCAAATTTCAGGGGTTGTTACATGTTAGGCCATTGGAACCTACTAATTCTACCCCCCTCCCATGATTTATTTTCTGTAAATTTTTGTGTGAGGTTATTGTGACAGTCACTAATATATAGATCAATGGTGATAATATTATTTTTATGAATATAGTGTTGGAACATCATTTCACATCATGTAAAAGGATTTTAATTATATTATAAGAAGTAATTTAATTACATTGATAAATTTTTTATAAATATTTATTATTTAGAGGTTTTTATAATACTTATACTAGTACTGTATATTTTGATTTCACATCTATAAATTCTATTTTGAATAAACAATGGAAAGTAATGGTAAAATAAAATAATGATTTTTAAATTATTGATATGTGTTAGTAAGAATGTGACTATCTCATCGAAAAAGAAGTTACCTAAATTATATCATGGCCATCTAGCTTATTTCGTGCTGAAAATGGATTTTTTATCAGATATTAACAGTGGGATGATATTTGGGTGTCTATATTTATTTATTTATTTTATTTAATTATTATATATTCTAATATATAATCAATTGTTTCATTTATATTTCATTGGTATAATTTTTATAATGGTGATAATGTGTGGGTTGATCACATTATAATGGTTGGTGTACATTTGAGGTCATATAAATGTGATTTTAATTTGGGATGGATTCAAACAGTTGTGTATTCATATGAAAATGTTCCACAATATAGTCATTGTCCTACTAGTTAATTTTTTAAAATTAATTCATAGTGGTTGAGTCCTGAATTTAAGATGTAAAATTTTATTATTCTTATATGATTATATGGAATGTTTTTTATAATTAATATTTCTATAAAATATATTTTCATATAGGAATCATTTATGAATAATAAAAATATTATATTAGGATGTAATATTTTCATACTCTTAATCATACTATGATATGAAATAAAGAGAAAAGCCAAGTAATAGTTTATATATATATATAAGATATTAATATTAATATTTGAATTATTTTAATTTGATTTTTAAACAAAATAACACTAAATATTATGTTTTTTTACCCGATAGATAATGTTTTTTCTCAGTATATATGTAAATGGATGATAACATGGTCATTGTATCTCTATGAGTAATGATTTATGATTCATTAGATATTCAGAAAAATAATAATTAAATTATTTTTTAAATAATATTTATATAATTATTTTCATTGGTTTCTATTGAGGAACATGATAATGAGGGAAAAATCCATTTATGGAAGGATGATCATTTTAGTTAAGGTTTTAGTTGTGAGGACCTCGGTAGGGTTTCATATTTTCCTCTAAATAAAAATTAACAAAAAAGTCAATAATAAGGATGAATGGTTCTTCCAATCCATCTTTTATAGATAATAAATTGTATAATAATTAAATATAATATATCTAATGTGTTAGTAGATGGTCTTTTGATTATATTTGATTCATTACACGATGATATGAAATATTTCATTACAATCCATTGATTAGATAGTCTATGTGAAGGAATCATTTTAATCAAGTGGTTCACCTATTTCCACCAACTCTTCTCAGGGTGATAATGGGATTGGTTATGATATAGATGAGGATGTTAGTGTTACACAAAATTAAAATGCTGATGATGGTGGTGGTGGTGGTGGTAGTGTTGGTGACGGGGGATATGGGAATTATTTACATTTATTAGTTTCTATTACATTGTATTAGTTACTTTATATAGACATAATAATATATTTTACACAAAAATTTTATAATAAATAGGTTAGAGTTTTTTAACTATGATTTTTTCTTTTAATAAATTAATAATTTTTTATACGGAATGACATATTTTTTATACTTTATTATTATAGTGGAGTCACATATAATTTATGTACGGTAATTACTACTAATATGTTAGAATAATATCTTAATTTTTTTATTATGTATTATATATCATGGTTTCTTGTAAAATTTTATGATACAAACATGGATTTAATAAATTACTATATAACTTATCGATAATGAAGCTACCATTATAATAGGAATTTTGGTTAATCTTTACCAAAATAGTGGATAATTATGTTTTCATTTAGAAAAATATGTCTTTTATCTGCAATTTATTATATAATATTTTCTTATAATTCAATTTATATATTAACTTATTTAATTAATTTTGAACATACAATTTTATCACATTCTTGTTATTTGAGAACCCATGGAGATTTAAGCATATTAATGGAAGGAGTATGATCTGTGATATTTATTTGGTAAGTGAAACTTCTTAGAATAGAATTAAATAAGAATAATTAATTCCTTAGTATATGTACTATGAGATTCATGTATTCATGGAATATTTTACTATGTTAATTTTATAATAGAAATTTGATTTAAAATCATATTTGGTGGGCATTATATGTTTTCAGTGATTTGGTATATTTGAAGATTGGTTATTATTTACTATATTAACACATGATATCATTTTGGATTTGTGACTGTATTTGGATACTATAATATTTATCATTAATTTTTTAAATGTTTGAAGGTGATGAATGTGATAGTGAATTATTCCAAAAAATTAAACTTCCCAAACTAAACCAAAATAGTTTATTAAATTTCTAACCTACCAAAAAAGTTTCTTTTTTTAATGGTGTTGAATGAATAATAATATTACAAATAAGTCATATACTGATGAAAATATATAATCAGTGATTTTAAAATGGCTTTGATACTATTATGTGAATATTATACTATTAATTTGAATATAGATTTATAAATTAATGGAATAATAAGTTCATTTTAAATAAGATAATTAAATTGTTTTTTGATTAATAATTACATATTAAAAATTTCTTTCTAATTATTTTTAAATAAATTTCATAAAATGATATTATATCTATATATATAACATTTAATTTTGTAAAATTTATTGATTTACAATCCTCAATATTATTAAACCATAAATATCTTTTTTCTATCCATTTTTGTATTTACTGTTTGGTATTTTAGTTGGTGGAATATATAAATTCATTATAGAACAAGTATTTGGATAAAATATATGTATATAGGTAATGGGTTTCTTTTTAAAAACTTATACATATATTAATTTCATAAAAAACTCTTACTATATGATCATTATGGTTATATATTATTTTAAACCATAATTGCAGGCCACATATAGTCACAACTAGAAGTATCTCACTATAAAACATTTCATTGTCATGAATTTTCAATCAAAAACTAATTCTATAAGATTCTTGAGAATCAAGATGGTTTAGAGTTTTATAGAATAATTTTATAAATCTTAAATAAAATCCCCATATATTACAATGTGGACACTTTCATTATGTATCCATTTATCCAAAAATAAAGAACATTTAAAGAGAAACATGTTTTATTTTCATGAAAATTCTTCATGAATTTCATCATAACTTCCTTCTTTATTGTTATCCATCCATAAATAATCTGAATTTTTTTTAAACATTTGATGATGATGAGAATATTAACAAGTGAAATAAATTTAATAAAACATTAATATTGTGGAAATGAATACCCATAAAAGTATAACTTTTACCATCATATTCATTGAGTGAGTAAAATAAATCATAACTTTTAGAAAAAACCAACACTTCTATCTCAGGGAAACTATTTTAAACCCATAAAAATAATATAGAAACAGATTTTGGAAAAAAAGAGAAAAATATTACTAACCCATATTAACTTTTTTAAAATAATTATTGTATCAATGTAACATCTATAGGATAAACCATTCTAGTTAACTTCCTCATTCTTTCCTTTAAAGACCCAATGCATTGGTCGAAATATAATGGGGATCACCAATCATATCAGTTGTATTAATATAAATTCTTATTAATTTATAATTCTCAATTAACATATAAAGAAAAATATGGGTTTTCAAAATACACTTTCTCAATGAATTTATAAAAAACTCCCAAGAATAATGAGAAATATGGGTTTTCATTGAATAAAACTGAGATTATATTAAATTAATTAAATATCAAATATTGATTTTAGTTGAATAAGATGTATGTTTCTCTTTATATGTTAAAATAAAACAAATCATTTTCCTTTTTATATATAAATTATAAATATTGTGTATAAAATATGTAAAAATATTCATTTTGAAAACCATTGAATGAAATCCAAAAGTGGCATAAAATTTATTTTAAAATATATTTTTGTCCATATAAATACATTTATAAAAGTATTTTAAAAATAGTAACATGTGGGTAAAGGATTTATAAAATAAATCTATACAACATTTAAAATAAGGTTTTAATTCACAATGCCCCTTACCTTGAGTATGACATGTCACATGCATTCGTTATCTTCATAAATAATAATCTTGTGGTGATTTTTTGGTTTATTGAGAACCCAATTAAATATTATTATTACAATTATATTATTTATTACCATTTTATATTCAATTACATTATAATTTATTTTAAAGTAGGTTGTTTTTACAATATTTAACTCATATATTAAAAATGACTTCAAGTGGTCAACTATAGTAACTGAGGTCAATATTACATCATATATATGATTATAATAAATAAATAATTATCATATTTATAAATCGATTATACTTTCATGAAACCCTTGAATTATAGTTAGGAAAAATAAACTTTTCTACAATAATGAAGATGATATGTCACAAAGATGCATGAATGACATTTAAATTCTTCAATGATTACTATAGAAAGAAGGTAAATGTTATTTTATCCATCCAATAGCTATGATTTTTATTCAAAATAAAGAGGCAGAAACAAAGACAAAAACCCCCACCTATGGGGGTCAAAAATAGTGTATAACATGGGCATCACCCCTAATCAAGTTCACCCCCTCTGGTTTGAAAAGTTTACCATTAGCATTCCAAACCACCAGTTCCGCGGGAACCGCAATAGAAGCCAAGTAGTCTGCCACTTTATTCCCTTCCCGACAAGTGTGGGTGACCCTAACGTTGTTGTTCATGAGTGCCTTACATTGTTTGATAATATAAGTAATCTTTTATGGCATGTTGTCATGCCCCTCAAGGGAATCTTGAACAAACATAGAGTTGGTTTCCAGATGATCAATATCAAGGCACGTCTGACTACAAATGGATAGCACGGAGAGGGATTCCAATGCCTCCGCCTGGACAGCACTCCCCCTCCCATAGAAAGTTGAGAATTCCATCACCACACTCCCCCTGTGATCCTACACCACCCCCCTCCACGCATAATGTCCAAAGCACAAGCCCTGTCAATATTCAGCTTATAACCATCCTCTGGGGGAATCCAGTGAATCCAATTCCCCCACCCCTTGGAGACCATATGTCCTGCCACCATCCTAGGGAGCTGTAAAAACTGGAGCGAGAGCACTTCTGCCCCAATCTCTGCAAGATCCACCAGCTCAATCAACATGCACCTAATCCTCGCCACCACCGACGTCCCTATAGAATCGGTTCCCTCGAACCTTGCACGGTTCCTTGCCTGCCAGAGCGCCCAGCAGCCTGCATTGAAGATAATGGCACGATCCTCAGCCTCCTTTCGGGTTATCTTCACATCCCTAAAACCATTGCTCCATCAAACGCTCGAGGTTATCAACATTTGATGAATATCCCAACTTCACTCCAAAGAAACTCCACACCATACGTTCCCAAGCCCCCTGAAAGAAAATATGATTTGACCTCTCCTCCCTCCTTCTCGGACAACACTGACTACAGGATGCCCGACAGATGCCCAACCTTTTAATGCTCACATCCGCAGAGATATCATTATTCTGGATTCTCCAAGTCATGAATTTCAGCTTGGTAGGGATACTCTTCCTCCACGCCCCCTTTTTCTTGTGCTCCTGATGACCCTGAGACATGATGATCCTATAGAAGTCTTTAAGGATGAACCTACCTAATAACGAAGGGGTATACATGCACCTTTCCTTATCGGGGATACACACGACCGAGTAAAAAACCTTCTACTGATCATCATCCAGAATCGATATGAAAAATAGGGGATCCGGGATGGCCTCACTGAACGAGATCAAAGGGGTTGGGCACCCAGGGTAGCCAAGCACCGATCATACCTAGTTATTTTCACAGAAATGAATCTGCCCCTCCCTGATAATCCATTGAGAGTTAGGAAGCAATGACAAGACAATGTTGCATACCGCAGCCCATAACGACGAGCCCCTGATAGGAAGGGAGACAGAGTAAGCTTTATACTTCTGCACCATGCACCTCCCCCACAGCATATCACCCCCAACGATCTCACATGCAAGCTTCTCACGTAACCCAAGCAACGTGTCTTCCATGCTCCTGACGCCTATCCCTCCTTCACTGATCGGCCAAGCCATCTTCCCCCACGACACCCATTTCTGTTTCCCCTCCATTGAGGCATCCCAAATAAAATGGGAGATCACCCTGTCAATGGACCGAATTACCCCCTTGGGGAAGCTAGTAGACGCCAACGCATGCACTGGTACAGTAGAAATCACACTATTCACCAGCGTGATCTATCCCCCAAAAGAAAGGAGGTGATTTTTCCAGTCCAGAATGCGACCCATCATCTTGTTCACCACCTTATCAAAGTATCTGTTCCAAAGCCTACCAGAAGAAACAGGAGTGCCCTGGTACTCCATCGGGAGAGACCCTTTCCCCATGCCCAGTACGGAGCTCACCCTTTCCACCCTTCCCTCTCCACAAGAGTTTGTAATGAAAAAATAGCTCTTTTCCCTACTCACAATCTGCCCGCTCCATTTTTTGTACTCAATCAGAATTTTATTGACCTCATGAATGGATATTTCCCCGACATTTATAAAAATTATGGTATCATCTTCATACATTAAGTGTGATATGGAATGATTTCCATATCTCCTACGGAAAGGCGTGGTATTTTTTTCATACACACAAATAAAAATTCCATTTCCCATATTATTGAAGTAAATATTGATATAGGATATTACATTAAAACATATATATATTGAAGATTTTATTTTATTATTTAATCATTTTTTATGATGATTTGATGGACTTATAAGAAGAAATAACTAGAAAACTCAAGTTCAAGAACTTTACCTCTTCTTCAGACAACCTCTTAAGGTTTACCATACATTCCTTTTATGATGGTTTTATAATAAGAAAAAAGAACCAAGGATTTGATTATGAATGTATGTATGGTATTTTGGTAGGTATTTCCAAATCTATTGTGATAAAAAATTTTCATAAAAATAGAATAGTAGGTTCCAATTTATATGTGAGGGGATGTGTGCTCTTGGAATTTGTTAAAATAAAAAATTATTAAAAATTATTGTTAAAATAAAAATGGCTCAAAATTAATATTATTAAAATATAATATGATTATTGTTATAAATACAGTCATAAAATAATAATTGGATATTTTTAGTTCATGAAGTCATCATTATATTTTTTAACCCTCTATTAACCCTTTTGATTATTATTCTGATAACATCATTTTTTACTAACTTGGTGTAATGATATTTACTATAAAAGAATAAATGTACCAAAAAATTAAAATTGTGGGTAATTTTAACCATAACCCAATCGATATACCAAATATAGGAAGTTTATATTTTCAAAACCATTTAATAAAATACTATTTTTAAAAATATAATATCGATGTAATTTTGATAACTATACATTTAATTTTCAATTGAAAACATCATGGTAGTAGTGGAATTACAATATCATCCTTTAACACATCAATAAAATTTAATAATTACGTAAAAATTTCACGGAATTCAATTTTTAATAAAAATAATTATACTTTTACTATTTTTAATGAAATTTATTTTATTTTTATAATAATTTTATAAATAAAATGTCATCATTACGTAATCATTTAATGAAATTTTTAAAAAATAAAAATTAAAACTAAATTAAAATAACACTACATTATTTATATTTTTTTAACCACTTTTATCTATACATGTGCTTTTTTTATCCCTATAATAAAATATTATAGATATTATTAGAAAGAAATTGGATTTATTGAAATTATATTTAACACATATATTATATTGGTAAAAAATTAAATATAGAACCAAGTTTACATATTTTATTAAATTTTATTTAAATTTCCTTACATTAAAATTCTAGTATGATAAGTTCTTGTTTTATTATCATTTTTAGTACTTATCATATTTTTTAACTGTGACTTACCCTTAACGTGGTGATATTTATTTACTATGGTCCATATTCACAACAACAGAAAATAAAAGGTATGTATTTATAAAATATTCACTAAATATTTTAAAATATGTCATCCATTTTTCAGGATTAAATATATAGAATATGATGAAATTAATTTACAATAAACACACAAAATTCATGAGAAATGTTTTTCAGAATTCGGTTTTTATGCACAAAATTGAGCTTATTCCAAAAAGTGGTATAATACTAATCCCAAAATTATTATATATAATTGCATGATTATTAATATACTTTGATATCAAATTCAAATAATAATCGTGAATTTTTTTCAATTAAATGACAATTAAAGAAAACCTAGTAGTTTCATTATTCCCTAATATCATTATTTTCAAAATAATCCCCAAATATCCCCCAAATATAATTTCAATATGATGATTTCAAAATGAAGTTCATTTTGTTAAATAATTTCTCTAAAATTAGAAGAATTTAAATATTATATTTTCTCACAAAATTAATAAAAATAATTCATGATTGAAACATATTTTTAAATCATAAAATGAATTTACTAAAAATTAAATTTGTATTTCGTAATTATTAATGAATAAATTTTTATTAAGTGGGATATTTTTATATTTTTTGTATTTTTTTGATTACTTATACTCCATATTTCAATATCTGGTTTATAATAGTCATATTCAAATAATATTATTGTTTTGGTTTGTTGAAGCTTGGTGTTGTGTGTTATATACTCTATCAAACATAATGTTAAAATTTTAAAATATCAGGTTGTTGAATTATAACCCATTTCATAAATTTTATCCTCTTAATTTGAACATGATCTTGGTAATAAAATTTTGTTATAATTGAATATACTTTTTTACAATCCCACATATATGAGAGAAAAGGGAAATGTAAAGGTTATGTAGAATAACACGTAATATGTTTCCAAATATGATAACATTAATAAGAAGAAAAAACACAATACCAAAATAATTATAGAGAGTGGAAAAGATCATTGATCACATGAAAGTGAATGGTCATGAAAAATATAATGACCCCAAAACATTAAAATAAATATGTGTCACAAGGTCATTGGTTCCTTTAAAATGAAAGTAATGGGATAATTTTCTTCATTTCATGATCTATTTCCTCTATATGAGAAGTTAATTTACTCTATAGTCTAATATATTTTGTAACATATACATACTAGATATGTATAATTTCATCCTTTAATCAATTTATACCACAATATGATCTTTTTCATGTAACGAATCACATAATTTAACAATTAGTTAATTAGATATCTGTATTATGTTTTGAAATTATCCAAATCCATGATTGTTATAAAAAGGTAAGATAATTCCAAAAAAATAATATGCATTCATATTATGAGATAACATTTTTATATCCAAAATTCAACAATATCACTAAAGGTTCAATGCAGGTCATTCAATAAATAACTTTCCTTAAAATTCATCATAATATTCCAAAAAAATATTGAAACCCAAAGAGTAAAATTATTTTACCACATATTATTTCAAGATGAATATAACATATTTTCTCAATAACATCAATAATTATTAAATTCTTATGCACAAATATTCCTGACATGGTTATATAATCTCCATGTTTTTGTAATTATTCCAATGAATGATCTGAATCTCAATAAATCCATCATAAAATCATACAAATTCAATAATATAATTAACCTTTATTCCTAAAAAAATCAATTATTTTTAAAAACTATATTTATTTAAATTAATCATTAAATGTTTTCAAAATAGTGAAATTATTATGAAATAACATAAATCACATAATCACAATACCACTTTTCAATCTCATGCTAATCTAAATGATAAAACAAATGTTCCTAAAATCATTATACTATTTATTTAAAAATTTACTTTTATAAAAATATATATACTAACTAGGGAATCATGTTGGCTTATCTTATGCACTATACCCTTATCATAAATCAATTGTGGGTTAAAGTCTCATTGAATTTCCTGATGTGACATTTTTTCATTTTACTAAAAAAAATATAACAACATTATTCTTATTACATTCATAAGAATATGATGAAATCATCAAAAATATCATTAATCATAAAATCACATTTTCAGCTCTTTGGTTTTATATAATTATTATTTTTAAAAAAATTACAATAATATTAATTTACTATTATTTTCATAACATATTTCAAATATTAGAAAAATTATAATTTATCCCTTTGTAATATACCCTTAAATAAATATAATCAAAAAAACAATATCCTTTTCCTTCCACCAATATTCAATGGTATTGATTCCTAAGGCATATTTTTCATGATTTTTTTTAAAAATATAATATAAAATTATCCTTATGTGCTTCATTATTATCATAATATTTTTTATATATCGTTATATCATTGATAAAACAACACTACATCAAAAGTTTAAAAATTCGATACAAAAATATTCTGGATTCACCTTCCTTATTAAAATTTTTACCTTGATTTTTTGTATTATAACTAAATACTTAATTCTAAAATAACAATGTTATGAAATTTGTCCTTATTATTAGTCAATATCAATCCAATAATGTTTTAAACTTACAAAATATTAATATAATTCAATTATTTGATCAAAACATGTAGACTTTTATGATATTCAATTAATCTTCAAGCATGATGCCCAACACCCATAAAATAAAGGGTAATGTCTAGAGTGGTATTTCCCATTTCAAGAGAGAGAGAATAATTGAGATATTGAATTCAAATTAAATAGATACCATGAAATATAAAATCTTTTGAGAACTGAATTTTTTTTGATAAGTTAAATAGTTATTTTAAGGTGATTTGAATACTCTATATACTGTCAAAATCATTTGAACAAATGTTTTCAATATTTATGATGATTAATTCAAATATAAGGAATAAGAAGTTATGAAATTTTTATTTCCATACATCCTAATAACATATCCTTAATATGTTGAAAATAACATCACTTAAACATGAAATTATTTTTTAAAATGAAAATATTACCGAGGGTTCAGCCAATATCAATGAAATTTTTCAATACAATAATCCTTTAAATACATTAAATCGTATTAGAATTATCTTATTATAAAATTCCCATAAATCACCACAATTATATATAACTACCTAAACTTTATGTCTTGAGATTAAATTTTACTTGTTTTCAAATAACATCATAACCACTATAGTTATTTTAAAAAAATTTATTAATATCAACTATAAGGACTCAACCTTAAAAAATAACATAACCATAAGTTTTTAAAAAATAATTCATTTTTATAAATTTATAAGTATATTTACAGTTTATAGATTTAGATAATCCATTCCAAACTCTTACATTATAAGTATATATATTAAAATG
Source organism: Viscum album (assembly GCA_963277665.1). Taxonomy (NCBI): domain Eukaryota; kingdom Viridiplantae; phylum Streptophyta; class Magnoliopsida; order Santalales; family Viscaceae; genus Viscum; species Viscum album. Next base: position 2,143,644,342 of record OY728143.1, on the reverse strand, counting down.
CTTAAACTTTTGCATATTATACATTTTTTCAAACACATAAACCATCTAAAAAGAAACTAGTTTTCTTTTCTTGATATATACTCATAACTGTTATCTTTACTTAATCTTTATTATTACACTACCTTATAAAATATTAATAAAATTATAAAATATGGGATGAGAAATAGAGGATTTTAAGGAATAATAAATTTATGAAAATACATTAAAAAATGAACAACATGGAAACTTATAAAATTTTAACCTTTTTTATCATATTTTTAAATGTATTAAATCAGACATATTTTCAAGAAAACAAAAATATTTTATGGATTAATATATTTAGAACTTATAGAAATTAATTATAACCCCTTTTAGGAAAATTATAGTATCATATTCGAAACCGATGTTAATATAGTTGTAGAAAAAAATAGATCCAAGTTAAATACATAGGGGAAACCTTTTGTGTTCACTCCCTCTTTTTGACCAATATATATGAAGAACATTTCCCAAAGATTTTAAGAGCTATAATATAGATTACTCATTATATAATATTTATCAATATCACATGTTCATTATATATAGTGATCTAGTACCATATTAGGAATAAAAAATTTTATTCTTTCACTTTTTAATCCTGAACCCCAAGAAAAGAATTTTAAACAAATATGAAAAACCCTTTTGGATTGTGAATTAACTTTTTAAAACTCATTTAAAAACTATAATACCCGAAATAAAAAAAATATGATTTTTATGTTAAAATATAATATTTTAAATTAATAAAAAAATTAAATAATGTTTATAGTATTGGACAATGAAATTGTTTCCACGCACTCTAAAATAAAAAAAATATTTCTTTTAAATGAAGTTAAAATGTTCCAAATAGAAAATGTTAACATATTCTGAACAATGATTATTGAATGAAATCCAAAATAGAAATATATTTTCATTTATAATTAATTTATTTTCAAATAAATACATTTAAAAAAAATTAAGTTTATGGAAATGGATGGGAAATACTTTCAAAAATAATATTTATGACATTTAAAATGTTATTTTATGATAAAGTGTCCCTTAACACATGTAGTAATCACCATTTACGTTCCTTATATTCCTGAATAATATGATTATTTTTTTATTTACTTTTCCAAGAACATTTTTCAATTTCATTATTATTTTTCTTTCATTTATTACCATCGTATATTCAATTACATAATAATTTATCTTCATGTGATATTTTTTAAGAAATTAGAATTCTATGTCAAAAATACATTTGATAGGTTGACTTTGGCAACAAATAAAATATTTTATCATCTCAAAAATATTAATAATTAAACACTTATAATTTTTATACATAAATTATTCTCTAAAAACAACTATTAAAAATGGTTATGATAAAGGAGATACTTCACAATCATGGAGATGGTAGGCCATATGTCTGCACGAGTAACGTTTCCATTTTTCAATGATCAGGATTGAAAAAAAGAAAATGATATCTTATCATTACAAAAAGTTAATTATATCTTATATATAAGAAAATTAATTTAAATAAAATTAAATATATCATTAATATGATGGGGTGACAAAAAACAAATACCATCACTTTGTAGAGGTGATTTTCTGCATGTTTTCACGAATGAAATTTTAATTTTTTCTATGGATAATAATGTCTGAATATATTTGAAATATTACACTTAATAATTTTTAAATATTCCATAAATATCATATATAAAAATTTCATACATCATTATTATCATCCTTGATATGAATCATTTAAATGTTAGTTACATTAGTTCACATGGTGGTTGTCCACTATACACAAAAACAACAGTTTGATTTCAAATTTTATGGAACAAGATATTGATATAGGTTGTTCCATTAACATTAAAATATAATTTTTCATGTATTATAAATTTATTATTATTTCATTATGGTTGAATAAATGTTTACAGATATATAAGAAGAAATTAGTTAAAAACAATTTGTTATGAACTATACCTATTCTTTAGAAAACCACAATAGGTGTACAAAAACACCTTACCAGGATGGATTTATAATAAATAAGTACATATATGACGTGGATATATATGTATGGAATGGATTTGGCCTTCTAAAGATTGAAATATTGTTCCCAAAATGTTTGAGGAAAATAGGAGAGGTGGTGCCCTTTTATAAGTAATGAGAGGAGAACTCTTATAATCAATAAAAGTATTATATTAATATAAATTATTTTTCACATTCATATATATCCAAATTTATATAATTAAATAAAAATTCAATGATGAATCGAAATATTTTCATGACAAAAATGTATTATTTTATGTTATGTTTTCAACATTATGAATGTTAAACCCTATATCAACACTTTTCATCACTACTGAAATAAAAAAATTACACTTTTGGGATCGTGATAATCACGGTTACAGACAAATTAACCCATAAATAGATCATAGATAATATATTAAACAATATATTAATTAGTTACTGTAATATTATATTTTCATCAATTTTAAATCATTTAAAAAAATAATGTTAATAATAAAATATCATTACTACTATTTTTGGAATTATTCATTTAATCTTACATTGAAAACAACATGATAGAAATAGAATTTGAAAATAATCATTTAACACATCATTAATATGATATATTTAGTTTAAAAATTCAGGGAACAAAATAATTAATTCAAATTATAATTCTTTTAATATTTTTAGAGTAGTTATTTTTTATTTAATTGAATAAACAATGAGTTGGGGTGGCATAAATATTTACTGTCATTGTTTTATCTCCCAAAATTAAATATAAATTTTCTTGATATAAAATCACTTATCTTTAAATAAACCATTTATAATTGAACAATTTTTTTCATTCCTATAATAATATATTATAAATATTAAAATAAATTAATATATACTTTTCATATATCCTTTAATTTAATTTTATATAGGTAAATATCAACAAAATATATCACCAATTTTTAGTATTTTGTTATTCATAAATGGTCATGGGTTAACTAAAATCATCTGATCAGATAAAAGCAAGTGTTTGAGTCATTTTTTATTCAATATCATATTAATTGTAAACTTAATTACATGTTTAACCCTTACCATAGTTACAATGATTTTATATGGATACTGTTCTTAATAAAAAAATTTAAAAGAAACATATTTAGAAAAATATAACCTCCTGAATAAAAAAATAGGATCCATTTTTAATATTCAATTTCAAGAGGTGTAAAAAAATAATTAAATATAAAATGAAAAATATATTTGAAAATATATTCTTTTAAAAGGGGTTTATGCATAAAAATGAAATTAATCCAAAAGGTGGTATAATAGTGATCTAAATTACACTATGTAGAATAAAATAAAAATTATGATGATTTTATTTAAAATTATATGAATAATGTAGCTTTTTTAAAATGAAATGAAAATTTTTACAAAAATCTATATTTTTCATTATTCCTTGAAAATTAAATCTTTTCATAAAAATCCCAAATTTATACATAAATAAAATTCAGATATTATCATTTCTAAAAATGAGTTTGATTTTTTAAATACATTTCATAAAAACGGAATAAACCAAATATAATATTTTTCAAAAAAAGTAAATAAAAATATTTTTTGTTTGAAAAGTATTTTTTATAATGTATAAATTGCTTTATTAGAAGTTGAATTCTTACATCCTATGAATTAATAATTAAATATGAACTATGTTTTGTATTAATATATATATATATATATATATATATAATAATGTTGTTATTCCTATTCATATTCACCAATTCAATGGAAACATTACATTGGCAATATTTTAATAATAATAATTCTTAATTCTTTTATGCTATGTTTTGTATGCAGTATATTATATCAACCATAATGTTCTTCTTTTAAAATATCATGTTATTACCATTATTTTCTTACCATTAATTTTTTTATTGAGAACATATTGTTATGAATCTAGTAAATTGTGACTAAAGTTTTGATATCTCAATGTTTTCATTAAATCATGACTATACATATATTCATGTAGTGATTGTACCCATGAAATCTAGAACTATTTATAAATGACATAGAAATAGTTCAAATGACTATAAAAATGATTTTTATCTATGTTTATAGAAAAAATATGTCAATGGTCACTAAAATTGATGATATTGTTGGGATTTTTTTATGATCTATAATCCCAAAATATCTTTGTTTTAAATTTTCCAAGAACAATTATGACAAGACACACCCCCATTGAATCCCAACTCGAGTCGATAATGAAGACACGTGTAACCTGTAAAGATCACCTCCAATAGAATACGTGTTAGCGAATAGAAATATGTGTATTTTTTTAATATACAGTGTCATTACCCTTATAAATCCCATGAAACAAATAAAATCACAATTCAAGTGCATTTAAATAATAAAACAAATTACTAAAATACCATTCACAACCCATCTCAACATGATAATATATGATATGAAAAAAGAAAATCTATGGATGAATACATATACCCCACTCCAGCAACCTAAATAGAAACAACTCTATTTTTTAAAAAAAAATTAAAAACCAACTAAAAACTATATACGGTTGAGAACATGGGATTAGTTATTTGGATCATTACTCTAATTTTTTTTATATATATGTGGAATAAATATGACAGGACATACATTATTGAAATAAAATAAGTAGATATATCTTTTAATCATGAAAAGGTATGAGACATGAAAATATGTAACTATAGAATTATATAATTTCTTAGTCGAGAACATGGATATATTACCTAAAAATCTTATTATATTGATAAATTTTTATTGATGTAACTTTTAAGTGGTATTTTCGTACAATTTGAAAAGTATAATTAATAAAGAGAACTCCATAAATCACATTATCCTTAATTTGCCTATAAAAATCGCATTGAATTATTGATTCAACACCCTAGAATAAATAATGATGACATGATGTTTCAGAATAAATAATAAATAAATAATGTCCATAATCTAATAACTACTCTTTCAATTATAAAAATCAATCATATCATCTGTACTAGATGCCATTCCATTACACATTTTATAATATCAAACTAATCATATAGCCATCAATTTCATATCACATTAACATCAATATCACCAAACCCACCACATCACCATATCCCTATGTCATGACAACCATAGCCACATCACAACCATAAATCAGTAAAATTACACCCATTTTAGTACCCCTATATCACAATATCCTGACCTCAATGAATTGTTCTACAACCATGACCAGTACAACCCAAACACATGATATAAATCTAATGCATATTATCTTTTGATAAATTGGAACATGTTATAACCTCAAGCTATTACAAACCATATATTCATGTCTATACTGAATTCTAATTCCATTATAGATTTTATATTAATGTATACATACAATTCACCTTAATTCATTAGAAATATGTAACTACATAAATTCAATCCACTTATATAATCAATTAAATAATGTAAACATACATGTGATTTCCTTAATACAACATAGAAAAAGTATATAAGTACTATACATTTATCCTTTATAGTCCATTTAAGTTTAAACATATTCAGAAGACAATTCATCCTTCATATATAGTCATGAGATCAGATAAAACAATGAAAAATAGTAATCATAAATTCATGAAAATAAGAATTCATACAACCATAAAATATATTCATTCATGGACCCTATAATATAAAAAATTAGAACAATAAAAAGAAAATAATTACAATCCATTCAAAGTTTCAACAAATAATGAAATATTAAATAAATAACCATATCATTTCCGGAAAAAAAATGGTTACATAATAATGTATATTTATTACAAAAAATACAGTAAATAAAATTCTAACACATAGTACAACTATTAGATACCTATTTATTATATTCCATATAATTATTTAGATATTTAAATATAAGAACATAAGCATGATTTCCCAAGAAATAAGTTTTCTATAATACCTATACAAAATCAAGAAATAATATTTATGGTTCTAAAATTATAACTTTCCAATTCTATAAATCCAATTTAATCTTTAAATTCTATTATATAGTTATAAATGTATCCTATTAATCATTCCACATTTAAATATATGATTTTACATTGCAGCATAAAGATTAGAGTGCTATAAATAGACATAGGTGAGATGGTATGTTATTATTATGATAAAATATGAGCAGATATGTATAACAACATATTTCAGTGAAAAATTATAAAATATCACAGAATCACATATAAAAAATATAAAGGAATCATATCATGTAATCATATCCATTATTTATTAATTTAACTCTAAAATAATTCCCAATTCCCAGGAGAATTCACAAATTTTTAGTAACATTAAAATATTCCAACATAGTATTAGATGATGATAATACATTTATATGTATTATTAAAATATGTGGGAATAAGTAATAATAAAATAATTAATATATAAATACATAAATGTAATTAAATATTAAATTTAAATTAATTTATTTCCTAATACACTAATAATAAAACTGGCCCGAGAGAAGTGTATTATAATAAAAATGAATACAGTTAAAAAAATAATCCCCTCTCCTATACATAATTAGTTTCTGTATACTTGAGGGTTGAATTAAAATATATAAAAAACTTTTTGGGTTCTCAGATGTGGATTAACAAACATTATCGTAAAACAAAAAAATCCATACCTTATGGGATGAGGTGGACTGTATAAATGTAGGTGAATAGTGATGACTCCAAACATTTATTTTGAATGGTTTAATAATCAAATAGATTGTATATAAACACAACCATTGGATTAAAGTCTCTATAAATTTAACAGTTTACAAAAATCCAAAAATATCAATATAGTGTCCCATCATGCGATGAGACATGTTATTGATCTGAGTGTTTTATCCTCAATGATGCAGTAGTAGACCACCAAATAATTTGTGAGGAACTCCACCAATATTCCATGAATCCATTGACATATAAAAACCATCCAAGATTGAATCATAATATTTTATTCCTTATTAATTAATATAAGGATAAATTATATTTTTATGAGACAACCTTGAATAAAAAATAATAATAATATTTAATAAATTGAGTCATGAAACTACTAGAAATGTTTCAACTTTTAAGACAGTGTCAATACTAATAATAATATGATATAGATCCCGTAATTAGATATATCCAAGGGAAGTCATTGTAAAATAATTATTACCATATAATCCCAAAAAAAATTCAATAATGGTTGACGGTCACTCCAAGATGGTCATCACACCATCACAATATTCAATCTCATATAAATTACTATGAAAATAATGTAGTGAAAAGGAAAGTTTATTACATAATCGATTAATGTTTTTGATTATATGATTGGTAATTCCATTTTGAATCATAAAATATGATCTAATAATTGTAATAACTCATTATTAATAGTTTACACATATTAAGTTTAATGTACATCTCATCCAAAGTGATGATTTCCTTCTACCGTAATAGAAATAAATAATATATTTATTACTCAAAATCAAGGTAGCGAAAAAGGATGGAGTCTCCCTATGATGTACACTATATACTAATTTCCTATTATATATTCAATAGAAGAATAGTATGAAATTTCAAAAGGGGAATATTCTACTAGTATGTGAAGTATATAATCATTATATAAGATAATATTAGAGAATATGTAATATAATTTCAGGAGAAATTTTATATTTAACTTTGTAAAAATACTGATATGTGATAAATATATAATAAAAATGTTTTATATCATTAATTAACATATTGTAACCAAAGAAAAATCAACAAGTAATATTTTTAGTTAATATTTATGTATTTACACTTAGTGTTAAAAGATGAAACATAAGGTCTCTCTCAATACGTAAGGTTTTTGAATTCATCAAAATCCTATATAAAAGTTATTTTACTAAAAAATTATGGTTTTTACGACCACAAAAACCTATATATATGGTTTTTTCCATTAAATAACATCATACATAATATTTTTCATTTTATTGAAATCCATATTTAATATATATTCTTCAATACAAAATTTATTATTCATTTATAATACTTTCCCATTTAATCATAATTAAAAATATAATAAATTTAAATCAATATGTAATATTTTATCCATACATTTCAAAATTCATACCAACACCTACAAAATATATAATATGAATAAAAATTATAAATTTACACAAGAATTCATTAAAAACATCCTCAGTATTCCATGGACAAAAATACAACAAGAATTCATGATGGGACACCGAAAACAACAAATCAATAATAAAATGAATGGATCAATATAATCTTGTACCTTACATCATATTCCTCCCAAATAATTCTCACAAAATGGAATTAAATCAAATATTAAGGGAAAAAAGAAACCAATCCAATGTATAGATGGGATAACCTTAGTATTATTCATAAATACACCTCAATTGGTTTTTTCCTTGATAATACAAACTAAAAGAAATATATGGAAAATTGATATCATAATAGACATAAGTATATACCTATGAAACCTGATATATGCACTACTAATAATCAATAAGAAAATAATCAAGATATGTCTCTAACCAAAGTTTAATAAGAAAACCTCCAGAATTAATAATTCAAAATATATATCCAAATAGAATATGTTTTAAATTTTATTTAAAATTTTCATTCATAAAATGAAAACCCCATTTAATTTTTAAAGTTATTATAATTGATTTTATTAACAATTTAGTTCATCCATTTAACAAAAATAAATTCACATTATTTAAAATAAATGTTCTAGATTTGTCTTAAAAATTCACCTTGGAAATATTTAATGAAATTATTAAGATTAAATACATATAATATTCCCCACTTCCCAAACCCTAACTACTACTGAAAACATAGAGACTCTTTGAGGCTCAGAATAATCATGTGGATTATACCATAATACAAAAAAAGATAATATACTACCAAATCAATTTCATTAAATTATTCATCATCAATTATTTTCAATTCCACTCCCATTGAAAACAACAAGGTTAATACATAATCTATAAATCATATTGACAATGAAAAAAAATCCTTATTTCCTTCCAGTATTGCTAGAATCACGTTCTGATTTTAAATCATTTGAAGGGATATATAATCCAAAATATGTATAGTAACAAAACAATATTACCTATAACATTAAATTCCATTGCGCAGAAAGATCAAATTCCCATATATAATTAATTCTTTATCCAAACATAGTCGAACATCATTATTAATTTCATTAACATCACAATTCCAAACAATTTTAATTCACTTATTTTTCTATGAGTTAGATATGTTAAAAATATTATATATTCTATTAAACAATCAATATACACCAAATAAAAGCACCCAATATAGTGGATTCTCATATAAATAAATCTAAAAAACTATGGATAGAGAAACATTTATTATTATCTTGAATATTGAAGATATAAATTGATGTAAAGAGGCTTTAATGTGAATAAATCAGTACTAGATTATTGAGAAATAATCAGAAGTAAGAAAATATGGAAATAGTTTTTAACCATTACCATTATCTGAACATAATTTCACGTCAACCATTACCACTTTCAATCAACTGTAAGTTATCATATCAACTATTTTCCAAGACAATATTGTTATTTAAGTGACAATTTATTTCTTATAACATGAAATTGTAAATTAACTATAAAATTGATGCTTAAAGAATACATATCATCAATAAAGAATTACAATATTTACCAATCATGAAAATAACTCAAAAAATGATTTAAAACTATCACATGATGTGTTGTTTCATTTTATATGCACATATCATATTTATTTCATAGTTACCAAATTCCCATAACACATATATCTTCTTACTTTCACCATAAATTTTTTTTACCTTTATCATGCTTCAATTCAACACTTAATTTCCATTTTATTCTATTGTATGGGGTATACATTTTCTACAATAGAAATATAAATCACACAGTGAATTAAAATAATGATGAAATATATAAATATTTTTATGATCGACATGGAATAGAAATTAATTATATATATCACATGGTTTATTATTCTTGTATTAGAAATAGGTTATAGAATTTTTCAATATTATAAATTTTTATATAATATGTAGACTATTCATAACATATCATTTCAAAATTTAATATTGTATCAGGAATAACTATAATGTAAAATATATACAACTCATTCTTGAAAATATTTAATATAGTTATTATAATTATGTAACATGTGTTTATATAAATCTCTAAAATTACCAATACAGATGTAATATATGGAAAAATATTTCTTTTCACAAAATTTTATACTTATTTACATTCTACAGAAATATTTCTTTTAAAAATATATTACTATAATAAATAGTTAGAAAAAATAATTATATATTAATAAATATTTTATAAGGTTCATTATGTAATTTGAAATGTTTTTAAAAAGATTTAGCACCCACAGAAATATATAAAAATTATAATTTTTTTAATAAATAGGTTATTTCTTACCATGTTGTTACTAACTTATATATTAAATTTTATTAACATTTAAATAATAAAACATATTAGGGAGAATAATGAAAAATAAAAAATCATATATGGTAATGATTTCTAATGTAGTTCCCTAATCCTAGATGCCTATAACATGTTCCTACTATGATTAGATTAGAATGAGGTTGAAGGAAATTGCATCCCAAATTACTAAATAGTTTAGCAGTCTTGTTAAACATGATACATACATGAGTCTTATATTAAAATTGAGTACAAAAATTAAAAAATATTTATTCATGATAATAACTTTATTCCTCCTAGAATATTTGCCTATATCTATCATATTAAACATCATAGAATTATAGGGAAACAATACAAATTAATGGGGATCATAAATTCTTATTAAGGGATAAGTAATGAATATGATATAATGAATCAATGAGGAAAATCAATATATAAGTTATATTAATGATTACCAATGAAAATAATAATTCTACATAGCATAATCCTTATGGAAATAATAAATACAATTTAAAAATTCCATATAAATAATCACATGATCTTGATACATGACCATGTATATTCTAACTAATCAAATAAACACATGGAATAACAAAAATGATGGAATAGAAACTTTTGGACATCTATATTATCTTAATATATTATTAAGATAGTTACTATAAATACCTATCCTCAAAATAGTTTAATACTATAGTTATAAACTCATTTTATTTGTGTAAATACCTTCAAAAATACATTACTATAATGATCTATCCCCCATATAGTTTATAACTCCTTGGAAACAAATGCAAAGGGTCTATTGCTAACAAATTTCATCCCATGATACTACAGTTGTATTGGTGGTATTACAAAAAATTTTCCCCAACTCATGTAATTCATGTGTAACGAATTCCATAAATATTGAATTATTCATTTAATTCATTAAAAAAATCTTCCCCATCAAATATATATATCGAGTAAACAATACATATTTATGAATTTTTTATCCATTTGATCAAAAAAATATATAATTAACACTATATGTAAAAATGGTATAAGTCTTAGGAAATTATCATATATACCCAAAAATAATATGTTTATTTAAGATAAATATAATTAATAATGAATAATTAATATAATAAAGTGATTGTTTCAAGAGAAATATATCAATCAAAAAATATTTCACAGTAACTTTATCACAAGATCAATTTTAGATAAAATTTATAATGATGATATAATTAAAATTTAAACTCAAAATTTTGGAAAAAATTATTCATTCATGATATAAAATACAATTGGTGCATCGTATAAACCACACAAGAGAAATAAGTTGTGATAATAGAATATGCCTCACAGAAGACAAAGTGAGTTGATATTCCCTTACCTTACACTCCCTTTTTTGGTGAACATTATTTAACCTTCTATATAATTTTTTCAATCATGTTATTAAATTATAAAAGAAATATATTATTATTTATGATATCATATTTAATATATTTATAAAATCTTACCACACATTTGTTAATAATTTTTAATCGTGTTCATCATTTCAGTTATTAATTTCCTTGTTTCTCAAGTGTGTTTTAACTTTTTTTATCCTACTATATAGATATTGATATAATAATCTCTATATTTTGAACCATTATTTAGATATTATATATATTCATTATATATGAATTTTTAATTTTCCAAAATGTTTTTAGATAGGAAATGAAATACACAGTTCATGGAGATGGTGGGCCATATGTATGCCTGAATGTTGTTTCAATTTTTTTTCATTTTAAAATAATCGAAACAAAATGATATATATTTATATTTTAATTAATGTATCATATTTATGTCATATATTTGACATATTTTTATTAAACCCATCTATAATACATTTCATGTAAAGTGTGAATATATCACATTACCCATAGGTGGAAGAAGTCCACAAGTCAAAAAAGGATGTTATCAAATTCCCAAAAAATAGAAAGCATGCAGGTATTTTTTATATTAAAATTAATGAATAATAATTACACAAGAAATATAATTTTTTTCATTTATGAAATATAAATCATTGTTTTGACCTGATGTGATGCACATACTTGTTTGGGGAAAATACAAAATATTTCAATAAGTGGAAAACATTTGTCTGTTACTATAGGGACTTTCAAATCTCCATATTTGTTTCGGCCCAATCCATATAATTATTCATTATTAGGATTTGGATTGGCCCCATGGGGAATCGGTATTATATCCCATCTGCATTATTATGGATGCTCCACGGTCAAATAGTCCATGTGGGCGATTGCATGGGGTTATGTATTTGTGAAATTGGTCCTCTTAGGATATGACTTCCTAGGATGGTCTTAAATAGGTTTATTTAGGGATCCAGATACCCCCAATGGCCCTGATATCCATGAATCATTGACCTTATTTCCAAAGGAAAGCACTCGTTGGAGGACTATTTGGACAAATACACTTAAGGTATCCATTGGTCAAGAGGATGGGAAGTCAGGCTCATCAAACCAATTTTGGGGGAATTATTAGCTATTTCAGGACTCAATTATAGATTTCTGTCATGTGCATATGTTCGTGAATCCTCAATTCATTCATGAAGAGTGTACCCACAGGCCAACCCTGGGATTCAGGATCAACATTGATATACATTTATTTGATTCTATGGAGGAAATGCTAACTTAATCCGTGCAATAAGATGCTCTCGAGTTTATCATCATCTAGAAGATTGGAAGGTAGTTTTATATTGGGTTCGGACCCATAATATGGGCTTCTTATATATCTTCATGATAGGAATTAGAGGTCACATACTTCGGTTATCTTGGGGATTGGACTAGGGAGGATACCGAGTTGTTGGGGGCATAATTACGTTAACCCTTTAGGAATGGCACCCCTTTGAGCTTGGGATTTCGAGCAGGCATCCTACATATCCTAGATTGAACTAGAATCAAGGTTATCATAATTCATGATTTGAGGTTTATTGTGTGGATTTTGTGATCATCACAAATCTCTATTCCTGTATGAGTCATGCTTGATATGAGAAATAAGAAGATGTGGGGGATTCAACAAACCATGCACCTTCTCTTCTACGGATGGAAGAGGTTGGGCATATGGCTAAAGAATCTATGGCGTCAGTGAGCGTGGGAGTAGAGCAATAAACCCTTCATTGTGGGATCACATTGTAGGTATTGTGGCTCAGATCTCAAAAGTTTAAGGGCTTACCTTAGTTAGATTTCACCATAAAGTGTTTGGGGAAATGGGCGGAATTTCACTTATCTCCAAGAGGAATAGAGAGTATGATCCCTTTTACTGATCATCATTCATCATTAAATGGAAAAGAAAGAGATCATCCTTGACCACAAGAACAAGGAGGTTTACAATAGTATCCCAAGGCTGGACTCTAGGTTAACATTTTAATGTAAACATAGGGACATTTGTGGAGTCAGAACCGTTGTGGGGAAAACCTTTGTGAATCTACATACTTTTGGTATATATACTTAGAGAGGCATGTTGATGCACTCATTTCTATTATCATGCAGTTATAGTGGATTTGGATGAGGATTTTTCCTAATTTTAGTGGACTAGTTCATGGAGGATCTATGGAGGACTAGATAGTATTATAGGGGTTAGATTGGAGCTGAAGGGAAGGGAACCAGAAAATGCCCCATTCTGCATATTGTTTTCTCATGTGGGATGGGGGGAGCACTGCACACCATAGTTCTATGTGGGTATAGGGGTCATTTTTTTACCAATTTATTATGCGGACATGGGTATAGACCACTACATAACAAAGTGGTACAAAATATTGGATGTGGTTGGACATGTGGCTTTAGGTTCCATCCACGCACTGATATAGAATGTAGCACATGGTTCGATCAACATAGTGATTCACTTTGTACAATTCCATACTGAAGAAGGGTCCTGAAACCTATGTTTGCAGAATTTTTATCTGTGAAGAATTTATGGTTCGTGATGTCTCCAGTTTGGTTTGCGATTCAACCATTATAATTCAGTTTGTTCTTTTTATGGTACGCGACTAGTTATACATATGAAAAAGTGATTCACGAATTTAACTTCTTCACTGATTCTAAACCAAAGTTGAAATACCCTGTGAAATATTTATCCCATACTCTAGGGTATCCTCTATACTTTCTTCATCAGTCTTTCATTCAATACATCTTGTGCTCCTTTTATAGAGCACTTGGGAAATTATATCTATGGTCATGGGGAACCATTTATGGAAGCTTGTGAAGATAAATCTCAACCCATGAAGGACTTGGTCAACCTTGGTTTGAAGAGGTTGTGTTTCAATGTCTGTGGTTCGCAGAACCCTTATAGCATTCTTCATTAAAAAACTACTGAGTTCAAAAGATGGTATGTGGATGGAATTCCCATCCTAGTTTTTAGTGATGACACGGTATGAATAATCTTAGGTTGGTTAGACATCACCCCTAGGGCCAGTGTCTCACAGGTCCTTCCAAATACGAGTGGTTCACTGTTCATGTTCCCCCCCACACTTTTCCCAGTTATAGTGTGTAGTTCACTTAAAACTCTTGAAAAAAATTATTACATAATGTTTATTCTCAAAATTTTGATTCAATAAGCATTCAATTGCCTTAATAAACCCATAGAAATGTTTAATTCTTTCAAAAAAAATTGTTGGTGTATTTAGTTCCCCTTTGAAATGTTTTCAGGACCCTACAAATTCCCCCATTAGAATGGGTTCCATTCAGAATGAAGAGGATGCTACTCTGACATAGAAGTGATCTTGAACTGAAGCAGTTTGTGGTAGAACATATAGATGTGGTAGGAGGGGAAAACCTGTTTATAGGATCCCAGGCCATTTTTTACCATTTCTCATGGTTAAAAGTTCTTTTAACCTTCCCTTGTATTCCATTGTGACTATGTATAGAGTCTTTCATAAAATACATATTCACAAACCACTTTATACATTTCACAAACCAAAATCCTCATAGTTTCTTCTTCCCAGGAGCATATTTTTGAGTTTCTCGAACTCCACAGTGGAATATAGATTTTATATTAGGACTTCCAAATAGGTAAATGCTACATTAATTTCATGTTATACTCCCCTAAATTTAAACTAGTGAACTGAAATTTAATCCTTATTAAACCGAACATAAAATTATAATTATCATACCTTGAATATCAGCATGGTGATGCCTTGGTTAGTGGTTTCCTACTTTCGCAAACCCCTCAATTTTCTGTAAAATGCTCCATGGTCTAGAACCTCGTAGGTCTTCCACATACCAATGCCATACGTGGGATATATCTTCTGTGTATTGATGTAGTACGTGGGATATGGCTTATGCCTACCATCAGTATGTGGGAAATGGGTTCTTCATTCTGACTTCAATAAGAGTACGTGGATCCCCAAGAAAAAATTATTTTCTATGACCGTTGGGAATTTTTTTGTCCCATAAACAAAAATTTTCTCAGTGTAATTACCTTTTTGAGTGTGAATTTGGAACATTTTGGGTAGACTCCAATGGCTGTTCCAAACACTGATGTGGATGTTGTTGTTCCTTCTGGGGCCACCACTACTGCCCCAATTTCTATCATTGATGAAATATTGATGAACCTGGTAGACTTGGATAATGAAAAAATTATAGCTGCACTATTACATCAATCTCTAGTAAATCATCTTATAGTGAGTCAAAAGGGATTATCTTGCTTCAGACATGCATCCAACATATGGGTTTGGTCTACTATCTGATACATAGATTCCATCATGAAATTTGGCTGATTAGCCTACTGCTTGGATAACTAACACCTCCTTCCCAATGTATTTGATATCTTCTAGGGTATGATACCTCCAAATATATAACATTATTGGGTCATTGATGAGCTACACGCCTTGAACTATGGGGGAAGTGCGACAGAATCCATAAAAGACATCTCATTGCTATTAAAGCATTATGTGTTAGGCCATGGTGAACAAACAACATGGATGGTCAATGATGCGGGGTCTTCCCTCTAAGGGCTTGTATGGAATAGACTGGTGATGGCATTTTGGGGTTTCCAGAGTTGAGATGAATTCTACGCCGAGATGCAGGATGTGGGACTATATGGGGATTCTTGGGTATCTCAGACATACACTCACCAACCCAAGCCCACTTAATTCAAAGCACCATTGCAGGTGGATCCCAGACACCAATACCTTCCATTCAACCAATGGGGATGCCCACATTAGTGTTGAGACAGTTAGCTTGTTTCAAGATTTCATGTGGTCAGGGATATGTATGATGAATTCTTACCCACTTCCTCTTCTTGTGATAATGAGGAGAGGACTCCCCTATTGGACAAGGAAATCATTTTTCAGACGATGGAGATTTTGGTGGATGTTTATACGTATTCGAAGTAGGAAATTCCTTTTGTTAATAGGTTTTGTGCCTTTATAAAAAATAATGTTCTATATACCCACCCACATAGACCCCGGTACTACCCTACAAAGAACACTCATAGATGAGTGAATACATATTGGACCACCTTGGAAGAGGGAAATTTCATTAATGGGAATGGGGGATCATTCTTGATGTTGACCGATTATCTCGACCGATGACCTTATTGGCCATGTTTTTGAGCAGAAGGATCTTACCAATAAAGGAATATGGTGGTGTTATAGCCTGAACATTAATCATGGTAGCTCAGTTGGCTAGTAATATATGTGTCAGTCTATCTATTCCAGTGGTGGCAATGATTTATCACTTACTATATGGGATTAGCGAAGGGGGTCCACCTTATCAGATGATTGGGACCTTCCAAATCCATTGGGAATAGATAGGAGGTCACACAGGATGATATACCATTATCAATTCCTTTATGATTTAATATTTCATCCTTTAACCATATCTTCAGTGTCCCACTTGGGTTAAGCTAATGGGTTGGACCTCGCATGATTTGTAGGAGTAGACTGAAAAGAATGAGAAAGACTTAATTTCCCATCTCAACATCCATGAAAGTTTTTCTTATCATCCTTATGATTTCCATGCATGTACTATTATGAATAATGCATATGAAGAATTTGTTAACCAAGTATAATTTTTTTCATTAACTGAAGGTGTACCAGATTCTTCTATCAGGGGGGAGCATATCTTTGAGGGGTATTCCCCTTTCAGATTCAATCTCCAATTTAATTGTGTCTAGATGGTGTGTCATATTGATCTCAACTGTGCCCTTAAATAAAAACATATGATGACAGCTCATCAACTTTGGAAGATGTTTACATGGGAGGAAACCCAATGTTAGGTCATGCTTATGGATTCTGGGGATTCTGTACCCAACCACACCAGAATTTATGTTGAGGCATGGGATAAATCATATCTATATGGCCAATTAGATTATCTAGTTCGTATTGTAATAACTTCAAAGGAATATAATTATAATGGGATGGAAAGGAAATATAAAATTATCAAGATCCCTCAGCCTCGAACAGTACTTCGAATGCTTATCGCAGCTACCCTAGGGAAGGTTGTGAAAGATGGGGCAATGAATTCATGGACAGCTGAATGAGCTACTGAAGCTAATACTGAGAGACCTCCATCCTCCCCTAGTGAATCTGAATTTAAAATATCATGGAGGTAATGGAACCTTTTAAATGTCCTTAAATCCACCCGCGACTAGTCCCCACGTACTTTATCACAGCTCATTCAGACTACGGAAGTTTCCCTTACTAAAATTGGTTATGCATTATCACCTTCTGACGTCTCTTTTGTAGTGGATCTTCATAGGGTGGGTCATTACATTGAGGACATATAGACCCTAATCCATTTCTGGAATGGTTACTGGTAATACTCGCATTGGGTACTTTCAATGTTGTGACCAAAAATTGAGGACAAGGCACACAATGTTGCTGGATCACATATTGCTGCTATAATGGGAGAAGCTTGTTATATTTTCCCAAAGTCCCATAAAGATTTATATCCTAGGGGTCCCGAGACTATGCAAACACATAGGAAATATTTATGGATGATGAGACCCACTTTACTCCTCCATGGAAACCATCCTTCAATTTCCATCCCAGTCACAACAGTACTTCCAAACACGTGGAGGGTCAAGGATGAACTGAGTAAAAATGCCTATAAAGGCGATATTTGGAGACCAAATCAAGCATAAAACTTCAAACATTTGGGTTCTGGATGATCCATTTCCTCCACCTATATTTATTCATAAGAAGAGCAGGCTGAGGTGGAATCTTATTTGAACAAAATGCACAAGTGTGTTCATCCACCAGAAGACAGGCATTACTAATCTCACCAAGTAACATTGATGGATGTACTCCCACATTCAATGACCATTGTGGGATACATAAATTTAAATACAATATTTTGCTTTAAATTAATTTTTTATGGAGACGCTAAAGGAATACCCCCCCCCCCCTCCATTAAATTTTTAGAAACTCGCTGGGTCTCGGTAAACAGTTCTTTCCCTAATTTATTCCCACAGAGGCATTGTATCTATAGAATGCACACTTCTGATTGTGGGGGTGATGCAGAAGGATCCCTTGGAGCCTAAGAAAACAATGATGCATTCATTGCAAAATATTCGAGGATATTTCCTACTCTGTCTCCCACGGGTGCTCTTATTCTAGAGTCATCTCTACTATAATTTAAGAAATGAATGTAGGTATCCCAACACTCAACAATAATTAAGAGTGGAATCAAAAGTAATTTTCAATTAACTAGGTGGTGTAACTAGGTACCCTTAACCTATTTAATTACAATTACATGTGTATTATGATGTAGAGCCTATAGATATCAAGTTGGAAATTGCTCAAGAAACTACGACTCATGTTCCCATTATTATAGAGGAAGGTTCTCTAGTAATTATAATTGATCAAAGCAGAGGAACACGACTAACTAAGGAGGCCATGGTTTTTTTCGACCCTTTAGGCATGTTTTTTTTAGCTCAGTCAATCTCTTTCTCAATAGTATAAGAACACCTAGAAGTTGGGGCCTTGTTTTAACAAGTTGATCATGTTCCCATAGAGGGAGACTGGGTAATCCATAAGGTAAGGGGTGAATCCAGTGATGATCCCCAGTACCAACAATATCTTGGTGGGACTTTAAATCATGACGAACCAATAAATTCTAATAAAAAGGTCATTTCCCCAATAGAGGGAGTCTCTTTGGAGATTGAAACTCTTCTTTCACATGTTAAATCTTCCTTTTTAAAATTCACAACTAATAGGAATACTATTGTCCCAGCCCATGAGATTTTGGAGCAATCTATTCGGCATTTTCCTCCAATTTTGAAAAATGTTGTGTTTTTGGACCCCAAAATATTAAGGAGACTACGCTTTTATAGATTTTCCTCCCCTACAGGATTGATATCAGTAAACAACCTTCTAGAGGATACCATAGGGATTGCTGTTCTGGTTGGGCATGGTCCATGGCCATCAGTTCCCTCGAGGGACTGCGGGGTTCAACTACTAATTGAATATATTGGGTCACCTTTTCCAGGTTGCGATATTTCTATGGGTGGGAGGTATTGAAGATGTATCTCCTCTACATTCATAATTTAGACCACAAGAATGTGAAATTTTGGAGGATGATCCCACTCTATCTTCCATTGTAATCATCAGAGTCGATTTTATTGATGGATCGATTCATGCTGTAGCTACTGAATTGAGACCCTCTCCCATGATGTTCATACCTGAATATATTTTTTCATCAAGGAGTGACTCTGAGACTGAATGAGATGTCATGGATGGCCTTCATCCCATCTACTAAAAGGCTGGGTGTAATGTTTGTAGATTCATCTCTTAGACTCCATTAGCTGAGATTCAAGTGATGTTTCCGAAATTAAACCACCATTCTTTTAATCTGGGATTATTTATATTAGACTATAATTGAATATATGATATAGTGAGACAAGTGGTTTTTGTTAGGGAAGAAATAGGTGCACATGAATCCAAACATTCTACTATATAGTTGATGGATCATCATGCTACTGTGAGGAAAATATTAATTGATAAATCCACTTATAAAGCTAGAGATGTCGTGAGGCCGCAATATGGGATCACAAAGAAAGATTATATACTATAACTGTTTGACTTGGAAGTGGAGAAGACGATTCAGACATTGGGCCAACTTAAGAAAGAGTGGGCTTGGGCTGTGGTCACCATCGAGGAGGGCTGAGAAAAGATTGAAAAAGGAGAAAGAACTAGCCTCGTAGATATAAGGGACGCAGAAGAACTACGGGGATGAGTGGATGTTGAGAATATGACCTTTTATAAAACATTGTCTGGCCATTGAGTTGTCACATCAATTGTTGACGCAACTCTATGATTCAACCAAACATCTCTTCTAATTATCATGTCCCACTCATAAGGAGAGTCTCTATGCTGTGCAATCCCTCCATATCATTATGGAATAGAATTGAACTATTTCTCTCTTTAATGGTTCACTATTTCCTTTTATTTAAATGTTAATTAATCACAATCAATCATATAATCATTATTTTGATCTGGTATTAATTTTCAACTCTCATTCGAAACCAATTAATTGAAATAATTGAATAAGGCTATAATTTTTTCATGAGCCATTGGAATGAGGAATTATAGTTTAACTATTTATGGGGTTGTATGGAAAACCTCAATAAAGTTTGTGCCTTTTCCATTATTACCCTATTTTTTGGAGAAGCCTCTTTTGTATGAGATTATTAGTTATAATGTGACTTTTTCCTATACCAACCATTGTGGGATTTATAACCTACTATTTTTATGTCTCTTTTTAATATTCAATAGCTCAACATTTTCTCTTAAACTATTCATATTGTAGGTGTAACTATCTAGTACTCATCTTTTATACCGTAGTACCCATTGCAGGTGTTCACTCTGGTCAGTATTGTGTCTCTTGTTATTGGTGGTTCATAGTCTTTCTAATAATACTAATTATTTACGTATTAGGTAAAAAAACATGAAACAAAATTCAATGGGAAAGGGGCCCTAATTTGGGATCCATCAGCCAGAGATCCCCTAATATCTCTCAGACATGAATGATTGATTTTTTTGAAAAATTCATTGAGAATTATTTTTGTATATGAGGATAGGGATCCATTTTTGGTGTACAATGGTCGTAAAGGACATTCCCGAGGAAACATTTTCCATTGGATTATGTCCATTTTGAAGGCAAAATATGGAGATCAAATGAGGCATGATCTGCATAGTCAAACAAAGGTGTCTGCATGACAATGGTCTTCCATCTCCGATGGCTTAGGAGAATTATGGGAATTTTGGATTTTTTTGGGGTTGGGGGACACAATGGGTATCCTATCGAAAGGAGGATATCTGGAATTATGAGAGAAATTGGTATTGGTTTTGAATATGAAACATCCCACATGAATTATTCTTGTTTAAGGGATAAATGGGCAACGATGCAGTTTAACGTCATACAACCCGGACACTTGAAACCCGTATTAGAATATAATTTTACTCTAACCACAAGATTGTAAATGATTCATCAAATAAATTAGAAATGATTTTAATATTTGGGAATTTAAAATGGGATAATTATGTAAACTGTAATCTACTTTGTTTTCAAATCCATGGACAAAATGGGACATAAATTTCATATAGGCATACAGAAACTAGAATGGACTCTCTTGAGGATGAATTTTCCTTTGATTGATAGACATTTTGGAGGTGACATATGCAGTTGCCATCAGGGCATGATATTCATATTCAAAGAAAGGTTTCTGTAGGAAACTGACCTTCCACTTTTGATGGCTATGACTGATTATAGAGGTTGGAAACTTTCTCAACACATTGTAGGGCATATGAAAGGGGGTGTGTCTAAACATGAAAGTGGGAATTTCATTAGCTGAAAATTACCAGGAAAACGAGAAATATGTGGTGTAATTTATTTCATATGTGGATCAAATTCATGCATATGTATGCATCATTTTATTTTGTAGAAGCCTTAAGAGAGACCAGAGTTGAATCGGGCCAGGAGGTTTTGCTATATCTAGAACGTGGGTAGGAAAGATAATGTAAGCTTTGACTTTGAGGGTTCATGAATCAAGAGGGGTGTCAAAGGGATTGGAATCTAATTGGAGTATAGAAATGTCAATGAACCCTCTTGGGGAATAGTTTTACTTTTATTGACAATCATTTTGTAAGAAATATATGCAGAACCCCCACGACATGATGTACATAGTCACAAAAGTGGTTTACACAGGATACTGGCCTCCTATCTATGATGCCCATGGAATGTTATGGGGATGCATGATTACTCAAACAATAGAGTTTTATGTATGGAAGAAGTGTATCTGATACATTAAAAACACATGGTCTTGGATTCACCCAGGGATAATGTAATCCCTTACATAGATCTGGCTCATATGATGGGAAAGGAAATATTCCATCTGTTGATTACCCTATATTATAATGTTAAATGGATAGGGACCTGGGTCCCTTATGGGGATGGGATCCATAACATGCCTTTTAGTGTCATTCTTCTAGGGACAAACTCTTTGACATATTAACCATTCTATCATGGTGGATCTCTTATAGAGGTCCCTAATCTCACGTGAGCTATGCTCATTGTGAGAGACAAGGGATTCTGGGGATTCTCAGTCACCACTAATGAATGAAATAATCAATGGGAGGGATCATTTTATGCATATACCAATGTGATGTAGTTTATTGTTATGCAATAATGATAAATTCCTCACAATTTATAATCATGTGTGGGGGAAGTTGGGTAATACCAACTTGAAATAAGGGAAATATGATTATCTTTATGCAACCATGTAGATAGGTCATTTCTGGGGATTCTCTTCTTTGATTAAATTCATGCACAAAAAACGGGATGCTGCAAAACATTCAATGGTTGAGACCAGATCATAGAATTTGGGTCCACCACACATCTCTCAGGGGTAGACCAAGTCATGAAGGATTACCAATGAACATTACATATGGATTTCTAGCCCATATGCATGAGGAGAGGATATTTTATTAGGAGGCTGAGCCAAGATATGAATCTAAGAATTTCTATTGAGCGGTGCAGTTTAATATCATGATGCCTAGACACTACCGGCCATGTAGTTTACTGTCGTGTGGTAAGGATGTCAACAACATAGTTTACCATCGCATTGTGGAGACAAGTTGATCAAAATACCATAAATAACATTGAGTTAATCATGGTGGGGATATTCAGGAATAATTTAGACATGAGTGATGATAAAAGGTATAATACACAGATCTATTTGTACTTAGATCAAGAGTAATGACATGGGGCTTAAAAGACAATGGGTCTACAAAAAAAAGAATGGACTCTCCTTCGGACAAATTTTCCTTTGATTGATGGTCATTTTGTAGGAAACATATGCAGATCCACTGCGGCATGATGTGAATAGTCCAAAAAACATGTCTGGAGGACAATGGCCTTCTATCACCGATGGTCGTTACTATTTATAGGGACCCAATATTCTCAGAAAGATAAAGATTGACCAATATAAAAGATGTGTATGGGAATGTAAGAAATATCGAGACTCTAATTAATCATGATCTAATCAATATTCTACATAGATCAAACTCATATATAGGGGGAGCATAATATTTTGACTCCTCCTTGGTGTTGGAATTCAGAATTGGAATTTCTCTCATCTTTTTATAATTTATTGTATTCGAACTACAAAGATTGTTTGGGATCTCTTAACGTCATGGATTGGGACACACATGATTCTTGAGGAACCATGCAGTATAATGTCATGTAGTTTGGACCATTCATACATTCCATTATGCAGGTCTGACCTATGCACAGAAGGAGAGGCAAATCTCTTTTGTTTTGTTTGGGTGGCTAGACCAGGATGAAGGATCTGGGTGTTACCATGTATCTTGCAAGGACATAAATCATGTTTCACGTCATTCTAGGAAGTAATTCTATAAATAGGTTCCAACCATTAGTATAGAAAATGGGCATTACTATTTTTAGTGGATGGACCAAGATTTAGGGTCAAGCTGTCACGATGTATCTTTTAACAGAAGGAATCACGTCACACATTGTTTTGGAAATTCCCTCCCAATATAGGTCCAGTCCATAAATGGGGAGGGGAAGTCATTTTTGTTTCATCCCCATGGGTGTCAGTTCTATCATATTCCTCTATGTTTTTTTATGAATGTTAACTCGTGTCACTGATCCTAATCTAACACGAGTTATACTCATTGTGATAAACAACAGAGTGAAAAGAATTTCAATCACAGTATGGGGTGATAGAGGATAAAATAGGGGCATTCTGTTTCATGTGATGGATGGGACAAGATCGATGGTCTACGAATAGCTACATATCCCATTGATGAATGGTAATCAATTCATATGTATTTATATGGAAACCAAGAAGTTTAACTCCTTCTGGTTAAGATGGATTTTATATAGTTTAATGTCATTATGTTAAGACTATTTTAACCCCATAGATTATCTTCATGAGATTATGATGATTAATGTTATACAATTTAATTTCTTAAGGAAATTATATTTATGTAACCATTATTCAATGTAGTTCATTAGAATCCAGTCATTATTAGGATCAATGAAGAGATTTCCATCCATTGATATCAAGGAATATGTTTTATTGGAGTAGAAATTATGTACTAGAGATAGTTCCTCCCATTTTGTCTCATGAATTAGGAGTTTCTTCCCTAGTATCATTGGAGTTCTAATGACTAACACTATCTCTCCTTCAAGGAAATCGAAAATTAAAACCTTTTAGATAAAGGCATATGTGATCCTATTTTGGTAGATTTTCATATGGTTCAAATTATGCATCCTTTTATTATCTAGTTGTTCCAAATCATCGAACCATTTCTGGTATTTCTCATCCATGTACATTTGATCACAAATGGAAACACGTACTGATGTAAGTTAAACTTTGAAGGGAATAACCGTGTCTATCCCATATACTTATGAGTATGGGGTTTCCTGGGTGGCAGTACGAGTCGTGGTTCTGTAAGCCCATAAAGAATGAAATAGGTTTTATGTCCGTGATTTCATATCCTTGTCTACTGTCTTATAGATTATATTAGAAAGAGTCTTGTTGAAAGCCTCTATCTACCTATTGTCTGCTACATGGTAATAGGATGAACGAGTTTCATTGATTCCATACTCATTGTATAACTTGTCCATCCAAGAAGTGATGAATTTGGTATCATTGTCCTTCAGTATTGTATACGGTAAACCAAATCTGGTAATGGTTTCAGCTTTCAAACATTAAGGGGGTTGGATTCAAACCATTTGGAGACGGAGTTGGTTGCTATGAGAATAAAGTTCAATTTTCTGGCTGTGGAAGTAGTATACGGTCCCACGACATCCATCCCGCATATGGAAAATGGCCAGGAGTACATAAATGTGTGAAGTTTCTCTAGGGGTTGGGGAATAAAATTTTCACAAACATGATAGGAATGACCCTTCTTGGTCAATGTGGTACAATAATGTATCATAGTGGGCCAGTATTATACAACCCTTAGAATTTAATGGGAGGGCTAGGTTGCAGATTGGTGTTCTCTAGAAGCTCCAGCGTGCACTTCTTCCTGGATGTCAGTTGTCTCTACTAGATCAATGCACCTGATAAAGGCTCCACAAAGGCCTCATTTATAACGAACCTTTTCTTCATTTGCGTAATTGTACAAGAAAATATTGACTGTCTGCCTCTGAATTTGTTCTCTTCCAGCTTGATCTAGTAGGAGTTCCCCCCTCTGGAGGTAATTTTCAATGGGAGTAATCCAGCTCGTGTTGTGACCATAAGGCTCCAAAATGGGCTTAATCTCATCTATTACCTATTTATTGTTTTGAATGAATGGTAGGACCATGTGATGATGTGATATGTTGATGACTGTTTCATCCCAGTATGGATCAGCCAGGGTTGTAGTTACATCTTCCAATGTATCGGCTTGAGAATTTTTTGACCAGAGGGCATTTTTCTGTGTCGATTTTGATAGAGAATTATACCATCATCTCCCAAAAATGGCTAAAAACGTTTCAAATACTTATTTCTTAATAGAATAGTCTACATTGACCTTCTTGATGACTAGCTATGAATCACCTTTTATCTTCTGGCATTTGTCTCATTCACGAAGTGCCAGCCCCACCATGTAATGTGGGATTTCTATTCTGCTTTATTATTTGTTCACCCCTATGATTACAGAATGGTGTAAGGCAAGATGTCGTTTTCTTGGGATATGAGTATAACCCCCAACCCATAATTTATTGATCTTGGGATCGTCCATATTTTTCCCTATTGATATTCAAGAGGTGTTTTGGAAGTATATTTCCCATGCCTGCTGGGCCTCTTGGATGGAGAATAACTCTTCATCAGGAAGTTCAGGATCCAATGGGGTCATTTTTTATGAGGGGTGTTCTTCCATGAAATTCATTAATATCTGACCTTTGATAGATTTCCGGGGAAGGTATTTTATGTCGAACTGATGTAGGATGACTTTCCAACCTGATATGTGTACTATGAGCATAGGATGGATAAAGAAATATTTGAGTGGGTTATAGATAGAGACTAGATGGAACTCATGGTGAGGTAGGTAATGCCATAATATCTTAACCGTAATGATTAGGTCTATGCAGTTATTTTCAATTATTAAATATCCAGCCTCATGAACGATCATTGTTTGGGAAAGGTAATAGAGACTGTTCTCGCTATCGACATCATTGTTCTGCATGGGGGAAGTGCCTAACAACCATTGCAAGTTGGTTACATTCAAAATGAGTGGTATTCATTCAACTTTAGGAATCAACACCAGTGGTATTAGGAGATACTTCTTTATATTTTATAATGATTCTTTAAAATAATTATCCCACTGGTATGTGACCCCTTTCTTTCTCAACCTAGTGAAAGGAAAACACTTACTTGAAAGGTTGTATATGATGTGCTGAATGTAGTTCCGCTTCCCCTAGAGACCCCTCAACTCGATGATGTTATGAGGTGGAGACATGAAAATTATGGATTTTTTCATCCCATGGTAGACATTGATGCCACGATGGTGTAGGACAATGATAAGGAATTTACGAGAGGTATCACTGAAAGCACACATTTGGGGTTTCATCATAAGACTATGATATCACAATTTATTAAAGATGGTTTCAAGATCTATCATGTTGTTTGAGTGCTTTCTTGATTTAACCATAAGTTCATTTATGTATAATTTGTTAAATTTTCCAAAAAAGGGCATGAAAATAAAATTCATGGCATGATACTATGTAGCACTGGAATATTTTCTGACCACAGGGCATCACCTTATAGAAAAACACTTTATATGGGACCTGAAAGTAGAGGATTTTTCATCTCCTCAAGAAATTCAGATCTTGTTTTATCTATAATAGGCATACATCAAAGAGAAGTCCTTATATTTGGCAGTCGCATCGATCAACAATTCTGTGATCAGGACTAGAAAATCATCTTTCGAGTAGTGCCAACTCAGGTCCTTGAAGTTAATGAAGAATCTAATCAATCCATTATTTTTTATAGAGATAATGTTTTCTAGCTAGATCGTATATTGGAATTCCCAAATGATGTTAGAATTGATTTGTTTTTCTACTTTAGGCATAATTGTTGCAGCATGTTTTGGGTGGGTCTTCTAGTAGCCTGCTTATAATCAACATGGTCTTCTGATAGACCCATGTGATGAGTAGTGACCTCAGGATCGAGGCCTCTCATTTTTGTGTAGTTTCATGTATAAAAAAATGATTCTTCTTTTTAAAGGACGTATATGCCTCTTTCTCATTTAATTTAATAGGGACACTAATCATAGTGGGTCATGGGTCATCTTCAGTGCCTAACTTTATCTCCCAATGTTCAATGATCGTAGTGGAGACACCTTCTTCAAACTTAAGAGGGACAACATTGAGGTCTTATTTTTATTATTATTATCATCCATCCACTTCTTCAACTTTTTCCTCTTCTAATGAAGATATGATTCTCAAGATGAAATCTTCGTCGTTGGGAGAGAAACTAGCACTCAGATTTAAGGAAACAAAAAAATATCAGTTTTCCTCGACTGACTAAGGGGAACTATCTGAGTAGGATGGAATTTTCATTTTTTATTTTATTGATAAAAAACTATCTTAATCTTTAGTGTGTAAGGAAGGATATTTTGGGGTCCTAAGGATGGTATTGGAGCATCTTTTTTGGGCCCTCCCTGTCATTATAGTGGTCAACATGCTTTTTTGTGTCTTCATAATTGGCCTCCATAAAAAATGAATACTGCAGAGTCTCTAACAAGGAATAAACTTATAAACTAATCCTATTTTATGGCTAAATCATACACTTACCCAAGCTATTTGAGGGTATTGGAGAGATCCTTTTCCAGTATATTTTTGGTGGTGATCCAATCAACATCGTCTCCCAAAGATTTATTCTCTTTTGGTTTATAGAAATTTTCATCGATGTAAGGCGACTCATAGGATTCGAATGGGGATTTATCAGTAATCAATTTTTTTTCCCATTAGCACAATATTTTTTGCACTAATGGTATGATAAGGGATTCTCAATGTGTTGATGCATCCACGGCCTTCCCAATTGGACGTTGAAGGTTTTACTTTGACGCCCTACCAAAAACATAGAATCAAACACAATGTCACCAAGCCATGATTTTATCTTGATTCATACCAATAAATGTTTTCTCACTTTTCTCATATCCAATAAGATTCTAGGTGTAAGGTATTAGGATGTCCTCATCATAGCCAAATAGTTGAAGTGTTCATAGTGGGAGAAGTTTGACTCTAGAGCCATTTTCGATGATAATTCATTGAACATCAATGACGTTTATCTTTTCTAGACACATATAAGGGTTTGATGGGTCATGGAATGATGGAATCTTTATACTGATCTATGAAGGAGATGACATAGTGGAATTCTTATGGACTAGTCTCTATATAATAGACATCATCAGCTGCTACTTAAGCCTTGAATTCCATGGACTTAGTAATGATTTGATGAGCGCATATCTAAGGACTACTGACAGACTCAAGGAATCCCTGAATGATAGTCGTTTAAGTACGAAGGATAGTTATTTCAGAATATCTTATTTTTTCTCTAATATTTGGAGTATCCAAACATGGTGATTCTATTTCATGGGAGCATTGGGGGTTTTAGATTTGGACATAGATGATATGGCCTTTAGGAATGGAGCAGATGGTGCTACTCTGCTTTTCGAGTTTAGCTGAACTTGTCTACCTACACAACTTGGGTGGTTGGACATCTTCTCTTCCTATGACAGATACTCCAAGTTGATTGGACTTGGATTTCATCTGGAAGGGGAAGAGAAACATTCTAGTTCTAATTGTGTTTGTCGAAGGGTCCTTTTTCAAGTATCCACAAAATTAATGGTCTGAGTTAAGGTGTTAATGAGAATTTGACTACTGCCATGATCATGCCTTCATGGATACCCTAAGCCTCTATGGCCACTCCCTCTGGATATAAAGTTGGATTCTAGGAATTTGGGTTCAAGGCTATAGTTTCTATCAGATAAGGGTTCCATTAAGTGAATGAAATTAATGGATCCTAAGATTAGTTCTTGTTCCTATAATGATTTTATCTGATTTTTTTCTTGTGATGGTGCTATTTGGAATGGGGGTACCTGTTTTCTTTTTTGGAAGGGTTGTTCATGTTCTACCGTTTGGAAGGGTGGTTCTCGTTGTCCCATTTGGTGGGGAAATTCTCATATTTTCAAGATTTATGGCATGATGTCCAAATTTTATAGACCATTTTCAGCTTTAGTACAGGGCCAACTTCTTTCCCATTCACTCTACCCTTCTGGCCCTTAGTGGATTTTAAGGTAGAAGAAGATGTTTTTGTTGCATTAGGAGCTATTAGGGTCATGGTTTGTTGCTTCCATTGTGCCTAGAGGATTCCATAAGCTTAGTTGACTATTTTCTGAGTCATCAAATTGTCAAATTGGTTCTCCTTTTTTGTGGTATCTATTTACCCTTTCTCTTCCTCTCATGAGTTTAATGTGGAGACATATTCCACATGTGTTGGTGTCGGACCCAACATGATTTTTATGGAATCCACCATATTTTTCAAGATATCATTGATGATGAATCACGCTTTTATTCTGGTCCCCAGTATTTAGTGATAGAAAAAATAATTTGGATAGTCGTCGAGACCCACTTCATTGGATTGCATAGGCTCTGGTAGCATGATAAATTTTCAATTCATAGAGGCTATGATGTAACTATGCACTTTTTCATCCTGGAAAAATTTAAAAAATTCATCATTCCAGAAGATAACTATTTTAGCACCCCTTAGATCATCTTGTCAGGGTGGGGTGTTTATTGCCATCTAGTGTGTCTAGTACGGTTTGGTGGAGTCCTAGAAACAGGAGCTAGTACCAAGGGTGGCATAATCATGACAAAAGATTCTTTTTATTTTCCCATTATTTTCCCTAGGGCCAATGGGGCCACCCTAGACTTGATATGGATCAGTTGTTAGGATTCTTGTATCCTTTGGGTAATGGTGGAGAAATCTTGGAACCCACTTTTGTAAATTACTAGGATGTGCAGTGTCCGAAATTCATCACTAATATTGTCGGTACACATGGAAAACATTTCATCTTGGGGTAGTGGTCGGTTCATGGAGTAAGTCAGGTCATTCCATCTAGCAATTATGTCTGAAACTCTTTCATTATCTCACATCTTGTAGTTCTTGGGATCACACACTTTTGTCTTATGCAATGTCGAACTGAACCGAAGAGAATCTGTCGATGGAGGTCCTCCCAGCCCGTGATTGAGCTAGTTGGAAAGTTAGTATACCACATAAAGGATCAACCCTAAATATTTATCATGAAGCACTCGAGTTTTACTATTTCTAGTTGCTCTAGGGTTCCCCTGATGTGTTCATATAAAAATGCATAGTGAATTAGATTCTATTATAGGTTTGCTGAGCCATTGAACACCAAGAATACGTTGTTCGCAATGTCTGGTGGAAGTGGGACATTGCTCACCCAATCAGGGTAAGCCCCCCGTTATGTTTGTACCAAATAAATTCACCCTTCCATGGCCTCCAATCATGTAGTAAATTTATCAGTGGTATTAAATATCCCTTGATTTATATCCTTCTGAATTTGATCTTGGGCGGGAGTAGCAGGTGAAAAAACTAGATGTACAAGAACAAGTGTAATTTGGGGTCGATACCTAGCCATGGGTATCCTTTTTGTGGTCTCTTGAATGTATTCTAGCTGCTTCCCTAAGGGAGGGAAGTCTTGATGTCCTTACATGTCTGTATTCAAGTAGGTTGGTGGTCCCGGTGCTGGATTGGATGAGCATCAGAGCTTAATTAAATTTACTACGATGAATGTATGTGGCAAGGTAACCTCTACTAGGACCACCTATTAACATTCCTCCCAAGGATTACATATGGTGAGATTACTTCCTCGATGTTATTCGACATTGATTCTCCTGATCTCTTTCATTTCTTCTACCTGATTGATGAATCATTCCTCAGGTTTGAGGGAACATTATTAGAGGGAGGGGGAGGTTGATCATAGATGATTTAAGAATTATTCTTATCCATGTTGGGGATTCATGAGGGAGGTAACAATGGGTTTTCTGAGGGTGCACAGAAATTTTGGGAAACCCTCCATTTTAGGGTATGCACACCATCAGGCTCGTTGTGGACCATTTCTGGAAGGGAAAAATATTCTCCTGAATCCTCTCCTTTTATATCCTTTTGTGAGATTTGTGGGACTTATGTTAACCATTTTCATTGATGCATACCACATTAGGGGCGGGGTACCTAGTGATGAATGGAAGGGGATCATTCTGCATCTTTTTTTTACTTTCTCCTTCTATTCTGTGGTATTATTCATTTTTCTTAGTGATGATCTAGTTGAAATGAGTCTTAATCAGACCTCACAATATAAATTCCTCAAATAGGTTATGAAACATACGATCGGGTCGAACGGTTGTCATCTCATCTCATCATTCATCTCAGATGAAATAAGACAGACCCCTCTTGTAGGTTAATTTGAGGTAAAAACTCCCCCATCCCTATGGTCAAAGGATTATCCAATTATTTCATTGATTCTATATGGATTGGTTTTGTTGTTCTTAGATGGTAATTTAAATTTAAAAATTCCCATAGCCATGTTGTCTAGATATATTCATGTATTTCTACGGTATCTCATTCTATTGCCACATTTTTTATTTCACACACTCCTGTGCAGGTGATAATCGTGTAAGTTGTTGGGGTTGCGTAGGATTTATTAGATTCTGTGGACATGAGAACTGATTTCTAGTTGGATTCCCTTAGGTGGGAAGTCTAATGAATGTTACCAATTTAATGGATCATAAACATTTTGATGGTTTGATCCCATCAAGCCTGACACTTTTCATACATACTCAAGACCAGTTCTTTTTGAGTGATCCACCTTTCATGAGAAAGTATTTAATTTGATTTCTACCAATGTATAATGAAATTTCATGATTTCATTTCCAATGAGGTATATTTTATGGAATATGGGGTGAAGTTTAGAGCTCCATGTTCAAACCATCCATGAATATGAACTCCCTATGGGTTGTCACCATTGAGGCAATTCAACTTGTGCAACGTGTTGAGGTAGGCTACTTCGAGGTTTTTCTTTCTGCATTCTGATTGTGCCCACCATGATGAAGGAAGGGATTGTCTTATGAGCCTCTACTATGGGGAGTGTACCATTTATTGGTACTGTTTAAATAGTTTTTTAGATACTAAGCATTAAATACATTGGGTTGGCGAGGTGGGCATGCTATTCATCAGGGCCCTAACAGCCTATGAGATCCCTGAGGTGGTTGTCTACAATGGTTGTCAGGATGGAATTTGGATCATATATTGCATTGCAGAAACATGTAATATATATGACATAAACAGAAAACAAAAACCCCCCATCAAAGTTGAATCACCTGATCATATGCTTATCTGATGAGTCATTATTGCCCCTTTCTTTTCATTTTTTAGGAAAAGGGGCGTGGGTGGGGTAAACCAATGCCTTGGTTTAGGATTCATGTTGGTTTCAACGTTTTTTTTACCTAAAGTGACGCATGTATGACTTTGTGGAAAATGAAAAAATGGTCTGATGG
This sequence comes from Viscum album, assembly GCA_963277665.1. Lineage (NCBI taxonomy): Eukaryota > Viridiplantae > Streptophyta > Magnoliopsida > Santalales > Viscaceae > Viscum > Viscum album. The sequence goes on along the minus strand of OY728143.1, from coordinate 2,143,610,823 downwards.
GTGACAATAATTTGTCCATTATTATAGAGGCTTTCAATTCACCATATTTGTTATGGCCTGATCTATGTTTTTATCCTTTAGGATGAATTGAATTTACCCTTCGGAGATTTTTTAGTTTATCCCTTCCACATTATGATGTAGGTTGAATAGTAAAATGGTCTCAGTGGGAAATTTATTTGGGTTAGGTATTTATGCAATTGGTCCTCTTATGATGTGACTTCCTCTGATGCTCTCCAATGGGTTTATTCGTAGATCCACAAACACCCAACAACCATGGTATCCATGATTCATGGACTATTTTTCCAAATGCAAGCACTCTTTGGATGGAGATTTGGAAAACGACACTTCAGGACTCCATTGTTCGAGAGGATGGGAGGTTGGACTCATCAAACCCTTTTTGGGGGTGTTATTTCCTATTTCGTGGCTCTCTTATAGATTTAATTTGTGATCATATGTTCAAGAATCCTTAGTTCATTTCCAAAGAGTGTATCCATGGGTTACCACTTGGTTTCATGATAATGATGAATATACATCGATTTGATGATATAAAAGTAATGCTCACATAAGACATGAAATAAGGCACTCTATAGGTAAACATAATCCTGTATGGATTAAAGGTGGTTTCAAATTGCATTCAGACCCATATTATGGGCTTCTTATGTATCCTCAGGAGTGGAATTAGAGCCCATGTAGTTCGTATATCTTGGGGCTTGGACATGGATGCCCTTTTTTGGGGTTATAATTGAGTGGAACCTTTTTCAAGGTTACCCCCTTTTAGATCAGGCCTTCGAGCAGACATCCTATGTATATGGGTTTGAATAGGTCTTAGAGTAACCATAGTTCAAGATATGAGTTTGTTTGTGTGGATTTTGTGAAAATCACAATTCTCTAGAAACAAGTGAGTCACACTCATTGTAAGAAACAAGAGGATGTGATAGATTAAACAAACCTAAATCCATCTCTTCCAAAGATGGAATTGGTCAGGCCTTTGGCGAAAGAAGCTGAGGCGATGGTGAGTGAGGGTGAAAATCCATGAAACCTTCAATGTGGGCTGAGATTAGAGGTCATGCGGATCACCTCTCTGATGGTTGGGAATTTTCCTATCTGGGAGTTCCCTAGAATGAATTATAAGAATTGGGATGAATGTCACATTCTATCAAAAGGAAATGTGATCACGATCCCTTTGACAGATCACCATCCCACATTTAATTGAATAATAAGGGATCATACATGATCACTAGAATGGGGTGGTTCACATTAGAATCCCATGGTGGGACTCTAGGTAACCAGGTTATTGGAGAGTTTGGGACATTTTAGGGGTCGAAACTATCATGGGGATAACCTTTGTGACTCTGTTTACCTTGGGTATGTAGACATAGAGAGGAACGCTGATGTGCCATGTGATTTGATCATACAGATACAGGGGATTTGGAAGATGTTTCGGGCTAATTCTTATGGATTGGTACATAGAGGACCTATGGAGGGATGCATGGTAATAGAGGCGTGAGATTTGAACCATAGGGAATGACACCTAAAGTTACCCCATACTGTGTATTGTTTTCTCTTGCAGGATGAGGGGATCCCTACACACCATAGTGTTATGCATGTAGAGGGGTCGTCCACATACCGAAGAAATACATGGACTTGGGTATGGACCACCACATACCAAAGTGGTACGTAGTCTTTGATGTGGTTTTCTACGCCACATCGGGTTCCATCCACCTACTGATGTAGTATGCGGCATAGGGTTCGATCCGCATAGCGATGCACTATATGGAACTCCATACTGATGAAGGATCGTGGAACCTATGGATCATGTGGAGTTGAACAATGAAGAATTTATTGTTTCCATTGTAACTAATTAGGTTCACAGTTCACCAGTTATTATTACTTTCATTCTTTTTGTGGTTCACGACTAGTTATACCTATGGAAACGTGATTCAGAAATTTTCATTTTATCAATTATTTGAAACCAATGTTTGAATCCTCTCTATAATATTTCTTGCAACCTCTAGGGTCTAATTTGTTCTCCCTTTTTTAATCCTGCTTTCAATTCCTCCATTCCTCCTTTATAGGAACTTGGGGAAAATAAATCTTTGGGCATGAAACAACATTTAAATAAGCCCATGAGGATATATCTCAACCCTTAGAAGACTCGATCAACCAGGGTTTGTGGAGGCTGTAGTTCACGGTTCATGGTTCATAGATCCTTTCCTGTTTTCTATGTTCAAGAAAAACTATGTTCATGGGATGGTATGAGGATAGGATTCATGTGCTATATTTTTATAATGAAATGGTTTGTGGGGTCTAGGGTTAGCTAGTCATAGCCCCATGGGCCAGTGCCTCATGGGTTCTTCCTCATACCAATGGTTCATAGTTCATTTGCCCCACAAACCATTCCCAATGATGGTACTCGGTTCACATAAAACTATTAAAAAAATTAATTTCTTCTAGTTTCATCTCAAAATTGAAAATCATTTTCCATCTATTTTCCTTACTGGACCCATAATAATGATTACTTCTTTCTACAATGTTCCTGTGGGTGTATTTACTTCCCCATGCAATGTTTTTTGTTCCCTACAATATTAGAGTCCCAATATGGTATAAAATAAAACTATCTTCAATCAGAAAATATCATTATTTGAAACCAAACACCATCAATAATCTGTTTGACATTAAACCTATGTAAATTATTTTTTAAAACATAGGGTTAGAAATACTGGTTCATCGTGAGGTTTTTAAAATTTTTGATGTCACGATTTATTTTAAAATTTTTTAAAATATATTTTTATAATAATTACATTAAATATAAAACTTTAATATAAAAAATCATCCCCAAATAAATAAATTAGTCTTCTCAAAATTAAATATTGAAAAACTATTCAAAACATTCCACTGAAAATATAATATTTGTTAATTCAAATTATAATTTCATTTAAAATAAATTTGTAAAAATATTACAAAATTTCATTAATAATACTTTGTGGTTTTTATTTAAATCCCTAAAAATCATACTTTCAAAACATTTAAAGACATGTATATTTATACTATCATTCAAAATTCAATTCAATTTCAAACATATTATCCTTTAAAAACATAAAAACATTTTTTATGAAAACATTAAAATATTTGTTTGAAAATAATACATTTTATAGAAATTAATAATAAATGTAATGACTTATGAACTCCATGGGTCCACTGGTGGTGTCCATTTTTTTACAATGTCCCTTTGATGTTATGTGTTCCCTACCGATTCCTCATCATCCCATTGGATACCCATGTCCAATATTCTTAAATTAAAAATTTTGAAATCACTTCTATTATAAGTATAATTACATTAAAACAACTTTTTATTGATATATCATTTAATTTATTTTCAATAATAAAAAAAATAAACTTAATCATCATTTTTAATTTAAGAGAAAAATGTATTTATGAAAAAAAAACCCATAAAATTAATGGATTATTTTCAACCACTTATTGAAAAATTAATATTTAAATAAATGTATTTATAATCATTCGTGGAATTCTAATGAATCATATAGTTTATGGCCATAAATATATTCATGAATGAAAATTAAATAAATAAAATACGTTTTCCCATGTTAAATTAAAATTAAAAAAAAGTCATTAATTTATAAAATATAATATCATTTAATGTACCTATTTTAATTATAAAATGGGAATTATTGATTTTAATGTTAAATATCATCATTAAATAATACACCAATAAAAAGAGGATTTTATAAAAAAAATTCCCTTTTCTAGTAACATTTTTATCAAATAAAATTCCCTTTCTAAATTGAAATAAAAAATGAATACAATCATTAAAACATAAAATATAATTTGTAAAAAAGAGAGTTTGATACTAATGAAGAACCTTATCTCATTGTTTTGGACTAACTCTATTAGGAATATTAAGCCCCTACTGAAAAACATAAATTTTAATCCTCTCCCTTATAAACTACCTCTCTAAAACAAGTTCAATTTTTTAAATGTGTTATATTGAGGGATTGTTTCTGAAACAACCATAATAATTTCATGGTTTGTACAATAAGACCATAAAGAGTGATTTATACTGATATATATTATATATATTAAAAATAATATGCACCTTGTATTTTATATAGTGATATTCATATCCATTGAATATCCCTCAAAAAATTAGGGTTCCTCTCACATTAAGGAATAATATACAACATTCATTGTGCCTTTATTAGCATTTGAGACATTCAAATATAATTTAGAATCTCCACGCCATGCCATATTTAAAAAACATAGTTTTTTTGAACATGTGACATCAGTATATAATATGTTCCTTTAAACTATCATCCCTAATGGTGACCACCAAAAAATACCATATTTAAACCCTACATTTAGTGATGTTGAAGTTATCCTTATGAAGAATCAACAGTGTGTGAAAACATCAAGTTTGAGATAAAGATGAATATGAAGATATGGTCATTGATTGGGTGTGTATTGGATTGTATGAGGGTTGACATTGGTGTTGTTTAAAGCGATGAGAACAAGATTACATAGGGTATATGACTGGGTACCACAGTGTTGTTTATGCAGTTGGCTGATGGTTGGAAATCGAGTGGTCATGTGGTTGAAGATGACACCACCTTGAAATAGTTTCATTTTTCCCTTTTATGTAATATATATCAATAGATATATATATTTTTATATAAGTATATATATACATTAATTTTGAGTTATCTAATTCTCACACATATAGACACACTCAATCATTTGATAATTAGAGGTCAATTTTTTTATTAATAATGTATATATAAATATTTATGGTAAAACATTATCTATATATATATGTATGTAAATATGCATGTAAATATGTTTATGTATCTACATCCATAAAATTATTATTAATGTAGTGATACTATCATTTAATATAACATAGTTATATTAACATTAAATTAGTGTTTTATAGTTTATATGTTTTATAGTCTGTGGAAACAATTATGTTGATTTTAAATTTTTCGCTTATGGGAAACATAAATATTATCATCTTAAATTATATTTCCATCAACATTTGTAAATAAATTTTTATTTTAGTTATTATATAACCCCTTTTTTCCATTGTTATATTATTATCATTATTGTAACTATTTTCGTTTATATATAATATAATTTGGATATGTGTTCATATATTTATATTTTCTATTCATATATTAAATATTTAATAATATCATCTTCATAAACATTTCCTTAAGTTTTTTATCCTCTATACACACCCACACCCACATGTATATACATATGATATAATTGTTTTCCATATTATATATACATTCATATAATTAAATTACACTTTTATGTTTCATAGTAGTAAATAAACACTTCCTTAATAAACAAATGTATTCATTAAAAAAAATATAGTATATTAATTTAATTATTTGAAATTAATTTTATTTTTCAAGATTATTTTATATTTCATTATAACTATCATTTTATTATTATAAGATTTAATTATGATTCAATATATTGATTTAAGAAAATGTACTTGAATTATTTGGATTTTATATTCTTCCCCCTTGAAGTAACTTTTTTTCTTATAATTCTTTTATAATACCTAAAAAATTTAGGCTCTCAGTTCCCATAATTTTAGAAAGTCTAGGATTGAAACATTTATGTACTCTTAAGATTCATATGATATCTAATTAAATTTAATTCCCAGAATAAATCTTCTAACTCTTAAATTAACCTAAAATAAAATCATTATATTTTCCAATGTTGTTGAAAATATTGATATCATACCAAATGGGACTGCCTGAGGCCCACACTCCCATAACAATTACTAAAAACATGATATATTTTTTTAAACTAAAAATATAAATTCCATTACACAACCAAGGATATAGTACGTTTAGTTTTTGGTGGATTATTAAAAACCAAACAACATATAATGTTTTACAAAATTATGCATCATCTATCAAAATTCACATGATATATATCTTTTTTGAAACAAAACCCCATCTATAATGTCTCTGATTGTTTTCTGTGTATTTATTTATTTTAAGAAAAATATTATATTGAATTATTACAAGACAAGGTATAGATACGGAACCTCATTTTGAGGGCAAGTGAGCCCAGAATGGTGGTTTGAACTTTTTATGTTATGTGAGTCTGCATGTGTGCAGTTGTGGCAGTTTCCAAATGGATGCCTAGATAAAAATTCTGAGGGAACTATTGTATCTGAGATGACGAATTTACCTATGAAAGGGAATAACCCCGACTGGCATGGGTCGGGCGAAAAAGTTTATTTTAGGAAGTTTTTAGTAAAATAAAATTAAATAAATTGTGAAGTTTATTTTATTTTTATATTTTGAAACATCCGCTGAAGTTCCTCAACGGACAATTGTTTCTGTAATTATGTCATGTCATAATGACTCAGAAACGAAAACTTGAATCTTTAATTACATAACTAAACAGAACACTGAATCAGGTTCCCCTTCTAAATGGGATTAATATAATGGTGGTAGTTGACGAATTTTTGAGAGTTAACTCTCGAGAATATATGGCGCTTCGGAGAAAAATCTCATTGATAAACGACAACAAATCAAAGTAGTGAATCACTACGCCTACGATGTTGAAGGATATCGACGATGATGGTAGTGTGACCCTTTCATCAATGATCAATCCTTTCTTAATTGTAGGGGTTGTTATTTCATTCCTATATCCCCGTTTTTGAATTTAAATGATGAACGCTGATCAACCATGAACAAGTTGATCTGCGGATTCATACATTTTTGCAGGAGGGTTTTATTGGGATGATTCTAGGGAATTAATCCACATCTATTATTGTGGTGGATTTCTGCTCCGTTTAAGCCTACTAACGGGAGAAGATCATCATCGTGATGAGCGACGGTGGAGTTTTATTCCATAATTTGTTTTATTGTATTTTTTTCCCTTTCCTTCTTGTACGTTCTTCATATTCTCTGCATTCTTCGTTGGGTGACGAAAAATGGATCATTGTGCACCAATCTATAATAAAAAGATCCCAAACTGGAGATCCAACATCACAACGACCATACAGAGGTGCCACGACCATGACTGATGACAAATTTTCTTGGATCGGAAGAGGTCATTCTTCATGCATTCTTCACACACGAAGATTAAAACATGTTCTTGGAGCCAATAGGAGATCTGAAAACAACAGAAGAAGCTTCATAGTGTTAGGGTGACGAAAACCAGGGAGTTCCAAGGTGATCGGACGGCCATATCGACGAATGGGACGTCACTGGAGGCACGTCAGTAGAGGCCAGCGTTTCTGGAAATTTCCGGAATACACGACATGTAACTCTGAATAACGTGTCGTGTTGACCATCTCAGCGGAGGCTAGGGTTTCAAGAATCATAGATGTACCATCTGCCATGTGACCCCAATCACATGGTGTGTTGGACCTTCCTGATGATCGACATGTATTTTGGAAAGAGCACAAACACGGGAAGGACTACACGGCTTTGAGACACGGCGTGTACTCTCTGCGCAGCTTGGCAGAAGCGACTACGTGGGACTCGGCATGTATCCAGGGTATACACAAACACAGGGTGTAATACACAGCCGTGTACTACACTACAAGGCAAAGCAAGGATGGTAACGTGGGTCACCCCATGTACCGAATACATGGGTTGGCATACATGGGTTGAGGTCGTGTACAAGAACATGGCCAGCTTACACGGAGCCCACCTTGTTACTCGGACATGGCATGTAATATATACCCCACACCATGTACTGAATTTTTCTACACGACCAACCTTACGACACGGGCTACTGAACAAGGGCAGTACCCGGGGTCCGATGACACGGTGTGTGACTTTTCTACACGCCGTATACTTTTTGAAAAATGGATTGGTCGACTTGTCTAGTGTATCTTGGACACATTTCATTTGGGTTATTGACCTCTCTTCTCATTCCTCTGAAGGTCGAGCATCGTTTCCTTTTACAACAATATGATCCCTTTAGTAGGACTTTATATAATAGAGTCAGGCATCCCTCCAAGAGGCCCAGAGCGAGATCCTCTATCCATTCCTATCCCTATGTAGAGTCAGGCATCGACGTGACCAACTCTACCAAGCATTGATCATCTACCTAGTTGGTGAATCCAGATGAGTCGCGGTATCCGACATGGACTTAGCAGTGATCTCTATCTGTGTATTGTGATCTTTCCCCACTCAAGAGTGTGTCTCCCATAATAAGGGTATCTATATATCGTGATCTACCAACTCAGGATTCTGTCTCCCGTAATGAGTGTAAATACATATCGTGACGTTTCCTGATGAACAATACTTCTTCGACAGACAGTATCAGATCTACCAGACTCATGGAGTGTGTTCTCCCGGAATGAGTGCTTCATGGAATCTTTGAACGGAATTCCTAGAAGGGGTATGCGGTTGTGTGACTTGCCTCTAGACTGTGGTTCTCGGTTTTGAGCATATCTTGTTTGTGTTTCTCTTACAGTATTTACTATAGACATATACTTTGTAGAGATGAATATAACTTTACATCATGTATTCCATTGTGTTTTTTGGGGTCCTCTACTAAGAATTGTTATACTCACCCCTGAACTGGCTTGGCCTGCACGTATTGTGTCTTGTGCAGACAAGCATCCATTTGACAGAGTCCAGGGTGGACTAGGATAAGACCGGGATTTCTGATTTCCCTATAGGATGAGGAGTTCTTACATCTAAGAGAATCTGTCCTAGTACCTCATTGTGTTTACAGGTTGGATTTCGTAGTTTTCAGACTCTTTTTTTGGTGGGCTTGTATTTTGGCCCAGTTTACTTTCAACTCTTTACATTCTTTCGTATTCTGTTTGTTGGGTTTAGTTGTATTCATGCATTTTGTTCCATAGTGGTTTTTTACATTTCAGAAGTTGTTGGATTAGAGATGTGTGTGTGTGTGTACATGTTCGTAGGCAATGCCACCCATGTTTGTGATATACCTACTCGTTGCTATTCTACAACCCCTAGCCGATTGAAGGCGGGCTTGGGGAGTCACGGTGGAGGACCCACCGTGATGGGTCGTGAAAGAGTGGTATCATAGGTGGTCGGTTCTACCTTAGTACCAAGAGTATATGAGATTGGTTTAGGGAAACAATGTTAAGTGTTTTGAGCTTAGATTTCAGGCTAGAAACTCTTGTGTTGGTGCGGGCGGCTGACGAATCCATACACCAGGACTCTGATAACCTACTTTTTTATTCGGTACATGAAAACACCAATTTTGGGGAAATAAAAAGAATGGCACATGCATCCTAATGGAATGGGTTTTGTTTTCCACGTCCTTTGTGCCAGCTATCCATATATACTCAGTGACAATGGTGTATCTTATTTCCTTACATTAAGCCTCTACGATGCATACCCGCTAGGATTCAGCATCACGATTACGAGTATGAACCCCTCAGTGATGAGACTTTGATATAGGGACCAGTTCCCTAGGAATCTCCACCATGTGGTGCACCTTCTATGGCACCACCAGTGTAGAAACTTGTGAGACCTGTAGTACCGAAAGAGGAGGAGCGCAGGCTGAGCGCTCTCGATGAGTTCCTGAGATTGAGACCCCCCAGGTTCTGAGGTGAGCCCAACCCTCAGGCGGCTGAGGACTGGCAAGAGGTAGTGACTAGAGTTTTCTCTCTAGTGATGACACCGGCGGACCGGATGGTGATCCTAGGAGGGATCCTTCTTCAAGGTTCGGTCAGACGATGGTGGAGTCTGACCACACAGACTCATGACAAGGAGACACTTTTGTGGATGGAGTTTGAGTGACTTTTTATAGATGATTTCTCTCCTGTAATTATAAGAGAAGTACACATCCAGGAGATTCTTTAGCTCCAACAGGGTAGTATGACTGTAGCTGACTATTCATCGAGGTTCACCAACCTCGCCAGGTACCCGATGGATATGGTCATGGATCAGAACATCAGATCTCGGACCATAGAGCGATGTCTATGAAGAGACATCCGATGTAGTGTCGTGCCTCTATGCATTTTGACTTATGATGGAGTGCTCAAGCGATCCATGGTGATTGATAATTTCTTGACCGTGTAGTGGTAGCCGATGACAGTCAGCAGGCAGACAAGTCTGGAGACCTCGATAGTGGGGAGCTAATGTCTGACCCAGGGATTAGGATGCGAGAGACATCAAAAGAGGACCTAGAATAGGGGATCAATGGTTCAGGGTTCTCAGGATGGATCCATTCATGATAGGGAGAAGCGCTGTTATGCATGCGATGGTAGGGGCCATCTCGCGAGAGATTGTTCGACCCATCAAGCTGCGGATAGGGAGACGGTGGATGGACCGCGGAGGAAGAGGAAAAAAATGGAGAAGGGAGAACTTCCAGGTGGAAGACGTGGAAGAGGAGTTGGGAGAGATGTAGTTGGTGGCATACGTTTTGAATTACATCCACCACCACCCCCAGGAGGTCCGCACCAGGCTTAGGGAGATGGTAGATAAGGGTGAGGACATCTGCATGTGGTCGAGGCATACAACCTATGGCCTCCAGAGATGATACGTGGTAAGATCTATGTCTTTTCTATCCTAGATTCAATACTTATTGACACAAGTTCTAGTCATTCATTCATAGCCACATTTTCATTGTGAAACCATGAGATTCCAGTAGATCCGTTGACACAAACCTTATACTTGGAGATACCTACTGGAGGAGACTCGATGATCACACACCTTTTCAGATAGTTTGATCTTACACTTGGAGGTGAGAGTTTTGGTTGGAAACTATTGGTGGTAGCTTTGAGGCCTTACAACATCATTCAATGTATGGATTGGTTATCTACAATCCATGCCCAGATTAACTATTTTAGGCGAAGAGTGTGGTGTGTCCGCAGTGATGGGACGAGGTTTTCCTTTATCAGATAAAGGGAAACACAGGCAGCATAGAATGGACCCATGTATAAGAGGGTGTATCCGGGCACTCATGAGTTTTCTATCCTTCCCCTCAGAGTAGTAAATGTGATGAGATCCCAATTTCCAGCAGTAGTGGCGGAGTATGAGGACGTCTTTCCCGAAGATGTTCCAGCACTACCTCCCCCCCCAAGAAATCGACTTCTACATCGACTTACACCCCGGGACGACGCCGAATTCTTCACCAGCATATCAGATGTCTCCTAAAGAGATTCAAGAGATGAGGGTGTAGTAGGAAGATTTTCATAGCAAGGGTTTCGTAAGACCTAGAATTTCACCCTCGGTAGCCCCAGTCTTGTTTTCAAAGAAGACAGATGGGAGTTTAATGTTTTGTGTGGATTACTAGTGCCTAAATCATGTTATGGTGAAGAAAAAGTATCTCGTGATGAGAATCGACAACCTCTTCGATCATATAAGAGGAGCACAGTGGTTCTCTAAGGCTAACCATCGATCAGGTTATCACCCGTTACAAGTACGAGATGAGGATATATTGAAGACGGATTTCAGATGCCACTACGGTCACTATGAGTACCTACTAATTCCATTCGGCATGAAAAAACGCCCCCATAGTGTTCATGGGACTGATAAACTAGATCTTCATGCCGTACCTGGACCAGTTCATAGTGGTCTTCATTGAAGACATCCTGGTGTACTCGGTGTTAGAGGAGGAGCACATAAAACACATGCAGATGGTTCTAGATGTACTCTGAGAGCACCAAATTTATGTAAATCTCTCTAAGTGCTAGTTTTGGATTTAGGAGGTCCACTTTCTGGGACATTTCATTTTAGCAGATGGAGTAGCTGTGGACCCATCCATGGTGGAAGCAGTATTAGCATGAGAGCCACCTCCAAGCATGACAGTAGTGTGAAGCTTCCTTGGGTTCCTAGGGTATTACCAAAGATTCATTTCTGATTTCTATTAAATATCATCACTGATGAAAACCTTGACCAGGAAGGGGAAACCCTTCATATGGATGGATAAGTGCCAGTAATCTTTCGAGCAGTTGAGATAGAGTTTTTGGAGCACCCCAATCATGAGATTTTCATAGGAGGGTGTCAAGTATGTATTTTTCTATGACAAATCAGGGACCAGGCATGGACGTGTCCTGATGTAGAGGCAGGCAGTGATTAATTATGGTTCATGCCATATTAGGTCACATGAGTAGAACTATGTGTCCCATGATCTCAAGTTGGAAACAATAGTCTTCACATTGAAGATGTGGTGACACTACCTTATGGGCGAGCGGTTCATCTTCTACTCTGACCATATGATCCTCATGTACATATTCTCATAGAAGGATATGAATATGAGGTTGGGTAAATGGGTAGAGTTCCTCCAGAACTATGATTTTGAGATTATCTATACTTCTGGGAAGGGGAACAAGGTGGAAGATGCAATTAGTAGAAGGTCGAGCTTACAGCTGTTGAGTGAGGTGACAGAGCTATTAGCCACGTTGCTGTTGTCCTTCATGGACAGAGAGGATGCAACTTATCTATAGTCGATGGTTGTCTCCCATCCACTCTTACAGCGAGTTAGGGAGGCACAACTTGGGGATGCCGACTGTGAGACATTATGTTCTCAGTTATTCACATGACATGCTCTTGATGGATATTTGTAGGTTAGAAAGAATGTAATTTTTTTAGAGGGCACATTGTCGTACTAGTGGCATTATAGGAAGTGGTTGTGAAGGAGTTTCATACATCCCCAATGGAGGTATATCCTAGAGTGGAAAGATGTATCAAGATCTCTGACAGCAATTCTGGTGGTCATGCATGAAGAAGGCAGTATCATAGTTAGTTTCTTAGTTCCTTACATGCCAGTAAGTGAAGGATGAGCAATAAGTTCTAGTTTCTTTAGCTGACCCCCTGGAGGTTCTAGAGTGGAAGTGGGATAGAATATCGATGGACATTGTGACGGTCTTACCACGGACGTCCAACGGGCATGATTCCATCTGCGTGATCGTTTACCGACTCACCAAGTCGGCCCCCTTCCTAGATATCCAGGAGCAGAGTTCATTAGAATTCTTGGGACACCTCTACGTGTAGGAGATAGTTCGTATTCATGGTGTTTATTTTATGTTAGTCTCGAATCTAGGCACCCACTTCACATCCTGGTTGTCAAAGATATTGTAGGAGGATTTTGGGACTCAACTATGCTTGATCACAATGTTTCATCCCCAGACAGATGGTCAGATGTAGGGGACCATTCAGGTTCTGGAGGATATCTTATGAGCCTGTGTCTTGGACATCGTTCGTAGTTGGGAGGACCACCTTCCATTGGTAGAGTTTCCATACAATAACAACTACCACTCCACCATTTGTATGGCACCTTTTGAGGCTATTTATAAGAGACACTCTCAGTGACCCCTTTGCTGGACCGACCCCATAGAGTAAGAACTCATGGGTCTAGAGTTGGTGCAATCCACCACCAAGAAGGTTTAAATCTCCCGGGAGAAGATGAAGACTACAATGTGCCAATAGAAGTCTTATGCAGATAGAGGATGGAGACCTTTGGAGTTCGAAGAGGGAGACCACATCTTTCTTCGGGTCTCACCTAGATGAGGGTTATAGAGGTTTGGTTAGGGCGGAATGCTATCTCTGAGGTTCATCCGGCATTTCCAGATACTGTGTAGATTCGGCAAGGTGGCGTACCACCTAGATCTACTGTTGTAGTTGTATCGGGTACATGATGTCTTCCACGTGTCACAACTGTGGAGGTATGAGCATGACCCATCGCACGTCATCAACTAGGGAGATCTGGATATCGAGGATGGAGAGACCTTTGATGAGTACCCAGTGGAGATCGAGGATCGGTAGGAGAGGAACCTTCATGGGTGATTGATTCCCATGGTGCACATCTGGTGGAATCATTGGAATCTTCAAGAGGGCATGTGGGTGTGGGAGGCTCATATCCATACCCAGTACCCCCATCTTTTTTTAGTAGACTTGTTTTGGATTTTTAAGGACGTAAAGCCCCAAGGTGGGGAGAATGAAATGTCTCAGATTTTTTTACTTGCATTATGTTTCTAAAAAAATATTATATGGAATTATTACAAGAATAGGAGCATGGAGGGCACCGCATTCTGAGGCCTGGCAAGCCCAGAATAGTGGTTTGAAAATTTTAAGTTAGGTGAGTAAGCATGTGATCGGTTGTGGCAATTTCCAAACGGATGCCCGTATTAAAAATCTATGGGAACCATTGCATCCGGGATGATGACTTTACCTATGAAAGGGGCTATCCTCGACCGGTGTGGGTTCAGGTAAAAAGTTAATTTTTGGTCGTTTTTAGTAAAATAAAATAAAATAAATTCTGACATTTATTTTATTTTTATTTTTTGAAACATCTGCTACAGCGCAACGACGGGGCATCTGTTTCAGTAATTATGTCATGTCATAATGACTCAAGAAATGAAAAATTAACTCCATAATGACATAGTGAAACAAAACACTAAATTGGGTTCCCCTTTTTAATTTTATTAATCGAATGGTGTTCATTGAATAATTTTTAGAGTAATCTCTGGAGAATCCACGGTGCTTAGAAGAAAACTCTCGGTGTCAAATGATGATGAATCGAAGCTGTGAATCGCTACATAAATAATGTTTAAGGATCTCAATGATGATGATAGTGAGACCATTTATTCAATGATTGATCCTTATTAAATGTAGGGGTTGTGATTTCATTACACTTTCCCCATTATTGAATTTAAATGACAAATTCAGATCAACCACGAATAAGTTGATCTGCAGATTCATGCGTTCTTGCAGGAGGGTTTTATTGGGATGATTATGGGGAATAAACCATGTCGATTATTGTGGTGGATTTCTGCTCCATTTTAACCTACTAACATGAGTGGATCAACACTATCAAGAGTGACAGTGGAGGTTTGTTCCTTAATTTTTTTTATTGGATTTTTCCCCCTTCCTTCTCACGCATTCTTTGCTTTCTTCGCAGTGCGTTGAACAACGAATCTTTGCACACCCGTCTTGCATCTCAATGATACCAAACTGGAGATCCGACATCAAAACGACCCTACAGAGGTGTGACGGTCATGAAGGATGATAAATCGACTCGAATCTGAAGAATCCGTTCTTCGAGTGTTCTTCACGCGGGATGATAAAAATATTTTTTCAGAGCTTTTCGAAGATACGAAAACAATAAAAGTAGATTCTTGGTGTCCAGGCAACAAAAACTCAGGAGTTTCATGGTGATCAGATGACCAGATTGACAAAATGGATGTCACCAGAGTCATGATGGCAGAGGTCCACATTTTTGGAAATTTCTAGAATACACGTCGTGTATCTCTGAAGAACACGTTGTGTGTACCGTCTCAACAGATACTAGAGTTTTGGGCATCAGACATGAACCACATGGTGTGTGACTCTAGACACACGATATGTTTGACGTCCCTAATGCTCGGTGTGTCTTTTGCAAAGAGAACAGACATGAGAAGGACTACAATGATTCGAGATATGGCATGTACTCTCTGCGCATCTTGGCCGAAGCGACTATGCGGGACTCGGCGTGTATCTGGGGGACACACGGACACAGGGTGTAATACACAGCTGTGTACTACACCACATGGCCAGGCGAGGCTAGTAGTGTGGGTCACTCTGTGTACCAATTACATGGGTTGGGATACAGGGTTTGAGTCCGTGTATGGGCACATGGCCAGCGTTCATAGATCCAATCCTAGTTACTCGGGCATGGCATGTAATTATGTACCACACGCTGTGTACTCAATTTTTCTAAATGACTGACTTTACGACATGGGCCATTGAACAAGGGCAGTACCCGACGTCATAAGACACAACGTTTGACTTTTCTACACGCTGTGTACTTTTTGGAAAACAGCTTAGTCATCTTGTCCACCGTATCTTGGACACGTTTTGTTTGGGTTAGTTACCCTTCTTCTCGTTCCCCTAATGGTTATGCATCATTTCCTTTTTCCAGAGTATGATCCCGTCAATAGATATATCTATGATAGAGTCATGCATCCCTCTAAGAGCCCAGGAGAGAGATCTTATATCCATTCCTGACCCTAGGTAGAGTCAGGCCTCGACGTGACCAACTCTACCGGGTGTTGTTCCTCTTCCTAACTAGAGAATCCTGATGATTCACAGTTTCTGCCATGGCCCTTGCAGTGATCCTCATCTGTGTATCATGATCTTTCCCCACTCAGGAGTGTGTCTCTGGTAATGAGTGTATCTATCTATCGTTATCTACCCACGCAAGAGTGTGTCTCCCATAATGAGTGTAACTACCTCTTGTGACATATCCTGAAGAACAATACATCTCCGACGGACGTCATCAAAGCTTCCAGACTCGTGGATTGTGTTATCATGGAACGAGTGCTTCGTGGAATCTTCCAACGGAAATCCTAGAAGGGGTATGTGGTTGTGTGACTTGCCTCTAGACCGTGGATCTAGGTTTTGAGAATATCTGGTTTGGGTTTCTCTTACTATTTGTAATGTTGACATATACTGTGTCAAGATAACTGTACCATTACATCATGTATTTCATTGAAGTTTTCGGGGTCCTCTACTGATTATTGTTATACTCACCCCCTGCATGGGATTTTCCCACATGTGTCGTGTCTTTTACAGACGAGATGCATTTTGACAGAGTCCAGGGCAGACCAATAAAAGACCGTGCATTCGGAGTTCCCTATAGGCTGAGGTGTTCCTAGGCTACAAGCAGTAGTCTCAGTACTTATTTGTGTTTATAGGTAGGAATTAGCAGTTTTCAGACTCTTGTTTTTGGTGGGCTTGTGTTTTGGCCTAGTTTACTTTCATCACTTTACCTTCTGTTGTACTCTGTTGGTTGGGTTTAGTTTTATGCATTCATTTTGTTCCTTAGTGGTTTTTAACATTTCAGCATTTGTGGTCTTGGAGATTTGTGTGTGTGTACAGGTTCATAGGCAATGTCTCCTATGCTAGTGATATGCCTACTCGGTGATATTCACCAGCCCCTGGCATATTGTAGGCGGGCTTGCGGAGTCATGAAGCGGGCCCCACTGGGATGGGTCAGGACACTATCAGAAACTTATTTGAAATTAAACCTATGGTAATCAATTTTGATAAAATTGGGTGAGCATAAAAATTTATTTTTAAAGGTTTTTAAAACATTGATGGAAACATTAAATTTTTAGTTTCTTCAAAATCAATTTCAATTATAATACCTTTTTATATATACATTTTATATAATAAATTTCCCCTATATAATAAATTATGGGTTTCAAAATTCATAATATGAATGGTTTTCTAAAAATCCTTCAAAAATATAATTTATAACCCCCACAAAATGAGAATTGATGAGTAAAGTGTTAAACAACCACCCGAATCATAGGAATTGCATTCACTATAATGGAAGGAAGGAATAAACATAGCTACATTGAGATTAATCCCATGTAGAATGAAAATATTTTAAACTCAAATAGAACTCATGATTTCCTAACCATAAAAGAATCATGAAAATGGGTTACACACTTCATGTGACCGATGCACTAATCTGGAAAATCATTCCATTAGAGAGTCCCTACTGATCACATATTGCCAATAAGACAACTGAAGAGTTTTGTAAATGGAAATTGTTGCATACATGATTAATTTATATTAATTTACATAAAATTTCATCCCTTTAAGACATGTGTAAAAACCTATGACAATACATCATTCACATGAATTGATGATACGATTTTCTTGATCATCTCAGATTGAACCCACAATGCCCTTCTAGATAAATGCTCAAAATTCACCCAAGGGACAATGAAAAATAGATCTAAAATTGAAAGAAATGTTCTAAAATGACAGTTAAGTATATGTTCATGGGATAGGATTCTAGGTTTTACGTGATTAGATCAAATATCACACATAATCCATCATGTCATGTCATACTGATATCATGAACGGTATTTGACATATTGATTCAATCTCACAAAATCTATTTGCCCACCCTGATTGATCTTGTGAGATCATTTTGACAATATATGCATTCATGTAATATTGTAATGATAAAGTGATCCAATGGCCATTGTTTATCATGTGATATAAAGATGAAAACATTAACCCACACTGATTGATCATGAAAAGTGTGTGATACATCATATTATGTACTATTAAATGAATTTTAGACTTGATAAGAAACGTTATTTCCAAGAAAGTATCTGCATATATCTCGTGTTGATACATAAAAATATCCCCTTGTAAATATGAAAAGGATGAAAAATAGATATGTATGCTCGCTTCTTAGAGTTGAGAACTATATGATATCAATATTTCTCAACATATCATGTCTAATGATTTTCATAAGGGATTACCTAAGGATTTTATTCACTTCACGTGATCAATTCATTGATTAGATGAAATAAATTTTGAATTGCAGTTCCATCCTGTGAAGAAACATTGTATAGTTGACTTGATCATGTGATTCCTCAATAGGATAATGTGAAATAGTATCATGGGGGATTCATTCGATGAAGGATAAAAATGATAAAAGATTTATTGGAATGAAAATATGAAGTTTATCATATAAAAGAGTTATTTATTTCAGGTGAACAGTTCATTGATCATGTAAAAACCTTCAGAAATGTGGGATATCTCCGGAAATAACCCCTGGAAATATCACAAAATTCACATGGAAACCTTAGAAAATGTCATCTGGTTCACATGATGACCTTTTGATATATCACCTAGTACACCTGAATATCCTTGTACGTTCTATCATTGATCATGAAACACCCTTGGACTCTCTAGTTATGATTATTAGAGGACCCCCAGAAATGTAATCATGATTCATATGAAAGATTTTGACATGTAAGGAAGATATCATCAGATATTTTTTACTTATTAAAAAAATGCCTTATGAATTTCAGGAAAGAATCCTCTGACGTACCCATCTAATTGAACATAAATGTTAAGACATGTCAGCATTGTTTATTCAGAATTCTTTAACATGTACCCTAAATCCATGTAAACCATATGGGCTAAAGGATATTCTCCCATTCAAATAGAATCATTCTAGGGGACCCTCTTAACATCTATGTATATTCAACTAAAATATATTTGTCTTTACTATTTATATGTTGGAGGATAAGGGTTGGATATCACTCTTGTAAATCCCCCTGGAACGAGTGAACTAAAATTCCATTTAGTCTAGATCCTAAGAAGAAACTCTTATGGTTATACCTAGTTTCCTCATTCTTCAGCGGGTTGGGGAAAAAGAGAAATATGAAAAAAATATGATTCATTTTATAGGTATGATACATAGATCACCTTCCCAAAGATTGAGTAACCTATAAAACATTCATCCAATTATTCTTAAATACATAAGTCCCCAATATATAGGCTACGTGTTTGATCTATTATTAACTATTTTTTCTCACAGTAATCATTAATGACATGATCTTAGGGACCAAAAATGATTGTTCCACTAGCATAATAAAAATATCCAATCATGGCACCCTCAATGTTTAAGCCACATAAAAATAGGGAAAGCCAATGTATTTATTTTACATACAAATTATATCTTTTATTTATTATGATATGTTTGAAATTTTTCTATGTATTATTTCTAAAACCAAGAATTTTACTTCTGGACATTGATATTTGAGGTGATTATGTCAATGGTCAAGATACAATGCCCACCCAAATATGTGAATTTATCTTGGTACAAGAATATAGAAATGTGTTCTTTTATTCATGTTATACGAATGAGGATTAGGATTCCTTTATAAGGACCCAAATCCAATCAAAAAACATAAATACAACCATATATGTACTTTCATCATGATGTTAAACCACCCAACAAGTTCCTATAAAAACTATGTGGATTTTGATTCTTTTTCTCCTCAGATAATTAAGAAACCTCTTAGAGGTTCAATCTAATTCTTGGAACAATATTCCCTTTTATATAAGGTAATAAAAACTAGATTTATAGTTCACATGGATTCATATAAATAATAGTTTTTCACTATTAAGAGAGAATAAGAAATTGTTTAAGAACTTTTGATATATATAGATGGGTTCACTAATGAAACAACATCTTGCATGTATAGGGATTCAACACCCAATTGTATTATTAGGGTAATCAGTCATGTACTAGGACTTGGGAAAGATTCATGAACATATATTAAATCAATAATCTATTCCCAATATATGAAAACATTCCCATAAAAATTGTGTGATCATCCCAACTATTCATTGTCTCGAACAACATGAGCTCCTAAGAATTGTTCGGTTTGATACCCCAAACAACTAATTGCCTATGAAAATAAGTTCCATGATTCTTATGTATGTGGAATTTATAGGTGGTTTTCTTTGGAAGTAGAGATAGTGAACATAACATGATCCTTAAAATAACATAATAAAATGGGTTTATTCATGTTGTTCCTTTATTCTACATCTTTTCCAAAAATAGAAATGGTGAAACTGATATGAATCATTTAATAATAAATTTTAATAGTGGTTCCCATGGGATATGCCATTTATGCATTCACATTCCATAGAAAGAAAATGGAAAAACAAAAAATAATATTGAATTGTCGTGTGATCCATTCATAAATAATTTTCAATGTTTCATACATTTTACAATTAACTAATTATTTTCCTTGTAAATTCTTTTCCTTGTGAATGTAGATAGTATTCTCCAAATTTTAACCTTGACATGTGATCTTTCCATCATTAATTGAATTTTTTTATCCTTATCTATGACAACAACATCCACATATCACATAATGAAATCACCCACATGAAACCTTCATCATCATGTAGAAGATGTCATGGTCTAGAAACACTATCGATGTGGTATGATATCGACCCTCAAGGATTCATATAGTGGTCTCCAAACACTAAATATTATTATCATTCCTCCTTCATAGAAATAAATAATGACGAAAATGATAACTTCCATCACAACTAATTGTTTCTGGTGGATGAACCTATAGATTGGCAATCAACACCTTCCAAACCATATATAGACAGATGAAGGGGTTGACTCTAGCTCCAACCTAGTTCTAGAGTTTCCTAAGTGGGATCTTAGAAAACACTATCCCTGGCTCCATCCTATCAATGAATCTAAATAAACTATTATTGGAATTAACCAACATGTCGCCTCCATATATGCTCTTACTCAGGAACTAAGTATATTTCTTGTGAAAAACAATATATATACCAAGGGGAGTGTCTTCATACCCATATATCCAACAAATGATCTCTGCCGCATATTCTGTTAGTGTAAAACAAGAAAGTTATTATTGTAGATCACATTTTTTAGGTCTTCCAAGATATTACAGTACAAATCATGGGGTAGGAACATATCCCTTCCCCTACATGTTAAGCCCATTGGAAAATTCTGATTTAACAATGTGTACAAGAGTTAAATTTTATCCCCCTCATAAATTGAATACATCTTCAAGTATATTATGAAGAATAAGAACATGTATGCCTATTTTCATTCACATGCATTAATTAAGTTCCACTATATTCTATAAATGGTAGAAAAGATCTCATGATATACTCAAGTAATGGTATGGATATAGGGAGAGGCACATATTAATACCCCATTAGCAAGAGGAGCATATATTCATGATCTAGAAGAAAAAGTAGCTGCATCAGAGTATGCACATAATCTTTCTCTCATTAAGGAGGATTATCAACATATTATAGTAAAGGAATAGGAATTTGATTAGTCTTATATACCCATTCAACCTAGTTCCTATCAATGTAGTCTGAAAATAATCTCAGGGAATGAGTACATGCCTATAAAATAAATCTAGTAGTACATTTTGACCACAAAAAGATCAGTCCTATATCCCATCTACAACCAAGGTCATTTTCAAAGCTTGTAAATCACCTCAATGTAGGATAATATCCAAACTGATAAATATTGTTATCATATTCCATCTTCTTGAGGGATCCACACTCATATTTTTACTCCAGCTAATGAAATACTAAACAAACAACCATTAGAGGCTATACAAGAGGAGGCCCATATACATTTTCCTGTTTCAGATGCCCATTAGTATATTAGAATTTTTAATTCAAATTTGAAATGGGATCATACCACTTCTTCAAATAGGGTTTATTGGTATATCCTTGAAACCACCCAATGGTACGATCTTATACCTAACGAAAATAAAAAAGCTAATTGATATACTCCATTAGCTAATCAGCAATGGAATTATATTCTCAGAAAAAATATATTAAGATCAACATATTCTGAAAACAATTAAGTAAAAATATCATATTCCATGTCAACCCCAAAATTATTGTCTTTATATTTCATCTAAGATGTAGAATAAGGATCACATACCTAATCGAGTGAGTATTACATTCCTAAAGGATATTCAAAATGTATCTGAAATACCTCTAGGGTCCTCCAAATATTCCTCCTATACATAATGTTAAAAACAACTTGTTATTCCTCCTCAAAGTAGTATAAGGATGGATCATATAGACTCTATCCATATTATCCCACATGGAAAAAATCCCAACGATAACTTCTCACCCAAATAAATAAACCATCACCTTGTCTAGAAACCATTATATAAATAGATTATTGAAGCACTAGTGTTTAGCATATATAGTACCCATAAAGCTATCAGTGAAATCCTTGGTAATAAAGTGACCAAGAGAAGTGACCTCTATTGTTTGACAAGGTAAAGGAATATATCCCAAATGAATTAGATGCTATCATAGATAAGTGTAATGTTCATGCCAAGAAAATCCTTCTGACTTTGTTTTTTCATATATTTTTTATTGTATAGGAGTTTTTTGATTAGATAGAGGAAGATTTCATGCCTTAATATTCCATAATATGTGGGAGACCCATCAACTGTTGATGTCTAGACACCTCCCTTATCATGGATATGAAGGTCACCTCCGTATTATAAATACAATATACTATCAGCTATAACTATATAAATTCTTCATGGAATTGTTACCATGATCGAAAGAATCATAATATTACACTATGGAATTTTTTCCTCAGCAACATAACACCTCTATAGTGACTGATTTTCAAATCCACATTATATGTTCATATACAAGGTCTAGAAAATTAATGTGAACTTCACATTACCTTATCCCCAAAAAAATGATACCCTAAGTAAAATAAATTATGTAATATTGTAGAAACATGATATATCATGTGTCTATGTGACGTACGAAACATTTTGTGATTTTAATGAAGATCATTCTCTTTGAGGATGCAATGAAACCTTGAACAGAGTTAGAGGGATACCAATATACTCTTATGTTGGACCTCTCAGAAAATATGAACACAACTCAAAAACATAATCTGAAGTCACACACTACCCGAAACACCCTCATAGTTTGTGAGTCCCATCATAAGATGTTATTGTACACATCCCATTAATAAAAAATATCGACATAGTGCAGTAAGATAACAATGGTAGATTCAATTGTATCTTCCATGAGAAAACCCATCCCACAGGGTTAGGGGTATTTTTACCATGGAATCAATACCAAAGTTCATAAAACATAAAAAGGTTGATGAAGTAATTAGCAGAGCCTCCCAACCAACCCCATACTACATGGCTGGGAGAAATTTTATCTCCATCATCACCCTAGGAGTCATTGGATACTCAATAAGAAAATCATGAAGTACTATAAATGTATACAAATCAACACCATCCTATAGGGTTGGGGCATTTTTATAATTGTATTAAGGGGAATTTTTTCTCCCAATGAAATGAGGTAAATACCAATGGTTATTTTAATAATCATTCATCCGACTATGAGACAACCCCTATCATTTGGGGGCCATTTGGTAAGAATAAGAAAAAATTGGCCCAATGCCATAGTTCACTGGTTAATATATGGATCTAATTTTGAAATGGTAATAAATCATGTTAAGGACATTATATAAGACATCCAGACAAGATAAAATGACATTGAGTGGCCCCCATGAAACCCCAATGAAGAAATACACAATATAAAGCCTCCTCACAATTTGATCTATTATGGTGAAAATGCCACTAACCAACATACCTCAGTGAACGTTTTAATAAAAAATATGAAAAATGATGTACAACAAGACACAAACCCCAAGGGTAATTTGGTTAAAATACATCCTCATGAGGTATGGGATGTCAATAAAAAAAATCATGCATGTATCACCTTTAAAAAGAAACAAATATTACTCCTCCCTCCCATAATGAGAGAGCTAAGCCTCTTGAATGGGAGATATTTGAGCATGAATCCATCTCAATATCTATGTATCTAGTTTAAATCTGTGAGGATGTTGATTATGATCACAATGTTCCTCCACATTATGGTGAAAACCTCCTACTTATCTGAGAGATTATTCATCCATAGAAATAATCTGGAATCAGAAGGAAATGAATGTAGTAAAACTATGTAAATACCTGAACTCTACCTATGAATAATTGGATGTTTAGGCAGTAGTGAATTCACTACACCCACAACACCATCGAGTCCATATCTATTTTTATGGAATCCCTAGAAGGATAATGTCCCCCATGTATCCTAAGAGTAATCCACAATCATAATGGGTGGATGAAACATTGCCTCCTCATAGTTTTTTCAATCCAATCATCACAAATTTTTAAGGAAGAGGAGACCTAAAATAGTATCTCACACACCTTTTATCCTAATGAGGCCCTATGATGGGTTCTTATATTAGTAAGAGGTAAAAAATGATTTTATTTTCTAAATTAGGTTGGAAGAAGTTTTTTATGTTAAAATAGCCTTTTAGATGGATCTCTCATAGGTTGGGAAGAACTTAATCATCAATACATTTTTCAATTTATCTCCACTCTTAGGAAAAAATGTCTATTGACCTCAAACGTTTAAAAAAATGAAAAAATGGAGAGATTATATAACTTTATCATTATTTGGAAGGTTCTAATATACTATCTCAGAATCCCTCACTAACAATAGAATTTTCCCAAACTATGATATAGAAACCTTCATGAAAAGATAAAAATACCCTTGATACTAATAAAATAATTATGTGGATTCTGTATGTTTTCAATAAATGAAAAACATATAGAATATTACATTCGATAAAAAAGAACCAAACAAAGTACCACACCCATTATGTAAGAAAAATGTACAATAAGAGTAGATACTACTATTATTTTACTCATACTAGTGAAATGCCCACCAAAAAATGTATGAAAGCCCTGAATCACTAGGATCCTCCTACCAAGTGGTTGTAGTAGTAATATTACCCTTAGTAGAAACAAAAAACATGAGATTAGGTTTTCTAATAATTTTAGGAATGAATTTGCAGTGTATATTCCTTTCAAAATGAAAAGGCAATTAGTTATTTAATGATATCTATAGAAAATTACCTGCTCATGATAAATGGCCTTATAAAATCAATGAGTTCAACCTCAGCGACCACCATGACTACTTCCCATTCCTATGAGGTTTGGTCCCACCATGTTTGAATACATTATATTCAAATACATTATTTAGTGTATGGTTAATTTTGAAATGGTGATACTAATAAAATCCAAATAATAGGTGACCAATGTGATTGACACACAAATAGAAAAATATCGTAAATAAAAAAAAGTTATGAGTATGAATAAATAGAATATTGATAACTAGTTGACTCAAAAAACAATCGACCAATCCCATGACACCCTAAGATAATATCATTAAAAATTATTCATGTTTTTGGAATCTCATGAGATTCTATTGAATACACACCCAAAATGAATAAATAAACCTCATATATAAGAATAATCACAATAGAAACAATCATGTCCAACTTAAAAATATACATTGACTCTTGAATATTTCATTACTCCAACATATGAATAACATGCATTTCCCCACAAGACATCGACTACATGATTCTTTTTATTTTTCAAATGAGTTAATATTAGAAAAATAAATTAAGAAACTTCATGAAAAAAATCATGGTGGTCTTATATATAGAATCTTAAGTGAATCTCATCTTTCTAGGTTATCCCATCAAGATGTATGGATCTCATTCTAGATAACCATGTAATGTTTTCCCCTTGGACCACTACGGAGGCCAAATAATATTAATCATTTTAACCCTCACTCCATGAATAAAGAACATGTATATTATTGTTGATAAATTCCATGAACTATATAATGATATGGGATATTGACCAAGGGGTGCTACATATGTCATGAAGAGAATCATGAAGAATACTAGAATCTGTTTTCACAAACTCTATAAAATTTGTCTTTATCTTCATAGGAGGAGCCATATTAACATTTCTAAGGCCTCTATCTTGGGGGACCGACCATAACCAAAGTATGTAGAGAAATTAAATATGATGTATCCCCTGAAATTAATAACCACACCACCTCATCATAAATAACACATGCTTCACAAGTCCGCTATATTAAGTTTGTGCCCCCTAAAAATAGGGGTACTAGTGAATCGAGTTCCCCTAGTTACCTATGTGGATGGAATGGAAATAAGATTATCCAGACATGAGAAGCCTAATGGAGGGGGAAACCTCTCAGATATTGAGAATCCTAACCTTATAAATCAACAAATTCCTTGTTCTGGAAACTAGTTCGTTCCATGAGTAGATAATCCCATCAATACGAGATGAATTCCTCACCTTCGATATGCACCATAAACCTACAACCATACATGTGGCCCTAGTATTCTTATTAATCAAAACCATACCAAAAACAAGGAACCAAATACTGATAAAGGAGTGTCTCTATATCTCTCTATATAACATTCTAGTAACTTCTATCAATAATCATTATACCATACAATCCCAATCATCTTTAAATCAAAGGCCTAGGGGGAGAAACCCGTACATAAAAATAACTTGATAATAAAATTCAATTAAAATATATCATATTCCTAGTACATGTCTTGTTTTATTTCCATGTTATAACCTCATACCATGTTTTTGATACTAGTAACCACTTCCTCGTCCAATTCTATAGATCTATGGATTTTCTTCCCTTTAACAAACCCCTGATTCTCCTTAGAGATTCCCAGAGAATGATAGGGGAGAGCCTTATATATATATAATATTATACTTTATATTATATGGATAAATAAAAATTCTGAATGTATGATTATTTTCAAGGGTTTAAGTATCTTAATTTTTGAGATATGCACTAGGGTTGTGGTAGTGTCCACCTAGGTAAGTAGACGGTAAAGGGGATGTTGGGATCACGGATGAAGCCAATAATCGAGTGACCTTATTATAGAATCCCTATCCACAATAGATTCATGTGGTCGAGCACTTCATCAATTGAAATAGGACTATAGAGATTCCCTAGAGAAATTCAGTAATTCTATAATCCCAATTTTTTTTAAAAAAATCACTTGGCGGGAGTGTGACTTTCTGATCATCGCAAACAAATATGTAGGACATTAAAACATATTCCATGTGAAGAAACATATCCCTAAGCCACTTCCCATGTGTTTTCCCTACATACCTATAACTCCTCATTTCATAATCAGTATAATACGGAGCAATACCACCTTGGGGATCACATAACTCTAGCACTCAAATATGGATATCAAAAATATCTTGTGGTTGTCCAAAACAAACACTATATCCAAGATACTCTCCACAATTCAAAATATATAGAAGTGGATTTATCAAGTCCCATCAAATTCCTTAATTGTTTGAGACATAAGTCACCACCATCGAGGTTTTCAATGTGGAAACTATCATAGAAGAATTTCATACCAAAAATAAATTTATGTAGAATGATTGGGATGTTTTACTATATGGACATATAAAATCCCTATAAATTTTAGTAAAGATGGATAATATTGATATCTGAAGGGATTTGGGTAAAAATGGTTTTGATATTAACATTGTACAAGTATGTACCATCGGAAATTTTGGAAATAGAGATGGGGATTTCTGTCAAAAGAGTCTAACCATTCAATGGTATAACAAAATAGTGAAAATGCCCCTTATAAATATCAATATGTATACTAAGTTTGTATATCTAATTTATAATAATGCATTTATTTTTATCATTGATACATATAATTAAATTAATTTTTTGAGAGACTACAGGATCATAGCAACACAACAGTACTACGAACATTTCACCAACGTATAAAATACCCAATTAACAAAAATTTAATCATATTATATTTAATAAAATATACCTTTATATCATCAAAGTCATTATATGTTGATTAATGATTTTATAATTGTGAATAAGAACAACCAATTATGAAGGTTTACATGAAGGTTACCACTACCAATAGCATGAGGATCTCCCCTAAAAATCCAAACACCTATCCCATTAGTGATTATGTGATTGTCATAAACACGATATGAGTAGTGGATGCTGTTCCAAAAATATGGTACAAACTACATACCCCATAGGACCATCTCTGTTGCATATAAATCACTCCAGATGATTTGTATTCATAATAGGGATGTGATAATAATTATCTCTTAGGAACATTGTGTTCTTTTTCACCATTAAAAGGAATTTAAAATACACCATAGAGAAGTCCTACTAATTGGGATTTTCATAACACTCCTTCCCAAGGATGATACATGAAAGATGATAATCATATTTAGAATCTCCCTATTAGTAATCTGGTTATTCATGACATCAATGTATCTTCCCATTGATTCCATTCTCTTTAGAGATTCATTCATCCCCCAAATTATCCAACATGAATTATGATGACTCTGTAGACATAGATACTAAATGTAACGACCCGAAATTTTGAATAAATTTTGTTTCCTAATTTTTTTGTGTTATTTTATTTTATACTCAAAAAAAATATATTCTTTATTTAATATTGTGAGTATAATTAAAATGATACCATTGGGTTTCAACTGTTATATGATCGTTGGTCAATATGACCATTGGAAACTAAATGTTGTGATTGTTGTTTTTAAATACAATTGATGTTGGTTAATTAATATAGAAAGAAGATTTGATGGCCTCATCTAGTTGACACGTGCCATTCGAATACCATCTAATGGAACTTGGGGAGGAGGTAGCACCTTTCTGCTTTGCGCTAGACCAAACCCAAGCTGAACATCATTGTGTGAAGCTAGAGCGGAATCGCCTTTGGGAAAAGTTCAAGCTTATAGAAATCACTACTTGGGAAATGTTGGCCGAGCCACCCTCGGATTCTCTCACCTTAGCACACCTTACACTTAGGTCCTACACTGGGGTTATAAGGGGATGTGTAACAAGATTGTAGCTACTATGTATAATCCTTTGAGATAAAAAAACTGTGATTTCTTCTTATGGTGAAGCTTGTGTTTTTTTCAAATATTTAAATAAGTATAGGATGCATATTGATGAATTTTGAAAAAAGGGGATATTTTAAAATATTTATTTATACAATAAATAATTAATGATGTGTAATTATTTTCAAAAAATAGTCTTCTGGAAATGTGTTCAGAAAAAAATTTAGAATCTACTAAGATTAACTTAATTTTCAGTGAATAGTAAATTATGAATAATGATTTTTCGCTTAAGATTAGTAAAGTGACCAAATGGAATAGTATTATTACTTAAAGAAAGTATTAATATAATTTAGGAAATTTTATTAAGTAATGTGAATCAATAAAATAGGTAAATAACTGTTTCATAAATTATTAGTCTAGTATTAGTTTTTTCATGTGAATAGTGTCTTTTAATTAAAAAATAAAATGAAAATATTTAGAAAATTATTTTCATAAAATGGAGTTTTTTTTTGAATTCAAATCATCGATATTAGGTTAAGGTGATTTTTGGGGCTTTTTATGAAAAAAATGAATTTTCAATGAATAGTAAAAATACACTTTTTAGTTTCAGGTGATTAATGACATCATTAAGGATGTAATAATTATGTAATCATTCTGGTCGACTAATGAATAGTAATATATGGTATGAGGTGTCCCAAGTGTCCAATAGCATGGGAAAATACCCTGGGAAAGACCATGGTATTTTCAATACCACCGATGAGGTGTCCCTTGGCTGTTAATGACATGACCCCTCACTTCTCCTATAAATTCCAAGACTTTCCCTCATTCTTTTCATTTAAAAATCCACCTCAACGATGTTCTAGTCTCCTTACCTCCCAAGGAGTCCCCCCATGGTTCACTCAAGCTTCCCATGGTCCCAACCTTCTTTCTTTCGAAGTTACTCTTCAAGTAAGGGATCCTTTCACCCTCCTTTAAAGTCATGACTTCAATTATGTTGTGTGTTATATTTTCCATCTATTTATTTTTTGGGTATGTTATTATATGTTCTTATTACTTTCCATTTTATGTTCAAATTATGAGAGACCCTTTCTTCTCTCATCAATTTGTTTTCTGAATTTTTAAGTGATGCCGATAGGCTGCCGAATTTCTCGTAAATGGAATTGCGTCTTCTCTTTTCTTTCATGTTTATTTTTCATGTGGTATGTCACTCAAATTTACATACCATGTTCTTACCTCCATGTTGTTATATATTTATAATGTATTATAAGTTATTTATTAGTGGTTTACTCTTGTACCCTCTCTTTCCAATGTTTTCTAAAACAATGTTATATAGCCGTTATGCTGTAGAAATTTCTCCTCCAAATTTTTATTTCCTTCTCTCATGAAATTTCCTTGTTTATTTATGTGAATACCCAGACCTATTTAATTTCTATGGGTATTCATAAATATATATATGATATATTTTATTATTTAATGGATATATATATAACCCTCACTCCATTTCCATGGTTCATAAATGATATAATGATCTTATTTGTAAGAGCTTTTAAAACGCCACAATTTTGAAGTTAAAACCATTTATTTTAGTCTCTATGGGTTATTTAGGAAATGTTTGAATATGATCTATGTGGATCACATGTATGTAATGAAATATTAAGGTTTCTCCCTGATATCACTCTAATGCATTGGGTAAATAATTAATCTCTAGAGATGACATGTTTTACGATACCTTGGTGAATAACCTTGGTAATTTTTATGACACCTTGGGGATGAACCTTGGTGATATATTCAGGAATGTCTAAATGAAATGTTGTAGCCACATATTCAAGTTATCTTTCAATTTCTTTTAATTATGTTATGTCTATGATTCTATTTCTCATATCTTTATGTTGTTATTCAAGTTCATACTGATATCACAAGTACACTTATTCCCTTGTTTACCATTACTGGGCCGTCTCCTCACCCTTTTATTTGATGTATATCTCCAAGATATGAAAAGTAGTAATTGTACTTAGGATGATCTTATGAATAAGCTCTATAAGTAGATTTGAAGAATGTTTTATGTTGTATTCACGTTTTATTTTTTATGATTTCCAAGACACTAGACATTAAAGATCATTTGTATGTAAAATTTAATGAAATGTTATGTAATAAAAAGCTGGGATGCCATAGCTCGTATCAGAGGATAGTTTAGTTATTTATGGAAATTAGGATATGAAAACATTAGGAAGATCCCTATATAAATGTTTAAATATAGGGAATACTTTTTGGTATTTTGGTGAGTATTGAGTAAGTGGTTTATCAAACAAATACATCCCCGTCTGGATACGAGCTGGTAGAGGTGACTCTAGCACAGATGTAAACAGGGGTAAAACCCGAAAACACTACATTGAGCTAGACTCGAATGGGAACCGGTGCATGACAACGACCCTTGTGGCACTCTTAGTTATGACACTCTCGAGGGATATGTTTGGTTAATCACAAGATTTTTATGAATCATTATAAATTTTTTATAGATAAATATTATTGTTTAAGCATAAAGTTTTAAGAAGTAGAATCCATTATAGTTAAAATATTCGTAAATGAAAAAAGTTTCTATCTAAGATTTTATTCATTTAAAAAATTGCAAGAAATAGGAGGAACTATGAAAATGGTTAACGTAATGGACCATGCGCTGATGGCCCTCCGATGGAAGCCAGAATGGAAACATTCATGCGAATGATGAACCAATTGTCGCAAATTATGAGTATTAACTTGAATCAAGCTGAGAGGCCAATCTCTCCACAAAGGAAAAAAAATTATATTGAGTCCATTATGAGCCAACGACCACCAAACTTCAGTGGATCGACTGACACATTGATTACTGAGGAATGGATCTGCTCTATAGAGAAGATCTTTTCTGTGCTACGTTGTTCAGAGCAAGACAAGGTCACCCTATTTTTCTATCGCTTAGAGGGAGAAGCTGATCAGTGGTGGGAACTTAACAAAAAAATGAGGAAAAAAGTTGAAGTTGATGTTATGGAGTGGGAAGAGTTCATAGGGTTCTTTTTTAGAAATTATATCCCTCATTCCATGATAACAAGAATGGAGAAGGAGTTTCTCGAGCTGAGGCAGGAGAATGAGTCTATGGGAAGCTATGAGATGAACTTCACAAGGCATTTACGATATACCTCAATCTTTGTCATGGACCCAAATGGTAAGGTTGATAGATTCTTCAGTGGATTGAGACCTCATCTGTGGAAGAATGTAGCCAAACGAGATTATGATAGATACGAGGAGATCATGCGAAGTACGATGAAAGTTGAGCTAGATTTTGGTGTAATGGTGTGGTTTTATAAATACAATGACAATAATAGATCAATGGAGCCCAGATTAGGGAGGAAATTTGATCAGGTAAGAGGATTAAAGAAAGTGATACATCCCATATGTAATAAATGTGGAATTAATCATTCACAGAACTACCTGCTCAGAAGTGGGGAGTGCTATAAGTGTGGCAGAGATGGCCACATTGCGAGGAATCGTCACGGTGAGGTGAAACCACACCTTCTAAACAGAATCAACAAGGGGAAGATGGTGTAGGCCCTACCTGATGTCTTGTGCATCATGTGTGGACAACATGGGAACTTTTCAAATCACTGTCCAAATCTGAGGGTAGTGGAGGGGAACCACCATCAGCCTCAGCAATGGCCAAGGGATCAAGGCCGTACTTTTTCTATCACAACAGTTGAAGTCGATGCTCCAAATGATGTGGTATTAGGTACTATTTTTGTCCTCTCAAAGCTAGCAAGTACTTTGTTTGATTCTGGTTCTACGTATTCCATTATTTCTTGCATGATTGCAAGGAATTTAGAAACAACCCCTAAATTGATAAAATTAGAGTTATCAGTCAAGACTCCTGGTGGGACAATCAAAGAATCATCTGTCTTTAGAAACTCTAGTATTTTCTTTGGTGAGAACAATCTTATCCCAAATCTGGTAGTCATTCCCATGATGGAATTCAATATTACACTAGGGATGGACTGGCTCTCAAAGTATAATGCGAAGATTAATTACAGAAGTAAGGGAATACCAGTAGTCTTGAATGGAAAACCTATAGTTATCTTCTAAGGAGAGATATCTCAACCTCATATTTGTCTAAAAGAACCACATATATCCTTATTTATTGAGTTGATTCGTGAAGAAGAAGAAGGATATGGGAGTTATATGATAGAAAATGTCCCCAATGTCTATGAATACGTTGTTTTATTTCCAGAGGAGCTGTCTAGACCTCCCCCAGAAAGAGAGATAGAGTTCTCCATAGAACTCATACCTGGATCTCATCTGATATCAAAGACTCATATAGGAAGGAAAATGTGGAGCTGGAGGAAATAAAGAAATAGCTCCAAGATCTTTTTGAGATGGGGTTTATCCGAACAAGTTTGTCTCCTTGGGGAGCACATGTTCTCCTGGTGAAGAAGATGTATGGATCGATGTGGCTATGCATTGATTATAGAGAAATGAATGGGATCACAGTTATGAAAAAATACCCTCTTCCAAGAATTGATGACGTATTTTACCTACTTCGTGGGGCTAAATTCTTCTATAAGATTGATCTTCGATCTGTTTATCATCAATTGATGGTGAAGATAGAAGATATTCTAAAAACTGACTTCTGATTAAGATATGCGCCTTATTTTTTTGTTGATATGCCATTCGGACTGACTAATGCACCTACTATTTTTATAGATTTGGTTAATAGAGTCTTTAAAGACTAACTTGATGACTTTGTGATAGTCTTTATTGATGATATTCTGATAAACTTCAAAAGTTTATAGGAACATGAAGATCATCTAAGGTTTATTTTGAACACTCTAAGGAAGGAGAGTATTTTTGGAATGTTAGGAAATGTGATTTCTGGTTACAACAAGTCATTTTATTCGGGCACATTGTATCCAATCAAGGAATCACGGTTGAACCTGCAAAGAAAAAATTTGTAGAGGAGTGACCTCAACCTATAACAATAACTGATATTCATAGTTTTCTTTGATTTGCTGGATTTTATAGGTGGTTTATGAAAAACTTTTCATGACTTTCTAATCCATTAACTAAGTTAACTCGAAAAGGGTTCAAGATCATCTAGAAAAAGGAGTGTGAGGAGTGTTTCCAAGAGCTGAAGAAGTGATTGGTTACTGCCCCGGTGTTAACTCTTCCCTCAAGTAGAGAAGGATTCGTTATTTTTAGTGATGCATCTCTAAAAGGAATTGGGTGTGTCCTCATGCAAAAAGACAAGGTCATTGCTTATGCATCTCGACAGTTTATGATTCATGAGAAAAATTATCCTACGCATGATCTGGAGCTGGTTGCAGTCATTTTTGTTCTGAAGATATGGAGGTACTATCTTAATGGGGAGAAATGTGATAGATATATAGACCATCAATGTTTAAAGTATATTGTCACACAAAAGTAATTGAATATTAGACAAAGTATATGGTTGGAACTTCTTAAAGACTATGACTGTTCAATTCAATATCACCCTGGAAGAGCAAACCAAGTTGCTGATGCATTAAGCAGGAATGACACAGTTGTTCTTTCCATGACAAGGATTCAAAAAGATCCTTTGTCCAAGGACATATTAAATATAGAAAAGGTAATTATAAGGAAAGGGACATCATCAACCCTAACCCAATATATTTCTCAACCTTCATTACTAAAGTTGATCAAGAAGGCTCCGAAAGAAGTTACATTGTTACAAGAGAAGTTTGAGGCTTTAAAGGATTTAAATTTACTTGTGTTCAATATTAATCAATAAGGTGTACTGAGAATTCATACAAGAATATGTGTTCTATCTATTCTAGAAATAAAGAACTAGCTGATGGATGAAGCTCATAGCTCTACATTCTCTATAAATCCTCGAAGCAAAAAAATGTATTAGGTCCTTCATGATCATTATTGGTCGTATAATATGAAAAGGGAGATTGCTGACTACACTTCAAGGTGACTAGTATATATGCAAGTGAAGGCAGAGTGACAACATCCTAAAGGGTTATTGCATCCACTACCCATACCAGCATGGAAGTGGGACAATATCACTATGGACTTCATCACTGGTCTTCCGAGAACTCCCAAAGGAAACAATGCGATATGGGTTGTTCTGGACCGTCTCCCCAAGACTGCCCATTTTATCTCTATCCGGGAAGACATCTATCTTGATCAACTTGCAAGGATTTATGTGAAGGAAGTTGTGAGGCTGCATTGAGTTCCACATTCTATCGTATCTAATCATGATCCATAGATCACATCAAAATTTTGGAGAAGTCTTAAACAAGCTATGCGCACTGAATTGAAATTTAGTACGGCCTATCACCCCCAAACGGATGGCCAATCTGAAAGGACTGTTCAAACACTCGAGGACATTCCAAGAACATGCTCAATGGAATTTAATGTTGGATGGGATAAAAATCTATCTTTAGGTGAGTTCTCATACAAAACCAGCTTCCACTCGAGCATTCAAATGGAACCTTGTGAAGCTCTATATGGGAAGCGATGTAGAACCTCTTCATGTTGGGATGAAGCTGGTGAGAGAAATCTTCTTGGGCCTGATCTTGTTCAAGAGATGACAGAAAAATTCCATGACATCCCATAACACATTAAGGCTGCTCAGAGTCGGCAAAAGAGAAATGTTGATAACTGTAAAAGGGACTTGAAGTTTGATGTTGGTGACAAGGTATTTCTTTGAATTTCAGCTTGGAAGAGATTCATGAGTTTTGGAAAAAATGGGAAGCTCATCCCTAGGTACAATGGCCCCTATGAAATCCTTGATCGCGTGGGAGAAGTAGCCTATCAGCTTTAACTTCCTCCAAATCTAGCAAAAGTTCATGATGTCTTCCACATATCTTTTTGGAGGAAGTACATACCTGACCGTTCACATGTACTAAACCTAGAGGTGGTACAATTGGAACATGACATCTCTTATGAGGAGCAGCTGGTGGAGATCTTGGATCGTAGATACAAGGTTCTATGCAATAAGACTACCCACCTTGTTACGGGGTTGTGGAGAAACCACAAATATGAAGAAGTCACGTGTGAAGCAGAGAAGTATACAAGGCAGAAGTACCCACACCTTTTCTTTTCTAAGGATACGAGTTAAAATTTCGGTGATGAATTTTATTAAGGGGGAAGAATGTAACGACCCAAAATTTTGATTAAATTTTATTTCCTAATTTTTGTGTGTTATTTTAGTTTAGACTCAACAAAACTATATTCTTTAATTAATTATGTGAGTATACTTAAAATTATACCATTGGGTTTCGATAGTTATATGATCGTTGGTCAATATGACCATTGGAAACTAAATGTTGTGATTGTTTCTTTTAAATACAACTGATCTTGGTTAATTAATATAGAAAGAAGATTCGATGGCTTCATCTAGTAGACTCGGGCCAATTGAATCCCATCTGACCGATCATGGGAAGGAGGTAGCACCTTTGGGCTTTTCTCTATACCAAACCCAAGCCAAACATCATCGTGTGAAGCTGGAGAGGAATCACCTTTGGGGAAAGTTCAAGCTTATAGAAATCAGTACTCGGGCAATGTTAGCTGATCCACCCTCATATTCTCTCACCTTAGCACACCTTACACTTAGGTCATATGCTAGGGTTATAAGGGGCTATGTAACGAGACCATAGCTACTATGTGTAATCATTTAAGATAAAAAAAATTGTGATTACTTAATATGGTGAAGCTTGTGTTTTTTTTTCAGATATTCAAATAAATATAGGATGTATATTGATGAATTTTGGAAAAAGAAGATATTTTAAAATTTTTGTGTAAACCATAAATAATTAATTATGTGTAATGATTTTCGAAAAATGGTCTTCTAGAAATGTGTTCAGTAAGAAATTTAGAATCTAATATGATCAACATAATTTTCTGTGAATAGTAAATTATAAATAGTGATTTTTCTCTTATGATTAGTAATGTGTCCCAATGGATTTTGTAATCTCACTTAATGAAAGTATTGATATAATTTAATCACCTTTATTAAGAAATGTGATTCAATAAAATATGTAAATAACTATTTCAGAAATTATTAGTCAAGTATTAGATTTTTCGGTTGAAGAGTGTTTTTTAATAAATAATTAAAATAAAAATATTTAGGCAATAATTTTTATAAAATGGAGTTATTTTTTGAATTCAGAACATTGATATTAGGTTAAGGTGATTTTTGGGGATTTTTCAAAAACAAATGAATTTTTGATCAATAGTGAAAACACATTTTTTAGTTTCGGGTGTTTAATGACATCATTAAGGATGTAATAAATATGTAATCATTTTAGTCGAATTATGAATAGTAATATAAGGTATGAGGTGTCCCAAGTGGCCAATACCATGGGAAAATACCATGGGCAAGCCCATGGTTTTTCCAATACCACCGATTAGGTGTCCCTTGGCCATTAATAACTTGTCCCCTCACTTCTCATATAAATACCATGACTTTCCCTCATTCGCTTCATTTCCAAGTCCACCTCAATGATGTTCTGGTCTCCTTACCTATCAAGGAGTCCTCCCAAGGTCCCATAAATCCTCCCAAGGTCCCGACCTTCATGCTTTCAAAGTTACACTTCATGTTAGGGATCCTTTAACCCTCCATTTAAGTCATGAATTCATTTATGTTGTGTCTTATATTTTCTATCTCTTTATGTTGAGGGTATGTTATTTTATGTTCTTATTACTGTACATTTTATGTCCCAATGATGAGAGACCCTTTCAACTCTCATAAATTTATTTTCTGAATTTTTAAGTGACACCGTAAGGCTGCCAAATTTCTCGTAAATGGAATCACGTCCTCTCTTTTCTTTCATGTTTCTTTTTAATGTGGTATGTCATTCAAATTTCCATACCATGTTCTCACCTCCATGTTTTTCTATATTTATAATTTATTATAAGTTATTTATGAGTATGTTACTCTTGTACCCTCTCTTTTCATTGTTTTCTAAAACCATGTTATATAGTCGTTATGCTGCAGAAATGTTGCCTAAAAACTCCTATCTCTTTCTCTCAAAAAATTCCCTTGTTTATTTATGTGAATACCTAGACCAATTTAGTTTCTATTGGTGTTAATAAATATATAAATATGATATATTTGATTCTATAATTGACATACATATAACCCTCACTCCTTTTCTATGTGTTATAAATGATATAATGATCTTATTTGTAAGAGCATTTAAAACGTCACGATTTTGAAATGAAACCCATTTTTTTATTCTATATGGGTTATTTATAATATGTTTGAATATGATATCTATGGCTCATATGTAATTAAATAAATATTAAGGGTGCACCCTGATAAAACGCTATTGTATTGGGTAAATAATTAATCTCTAGATATGACATGTTTTACGATACCTTGGCGAATAACCTTGGAAATTTTTATGACACCATGGGGATGGACCTTGGTGATATGTTCATGAATGTCTAAATGAAATGTTATAGACACATATTCCTGTTATGATTAATGTTCTTTTCATTTTTATGTTACAATACATCCATTTCTCATAACTTTATGTTGTTATTCAGGTTCTTATTGATATCACAAGTACACTGATTCCCCTGTTTACCCTTACTGGGCCTTCTGTTCACCATTTCTTTTGATGTATGTCTCCGGGATATGAAAGTTAGTAATTTTACTTTGGAAGATCTTATGATGAAGCCTTACAAGTGGATTAGAAGAATGTTTTATGTTTTATCCATGTTTTATTGTTCATGAGTTCCAAGACACTAGACAATAATGATCCTATATGTAAAATGTAATGAAATTTTATGTAATAAAAAGGAAGGATGCCACAGTAAAGATGAATAGGATGAACTTAGCTACAACCCTCATACATTATTGGATGTTTTCCCCACCACCATTGATGAGATCAGGTTGGTATGTTTGATAATAGAAGAAGTATCAAATCTTATATTGATTATTGATGTCATTCCTCCCAAATAGAAAAGATTGACATTTCATTCATAAAGAAAAATTGATACATGTTATATTAGAATAGAAATAGATTCCTAGTTTAAATTTTTGTGTGGATTCCCATCATATCGGTGTACCAGATGACCACTGAGGATTCATGCAAGTATCCAGAAGAATAAACCCCTAAAATGCTACTAGGGTAGAATCTAAAGTTGATGAATTGATGAAATCTATAATTGATAAAGATTGTGAAGTACCCAAAATGGATTTCCAACCTCATCCCCATAAAAATCACATATTAGAGTCAACATCCACTTTATGAAAATCAAGGGAGATAACCAAAATGACGATTTCCTGATACTAATCTCACAAATTTTCATCAAAGAATCTAATGGTATCCAATCCCTTTCCATTATTGATGGGTATTGAATGTATAACCAGATCAAGATTGTTTTTAATGATGAGTAATCCACTACCTTCAGAGTGCCTCAGAGGATATTTTTATACAAGGTCATTCCCATTGGATTAAAGGAATTTGGAACTAATTACTATCATGTCATTAACAATATCTTTAAACCTCTCATGGGATGAATGAAACAATGATATATTGATGAACTATTGGTAAAATATTGATAACATTTTTATCACCCAAATGATCATTAATCAATTTTAAGAAAATTTTAGTAGCATAGTTTGATTATGAAACCTCTGAATTGATATTTCAGACTAAATTCAATGAAATTCCATGTATTTTTGGTATTCTACCATGGAATTATGGTTGAACTAGAAAATAATAGTTCAATCATTTAAATTCCTCCACCTCAGAATCAGAAAATAATTTAATAGGATCAATGGTCACATCACTTTTATTCAATATTTAATATCATACTTGGCGGGAAAGTGTCTCATTTTCACTAGGATAATAAAAGGGTGTCACATAACAATGATAAGAGGATTTATAAGAACATTTAAATATATTCTAGAAGAACTTAATAAATCCACCAATAATAATGACAAATATATAAGGAAATCCTCCCATCCTATATTTTTCCATAATGAAATGATCTCTCTATCCACTCCATGAATAAAAAATGATGCGGGAAATGAAAAATCTCTATCCTCTCTTAGTCGAATGATTCTATACACAAGAACTTGATACTCTATAGTCAAGAAATAATTCATCTTACTCATATTTATAATTAAAAATACTTTTCATTACTTACCGCATCATGAACTATATTTGGTCTGTCATATAAACCCACCAAATTATATCACATATTGTCCTTTATTAATTAAGAGTTTCTTCTTATAAGAAATTATTACATAATAGTATTTAACTGAATTCATGACACTAAAGGTGACAATAGGTCATCCATGGTCAGATTTCCTTATGGTAAATGATTCCCCAAAAAAACTCTTCTAGATAATAATAAAAAAAGAATAATTTTTCAATGAACATGACACTTCTCAAACATGGGAGGTGTATTTTAATGGGCCCTACAAAAGCTTAATGGTAAATATAATTGTAAATTAGAATCCCAATTGGGTTTTTATGGGGGTAATATTTTTTTCGTAGATAATGAGAATTTTACATATTCAATCTCATTGTTTAAATGCTACACGAATAATCATGTATAATACCAATCCTTTATAATAGTCATAGAGCTACACCTAAAACTGTAGATAGACTATCTAAAAGTCAATGGTGATCCAGGTCTTGTGATCAAATTGTTCAATGGATAGTATGAAAACAACAATTATGAATTGTCCCCACTCATCAGTATTGTTAGAGGCTTCATTTAAGAATTACCATTAAACCATTTTTTCATCACATACCTCTTTCACAGAATGATTTTACTAACGTATTGGATAATGTAGCCTTAATCCAAGCTAATTTTGGTTAGGATGAGGTAGTGTTCCCCATTACACAAAAATGTTTTGTAACACTAGTCATCATAACATGAATGGATGAATATAATCATTTCAATACTACCCCATAGAATAATGAGCTAACATCCACTCTTGGATAGATGGATCCCATAATAGATTACCTCCAAAGTGGTACTATCTCATCAGATTGAGCCAAACGAAAACAAATTTGACATCTAGTAGAAAACATTACCTACTAAGATAGGGAAAACGAGCAGAAGTACCTCTATTGTTGAGTATTCAATGGGTTCATTCTATGACCCATGATCGAAGGAGAAATTCCTCTCACTATTAAGGATGTCCATACATACTCCTATAATACTCACCTATCTTGAACCATAATTTCCCATTAAATTATGTGGCTTGATTAATACAAGATGCTGATTATAGAAGTCAATATAGAATTCACCAGGATGTGTCACACATGTCAGATTGATATAACATTTCATCCTTCATTCCTAGGAGTTACTGACACATCTAAATATTCATATCCCTTTTCGATATAGGGAATAGATGTTGTAGTTATATGACAAAAAATTATTGTTAAGTGGTTTAAGAACATCCTTAATACATCTGAATTATTTTTATAATGGGTTGAGACTATAAACCTCAATTAATTTTGGATAAATAATATCATCAACCTAAGTAAATGCAATATCATTACCATATTTGGTGTCCCACACACTATACTAATGGACAAAAGAACTAATTGTTGTTCTTCCAAGGTGAAGAAGATGTATTAGGAGTGAAAAATTGAGTACATCCCTTCATCCCACTATCATTCCATAAATAACTGGAAGATAGTATCACGACCTGACCCAACTAGGCCAGATCCATGACTCCCCAAACCCGCCTCCAATAGGCTAGGTGCTGGTGACTAGCGCCGAGTAGGATATCACAAACATGGGAGGCATTACCCTAAGGTACCTGTACATATGTTCCCACATACACCACCATGCAACAATTTAGAGATATATATAATAAAACTGAAAAGAAAATGCAAGCATACATCTATCCCAAACTACAGTGCAACAGCAGTTCAAAAAGTGAAAAACATGGGCCACCAAAAGAAAACTAAAAAGTGTCCAACCTGATTAGAAGGAGGGAAAACACTACCAAAACACCTGCCGGTATGTTCCTCAGTACAGATCTAATAAACATGTTGGTCAAACCCGCTCACTAAGCTCTACCTACTCTGGTTCCTCCTGGGACTCCGTGAAAAGGAATGTGGTCTGCACAAGACACAAACAAGTGCAGGAAAAGCCCATGCATGGGTGAGTATAACAATACTTAGTAGGTACCCCAAAAACCCAAAACAAAATAGAGCAACTAAAAGGAAACAATCCGCTCATCCCAGCCAGAGGGAACCTAGATGAGAGAGAAACTCCATCTCATGACCGTCCTCATCAAAACAAAATTATTCAGCACAAACCAGGTGTATTCCCATGTATACACCTTGTTCATCTAGATATAATCATCTCACACACCAAGCCACATGAGGTACCAACATCATCACCAGCAATGGTTCACAACAAGGAGAGCACACTCCGCAATCACAGTCATCCCAGATGACACTCGTCCGAGAGATACACTCCATCGGGTCCCACATAAACATCACATATGCTCACTCGAGAGATATCACTCCTCAGATTATATCACAGAGGAAACCATGCTGAAACAAAATAAACACCAAACTTCTTAGATAGGGGATCGCACCTAGGGTCCTCTAGAGGATACGAGAACCCACATCGGTAAACTAAGATCCCACATATAGGGGATCACTTCCAGGGTCCGCTGGTGGTTACCACAACCCAATCTGGCATTCATAGATGTCACAGATAGGGGATCACTCCCACGATCCGCTAAGGGATACCACAACCCAATCTGGCTCTCGACAGAAACACATCACTCAGATAGAGGATCTTTATCCATGTCATGATATTCACGACGATATCGAAACCCTATCTGGTACATCTTGCATTCTCGGGGATCAAACTAATGATTTCGCATCCCTACCGACACCACACACTGAGTAGGTGATCGTATAACC
The DNA here is from genome assembly GCA_963277665.1 of Viscum album. Lineage (NCBI taxonomy): Eukaryota > Viridiplantae > Streptophyta > Magnoliopsida > Santalales > Viscaceae > Viscum > Viscum album. The sequence goes on along the minus strand of OY728143.1, from coordinate 2,143,567,788 downwards.
AACGATACCAAAACCCTACTGTAATATTCACACTGAGTAGGGGATTATACACCAGACGATTCCACAACCTTATGGAGAACTGCCCACTATGTAGGGGATCATATTCACGATGATTCCACAAACCCTACAGGGCTAACCTTCTAGATAGGGGATCGCCGCCCGTGGGTAAGCAGTCACAACGATACATGTAACCCGATCTAGGGAAAAGATGTTAGAGGATCCCGCATTGGGCCCACATGAGGGATGCCACAACTCTAACAGATTAAGAAACCACTCGAGAGGATCACAAACATATACCAAGGTTGTGATGTTGTGTGAACCCTCGTAGTAATGATCCAAGGGAGTACCTTAAACCACTGCTAGTCTAAGGTTCGCTAACCCGAGTGACCCACCACAACACCCCGCCATGCACCTCCAAGGATGATACCGAGGCCGCCATCATGATCCACAAGTAAAAACACGCAGGATTGGTTGTTTAATAACCAGAGACTAGCAACCGGTGAAAAAGGCACTATTCAACATAGCTATCCAGTTTGGGGTGCACACTACAATCTAGAATATCATTAAATGGATCATAGCACTGTGATCCCCTCGGAAAAACACGCGAAATCGACTACTCGATCATCCCAAATGGACACTCGGTGAAAAAGGTACTATTCACCGAAGCCAGTCCATGTGGGGCCCACACTATGATCCCGAAACTCCTCAATTGAATCTCACCATTGCGATCGCCTCGTAAAAACAAATGGGATCGACTACTCGATCATCCAAAATGGACACCTGCTGAAAATGTCGTGTTTCCCTGTAAAATGCCAGAACCGGCCTCTTGGGGCCCACATGCTGCTCTTGGTCCCAACACCTGGAAACTATCTCAAAATGTCTACTGATACATTAGGGTCTCAATGCCACTGATGGCACGTCATTTGGACACTCTGTGCATGAGTTATGGTGGGTCAAAGATGAATAATAATGAAATATTATTTTTATTTCAACATTTCGTAGACCCGGGCCATGAACCCGACTCATAAAATTCCCAAAGTAAATCCAAAAGGACCGTCTCGACGTAAAGAACATGTAACCACAAACGGCTCACGATTTGGAATCCCGATATGCATTTTACGGTTGTTTAAGGAGCTCTCGGAATATTCTGGCCGGACCACCGCTAGCTCACCGGAAAACTGACAGGACTACTGCGCCGACCTTGCCTAACCGTCGCGCCGCCGCTCTTCCTCCCAGATTCGACTGTGCTGCCACCGCCCTCACCGGATTCTGCCATGGCCACCACCAAAACCCAGGTTTTCTACAGAAAAACTTATGGGAACCCCTAGAGGCACCCCGGTGCTCCAAAATCAGATCTGAAACATGTTTCGGAAACCTCGGGACCCGAACTATACAACCCATATGATTATTTGAAGAAATAAAATACACAAGAAGGATCTATGATTATAAAAATCAAACCCCCTACATGTTTGTAGATCGCCGAAACATCGAGTGCATAACGACATGTGCGACGTGCTGGAACTCTATATGCTGACGATCAGCGCTGAAAACAGATGTTCGGGGCTCGATTCGGGATTGAACAGAGGGAGAGAGGGATAAGGTGCACCATTCATTAAGAGAGAATGAGGGGGAGATGATTGAATTTCTTCTTTTTTTTAATTAAAAACATCATTTCATCTCCCCGCCAACCCGCCTCCGACCCGACACCTTATGTCGACTAAAACTATGTCGCACCTAGTGTATACATGGCGTTATTAATGCGACGACGACCTCAAATTTTCGATTCGAGACACCGTTCAGAAGTTATTTGAGCCGACGCTCATAAATTAAATTTTCCATTTATTTACAAAAACGCCCCTGGTGGCTTTTCTCACAGCAGGCCCATGCCCACAAAGTTTACACACTGCCTAGGGTAAAAGGCACGCTCTGAACGCAACTGTACTCTCAAATTCCCTTTTTGAGCTACCATTTAAGAGATTCTACACCCCTCCATCTGCATAGTATATAAATACTTAATATTTTTATAAAATTAATTCCGAGCACACCAGGCCTCGGAATCACACACCGTCTTCACGCCTAGCTCTGGATTTATTCATAGAAATATTCTCAAAGTCTGATCAGGCCAAAACTTGAGTCACTACATCCTCCCCACCATCAATCATTTCATCCCTGAAAATCAATAAGAACAAGGCAAGTGACAGGAATCTCAACTGTGTCTCTCACACTTGCGAGTTTTCCAACAAACACCCATTCCCACGCCCATAAGTCAGAGAGAATCATCCACCATACCTTAACACTATCTGCTTTGGGCAGCACTGACTCGCCCGCACGGGTTTAATCGCGTCATAAAAACATGTCTCGGTGGGGGAAGGATCCCTCTTCCTCATGCTTTCGAAGCACGCCGAACAACACCCACACACGGTCTTACTAACGCACTGAAAAAAAAACTCGAGACAGCAACGAAAATGAAAGAGTGCCTCTAAAAAGTGTCTATCAAACTATTAAAAAAAGTCGAAAGGACACAAGGCGCACCTCTATCCATCCGCAGAGCCTCTGGGTCAACAGTATCTAAGGCTTGCATCTGTCCTCGCCCTCATCCCCCAGCTCCCCGAGCCCAACGTGGACCACCTGGGGGTTGGGGTGGTGGAAACTAATACCGCCTAACACCTCATGTTGCTGCACTAGCTCCATCACCACGTTTTCCGCTCTAAGGATCACCTTGCTTGAGATGCTACCTCTACTAAGGTGGTCTGTCGACTGGATCCGACTCAATTGCACGATGGGTCGGACAATCTCTAGAAAGATTTCCCTGACCGTCGCAGGCGTAATACAACCTCTCATGCGACTGACCAACAATGGCCTGCAAGCCCTGAAAACCCTGAGCCTCGAATCATCCATCCTGGGGTCACCTCCAGAAAACATCGCCCACGTCCGGGCCCCTGAGTCAGTCTTCGTTTACCAGATGCTGATCCAACTAACGATGGATCAGCTTTAATGTTCCTAGCACTAAGAGGCCGGGTCTTCTCAGCTAGAAAGCACTCCACCACTAGGGCCCGCTCTAGCACTCCAACATAGGTGGGAAGACGCAAATAAACCACACATGCCTGGATATCTTGACGTAGGCCCTGCTCGAAGGTCTGATCCCTAATGAACGGGACTCAAACCATATCCATTGAGTAGAAGGACAGGTCTGTAAAACTCGATGAGTACTCCGACACATTCATGCCCTCCTGTTGAAGCTGCAAAAGCTCTTGGATCTACACTAACCTCAGCATCACCGAATAGAACTCTTCCCTGAAGAGATGCTCAAACTCTGCCCATGTGAGCATCTCCTCATTGTGGGACTGCATCACTAAAAACCACCATCTCCTGGCCGAACTATGAAGAAGGCTCGCTGCTAGGTCCACCATCTGATCTAGAGGTGTCCTCACCAGGCCGAAAACTCTGGTGATTTCTCTAAGCTTGTCATCATCTGTCTGAGGGTCTAGATCACCCCAAATCCTCATAGGTCGCTGCCTCTGGAACTTGTGTAGTGAACTCAGCCTTCAAGCAACCCCATCCTGCACTGCTGGCACAACCAGTTTCTCAACTGGTGGTGGCTCTACTAGCAGACCCCCGGGAGGTCCAGCCTCAGAACCTGTTCCCTGGTCCACAGCCTTTAGACTGGGTGGATCATCACTACCATCCAGCTACGGAACACTCGCTCCCTATAGTCGTGGATGAATCCTGGACTACATTCAAGACACACCACAGTCAAAGAGTATATCTGGTTAGCTGAATCATGGAGAGCAAGGGAAACCCAAAGACCCTGTCCTATATGATGCATGTACCATTATTTACCTCCTACTAGTGTACGAATGTACCAATTCCAAATGCAGGTTATCAGAGTCCTGGTGTATGGTTACGTCGGCCACCACACCAACACTGGTTTCCTTGGTTTGAAAGCTAAACTCGAAACATCATAACACTAGTGCTATACAATGCAAACCAAACTCACAGCTAGACCACCTACACTCAGAGATCCCAAAGGTCGAACCTCCTGTGATACCACTCTGTCATGACCCGACCCAATAGGGATCAAGCCGTGACTCCCCAAGCCCACCTCCAATAGTCTATGGGATGGCCACTTGCACCGAGTAGGCTATCATGAACATGGGATGCATTAGCCTAAGGTACATATACAGACACACCCACATACACCTCCATGTAATAGTGCATAGATATATATAAAAAAACTGAAAATAAAATGCATGAATACATCTATCCCAAACCAGAGTGCAACAATAGTACAAAAAAGTCAAAATAGGGCCCACCAAAATAAAACTATTGAGTGTCCAGCCTACTTAGAAGGAGGGAAAACACTACCAAAACACATGCCAGTAAGCTCCTCAGCACAGCTCCAGTAAACACCCCAGTCAAACTCACTCACTATGCTCTGCCTACTCCGGGTCCTCCTAGGACTCCTTCGAAAGGCATGTGGTTTACACAAGAAACAAACATGTGCGGGAAAATCCCTTGTAGGGGTGAGTATAACATTACTTAGTAGGCACCCCAAAACCCCAAAACAAAACAGAGAAACTGAAAGAAAAAAAGTATGATCATCCTAGCCAGTGGGATCCCAGATGAGAGAGAAACTCCACCTCATGACCATCATTAGCTAAACAAAATTAGTCTGCTCAAAATTGGTGTATTCCCATACATACATCTTGTTCATCCAGATATAATCAGCTCACGCACAAAGCCACATGAGGTACCAACCTCATCACCTGCAACGGTTCACAACCAGGAGAGCACACTCCACAATCACTATCATCCCAGATGACACTTGTCTAAGAGATACACTCCATCGGGTCCCACACAAACATCACAGACGCTCACTAGAGAGATCTCACTCCTCGGATGTCGTCAATGAGTACACCTTGCTGAAACAACATAAACACCAAACTTATTGGATAGGCATTTCTCCTAGGGTTCGCTTGTGGATACCAGAACCCATCGCAGTATACGATGATCTCACAGATAAGGGATCACTCCTTGTGTCCACTGGGGGAAACCATATCCCGATATGGAATTCATAGATCTGACTGATAGGGGATTACTCTCAAGATCAGCTGGGGGATCCAACAACCCGATCTGGCGCTCGATAGAAACACATCACTCAGATAGAGTATCGTCATCTATGTCACGACAGTCACAATGATACTAAAACCCTATATGGTACATCTCGCACTATAGGGGATTGAACTGACGATGTCGTAACCCTACCAACACCACACGTTGAGTAGGGTATCATATAACCAACGATACTGCAACCCTACTATAATCTTCATGGTGAGTAGGGGATCATATACCTGATAATTCCACAACCCTACTGAGCATGTCCCACTGTGTAGGTGATCATATTATTGAAGATGCCAAAAACCCTACATGGCTAACCTGCAAGATAGGGGATCGCCGCCCGTGGATAATCGGTCACAGCTATACCAGGAACCCAATCTAGGGAAACGATGTTAGAGGATCCCACACCAGGCCCACCGGAGGGATTCCACAACTCTATGAGATTAAACATACCATCTAGAGGATCAAAAACCTATACCAAGGTTGTGATGTTGTGCGAACCATTGTAGGAACAAACCAACGGAGAACCCTCAAGCACTGCTGGTCCAAAGTCACTAACTCGAGTGACCCACCACAACACCACACTGCGAACCTCCAAGGCTGATATCAAGGCCACCATCGCGATCCATGTGAAAAAACACGCAGGATAGGCTGTTTACTCACCCGAAACGGACACCGAGTGAAAAAGGTATTATTCACTATACCTAGCCCATGTGAGGCCCACACTACGATACTGAATCTCATCAAGTAGATCATACCACTGCGATTCCCTCAGAAAAACATGCGGAATCGACTACTTGATCATCCCTAATAGACACCCGGTGAAAAAAGTACTATTCACCAATGCCAGCCCAGGTGGGTCCCACACTATGAATCCGAAACTCCTCAAGCAGATCACACTGCTGCGATCCCCTCAGAAAAACACACAGGATCGACTACTCGATCGTCCAAAATGGACACCCTGTGAAAAAGTCATGATTTTTTGTTGAGGAGAGATCGTGGGTCGAAGCTGAATAATAATAAAATATTATTATTATTTGAACGTTTTATCGCCTCAGTCCACGAACCCAACTCATAAAATTCCCAAAGTAAACCCAAAAGATCCAACTCGATGTAAGGAACACGTCTCTGCAAATGACTCGCAATTTGGACTCCCTATATGCATTTTATGGGGGTTTAAAGAGCTCCCCGAATATTCTGGCAGGACAACCGCTGGCTCGCCGGAAAACTAACCGGAACACTGCACCGACCATGTCGGGCTGCCGTGCTGATGCGCCGCCTTCCAGATTCCACCGCGCCGCCGCCGCCCTTGCAGGATTCTGCCATGGCCACTGCCGGAATCAAGGTTTTCCGCCGGAAAACTTGCGGGAACCCCTAGGAACACCCCGGTGTTCCAAAACCATATCCGAAATATATTTCGTAAACCTCTGGACCCGAACTATACACCCAAAATGACGATTTGAAGAAAAAAACACTAAAATGGGGTACGAGACTATAAACCTCAAACCGCCTAACTGTTGGCAGATTGCAGAAGCTTCAGATGTAGAACGACTCCTGGAATGTGCAGGAGCTCGATCTGTAGATGATCAGGGCTCGATTCGGCGAAGAAAGGAGGGAGAGGGGGCGAGGGTGCATCGTGCGTTAAGGGAGAATGGGGGGGTATTGATTTTATTCTTTTTTTAATTAAAAACTTCATTTCATCTCCCTGCCAACCCACATCTGACCCGGCACCTGACACCGACTAAAATTATGTCGCCCCTAGGGTAAACACGATGTTCTAAATGCAACGACAACTTTAGATTTTTTATATGAGACTCCATTCAGAAGTTATTCAAGCCGAGGCTAGTAAATTAACTTTTCCATTTATTTACAAAAATTCCCCTGGTTTCTTTTATCACAGCAGTCCTGCGCCCGCAAAGTTTACACCCTACTGAGGGTAAAAGGCACGCTCCAGAAGAAACCTTGCCCTCATATTTCCATTCCGAGCTACCGTTTAGGAGATATCACACCCCCTCCATGTTAATAGTATAAAAATACTTAAGATTTTTATAAAATTAATTCTGGGCACACCGAGCCTCAGAATCACATGTCGTCTTCGCATCTAGCTATGGATTTATTCATAGGATTCTTCCAATGTCTAGCAGGGCCAAAACCTAAGTCGCTAAAGACAGAATACTTGAAAAAGTATCTATCATATATACTACACAACATGGTGAACAAATACAAGAGTTCAGGGATGGATAAGATCATGCATGTCTTATGGGCCTACTATACCACCACATAAACTTCCACACAAGAGAACATATATTCACTTATTTATGAAAAAAATAAATTACAAAAAAATTATTGTCTAGTTAACTTCACTCGAAATAGATATGTAGTGAAAAATAAGATGAATAAAAATTATATAAGAAGTTGGATGAGTTATAATGACTCAATGAGAAAAAGTTTTTTATGATTCACTACATTGATGTTTGTCAGAATCACGTTGCAGGATCCTTCACCAAAAAATATCAAATCATTGAATTCATCCAAGGAGAATTGGTGTTGTATTTACAAACAATAATGATAGTAGATAATAATCCCCAAAATCTAAAACCCAAGGGTTATGGGCCTGAAATTATATATAAATACAATTATGATGGTTCATACTCACGGCCCATGATAAATGAGGAACACATTCCCCCACCCCAATATAAACATTATTATGAAATTGTTTGTATAGAAACCAATATGAGAAAAATCAATGGAATCAATACTTTAAACTATATATTATTCTACATCCTTACAAAAAAAAATTTAAACTCTATGGAACACATCCTGGTCATATGGTTTTAAATTTCATGACATGGGGTGACATTGTGGGGCCTACCTTCTTTTTTATGCATGTGAAATAATTATAGGTTTTTAGTGTAGTAGTTTACTATCTCGCACACTATTTTCCAAAAAACCTTACATGATTGAAAATTGATCCTATTTTATTCTTGAATCAATGTTTTTGGGTTGTTAGTGATAGAAACTATTATTAGATGGGGGTCGAAGTGCTATTTCAAATATTTGATTTATAGTAAGGTCAAATTTCTTTGAATGAATTATAGTGGTTATAAAGTTTAAGGGAACCATGATTAATTATGCTTCGAATCACAAATATCATTGTACACTACACAACCTCATATAATCATTTAAAATATTGGAAGACACTAATAACCTTACATCATAAAATGGGAGAACCTTATTATAGACACTTTGATTTATGGAAACTCTTAGGAAAAAACTGATCTATTTATAAGAGTCCAACAAAGTATGTTTACCTGTATTTTGATTGGGATTCAGAGACCTAGATTATATTATAGTACTTTAATAACTAGAATAAGAAATAATATATTTTTATTGGGAAATAATAAACTATAATTAATGAAACAAAATCATAAAGATAAAATTATGTGAATTAAATAACAATTAAGTACGTCCATAGACTATGTGAAATGGTGATGTTTTTGAAGCTTATAGATTGTTGATTAATTGAATGGACCAATGTTGATGTATATTTCCATTAGTTAACAATACAATATTACATATGAAATAAATTATTTTGAACTATTATATGAAGAAAAAATGATTAATTTTTATCACAAAACATTTTTCGAATGATCTGCACTAGTATTTATTTTATTCATTAAAGATATCTCTAGGATTATTAATTTTTTTGTAACATACCCATTATTGTATCCACTAAACTTTTCTTCTGGTTAGGTCACCACATGACACAATTTTACCACCCGGTACACCAAGGGTTTTTGACTAGTGGCGAGGTTCTAAATAAGCCACATGGGGAGACAATTCCTTCTTTACCGGAGTTATCAACATAAGACAACAAAATTAATAGTAGAAACAATATGAAATAACCAAATAACATGCATATGAAATATCTCTAAATATTGGGTACAAATTGTAGACAACAATTAATATTCTATGTCATAAAAATCTGGTGTAAGTGACCAAAACCCAAAATAAATAATAATAGTGGAATTACCTAACAGTCCTCACCCAATTTTGGGATCTCTTACATGAATATCACAAGCCTAAATCAACTCCCAGGAATATGGAATTTTCCCTTTTCCTAAACTACATGTATGATGTCTACTCTAGTACCTAATTGTGCCTGAGAAGAGTGTGAGTACAACTCAGTAGTCCACCACTAATAGTTTCTACAACATATCCAGTTGAATAAATAGTTCATGAAAGTGATAATCAAAAGGAAAGGAGAATATCAAAATATCAGGTACAATTTTTTTAAAACCATTACTTTATCAATTTCTACCATTATTTACAATTCCATTAATCAAACTATATTCATAAATTAATTAAATTCTCCTTACATGTTAAATTGGCTAGGAATATTCATCAATATCAATGCCTAAAACGAGTAAGTCAATCTCCTTATATCACCAGTGATAAAAAAACCATCAGATATTCAACACAGTAAAATTGAATCAGTGGCCTATGTGGTCTCATAAAATGCAACAATTATGGTAATATAAGTCTATCCCATTCTATAACACATGCATTGTGGGTAGGAATTAGATCCTCATTCTTACTCGACCCATGGAAATAGAGACTCAAGATAATACCCCACACAAAGAATCCATGTTCACTTACTTATTTATCAATACACCACACACATAAAACATTATAACCAAAAAACCAATACCAATGGAAATCATAAACCATAATAAAAAACATAGGAATAAATATCATTCCATTTCTCATTAACACATTTACCATATATAAAAATTTTCCTTTAATGTTGATTACCATTTCCTATGCCTAAATCCTGGAGATTTTTAACAAGTCCCCAACATTAAGACATTTTAAAAATCCAACCATTCCCATATGATAATTCACTTAACATATTCATCATTTCCATGTATTAGTTCACTTATGGATTTCAAGTGAGAAACACAATTTATTTGGCGCATTCCCATTAATCTCATTTAATCTATTTTCATGACAATCCAATAAATACCATGGCCATTATACACTAATATACAAAAGGTTATTTATTAAATTTTTAATTATCCCATTAACCAATTTACATTCTTGTCATGGGATATGCTTAATCACAAGCTCATTTCAGACTTAATGTTTCTATTAGTCACGTTGAATAAGGTCGACACACCCCCAGGGTGCCCCTAAATCGGTCAAGTCATGCTACATTCATCTTATGGGGATCATTATGGTTCCATATTCCTTTAAGAAAACCACTTTAACAAAACCCACTATCAACACCAAGAAAACAATAAAGGGAATACAAGAAGAGAACCACATATTCATATATATATATATATATATCATGATATATAACTTGTAGACCACCTACATTGAATCTAATGTCAAAAACACTCTCAAACATGTCCTTATATATAGATTCAATAACTTAATAAATCTAAATCCATTTTACCTCTAAAAAAAATAGGGTTTCAGAGGTTCAAAATAATATGGAATAATCCGGAAACCCTAATCGAGAAAAGAGAAGAAAGTGGGAGATTATACTCACCTAGATCTTTGATTCCCAACCAACTTCCATCCAAATAAAAAATTAAATGAAGTATATTGATTCCTTGGAATATTGGGATATTTACGTTCATACCTAGGTATTAGAGGAGGATAAATGGGTGGAAAATAGAATTATACACAAAACTCCCAAAGTGGAAATTTTATAAAATATTCAACTTTTAAATGGGTGCATGATTTACCAGAATAGTTTCCAAAACCATGCAAAAACGATGCACATGACACTATATAAGGGGAGAAGATTTACACTGTTACCTGTAGATGTATTCATAGTTTCCAAACTATGTTCCAACCATGTGTAATTAAACTATCTAAATGCATGTGATTTCACTTTCCCCTCACACGGTTTTCACTAACCATGCACAAATAGTGATGCATGACAAAAAGAAACTTTTTCCTTCCCTTTCAAGTCTAGAATTCCTAGAACACTCCAAATACTCATGATGAACATGTAAAAAGTTTATTTATAAAAATCGAATAGACATAAAATATAACTTTAATATCAACGTACCTTAAGAATATCTGGGAGCTTACAACCTCCCAACCTTAAAATGGCACATCCTCGAGTAGAGATCCCATTCATCACTGAGCTTATGAGGTGATTTTTTTGGGCCATTGATCACTCATATATGAATCTCACACTTATGTTACTTAATTAACATTATCATTCTTACAAAGAACACAAACTAAAGGTACAACCAATCCCCATAAGACTTTCTCACTAAGGTCCATGATATGAACTAAATGTTCTTATTAGGACGCATCAACCACAAGCTCTACATACTCAACATTAACCACATGAGATGGATCACGGTGATACTACCAAAGCTATGAAATATGAAATGAATCATGTATCCCACTATACCACAATACAAGATCCAATCGGTAATCCATCAGTCTCATCCTCTCACCAATCTCAAATGGCCCCACATACCTAGGGGCTAACATACCCTTTTTTTAAATTATATGATGAAAAAAACTTGTTGACTCTTGAAGCAACATGCTATCACCCACCACAAAATCAATTGGTCTACACCACCGATCTTCAACACTATTCTACTTTAATGTTTTGTAAACCGACTAGCAGTGAAAAACAACACACATATTCGACCCATATTCAGTACCAAATATTTAAATATCACTAAAAAAAGATGTACGTGTGATTTTTATATTCGGTATACACCGTGGGCCACTCTCCTAAAATGTAATGCCTCTAGAACATTAATTCAAAAACAACATCATCCAATTAAAGGTCACGAGTAGGAAAATTTTCTTCACAAGGTTTCAACTGTCTAGACCCATAACATAAAACCTTATTTACCATCATCAACACAACCACATGTCCAACGTGAGATTCATCATAGAATAATGTGTACCTATTATATAGATTGGACATGATTAGGATCAGTGAGGCCATTAACCCCTTATTCAACTCATGAAAAGAATTCCTGCATGCCTTAGACCATTCAGGATTAACTCTCTTCTGGGTAAAGCATGAAGGTGGAACTGCCAAATGGGATAAATCACTAATGAATCTTCAATAATAACCAGTTAATCCAAAAAAATTCCGAAAAACAAAAACTTTCTGGGGAATCTCCCAAGACACCACATCCTACACTTTCTCTAGATCAATTGACACACCTACCTCAAATATGATCTATCCTAATAAATACATTTCTCACTCCAAAATTGCCATTTTAAAATATTGGATTATGGAATATGATCTCTTAGAATACTGAAGACGTTGTCAAGATGTTTAGCATGATAATAATGTATTTTAGAGTAGATAATAATGTAATAAAAAAAACTAAAAACATATCTAGATATGTGTGATTGAATCAATTCATTATTTCTGTGAACACTATTAACTCATTTATTAACTTGAGTTACATCACTACCAAATCATAAAAACTAATCCTACTCTTGAAAACAGTATGCAGTATGTATGATGGTCTCAACAATAGCTGGTGATACCTCTGTTTCAGATTTATCATAGAGAACACTAAATAACCTCTCAACCATTCAAATACATAATCTATTCTATAGAGAGGGTATTACTTGTTAACCATCATTTGATTCAACTTAATATAATCTACAGAAAGCCTCAAAGATTTTTCATACTTTATACCAAATATTATTAGAGAACTCCAAGGTGACATGATATAAAAAATGAATCATTTTATCTCCAACTCCACTAACTTTTCCATAAGCCCTTGAGTTCTGGTGGTGCCATTATATACGGAGGAATGGAAACTAAATCCTCTATCATAACAAACTCTATCATAAGATCAACATCCCTCTAGTGTGGAACTTCCATGAAAACCATAGGAAACACATCCTGAAATAGATCTACCACAGGAGGAATTCCATAATGCTAAACTATTCCCTCATCTAGCACAGGGAAAGCCACTTGGGCTATGAGTTATCTCAACAATTAGAAATGAATCCCCATATAGCTTATTCAAACATCCCACTCACCTTGATTGGAATACATGTCTACCCCAAGAGACATGAATGTTACTTGATGATGGTGACATATTGTGTGGGTCTAGTACAACATTAGAAAATCCATTCCCAGAATTAAGTCAAAACCTAACATATCTTGAATGAAAAAGTCTTGTAGAAAATTTTCCCTACAATACACTATATCACAACCCTAAATTGTATGATATCCTTATCTCAAACCCCCGACAGAGTATCAATTGACAAAACCTCACACATATGTTCAATGTTTAATCACAGAAAAACCAGGAACTGGGCAGAAATAAAAGAATTTGTGGAACATGTGTCAAATAATTCACTATAGAGAGAGGAATACACAATAATCATACCTCAAACTATATATGGTCTAGCCTCAAGACCTCCAGGTTCTTTCTAAAATGTGTAAATATAGCCTTCCCCTTTTCCCTGGGCTCCATTTTGGATTCTTGGAACTACACTACCCTACTGATATGGGCTCTCTTTTCCCGGAGTACCAAGTCCACCTCCTCAACTAGTAAGACCAGTCAAGCTCCAACTACGAACATGATATGGGGTAACAGACCCCTTTCCCACACTTAGAACCTACATCAATCCTTTATCCATTCCTAATATTTGAGGGATCCTTTAGAACCTCTATACATACTCCAATATTAATCACACTCACCACACAAATGGTGGTCATGGACACTAGCCATGCATGTTCCCCATCCCACCACACTGATAATAGAACACATGATCTCCACCCTCATAGGTTGACCCCACATATGATTTATCTATGAACATCCATCATGGCTGAAACTCCAAAAGATATTCTTCTTACCCTTAGAAGCCACACCACTCACCCATCAAATAGGTAAAAAAAATCTACTATGTGATTCCCCCTTCAGGTTCCCTTGTTAAAATAGTTCTTTATCCACTACCTCTACAAACCTGTTCAAATAGAAAATATTCACATGAGACTTGATCTCATGTCTTATCCTATCCCATAAATGTTTATCTACAACTATCTCATTTCCTACCAAAATTTTAATAAATAAACAAAAATCAGGGAAATAGCTAGCGTAATCCATCACCAACATTTTACCATGGGCCAAACTCATAAAATATGCAGCCTTCTCATTCCTCAAAGTATCTAGATATAAATTCTCTATAAAAAATTCTTGTAAATATCTCAATAAAATTTATTTCTCTTGTTTGGTCTATACCATGGAATCCAACCAATTCTTTGATTATCTTCTCAATATATATGTCAAAAATATTAATCTCTAATTGGAATGAGTCTCGAAAGGGTCAAGACTCATCTGGATGGACTTTAATCAAAACTCAGCTTCTTATGGCCCACCCTCTCTAGTAAATGTTGGAGGGTTCAATAGCTAAAATTCCTTGGTCAGGTCAAACAAGCTCATCCCAACATCCCTTGGGTCATGATTCATAATTTGTATGATGCGATCATGGTTCTCATATAACATCTCCTATCGGTTTTCCTGGATCACCACGTTCTCTTATTCTACTATTGGAGGAGTGTTTTGGGAAAAATACTTTTGTTTCCATATTGGAATAGATCTTAATGGTATCATTTCTATACAATTTCAAACATGATCTTTGGAACTCATAGATTGATTTTTTACAATTTTATAATATAAGTCACTCTTATTTCCATAAACAACTCATCCACATACACTATCCCAATGTCGTCAAACACATTACAAATTCTGCCCTCAACCATCCCTATTGTGATTCATGGATAACATTGTAAACTAACTAAAAAGGTTATAAATTTTATATTAGACATTTTTGAGAAACATTTCCACACATTCAACATATACCTTTCTTCTTAGGCACATTTCCCATCTCATAACTTGTAATAGATGACATTTTCAACTCACTTTGAACCCTTAGTTATGTATGATTATTTAACCATTATATAACATTTTCCCCATTTTCATAATTTTTTTAGACACCATTTTTCATCAAATTTCCAATGATATAAATTGAATCCAACATTTTATACCACACTCACCCATCCGATTTGTCCCTATCATGATACATGTCACTTAAATATATAGGTGCCTAAAATGATGTTTGATTGCATAATTTCATTCCATTGGGGTCATGTGAAAAAAAACCATAAACTCGTCACATCATACAATAATTGTATAACCCAATAGTGAATTATCATTAAATGTAACTTCAAAAAACAAGAAACAAATTCATTACCTATGTACATGTGTTTTCTTTCGTACATCAGTTGGCTACTCCCAAGCATAAGCTTATTGAAAATGACTAAAACATCGTAATATACATCCTATCATCCAAAATATAATGTGAATTGAAATTTAATGATCTAATCCCACTTTTTAATGTCCCCTTCCTAGGATCCACTAAAAAGTTCCTTGGGTCGGGTCTCAACATGAACTCAAGTGCACATCCCAGTATTCCAAATGTTGATTACTAGTAGCAAGGGATTAAATAAGCACGTTGGGAGACTATATCTTCTTTACTAGTGGCTTTCATATCAGAAAAAATAGTGGAAAAATATGCAATAACCAATGTACATGCATAAGAAATATCCCCAGTTGTTGGGTATAAAACATATCAAACAATATATATTCTATGTAATAATAATAAGTTCCATGTAAAAAAACCCAAAATAAATAAAAATAGTAGAATTCCACAATGGTCCTTAGCCATGTCCGGAACATCTTCCATGAACATCAAAATCCCTAATCAACTCCAAAGAATAAGGCCTTTTCTAATTTCCTGACTTGCAAGCACTATGTGTACTTGGGCACCCAATGGTACTCGGGCATGGTGAGAGTACAACTCAGTAGGACACCACCAATTAAGTCTTAAAAATATCTATTTTAACAAATAGTGCATTCAAGTTTTAATCAATAGACATGGTTAATAATGAAAAATCACAAACCATTAGTCAAAAACCTTTAATATATCCATTTCTACCACTATTTTCAATTCCTTTAATTATACCATATCTATCATGTCAATCATTTCTCATGAGATGTTCAATAGGATAGGTATATTCATCAGTCAAAATTATTAATCAATGCTAGTCAAGTTCCCTATTTCAATAGAAATAAATTCATCATCACATATGAAATACACTCACCTTGATGCCTTGGTTCAGGTAGTCTCATAAAAGGAAACCATTGGGGGGGTGGAACTCTGTACCCTTCCAAAACCCATGCATTTTTTGGTGGAGTTTAGAGCATCTGTCTAACTAGACCTATGGGTGTACATCCTCATGTCAATACCCCACACTAAAAAAAATGTCCACATTTCTATTTATCCATTCATCACACACATACCATATCACAACCAATACAACCAATACCAATGGAACATATATACTAGAATAATCAATTTTGGAAACAAAATCATTTCATAACCCATTAACCCAAATATCATTTGTAAAATTTATCCCTTTAGCCCTATTCCAGTTTCTAATGCATAACTAACTATGAATTTTCACTAGTCCCCTACAATAACCAATTTTACATATCCAACAATTCCCACATGTTAGATAACTTATCATGTTCATCATTTCCATTTATTATCCCACTTATGCATCTCAAGTACAAAACGCAATTCATTTGGAACATTCACATTAATCCCATTTGACCCATTTTCATGCCAAGAAAAACAATAGCTTGTACATTAGAAACAATAATCTTTATTCCATTATTAATCATCACATTAACCAATTTACATTTTTTTCATGGTATCTATGTAATCCCAATTCAATTTTACACTTAAGGTTTATGTTATCCATGTTTGAGAAGGTCAGTTTATCCCATAGGTGGCCCTAAATCATTTAATTCATCATCCATTTATCCCATGGGAATAATGAAGAGTTCAATTTTTCATTTAGGCACCCACATTAACAAAACTCACTAACTAAAAAAATAACATAACACGGTGAATCCAAAAACATAAGCTCAAATTCGTGTATCTGTATAAAATGATGACATAAAAATTGTATACACCTACCTCGAATATAACATTGAAAACACTTCAAATGGAAGCCTTATATTGATATTAAATTACTTCTCTAATATCAAACCTAATATCCATCAAATTAAAGGGTTTTAGAGCATTAAAAGAAGATGGATGAAATTTGAAACCCTAATTCAGAATAGAAAAGCAAGAGGAAGATTAGACTCACACAGATTGTTGATTCTCAACCAATGATGATCCAAATAGTTTATAAATGAAAGATATAGATATCTTGGATTCTTGGGAGGTTTCAGTTCATCAATAAGTATTATAGATGGAGAAAGTGGAGGAATGTTTTGTGAGCCTTAAAAATTTAGAACTAGATATTTTTTTTAAATTTTAATCTTTTAAAGGTGTGTATGGTTTAACTACATGGTTTACCAAAATATCCACGAACTATCAAGAAGATATTGTATAAGGGGATTTGGGTCACAAAATTACATGGGGATCTTTGCATGGTTTATAGATGACATGCCATCCATTTATAAGGAAATTGTCTCAAGACACATGGTTATTCCTTCCCCTCACACTATTTTCACTAACAATCCGAAATTCATGTGGAATGACCAAAAAGCTCTTTTATTCCTTATATTTTTTGTCCCAAATCCCTAGAACACCTTATGCCAGATCGTGAACTCAGAAAAAATTTATATAGAAAATTTAAAGAGTCTTAAACCAAAAAATATGCAATAACTACCATGATAATTCTGGATCCACACAATGATCCTCTAGGATTCTGTCCCAATATAATATCTTCATAGAACATTTTAGTGTTTTATACTAAAATAGTATGACCATTACATTCTTTTGTTCTTGTCATGATGAAAAAATAGTACAATCAAGCATTATATTTCATTATGAAATACTAAAATATAACATCTAATATTTTAAGAAAATCAAAAAAAATGTACTAATAATTTCTACAGATTAGAATTTAGAATAAAAAATAAATCACATAAAAATATAATGGATTATAAAGCTAGTAAAAACTATATTAAAATATATCATCACATGAGTTTCAATATGAATGTATAATTTAATATTAAATAATTTTACT
Source organism: Viscum album (assembly GCA_963277665.1). NCBI lineage: Eukaryota > Viridiplantae > Streptophyta > Magnoliopsida > Santalales > Viscaceae > Viscum > Viscum album. Next base: position 2,143,549,544 of record OY728143.1, on the reverse strand, counting down.
GTTATTTATTTACATTCTTATAACTATATTTCTATAAAAAATAATAAAACATCTAAAAAAGTAATTAATTTAACTGAATAAATTAAAATTAAAAAAATTAAAAAAAATTAAGCTAATGGTGGCCTAAAAACTCTTATGGTTAATTGAAGTACCATTGGAGTCAAATATTGGAAATACCAATAGATGTGGAATATTATAAAAATACAGAAAGATGATATCAGTGGCGTGATTATTCTACCACTGGAAATTCTATGTGAGGGATTATTTTTTATCATTCTGAAAATAGAGAAAAATGGATTATTTTAGATACCAATAAAATAATTGAGTGGTAGATTTCCAACATAGAAAAAACAGAGCAAATTCTACAATTTCACATAAAATAAAAAATATATAAAAACCTTCCAAAACAAACGCAGTTCAATTACACTATCCAAATAATTTACTTAGGAGAAGTAGTAAAATATTTACTATTTTTTGATTTCTAAAGGTAAAAGATTCTTTCCATTGGAGGTGTAAAACAATTGAAAAATATTTTAAAGGTGAATACAAACTGAAACTGCAATTGAGAAAGAGGTGAAAACAGAATAACATATTTAATCAAGACACAAAAATCATGAACTACCAATGAATTAGAATATGGGATACTATAACACTACTACCAAATAATTTTGAATGTTTTACCATTGGATATCCAACTGTAGAAAAACAGAGATTCTTCCAGTGGATAATAAATATGATACCATTAGATTAAAATGGTTGAAAAATAGAGAGGCTACCACTATAAGAAATAATAATATGATGGATTCCAATAAAATGAATTATATAATGGTTTCATGTTTACTACTAGTGGAAAATGTAACCGCCATTGTGAAATAGATACCAAGTGGGAAAAAATTTCACTTTTGAAGACTAATTTTACATCCATCACATGAGAAACTAGTTATTGATGAATAGTGAACTATTATTAATTGAAAAAATACATAAAAAAATGTGAGACCTTAGAAGATGTAACACCCTAAGGTTTTTTGAAATATTTTTTTTTCATATCAATTTTATCTTTTTGATATTTTTCATTTCACAAAAAACTAAAAATAGTGTTTTATATTATTCATCTATGTTTAGAACTTGTAATATAGAACACCAAGTATGGTGTACTAAATGAAACATAATTTTTTACATGCTCTATAATAAATTTTGAGGATATCATACATTACATGAAATATTTTACTTCCCCGATGGCTTCCATAACATACAAGACTGGGTGCTACCAAACTATAATATATTTTTGAAAATATTATTATTTAACATCATACGTTATAAACAAGACTTTAACTTGATGGTTAGGAATATTATTAACTAAATTATGAAAATAAATTTTTCATTTCATTAGTTTGAAATGAATTATAAATGAATATAATAACCAATTTAATTTAAATGGAAATGTTTTATCGAAAACTATTTTTATGCTCATAATGTTATTTTATCCTAATAAATTGAATTTATTATAATTAGTGAGTGATATTAATGTAACATATATATTATATATCTGATATAAATGTTTTATATCCATCCAATATATTTTATAAGTTTATGATATGAACAAACCCAATTTCACACATAAATCCCAATATTTTTATTAAGGAAATTTTACAACCTTTTAATGGAGAATAAATTTTAAATAAAATTTTGGGAACATTTATAAATATTAAATGTAGTATTTTTAATATTTTAATTAATAACATAAAAAATTCAGTTAGGGTGACTTTTTGATAATTTTCATTCAAGTTTCACATTTTTATGAATAGAAAAAATTGCACAATTTCTATTCCAAACACCTTTTTATATAATTTATTTATATTGTTAAACTATATTTTTAATTGGTTCTGAATTTAATTTAATTGTATTTTTACCATGTAATCAAATTTATGACATTGGAATAAATTTAACGTTGAAATTTTAAATAAAAACATAGAAAAGAATTGGAAGTTTTTACATTAAAACATGACATTGTAATTATGTATTCAAGGTTATATTTAAATTAATTTGTTTCACTACTTTGATTAGAATTTGAAAAAATTGATTAAATATTTGGAATTAGAAGAATTAATAATTTCAATTATGTTAAAAATATCTATTTACAAAAATATTTTTGAAAGTAATTGTAATTAATTATAATGATTAAAGAAAAAATAAGGCTAACAGGGGAATAATCTTTAAACACAATGGCCCAAATGACATATCCTCTTGAAAAAAATAATTTGAATTTAAATTCATCACCCCATAACCTTCCATTCATGATTTTGTTTAGTTTTTAATTACTTTTTATAAGAACCACAATCTTTTTTTCTGTTATGGATCTTGTTATCTAGAGTTTTTGAGGAAAAGTGGATTTTTTTGGAAATTTAAGGATTACATGCTGTATACATGAGAGTACATGCTGTGCACTAGGTTTCCAAGGGTATCCGTGTGTTGGATTTGTAATGGCTGATACATGGATATTCGGGGTCATATAGTAGACTGCTAATTTTGTGGGCCGGTTTAGGAGAACACACGACATATTCAATAATAGTACATGTTGGTATCTTTTTTTATTTCATTAAATGGACCGGGGTCATGTCTAATGCTGAGAAACACCTTCTTCTAGAATTGTCTTTTCTATGAGTGATGGGAACTACCAAATCATATCACAGCCACCGATCAATCGTCTGTTCTCTAAATCAAACTATGTCTATTGTGTTGGAATCACCTTGGTGAGTTATTAATTCATCTAGGGCCTCTCTTCTTGATTTATCATCTTTCATGAGTTATTAGAGGATGAAAATTTCTATTATTTTTATAGTTCTATGATATTCGTGGTCAATTCAATGGATTTGATTCAACTATATCGGTCATACAACGTCGAGGTAGGCGGTTTGTGCCTTTTCGTAGTTGTCTTTTGATTGTATGTACAAAAAGTGCAGAATATCTTAATTTAGGGGATTGTGTGTTTTGGAAATTTAACCCTGTTGATTCCTTCTATGGTTTCCGTTACTCCGTAATGGGTCATGATTACAAAAAAGGTTTATTTCCTTATTATGGATGTTTTTTCATGTGTTTTTTTGTATTGACTGTTGGGTCGAGAACTGCCTGTTAGGATGCATTATTTCCATGCCTAGTGCTATTATGAAGAAGTCTGTTTGATATGAGCTTATTTAAATATACATGATAGTTGCATGGCCTTGTAGAAGTAAAGATTACTTTGGATGTTAGATATCATTTGTGCAGGATTTTTAATACACACAGATATGGGAACCTGGTGTAGTGAGACAATTAGGGGAATTGATATTGGGGGATTCCCCATAGATTTTGTTATACTTTTCATGTTGTGAGACCATAGGGGTATTGATGTTGAGTGACCCCTCATAGTGTCTATAGTTTATCATTACGAGACCACATGGGGAATTGAAATTGATTTCTTCCTCAGATAGTTTAAATTTTATCATTAAATAACCACATGAGGATTTAACAGTGAGTGATTTCCCAGAGAGTCTTTATTTTCCTAAGACTAAATGGATTAGACTGTGTGAGCTATCCTAGTCAGGTGTTATATCATTATAGTTAAAATATTATTTGAACTGGAGGGGTTATGCTATGAGAACATTCCCAGAGGGTTGTTGTTGAATGATTGGTTGAGTAATTGAAAAATGTAAATAAATATAGTTGAAACTATAGAATTGTTTACTTTTGAATACTCAATTTTTATTACATCATTTTGCATTTTACTTACTATATATTCACTAAAATTTAAGAACAAACCATGGGTGTTTTATTAATAGGATTCATATCACACTCTATTTGGGTTATTCTTTTGGGCCCAAACAGATTATATTGTTACATGTATAGATAAAGGAAAGGTCCCTTATACTTCAAGAGCTTGATTTCTTTGGAGATGGAGAGCATGGGACCAAGTAGAGGCTTGTAATGCTCCAAGAGTTTACTTTATTTCTTTCGTACATAATTTTAGGACTGTATTCCCATATTTTAATTTTATTGGATGCATTCCAAGACATATGTGACATGAATCATTCATATTTGTGATATAGTTGGTTATTTACATAAATCTTCCATTTCATGATTATTTTATGGCATTATTGCTTCCACTTTTCTATATAATTATTAATCTATTATCTTACTCTTCCAATGAAGGCATAGTTTCCCCTACATCCACACCCAAGTTCTTCACTTCTACTAATCAGCCTCTAGAGTTTGTGGAAATGTGCTTGAGGCCATGTGACCAATTGGTTATGGGGCACCATTGGGCAACAACTGAAACTAGGACGTTACAAAATGTTATCTAGGGAATGTTCTTTTCTTTAAATGAATTCACTAATGGGTGGTTCACATGTTTTTTGTTGGTATCTTTGATGTTATTGAGGTTCTATTTCTATTTCAATCTGATGATTTGTGGGTATTCCATCACATCCATCATATAGGATCCTCCTATAGATCACATTTCAAGCATTCTTGTCATGCCATTTAGGGTGCATTACTGATTTCATATTGTTGTGATAGATGTTATGCTAGATAATCATTTTGTTGTAATATATGAATTGATATAATACCTTATATTTGATAGGTTAATAGATTGTGTGAATTTTCATTTTGAATGGAGCTAAAACATTGGTCCCTATGGAGTTATGGGCCCTCATGGATCGAAAATTGGTGAATCATGTTGAACATTAATAGAATTATGAAATGATATGACATGAATATGGTTCCATTCTTTGATTTGAGGGGATTATTGGGCCCCACGGGTTAGAATTTGGCACATTAATATTTGTTTAAATGTTTTTATGTGGTTTTGGTGTAGATTATGAGGCTTACTGTCTGGAAAACCCCAAGATACATGGTATTTGACAATAATTACATTCCATGTATTTTTCTGTTTGGGAGAGAAATGTTTTTTTAAGTACAGACCCTGTATAATATGCACACACCTTGTATTCCTTAACCATGCGAGTTGATATATGGGTATAGAAATGAGGTTGATAAATTTTTGGTGGAGTACACCGTGTATGAGGAATACACACTGTGTTGTAAGGACCATGTATCCAGCCGTGTTACAAGTGAAACTGATGAATGAAACATAGGTAGTACATGCCATTCCCATCTTGAACAGATCATGGGGAGTTTGACATGTAAACATCCATGTGACTAATGACATGGCTCGGTGAAATCCTTATAGTACATGTTGTGTCTGGCATAAACATCCTGTGTGGTTTTGTTCTAAGTGAACTGTGTGGTTTAGCTGTGTAGAGGAACGCGGACATTGGGAAATTATTCAAGTACAACCTATTTTCTTTGGAGGAACACACCATGTTTATGGGCTATTACCCAACCTGGTTTGGTATATGTACACATCCACATGATAAATTAAGGGAAGACAATGTATAGGGGTCATACACACCATGTATCCATGTTTTGAAAAGCATAAATGATTTTTTATCGTGTTTCACCATTGAAATTCTATATTTTAGTCCTTGGTAATCTTGAACTGAGCTTTGAACTTGACCTTACAGAGTTATGAAATTGATATATCTATTGGTTGTACAAGAGATACAAGGCAATGATCAGACACTAGACATTGTAGATTGGGACTACAAGCATACCGTACCTTCGTGCGAGTCTTGGTACCTACCATCATTCCGAATATAGTTTTCTATGCATAGGTTTGAGAGGTCTTAATGAGGTTTATGAATAACTTCTAGAGAGAACCCCATCCTATCCCATCTATAGAAGAGCTGACATGGGTTTTTTAGTTGCAGTATCCTCCAACTTTCTCTGGGGTTGGAGGAATCCAAGCTATTAAATCATGTTTAGAATCCATACATTCAATCTCCGAGCATCCAGAGACACCACCATAAATGAGGGTTAATCTTTCTATATACTTGAATCGGGATTCCACTGAGAGATGGTGAGATGTGATATCACAGGGGGGATTCTAGAAGGGTATGGCTTTGAATGTGTTTCAGTGTACCTTTTATGACTACCTCTACCGAGATACTTTTAGGGCCTATCAATACGAGAGTTCATGGGTTTGGAGTAGGGTACTCTCTTGGTCATGGTGTATTTTTCTTGAGTTAAAAAGATCCAACAATTTACACCCATTCTGGGAGGGGGTGAGTTATTTTGGGAGACAAAGTTTGAGGATAGTCTCAGTAATGACATCTGATCTAAGGTGAACATATTGATGTCAACATCAATATTTTCTATAGTTACCAAAATTCTGATTACAGATCACAACCTTAGGGATTCCAGAGATGTGATCTAGGGAGTCTTGAAAACCAGAGTTGCTATTCCTCTATCTAATGATAGGAAGAGTCGCATGGAGTATTCGGTAGATATCTCAATAGAAGCGGTAATTTTCTACGTATCCTGGTGATATTCTACCAGTGCGGTAAGAGCGGTCATGTGAATCCACATTTCCTGAGATACCCATTTGAGTGCCGATCTTGTGAATAGATGGGTCATATTTAGTGTTTCTGACACTTTTTCTCACTAGTAGGTGAAGAAAATGGTTCTACTATGACTCCACATTCATAAGTATGACCAATATCTTCTCATAGATCTTAGAAATGGAGTTTGTATGGTCGTTTAAGATGAGGCGGAGGTCGTGGCAGTGGTAGCCAATTGGAAGGATTTCAGCGACAATAAGGAAGATCAGCTCATGATGGTTAGGCATGGTCATAGGGTCATGGTAGAGGTCATACTTTTGTCATGGAGTAGACCTAGAAGGATCAGGATCAAGAACCCTCTATAGTTATAGGTATGATTTTAGTTTCCTTAGTTTTGGATTCTGCACTTTTTGATACAGGGGCTTCCTATAGATTCATATATGTTTCTATTGTGGAGAGCCTTAGGCTCTGTATCTTTATTTCTGGTGATATCTTGATGTTGGACACACTGTTGGGGACTAGAATTGCTAGTTTATGTCAGTTCAAATAGTTCCCTATTGAGGATAGTGAGTGTCACTTATTATGGGAACTTTATGTCTTAGAGATGATAGGATATGATATAATTATCTGAATAGACTAGTTAGTTCCCTTCAGGGCGGTTGTTGATTTCTATGGTCATAGGGTGAGTTTCACATCACCAACGTGAAGATTGTTTCTAGAAAAAGGCAAATGGGATATCCATATGAGCTAAGATATACCCAAACATCATGGGTTGGGTGAAGTTACTGCCCAGATTTATCTTCTGTATCTGGATGACCATGGGACAACACATATGGAATTTTTTCCTATGGTGTATCGTTTCAGGGATGGCTTCCTAGAAACATTTTTTGGTTTACCTCCTGAGAGAGAGGTATATTTCTCTATTGATATTGTTACAAGAGTAGCATTGTTTTCCATTCCTCGTTATAGGATGGCTACACTAGATTTAGAGGAGATCAAGAAGCAATTAGAGGAGTTACAGGAAAAGGGTTTCATCCAACCCAGTACATATCTTTGGGGTTCACCAGTGTTATTTGTGAAGAGGGATTACAATACCCTTAGACATTGTGTGGATTATCAGAAGATGAACCAGTTGACAATCATGATTTGATATCCCTTTCGGAGGATTAATGATCTCTTTTATAATCTTTGAGGAGCTCAGGTGTTCTCGAATATTTACATGAGATCCAATTATCATCAGTTGTGTGTTAGAACATACGATATACCTCTTATAGACTTTTGGAGTATGTATGGTCTATACAAGTATGTGGTTATGCTGGTAGGTCTCATGAACATGCATATAGTTTTTATGGAACTGAGGAACTGAGTGTTCCATCCATACCTGGACTCCTTTATTGTGGTTTTTATGGATGATATCTTGGTGTACTCTCACAATCATCATGAACATGCTACCCATATTGAGAACGTTTTGAGTATACTGAGAGAGGTTATGTTATATGATAAGATCTCAAAATTCATCTTTTGGATGGACCAGATTCACTTCTTGGGTCATGTTATCTCTGAGAAAAAACTATCAGTAAACATAGATAAAGTGAGAGGATTATTTTCCTGGGAGCATCCAAAGAATGTCTTTGAGGTACAAAGTTTATTAGGGATGGCTGGATAATATAGACATTTTATACAAGACTTTTCATGCATAGCAGCACCACTTATGTGCCTAACTAATATGAGTGTGAAGTACCTATGGACAGATTTTTGTGATTCAGCATTTCAAGATCTGAAAGGGATGTTTTCTTTAGCACAGATCCTGATTTTTCCAAATCTAGGAAAGAGATACATTATGTACTATGACGCATCTGGTATCGGGTTGGGAGGAGTTCTCATGCACGAGTAAGGTTTCATTGCATATGGGTCTTGGTATTTGTGGTCACATGGGAAGAATTGATTGACACATGATCATGAGTTGGCTATAGTTGTTGATGCCTTGAACTATTGGAAACATTACCTTCCAGGAGAACTTTTTGTGGTGTACACTAACCACAAAATTCTCAAGTATATATCTACCCAATGTGACTGGAATTTGAGATAGTAACGGTGGGTTGAGTACCTTCAGTACTTTGACATTGAGTTGGCCTAAAAAATCAGAAAGGAAACATAGTGGCTAATGCGTTGAGTAGTACGACTCAGATACATGTTGTTCAAGAGGCCAATAGTGAGTGGTAGCTTGTGGACATATTCTATGAGATGAATTTGAAGGTTCACGATAGAAAATGGAAAATGTTTCTTTATTATGTTTATATTACCTCTACTCTACTAGATTGAGTGTGAATGAGGTGACTATCAGATTTGGAAGGCCTAGTCCTATTGGAGTGTTCACCTGGAGAAGACCCTATTCCTAGATGAATAGTAGGTGAGGATTAGATCTTTTGAATTCATGGGCGCATATGGATGTCAATAGACCTACATGAGAAGATGATGTGAGATTTTCATACTTCATGTATGGTAGTTTATCTTGGTCTCACCATGATGTATCAAGATCTACACCGCCAGTATTGGTGGCCTGGTATGAAGAGATATGTCAATGGTTTTGTAATGATGTTTTCTACTTGTTAGTAACTAATAGAGGAGCATCAGCAACCAGAAGGGCTTTTGTAGCAGTTATCCATTCCTGAGTGGAAGTTGAATGATGTTGATATAGACTTTGTGATAGGTTTACTGAGGTCACCTAGAGGTAGTGTTGTTATTTGGGTTATTGTTGACAAATTCATGAAGGTTACACAATTCTTACTGATCATGGAGACCTTTATTGTTGATGATCTTGGAAGGTCATACATCCTTGAGATTTTAAATTAACATGGGGTTCCAAAATCCTCTATTTAAGATAGTGATTCATTTTTTACTTCTCAGGTCAAGAAAGGACTACAGAGGGCATTGGGTATACAGGTAGTTCTGAGTACAACATACCATCCCAAAAGAGATGGTGTGTCTAATCACACAATTCATGTGCTGGAGGACATGCTTAATGCAGTTGACCTATATTTTGGAGTTTCGTTGAATAATCACGTACCTCTAGTGGATTTTTACTAAAATAATTATTTTTAGAAGACTATTCAGATGAAACCTTGTGAGGATTTGTATTTTAGTCCATGTCAATCACCCCTATGTTGGATGGAAGCAGGATAGAAAGCTATGTTGGGACCTCATCTTGTATAGGAGACCACTGAGCATGTGGAGTTGATTCAGAAGAGTATGGGTAATGCACAGTCTTGGAATAAGTCTTATTTTGCTCATCCGAGATAACCTATGGAGTTATAGGTTGGAGATCAGTTTTTCCTACATGTCACACTGAGGTTGAGACACAGAAGAATTATGATAAAGGGAATGCTTTCACTCAGATACATCAGGTGATTTCAGGTTTTAGAAAAATTCGGGCTAGTTCTTATCGATTTCAATTACTTCAGAGGTATCAAGATTTGTATGAATTCCTATATGTTTCTTAGCTCTGACAATACATCCTAGATCTGTCTCATATTTTCCAACCCCAGGATGTTGATTTTAAGGTGCATGCCTCCTATAAAGAGGATCCTATCCAGATTGTTGATCGATGCACAAAGTTTCTCTGAGTCTACTATGTTCCACTGGTATGGGTGATATGGAAACATGGGCGAGTACAAGACGAGACTTATGATAGGGCGACTGATGTGTGATCTCAGTGGCCAGAGCTTTTTGAGGATTCTTCTTCACCAAATTCTTAAGGAAATTGGATGATGAATTTCATTAAGGGGGAAGATTGTAAGCCACCCTAATATTATTTTAAGTTATGGACCCTTTTTTATTGTGATTTTGTGGAAAAGTGGTGTGTATTGAAATTTATGGAGTAGAATCCATGTTCTTTAGAGTACATGCTGTGTACTAGGTTTTCACAGGTAGTCGTGTATTGGTTGTGTAATGGCCAAGACCTATCCTTGTGGGGTGACGTGGTAGAATTCTAATGTCAGGGTCTAGTAGAGGAGAATACATGTAGTTTTAATTAATATTACAGACCATATAATTTTGATTTTATTTCATTAAACAGACCGGGTTTGCATCTAATTCCCAGAAACACCTTCTTCTATCCATATCTCATACACGACTGATGGTAAATATCGAATCATCTCTGTTCCACCGATCTTCCATCCATTCTCTGAATGAAACACAATCAATTGCATTGGAATCGATGTGGTGAGTTCTTCCTTATTTTATAGACTGTCCTCCTGATTTTACTTCTTTTGTATATTATTCAATGTTGGATGTTTTAAATGTTTTTGTATATATATGTCATTATAGGTAGATTCAAAGGCTGAGGTTTAGCTATATCTATTGTACATTATCGAGGTAGGTGGTTTGTTCATTTCTGTAGTTATCTTTGGATTATATGTGCAAAATGTTCTGAATACCCTAGTTAAGGGTATTTCATGTTTAGGACATTTAACCATGTTGGTACCTGCTCTGGTTTGCTTACATTATTAAGGGTTCTTGATTATGAATAAGGATTATTGCCTTGAAATGGTTGTGTTTTCCCATGTTGGTTTCATATTTTCCATTGGGTCTACAACTTTATATTAGGTTGTTTTGTTTCCATGATTACTTCTTTTATGATAGAGTTGATTTTATATATCATGCTTGTGATATGAATTATAGATGTTTAGACTTGAAGTAGTTAAGATTACTTTGGCTACTGGATATCATTTGTGCATTATTTTAATACACAGGGTTGTAGAAACCTAGTGTAGGGAGACCATAAGGGGAATTTACGTTGAGGGCTTCGCCAGAGTGTATGTTATAATTTTCATGTTGTTAGACCATAGTGGGGATTGTCATTGAGTTATCCCTCATAGTTTCTATATTTTACCATTATGAGACCATAGGGGGGATTGACATTGAGTGCTTCATCAGATAGTCTATAGTTCATCATTAAAAGACCATAGTGGGAGTTGACGATGAGCGCTTCGTTAGAGAGTCTTTGTTTGCATGAGACCAAATGGGTTAGACTGTGTAAGCTATCCCAGAGGTTTATTATATCATTATTGTTAAATTATAAGTTTAACCAGAGGGTTTTGGTTTTGAGATCATTCCCATAGGGTTCCTTGTTAATGATTGGTTCAATAAATTATAAATTTAAATGAATGTAGTGGAAACTATAGGATTGTTTACTTTTGAGTTCTTCCTCATTTAATAATTAATTTTGAATTTTTCTACTATATATATTCACTGATAGTTAGGCACATATCATTGGGTGGATGCCTATTGGGATTTGTCTCACACCGTTTTTGGGTCATGCTTTTGGGCACAAACAGATTATATTGTTGTCAGAATAGATAAAGACAAGCACCGTTCTACTTTAGGTACTTGATTACTGTGGAGCTGGAGATCATGGGACCAAGATGATTCTTGCGATGCTACTGGAGTTTACATGTTTGGTTTTGTACTTGGGTTTAGTACTGTATTATAACATTGTGACTTGTTTTGATGCATTCCAAGACATATGTGACATGCATCATTTATCTATGTTCTCCTGTTGTTTATTTAAATAAGTCTTCCACTATTTTCATATTTTATGGTATTACCGCTTCCTCTGTTTTATATTATTATTATTATGTTGTGTTACTATTCCTATTAGGTAATTGTCTCCCCACTATCACACCCATTTCCCTCACATCTAGTTGGAAAACTCTGGCATTCGGGGAAACAATATGTGGATTGATTACCTTATGTATGGTTCATATCTGTATATGGCTATCTTTATAGAAACTACATGCGGATTGATTCCCATCCATTGGGATATGTAATGAAACCTAGATACCTCTTTTATGGACGAAACATATGTTATAATCACTCCAAATTGATCCCTTTCATGGTTTACATATCTGTGAAATGGTTTCCGTCCACATTGAAATATAAACATCCTCATATATTCCATAAAATTAACACTCTCACTACATAATCTACATCCCCATTGAATCTTATTTCTCACGCCGATCATGTATTGTGTAAGAATAGGTAACCATTAGATCCACTCTCACTGATGTGATTATGGTGTTTTCTATATAGGGATCCAAATACTAATAACATGATGTTAAACAACATAAAAATGTCCTAGTATCATGATGTAAAATTGTGTGACATGAGGTATTCATGATTAATTGATCTTCGCACTGATGAATATGTACTCAAGATTCACTTGATGTATCCCATTACCCAAATTGTTTTTTCATAATCATTTTCATAGACTTTATCATTATTAAACACTTCTTGAATCTAACATTATCCATGAACCAACTTTATATCTCCAATACCTTTGTTAATCTCATCATATTTCTTGAGTTGTTATAAACTTCTCTTAGTACCCCAAGGACCACATGCCCACATGATATTTGATCTACATAGTATAAAATTTCTAATTGGTAATAATTAATCCAAAGGGAACCCTCTATGGTTAACTAATGAATAAAATAATGCCTCGGATCTTTTCTAATGTAATTTTTTGATCTTAGTGGAGATTCCCACCTTAAATTTAAGAGTAATTTCCATGAAATTATAGGATATGTACATTTTCCATTATTATTGGTTGATCATTACCCACATTTCCTCATCTACCATTGACTCAGATATTCCTGTGTTATGCTTTACACATCCCACAACCCAATTATTCAAGGGAATTCATGTTCCCTAAATGTTACTCAAATATAAATCATAATTTTATTATAGAATGATGATAACATCATATTCATATAAACATTTATTTTTGGGTATGCAAATCCAATGAAGACCCATAATACTTGTGTTCATAAAACCTTTAGGCAACACCTTTTTGAACAAAAAAAATTGATTCCCCATTTTCTTATCTAAATCAATAGATACCTTGAGTGCATATTCTCTTGGAATTTCATGGACAATGATCCAACATCCACCCATTTCTCCCCTATAACATGTAGGTAAAATGGACTATCTAATATCGAGGGAACCACTCTATAATTCGAAAGAGAATAATAATTTTTCTAAGAGCATATGCATAGTGGATGTTTTGTTTCTTAGAGGAAAAATCACACATAACTAAAAGAGACACTCCTCTAATGGTGTGATGATAGTACCACCAACAAACAAACCATCATCCTTGTTATACACAGTTAAGGACATGATTTATTTCTTCCATTTCTTTTAATGTTCAATAATTATAGAAAATGACTTGTTGGTTTATACACTCTAACATATGTTCTAGAAACAGTACACTAAACTACAAAAACTATGCACAAAAACAATAACTGGATAGATTTTATTTTTATAAGATATATTGTAATGATAAAATTACATCATCATCGGCCCAAATAAAATTTAAAAAATATTAATAATTCCCCCACTCAGCACTAGGTTAATACTTGTATAGTTATTATACACTCTTGAGAACTGATTGTGACATGATTCTTGTTTCCATAAGATATATAAAAATTTCTAGATCCTCCATTTTAGTACCAGTTTTGAGTTTTCATTTCTACCAACTATGTTCCTTGATAATAACTGATCATAGGTAGATGTTTATACTAATATCAAAATATGAATACCCATATTAATTCTATTTCATGTACTCTCATGCAGCTCAATTGACAATCTGTCTCTATATTAATTCACACAGTAATCACAACTCTTGTGAGATTATAGAACCTAATAATATACTCTAACTAGTGTGATTAATTTTTATTCTTTATAGGGACACAATCCATAGTCGCAATATGTTAACAATCATGGCCCGATGCCTTCTTATTGAACATATCGTCCTCCAAATGAATGTGTACTATAGAATGATATGTTTTATTACAGTCCCCAAAAATGTGTTCGAGACGCATAAATATAGACTTTATGGTTCTCAAAACCTTAATTAATATTATTTTTAAATTATTAAACTTCATGTATTTACTATATATATTAATACCAACTACTTCCTTGAGTTATTGTAATATTATCTTAGAACCCCACCAATATGGAGCCCATGGTCTCTTTGTTATCCACTATAGTAAATTGGTTATATGTAATGGATGCAATGGGACCCTGCTAGGAATCCTTAGTAAAAAAACCCCATAGAGCATACGATTAATGTATGTTTTGTATGTAGATGAGCGGCCACACTTAAATCCCAAATCAATTTTCCTAAAATTATGGTATATGGGTTCCATTATTAATAAAGGATATCATATACCCACTGAGGTTCCACTCCTTATGAATCATATATTCTTTGGTTATGACTTAAACCTCCTATAACTCAAATATTGAATCTCATTTGGTTCCCTTGATGATACTCACCATTTTATCATACTAATTATCAAATTAATATAATAACATTTCTCCATCATACCCACAAATATTAGGATACGAATCTCCCGTGATAAAAAAATTTCCCCAGGACTTTCATTTCATTTAGTGATACATTATTGTCAAATGATGTTAGACTATATTAAATATGTTATATCATAAAAAGACACAATACTTTATATAGAGTGAATCCTATCCATCCCATCTAAAATTAAATCCATTGAATAAGCTCTTCACCTCTATATATTGACAACATATATAAATCTCCAATCCCAATTTATTATCTTGATCATATAGAAAACCCATTAATGGACTATGATGCTAGGACTCTCTTGAAGAATAAGATAATTCCCCTTCCCCACATACGAGTTACATATATGTAGGGATCCATATGTGAACTACGTGAGGCCTGATTACTATAATCACATGATACATATTAATTACCAACTTCATTTAAAAATAGGTCCAACTACCAAAAAACAAAAAATTTTGATTTTTCTTTAACATTTCATGTTAGATCTAGATCTACATTGTGGGATATACTTGAATGAGCTAACTATTGGATGATTATTTACCATTCAAAATGCTGATGGAAACCCCATGATATATAGCTGAAAATATTTCACATGCCCCTAACCTAAAATATACCTAGAAATTATTATTTTCTATTTTAAAATAATAAAGTCATACACATTAATTAGATCTATATATGACTTTCATGCACATGATATTGATCTTCACATAATGGGATCCAAAATATGACAACATAATTTCATGCCTATGTGAAGATAAGAATTCCCCTGAATTCAAATTCTGTCGACCAATGAAGGGTATCTCTAGGTATGTGTTGAACAATTTTACATTGTTTCCCACCTCCTTATTATCATGATGGTAGCTATATTGATGAATTCCTAGTTTTATTATGTTAAACTGTATGTTGATTATGTCTTCATCGCATAAGATTAAACAACATATACAACACATCCTCACCAAAAAAGTGTTAAAATATATTGATAGTCATCCATCATTACACCTTATCAAAATACCATAAGAGGATAACCCTTGTGATTCAATGTATATGAGCTTCCACCTTCAATATGAGAAACTGAACCAATAAAATATTCATTTCTATAGGTCCGCGAGTTTCCCAATCTTTTCATAGCTCTGAAAACATATAATGTATCCCTATGTTTAAATATGTATGTTTTGAATCTATATAATGTCCATAAAACCATCAATCAGAGGTATCATGACCTCATAATATGGGCTATATGTCCTCATGATATCTGAAATTATTATAGTCGAACTCATCACTATATGGTGATTTGTGATCATCCTTTTTATGATATTGTAATATAATCACTCATAATTTGAGAACCTTAAACCCAATTTTACTCTCCTGCATCCTCCTTATCAGGAGGGTATTATAGTACTATTTACCATGGAAATATTATTTAGGATAATTTTTAACACTCTCCTGATACCAATTCCATGGGAAGGACATCTATAAACTACATGCACTTTGGTAAATGTTTTAAGGAATTAATCATTATCCTCTCATGGTCCAAAAAGAAAGAACCCAAATTTCTAGTTAATGAGACATGGATATTATCAGGATGAAATCCCAAAAAGGTCTATTTGGGAAAAAATCATGAATATAGTCACTAATCACAACATCTGTAGAGTTTGGGAAAATTTTAGAGCTTAAATAAAAATAATTGAATCTCATTGGACCCGTCATGCAACCCCAGTAAAAGGAAGTCCACACTCAATAGAATCACTGGTCGAAGAAAAAGAAAGGCCAATGTTATTTCACTTATTCTCATAATGATAAAATGTTTAGTAGGTGTTAAAAATAATTTGGGTACTCAAACCTTCCTTTAATATTACATTATCCAAAAAACAACCTTTCTGTCTTATAAGTATGTGATAACACACAAAATATCCTTGTGGTTTTATACTACACCAAGAACTCCATAACCATGACTTATTAACCTTGTATATCCAATATAGTGTATTGGTAAGAGTTAATAAATTCTATAGAGGTACCAAACTAGAATTCACTTGTGGATAATATGAAACCTTAAACTTGCACCTACTGTATTTTTTTGACATGGAAGAAAGCCCCCCGCCCCCAAAATCCACAAGCTATTTCCCTAAAAAATGTGATATGGGTCTCCACTATTACTAATGGTTAACCTTCACCCATTAATATCCATTTTTAGTTGACCTGCATATCCATATATTAGGATTTTCATTTCAAATGAAAATAAAATTTAGGTGTATTTGACATCATTTAAATTATTCCACCATGTATTAAAATAGTTCTCAATGTATGAATCTGATAAAGCATTATTGAACCTTTTGAAATCCACCTTTGCAGGACCAAAAACCACACACTGTAGTGGAAAAGCTTCACAACCTTAAAAAAAACATCCCTAAGGGGATTTAAAACCATTCTTAGATAATGATTTTTTCTATATCAAGCTTCATCATCTGAATATTTTAATATTTACAAATATTTTACAGCCCTTAGAAAGATGGGGGACCCCCATTTTGGAATATCAATGTAATCCTTGCAGGGTCATGCATAAGGTTCCTCAAACTATAAATTATAGGTTCCATAGCCTTAAAATAAAGGACCTCCAATAATCATGATCCCTAAAAATGGAATAGTAGATCTCATAACCATAGATAGTCTTGTGATCATCCCTTATATTCCATCCCAATATCATCACCCATGGTTTAACACTTGTGTTATTATATACACAAATACTATTCCAACTATCCATGTTTACTCAATATACCTAATACCATGTCACTCTTCTATATAGAATAATAATAAGGACGCATGGTGTCTGAACCCTTCATGGACATTCATCATTCATAATATCTTCAATAAAGAAGGGTTCTAGAACCCTTCACAAATATTCATTATTTAAAATGTCATCAAGAATATGTGATTCTTTTCCCCTTTATGTATAACCATTCTTCAAAATCTCAACATGTATGTAGGGTGTCTAATCCATTCATTAACATCCATGATTCATAATTTCTATAAGATAGAAGGGTGTTAAACCCCTTCAGGAACAATCATTCATCATAATATCAACATAAATGGAGGGAGTCATAACAATTCATGAATATTCGTTATTTAAAATCATAGAAATGGTGTGGAGTATATCAATACTTCATGAATACCAATAGTTTATACCCTTTGGATACATGTGGTCTAAGAATTGATACTATAAGAAATAAAAACATAAGGTTTAAGATAGAAAATCTTAATGTATAATAATAAATGGTATGATCTAGAAGACACTAAACTACAAAAAAAAGGATCTGAGCTAAACAATACTTATACCATAAAAAATAAATTCCATTCTAGTATACCTTAAACTCTAACAAAAATTCCTGATCACGAAAGCCTTAACCAATAAAACAATATTATCTGAGAGAGAAGACCATAAACTATAGTAAAATAAATACAACGTGAGTATACAATATACTGTATAAAAAATATGGTTTGAGAAGTTAGACATAACAATATAACACCACTATCAATCCACATTGTGAGACCATAATCATTAATTTTATAGTGAAACGTTACTTTCATTGTTAAAAACCAACAAGGGGAACCCAAGGGGAAACTAGGGACTCTATTTTTTAGACATCCACTTTGTGTAATCCATGAAACATTCAAAAATTATAAATATAAAAGGAAAAAATCATTTGAGGATGAAAACCCTTAAAGGGTTATAGAAGGAAAATCCAATTCAAGTATCACTAACCCTATCATTAAAATTTCAAAGAGTAAAGTTAGGGATTAACAAAAAATTAATAAAACAAAGCATTTAAGGACCATAATTCAGAAAAAATCGCTATATTCTAAATAAAAATGAATTATGAAACAATTTATTCCCTATCCCTATGAGATATATTTTTCCAAAATTTACCTTTTTAATGAAATGATATTGGAACAAATACAGTGGATACATAAATGAATAATCTTATAATGATAATAATTTATGAAATTTTTTTAATTGAGGTCTGTTACAATTTAGAATTTTGGGTTCTCTCACTATTATAAAGAGGCTTGATGTATTTAACATTTTCTATAATACTGATATGGGGAAATTACATTCAAGTGAAGAATTTGATAACATTAAAAATAGAATGAATTATTTTTTAGTGGAGAAAATTAAAAAGTATGGAGTAATCTTTACTATATGTTTTCTCTCCTAGGTTTTTTTCTTAGGAAATATAGTAGCATCATTGTAAAAAAGAAATTTCTAAGTTTTCCACATCATATAGAGATTTATTTGTGGATTGAATTTAATATTGATGTATCTCACACTCTATATCATCTACTATTTCAATTATTTTCATATCCTTTATAAAATTGGATAACATTAGATCCAATTTTTAGGTGGAATCTGACAAAGGTGATTCAATTTGAAAATCAACATTGGAACAATCTATGAGCACTTAAAATTCTTATATCTGTGTTACCAAATCACACACATGATCAGGAAACTAAATAAATCTATTAACATTATGACCTAGTTCCTCATATTCATCCCTTATATAATGATGAAGGAAATTCTTTTTTTCATTTTCAAATAGAGATTTCTAATAATCAAATAGATGTTTTAATGAAAAGATAATCCATAGTGAGATTCCACATAATCAATTATAATTGAATTCACCTTCCCCATGTTTTGGAAATGGTTATGGAGGAACTCGCATTGACAATTAATTTCCTCCAATGGAGTCTTTAAAGGTATACTGTGAAACTAGGTCAAGATATGACTTCATGACATCCCGCTTGTAGTGACATTTTTTGAGGGTGCATCGCTGTGATGAAAAATAGGTGGGATATGATAATATAGAGTTATATAATTATTTTTAATTCATTTCATTAATTATTTATCATGATTTACTTTATTTCTTTCTGGGTTTTGATATTTTGTTGAAGGAATTAAGAATTCTGGAATCAATAGATCACGCGCAAAAAATTCGTTAAAATGATCATTACAGGTCACTGATATAACATACACATTGTGTAATCCATGAAAAAGAAAAGATTAATGTTTTCAATACCAAATTCAAGTCATGAAACAAGTACATGATATGAAATTTGATTACATGTCATGAAGGATTGAAATTTCAATGATGTTGAATAACACAAGTGATGAACTCTTTGCACAATGTGAGAAGTTCAAAACCCAATTGTTGTCGAAGGATCAAGACAAAATATTTGTGAGAGGCCATTTATTATTATAATAATACTTATTATAAGTATATGGAATGAAGTGCACTTACACTTTATGTAATAATCAAATTAGAATTGACATAAATCATTTTAATGATGTGATGATTTTACACATTGTGTACCTTTCGTGATGATAAATATTTCAACACCGATGATGGGAAAAAAGATCTCTCAAATCCAGAACATCATTTCATTATTTATTTAGTAATTAACCATTTTTTTCTTTTTAAATTCCATCTATATCAACATACATCTTTTGTTATTCTACGCATTTTATTATTTTCACTTTAAATTCTATGATTCATTAGATGATCATTGGTTTTATGACATTTCATTTCCAATATATTTTTTCATGAAACATCTATTTACAGTAAATTATTCATTAATTAAATATTAGATATATTATTTAATTTAATATTAATGATATAAATTAGGGATTTCATTGATCTGGGTCGTTGTTTTACCAAGAATGATTCTATATATTTCCCCACCTCCATTCAATTATGTCATTTGCGGCCAATATTATTTAGGTCAGGGGTCAAGAGTTCGGTTGTTTGAACAGAATGAATATCTAAAATTGAAATCGGGTAACCCTATGGATAGTAACCAGGTTTATAACTGTATTCAATATCATTATTTTACATTACCCCAAACCATCAGAGGTTCAAATTGAATGACAATTACCCACTATGAAATGTTTAGGTTAGGACAAATATCATGTAAATATTTCTTCAAAAAATCCAATATTACTCTACTTAAGACATCAATTAATCAAGTCCAAGGTGTTATTATAACTTAGGTTGATACTATTTTTGACCAATTTCAATTGATTTAATTTTCAGCACTTTTTCATCCTATGTCATAGTTCTTTCACATGATAGATTTAAAATTACCCTTTTCAATTATCCTGAAACTGACCATAAGCCCTTCTTATATACTATTTTATGATATATGCTTCATAATTTTAGTTAAACAAAACCAAGAAGAGATATAGTGAGGAATCCTAATCAAAAGGTTTTGACCAATGTGGTTTTAGTCTAACAAGTTGTATCTATGGGTTCAACCTAGGACAACCACATACTGTGCCCAAATAGCTGGGTGTAGTTTTCAAAAATAATTTATTATGATTATAATCTCCTAGAAAAATAAATGAAACCTTATAGTAACATCAAGATATATTATATCGTGAAATCTATTGAATTTAATCTTGACCTAATATTAAATATGTAAATATTGTGACTAAAACATCACTCTCTTCACCAGTGACATGTTTCAATCCTTCTTCAAGAAGCATGTTATTTGATATTAACATATTGGGGAAGATTTCCCCAGAAAACATGACATTATTTCCATAGGTAACACTATTATGAAGATGTAATTCGTACGAATAGATTATTGATTCGTGAATCAAATATATGTAATTCATGATAAGAGCCTTTGTGGGGGCATAGGGTCTATCTACCCATCAAACTCGTGTTCTTGGTACAATATTTGGATAAGATTACATAAAATATTTGGCATTGTCTTGGGATAGATGAGTATAATTATTATAAAGTGGAAAATAAATATATTAATTTGTGTCCTTATGTTCCATCATCATCCAAAGTTGACAGAAGATCCTATGATATTGTTCCCCTCTAAATCAAAAAATCTTAAATAAGACACATGTTTAATACATAAGAATTAGTGAGAAATTTTTTTATGGTTGTATGGTTTGAAAATACTTATCCCATCTAGATGTGTTGAAATAACCCCATATAATAAGTAAACATTATATGACCTTCCATCAAGGGAACCACGTCTGTTTTCAATAATTATACTGGAGGGTGTGGGGTAATGAAAAAATAAATGTATTTAATAATAATATGGACATCTTCATGGATGTTTAATGGCATCTACATGACTTCGGGAATTTTTATTAGCCAATGGTAGAACACGGAAATTTAAATTTCAATTGTATTTTGGTATCCATGACACCCAATTTTCTTACCTATCATGATGATTTTGAATTGAAATGGCCTACTAATTTGGTAAGTATTATTTTTATATTGAATTTCACTAGGATGCAAGTAAAATTGATCAAGGATAGTCATGGATAGGTTAAGAAGCCACCCTTATACCATTTTACCATCCAACACAATTGTTCTTACTTTCATTCCATGACATGTGTCTCATGTAGCGAAATTCCAATGGTTTAACAAGAAGTGCAAAAATCCCACTAAATGATTAAATAGTGATGCCTTTGGTCACATGTTACAAACCCAAGAATCATATTCGTATGTCACTGAAGTAGCCTAGTTTGTTCCCACTCATCCCTAACCTTTTTAGTAAGGGTATTGATAATATCATGCAGTTGTAAGTCGACCCCTTTTTAGTAATGAAAGACGCTTACACATTACTTCAATGAAATGACTGAGGCCAGGTTCAGATAATTTTTTTTCCTCTTCTTTAAAACAACAATCATATATCACGCTCGGTTGGAGTATATTCATGGATTTACAAAATGTTTATAGATGTAGTTAATTCATCATACATAACCCCAAGAGGAGGTATTCCCCTAGGATGATAAATATCCCATAGGCTGATAACTACTTTGCCCTGATTTTGATGGAATGTTTTGGTGCTAGCGAACTAAAGATTGGTCAACTATTTAAGGAGATAAAGTTTATGGAACATGATTAATTGATATAAAAATGTCTCTAAATAGATATTGATGGCATATAGATGATATGAAAATTCTAGACAGCTCTATCTGACCAAGAATGGTCTTGCCCATTCATCCAAAAAATTACTGCCACTGCGCATATCCATTTTATAAAGACAGATACCTTTGGGATTTTTGAAAGAGGAGAAGGCAATATATTTGTAACTCTATGAAATCATCTGGTGAGAGAAATTACATCCATTAATTATAAATTATGATTAATTCAATGTGTAATCCAACCCATAGAAAATCACCAGGATCAATTGTCTCTACATGGAGTTGATCCTCATAATGTAGTAAGTGGAAGATGAAAACCAACTATCCTGATAATTGGGATTGGGCCAAGGGATGAAAAAATCATTTATATGATCAATGTTATATAATGGAAGAATATACAATAGAGTATATTTCTCTATATTGATAGACTGAATACCTTGTAGATCATTTTGTTTAGATTAGACCTGATACTATTGATGGGAATTATGATTCCCAACTATCATAGCCCTATGAGTCTCCATATAAAAATAAGTCTATGAATTTGAAGCCATATAGTCAAATATATAAAAATAGAGTAATAGAGATCTGTTAGACTTCTGAAAAAAGGATATAATTGAAGAAATACAAAACACATGAATTAGATAGATTCATACACAACACATGATATGTTTTGGGTATTGAGACCATGTTATCTGCTACAGGTATCATGACTTCAAGATAAACTCTTGGTCATATTATTTTTTAAACAATATTATGTCTCATGATTTTATTATCTCCTATAATGTTCATGATTTCATGACTATGGGAAGGCCATTTGAATTTTATAATGTTTCATGAATCGTTGTGACATCATTTTGAGTAATGAAAAAATAAACATAATCAAAATGATGGGAATCATAGATTAAGTTAATTAACATTGATGAGTTCACATATTGGTTATAGGAGCTATCAGAAAAAAGTGGTCATATAGAGTAATTAAATGATGTAGTCATGTGACCTGGTCTCATGAATAGTTCTCATGATGGGTTTAGGTGGAGCAGTTCAGTGAAGAGAACATGTAGAAGAGTGTAAATATCTTGAACTCTTTAGGTTTGATTCATTGGTAAAATAGTAATCCTCATGATCCACTATTTATGGAATATATTAATGAATACCTATTCTCTCTTGGAGGTCCAAAAGCTATCAAGAATACTGACCAGCAGAAGTCCAAGGGACACTTTAGGATTTTATTTCCTCACAAACAAGTCCATGTTCCTTTAGAATTCACTTATGAGGGAGTAATTTATTGATACCTAGTAAAGGAGAATCATAAAATTTAGCATTGAAGAAACACAAGAAGAATAAGTATAATTTTCTTGACAAAGGAAAGAAGGATGAAGCATGGATACTTGGAGAGTATTCTCCTGGATCACATAAATCATGAAACCTTCAATATGAATCGCAATTGCAGGACCCTGGCAGCATCTCTGGAATGGGTTATATGCATAGTGTGATCTATAAAAATATCATAGGAATCCCAAACCAATAATTATATCATTATCAATGGATTCATAGAGGAAAACCAATGATTTTTTTTGATGAAACTAGTTTCACATTGGAACATGATCTATCAGTGATCATAAAACACAATTTATGGATGACATGTGATCAATTACATGACAATCAATCATTCACATGAAGGGATGATGTTATTTTCATGATAAAAATTATAGACCTCACAAAGACATTGTTTAAGGATTTTTAAAAATCACTTTAGGGATCATGTGAATGAAATATAGGAATTATAAAATCATTATATGAATAGCGTTACATTGATGTTCAGATAAAGTTCTTACATAGTTTGTGTGATTGGTTCAATGATCATGACAAATCCATAAGGTTATGTCATCATAATCTTGTGAAGGATATCAAACAAGTTGACATGATCATGTAAAATTCAATTTTCATCTAGAATTGATCCAGAAAAATCCATTATACCAGCCATTTGTTCAATAATGCTGGTTATGATAGAGTGATAAAGTGGTCTATGTTTATCATGGGACTTAAGGATGATATATTTCGGGAATATTACTAGATCATGAGAAGCATATTATTCATTAGGTGATGTCTCCATCAACTTTCTCAATATAATATATGATATTTTATAGTAGTTCAAGTAGGTGTAGATAGAGGTAAGCAACCCCTATAAAATTCCCCGAACCATGACATAAAGAAAAGGAAGAACAGAGAGACATGAGAGTATAATTTTCAGATAGGATGACTATAAAATCATAATATTATTCAAACTGAATAGTCACATGAGTAACATAATGGATTATACAATGTATGTATTAACTTTTTGTTATTATTTCATTAATCATGTGATGTAACATCAAAATACTGGTTCAATCAAGAAAAGGACCTTTAGAATGTAAAATTGGTTTGTGTTGCCTCAGTATATATATGCCTAACAATCACTCAAGGAAATAATTAAATGAATATTGTAAATGATAGAAACAATATAAAACGGATGATATGTTATTCTTTTTGTGAAGGGTTCATATGTTTTTTCATGATCTATTCATGGATCACATTAAAACCATTTTACATAATGGTTGGATCGGATGAATATCCTTAGATGGGTCTCATAATTCAAATGGAAACACTCAGACATGTTGGATGGTTTATTTGATAATCATTATAAATGTTTCCCAAATCATGTGAACACCATTGGACGTGTCAAATTTTATGAAGTTACGACCATATACATAAAAACTAATATAACCTGAAGACCACAAGACAAGTCATCCTAGTTCCTGAAAATACCTTATACTTCTTCGGTATACATCCTCATATATGTCATCCTTTTTTAAAGAACATCCATATACATTTTACTAAGGAATCCTATAACTAGGCATGCTTGTTGGATAGACATACTCAAATAAGCTACCATTTTCCAAAAAATCATTATTGGTAATGTACCGTTGAGATATGTGTACATGATGGGATGATATATATGCACCCATGATATATGATTTGTTCCATGGGATTCTCATTCCATACATATGTATTCAACATACATCTCATGGTCATTTATTCTTATCCAACAAAGGATTAGGGCTAGATATCTCTCTTGGGATTCCACCATTTAGTGAGTTCCTTGAAATATAATTTAGTATATCACATAGGACCCAACACCAATGGGTCTAATATCTATCATAATCTGTTAACAAGATGATTCCAATGTAAATTATGAGAACTTTGTTTTCAGGTTATAAGCATGACATAGAGCACACCATTACATTGCTTGATATCCATAAAAACCATTCATAAATTTTTATTCATTGAATTAGTCCTAAATATATATTCATTTTGTTAAATATCACATCATCATTTATTTCTCGCACCAATATTGACTAATATTATCATACAGAACTATAATGATCATTCCAATAAATGAGTAAAAATCCAGAAATCATCGAAACCTAAAATTGTATAACAAAAATTATTTTTTAGGAAACCTCATAAAAATTTGATCTTATACCAATTGTGAAATATTTTACCTTTTTTTATATCATTCTTCACACATCTATTTTTTCTAACAAGGGCTTAGACGTTATGTAAACTATAATGTTTCATGGCCTTCCAAAAATGGATCTCTGTCTCGGTATAAGATGTAGACTATGTTGACATAGATTTATATTATAAGCTTGATATGTAAGAAATGTTTCCAAATCAAGATCTCCATACAAATGCTGAAATTCACTTATTCATTTCCTTTTGGCATGACATAAAAGTACAAGAAACGTTCATATAAAAACTATATTGGTTTTTATTTTTATAATCATAAGATCTATTTAACACCTCTTGGAGGCTCAATCCTAATCCAAAAATACTAATTACTTTTATGGATGGAAATATACTCCCATGTTCTAGGTCACATCGCTTCAAAGAACAAGAATTTTCTCACTATTAATCAATTATTGGAAGCATATGAAGAACAATTGATTAATATATATGGGGATATTAAAAGAACACTCTATTGAATGTACATGGATTAGACACCTAACTATCTAATTTGGGTAATTGGTCCACTCCTAGGACTGGTAAATGATTCAAAAAATATATCAAAAATATATAATATAATACCAATATATGAAATAAATACACAAAAAAATGTTTTAATGAGAAAAACAACCCATACATTCGACTAATGTGATATCATAAGAATTGTTGGGTTTGGAATGCCAAACGACTGTCTGTTTTTAGAATAAATTATCATGATTCATTTTGAATATCATATATATTTCAGGTTTGACTTGGAAACAAAGATGGTCAATCTAATGTGATCCTCGTAACAACAAAATAAAATGGGTTTAAGAACATTTTTCCATTTTCACCACATTTTAAAAATATAGTAATATCCATTGAATCAAATAAAACATTAATATAAAATAAACATTGATAAAATAAATTATCATTCACTAAAAATTATTTCTTTTATTCAAACACAGAAATATATAAGCTTCCAAAAAATTAAAGGGAATATAAATTTTTAATATTATTGAAAAATAAATTCAATTTAAAATATAATATCCCTAGAATGAATGAATGTTTTTCAATGAAAACATTAATAAATTTAGTTTGAAATAATAAATTTTATAGAATATGATGATACCTGAAAACTCATAAGAAATAAAAGAGTCCCCTAGGAATATCAGTTTTTTGGAAAATATCCCCTTGAGGATATGGGTTCACTCTAGCCACCATAGCCTTTTAGACAAATTATTAAACAATTTTAAGCATAATTATCCATCAAATACATACCAAGGATCATAATGTATTAATTATTATTCTATAATTAGATATTAACATCCTTTGAGATGATACATCTATATAGGAAAACATAGGTGTACATAAAGGAAAGTGATGAGTTTAGATACCATTAAGGAAACAAACATATGAATAATGAATAACACTTGAGTTTGAAGACGTAAAAAGATAAAAATAAGGAAAATATCCTAAATAGAAATATAAAAGTATAAAATTTAGAAAATGTAATCTTGTGATGATATAAATATTAAAATGTGGTAGCAACAAATAACATAACATAACCATGAGTGAATTCTAATTTCCAATACTATATCACATGGTGGACAATGTCACATAATTGGTTCTGTTTATTTCACCGTCACATACGTGACATCTCATTAAAATAAAAATTACCAAATGAATTGGATCTCTATCTGGGTACACCCATCATAACTTGTTCATTCATTTGTGTCCCACATTAATAATTATACATAATGAAAACACATATGGTTTACCAAATGAAGAAATGCGTCTCATAGTCAAGTCATAAAACATAACCAAGAAGAAAAAAATTGGTATTGGTGAAAGAATGGAATTAATTAATTAAAGGTATTTAACAGAGGAAACATAATAATATATAATTACTAATAATTTCCTAATTAAAATTAAATAAGAAAGTGAGTTTCTTGGTAATATTTGAAGTGTCCCACTTATGTATTGTTTTAAGAAAAAGAATAATTATTATTTAAAGAGAATAAGGGAATAATTGATTTAATAAAACCAAAAAATAAATATAAATTTATTTCATGATGATATGGTTAGATTTAAAAA
Source organism: Viscum album (assembly GCA_963277665.1). Lineage (NCBI taxonomy): Eukaryota > Viridiplantae > Streptophyta > Magnoliopsida > Santalales > Viscaceae > Viscum > Viscum album. The sequence goes on along the minus strand of OY728143.1, from coordinate 2,143,521,169 downwards.
AATATAGGCATCTTAAAATAGTTTAGGGAGAGTGCATGAAAATGGGTAAAAATAGAGAAGTTCTCATTAATCGGGCTTCCATATCGGGGGGAATCGGGAAGTGAACCATATTAAACATGTAGTTATTCATAAATTAAATATCAATTAAGATAGATAAATATTTTTGATACCTATATATAGAATCTAATATAATTATATATGAATAGTGATAAAATAAATTGGGGATAAGAGATAGAAGGCTAACCCAAAGGTAATTAGGATGTTTGTAGAGATCCCTTACCTTTTGTATGAATGCCTTCTACACTTCCACTTAATGTCCATGATAATAAAATTATATTTTCTAATTAAATAATTTTGAACCACTAGTACATGTATTCAATTTATTATAATTTTAATATTTGCATTTATGTCCCTTCTGATATGATTTAATTTTTTCATTTTGGGAGAATTCATTTCATTGTTTCTTGGCTGGTTGACATTTATATTGAAGTTATTATAAAATTAAAATAATTTCAAAAAAGTGAAATTATTTTGTACATATGAAATTAAATAATTTTAAATGGCCCAAATATATAATTTATTTCTTAAAATTAGATGATTGATTTGATGAAACATTAATGGTAAATGTTTTATTTATTTGGGAAACTTTTCTGTCATCATGAACTAGTTCCATTTTATTTATTATTATGTCAGTATGTTGGTTACAAAAAATCAACCAAAATATAAATAATAAAATATAGTTTAGCACTAGAAATGGTTTTATGTCCAGCCTTGATGTTGTTAATAGAAATTGAAAACTCATCATCCCCAAAGGTGGTGAATTTGTATATCCTAGACCATGTTATCATTTTTTGAATAAAAGGTGACAATAATAGATCTTATGATGGATAGTGAATTAAAACAATAATATTCTTCTATATATATTATAATTTTGTTATGATTCTACTTTGGATAATGGAGGTAAGTAAAGGATCAGAAAATAAAATAGAGTAAAAGTGAAAGATTTAGGATTTTACCTCTTTGATGTCGTTTCCTTGAGAACCTCATTAGGGAACTCGGGTTTCGTTTTTTTATAAAACCACATCTTGGACATGGGGAAGAGGCTTTAGAATGGAATTGGGAAGATTATTGTCAAGATAAAAATCTTATAATGTGTGAGGATAAGGGGTGGTATTTATTAGAGGAGGAGAGGGGAATTTTTTATTCTTATAATCATTTGTTTATTATTTTTATAAATACTATAAATGGTGTTTATTCATATCACTACACATAGTAAATTGTCCAGGATATTTTGAACCCATTTTTTATTATGTCATTCATGACTCAAAAAATCATATATTTATTTCATAATGATAAATACCATATATTATTGTATTTATCTATTAAAAAATGTCACTATTTTTGAATAAGACAAAATATTGACCCAAAATATTTTTAATGATTTATATTTCCAAAATGAAATCCATTTTATGAAAAGAAGTTTCTAAATAGTATAAATTAAATATTTAACAAAAATCACAATTTATTCAAGAAATACTGATTTAATATTATAATCAATTTTTGACCTACTGATAATTTAATTACTATCTCATAAAATTATATTATAATTATAATACATCATACTTTTAATTTCTGAATATATTTTCTAAAAATAAATTTTCTTTTAAATAATTATATTAACTATAATATTGTAAAAAAACATTTACATTTTACGCAAACATCATCAATTAATTTATCCTTTTTGAAAAATTTAATTACTTGTACACTATATAATTATATCATATTTCCATTTAAAAGATACCTAATTTTATTTATACTTTCATATGTGTGGTTAATATTAGTATGGCCAGAATATTTTTCCTAATGGTCAGATTACTCTTCCGATGGTCATGTTAATATTGCAACGGTAAAGGTTCTTTAATTTATATAAACACAACATATTTCATTTATTATTCAATTTTATCGCAAGTTTATATAACTTCTTCTTCAAAATGGATATTTTTTTATAGAATTATGCTTTATTTATATATATTTTTTCATGAGTGTGGTCACTCTAGTGAATCAAACAGATCTAAATTTTCATGTTCTCATTACCTTATTTTGTATTTATTCCCCCATTTTAATGTTTTGTTTTTTTTAAGGACTACTGTATAATTCATCATTTATGAGAATATTTGTTTTTTTTGATATCTATGTGATTTATATATTTTATGAAATAATAAGGAAAATCCTAATGATAAAATTCTCGGTAGTTACATTCTTCCACCCAAATATAATTTCACCCTCAAAATTTGATTTTATATATTATGGTTAAAACAAGTGAGGGATTTGTTCCCTTTATTACCTCTTCTTGTTCCCATATCTCATCTTCATAACAATTATTTTTTCATTATAAATTGACTATGTGAGTGGTCATGTTACATAGAACCTTATCTCTACGGTCCAACATCTTCCCTAGATTATCCTCAAAAGAAAAATTGTTTTCTTACTGTACCACCTATGAGTTCATTACATGTGAAGTATATGGTATGTAATTAATCAATATGGATACATGGAATTAATATTTTACTTGAGACATGGTGTTTCATGCTATAGTTAATATTCCAGGGTAGTGAAATGAATAATAACCTCAAAGGGGTCAATATATCTGTTACTTATCTTTCCTTTATTCTTTAATATCATGACTCTCTTCCATTGAGATATATAGTAGAAGAATGTGTAACCAACCTCAAAATCTATGTATCATCAAAAGTTATCATTATATATCTATTTTCAATATTGGGAAGTATATATATGCTCCAGGATGGTCTTCATCTTTTCCGTCATTTCCTCAACCATTTAGGGGCACTGCATCTTATGCCCACCCATATCATCCTAGAATGTGGTTGTTCTACATATTTTCCCATATATTTCTACATATAGATACATTTTTATGATTTAGATGAAACCATTGTAGTATGTGAACATAGACACTCAATGATGTTGATCTCATTATCATTAGAGTCCCATTGAGAATACACTCAACATGTCTTCCAATGTATGAATAGTTTTCTCAGTTTTCAATCATTTTTGTAATGATAATTCATAAATATTTTTATCCCATTGTATGGATTATGTTGGAGAATATTCCATAACTTAGAGGAAATGATCGAATCATTACTGAATATAATCAATAATGTTACTCCATATATCCTTTGCACTTTTTTGATCTATATATGTGCATGTATGTCAAGCATGAAGAACTCTAAAATTAAAAAACATTGAGAAGTCTTTATAACATGATCCATGAAAACCCATATATAATTCATTCCTCTGGAGGTCTTCAACAATCTATTGACAAAGTCCATGGGTATTTATTTCATTTTCTAGTATATATGGGTATTGGTTTGGTATTCCCATAGACTTTAACTTTCCATCCTTCACATTCTAACATAGCAGGATGTCTTATGTATATTCAGAAATCACCTTCTTTATATTGTCCCATCAATAGTGCTCCCAGAGATCTAAATACACCTATGTGATCTCCAGGTGGATAGATAATAACATGATATGTATATAATTAAAAATAACCATTTTATCTCATTATAAAATGGTAGAAACTATCCTATAAACATATTATGAATACTTCCATATAAATTTTTAATTCTGTGGTTTTCCCATTTTTACAGCTTCCACCTTTTATTAATTTCCACATCATCTTTTATTGAATAATTGGTTATCTGTAAAAGTAATGGTTGAGAAATAATTTATGACATGAATAATGATGATCTGTCTTTTATAGTTCCCATATAAATCCCTTGGACATCTAAGAAGATTAAATCATTCTCAATTCTCACAATTGATAATGTTTTATGGTCTTTTCTATATAGAACATTTTATACTTAATTTACATTACTAGGATGGTAGTGGATTGAGAATTAATAATAAATGATGAGTTATATCCATCATAATAGGTTTATGTTAGGGTTTGTTTGTGGGAATATATATCTCAAGTTCTTATGATTAATATGTATCTCACACTTATCCTCATATAGACAATTCCTCTAAATTTTCAACTCCAAGATCATAGCCACTGACTCAAGATAATTCATGGGATAGTTTTTCTCATTAAAATATAGCTTCCTTTATGTGTATTATATCAAGTCACCATTTCCCATTAGTACACAAGCAAATAACTTAATTGAAGCATCGCTATATACCACAAATATTTCCCAACCATCTGGAAGTGTAAGTACATGTGTACTTATAAATTATTTTTGATCTCACTATTTTAAATTCATGTAAACTGGTTCTTACAAACTCTAATAACTTCCAAGTCATCTTAATTAGTGGGTTTTAAAATTATGAAAATTTCCTCACAAATTTTCAATAATACCAAGATAGAATTGGGAAACTATGGATCTTCATTTCAGATGTTGTGTTAGGCCACTCCTCAATTGCTTTTTTTAGAACGGTCTATAGATATCCCTTTTCTCAGGATAACATTTCATAATAATGACACATCCACTATCCATAAATCACATTTACTAACATTTTCATATTGTTTAACACTTAATAACTTTATCACACTATTTATTTTAACATCATGTTCCTTATTTTTGTTAGACTATATTATAATGTCATCTATAATAACTACTAAAATAATTTTGAGGAAATATGTAAAGATATTTTCCATTACTTCCATAAAAATATTTAGATCATTATTGAGTATAAAGGTAATTACCTTTAACTCATAATGGATATGGCTCATTCAAATTGTAGTCTTACGAATATATCTGTATTCATGTTTTTTTGTTGATATCCTAACTAAAAGTCCACCATAATGATATAATTATCCCCCACATAGTTGATCGGACAAGTTATCTATTTATGGAATATGATAATATATCCTTGTCATGATTTTTTAGGTTCATAATAATCAATTAATTAGTGAATTTACACTTCTATTTTCGTGAAGAAAAAGTTGGATGGAGCACCCCATGGTGAAGAACACAGGTATATAAAATGCTTGTTTTGATTCATTTAATATCGTTTCATTAGTTCATCCTACTCAATGGTGTTAATCTTTTACATAGTCTTTGACGTGGTCTGAGATCCATGTATAATATCATTTTGGAACACAACCTCTTATTCATGAATAAGACAAGGAAATTATTCAGGGAACAGTTCCGTGTGATACCTCCCAATGGGTATGTATTTGAGCACAATCCTATATTTTCTCCTAATAATTTGATCTAGATAAACATTCTCATAAATAAATAATTTCCATAATTTAGATTACGATTCTCATAAATATTTAGCCTCCACTTTACACTTGAACAGAATCAGGTTATCTCTTAAGATGTGAAGAGTAATATCCCTTTCCTCATAGTTAATGATGGATTTGTATAAATATAGACAATACATCTCCAATATAGAATCAAATTCACCCAAATAATGAAAGATGAGATATTTTGGGATATTTAATCCACAAAAATTTAGTCGGGAGAAGAAGTATACTTTAAATGTAGTAACTACCCAATTCTATGTTCTCATAGATAACACAACCTTCCTATTTTTAGGTGATGTTTTAATAGTTATAGTAAATTTTTATGAAATGAAACAATTAAATGAACCATAATAAAATAATAAATTTTTTTTCTTGAATAAGTAACCATTTTACTTATAATCACATCATTTTAATGATCCACCAAAGCAGTAGTGATTGCATATTCCCTTATTTTCTTCCTAGGAGGTTGTTGTTGTTGATTATCTTTAACATCAATTTTCTTATGGAATTGGATCACATAATGTGAATTTTACATATAGTTAGTCAACTACATAATAGGAATAGTGTTCATCATAACCTTCTTTTACAATTATTCATTAGTGGGGTTCTTTATTTCACTTTGTCATTGATTCGCATTTTTCTCATCTTTCCACACATGATGAACATTCTAGTACCCGTTATAAAGTTTCTATAATTCTTCTTCACACATTTTTTACATGTGGGGTGATGGGTTTTATTTCCTCCACAATATTTCACCATTTTCTCTCTTGAACAGAATAATATCTTAAATTTCTTATCTCCATTCCCATGAGACCTATGAGAGTCATTTATTAAATACATAAAGTTATCCTCTATATATATAGAATAATATTTCATAATTTTTGACATGTTTCTTTTCATATATGTTTTATTGTCAGTTAATTTCTTATAAAACATGAACATATCATAATATAATACTTTCTAAAACTCTTAATATCATGGACAAATAATAATGAATATAAACATATAAAAAATATTATGAAATTTTTAAAATATCTCAACATAATTTACGTGATAATAAAATAACATGAAATGATAATACATAATTTATTTCCCTTTAATTACTCAATTATTTATGATTTTTTCTAAAAATAGCACATTAGAGAGGTATTTTCAATAAAACAAAGTTATTATTTAGTAGAAAATTTAAATGATATACCATTTACAATATATTTAACAATATAATTATACTTAAGATATCAAAAATAATATTTTCAAATAACTCATTATCATTATTTCCATTTATTTTGTCAACCACTTGAACTTTTTTAAAATTCACAAACAAATTCCCTCTGTTCAAATAATGTTTCATAAGTCAAATTGGATTTTTACCTAAAAAATATTCAATAACAAAATTAATTAATATAATATTTCATGATTTGAGGAATGTTAAATAGAATATAAAAATAATGTCTTAGTGATCTATAAAAAATGAATCAGTTGAAAAATGACTAAAGGTGGCTCTAATGATTGTTAAAAATTAAATTAAGGAGAAATAAAAAATATGTAATTTAATTACTTTAAATGAAATATATAATCAATCTTCCATAAATGGAATAAAATAATATTTTTTATCCCATAAAACATTATAAAATAGAATAATCCTTAGGTAGGGGCTTGAAAAAAATCCTATATTACTCAATCATAGAAAAAAACATACAAGATTTAAAAATCTAAGAAAATGAAATTCTAACAAAAATATTTTCTTTAACTAAATTTTCATAAGATAAATAATTTCGAAATGAATAATTGTAATATTTGATTACAAATAGATCTATATATGTCAGTAATTTTTTTAATATAATATAAAATTTTTAAATAAAAATATATATGATCAATAAAAAAAGATAAAAAATAATTCAAATAAATACACAAATGGATAAATTCAATTAAAATAAAAAAATAACACTCGCAATTAATAAAACAATTAGAGAAATTAAGTGTCTCTATCAAAATGTTCAAAAATTGATGTTACGTATCAGTTAACACAATATATACATCAGTTTTCTGATAATGGTCCCTTATAAAATGTAATCTAATATAATTGTTTTATCTATAATAGTTTCTAGGTTATCATTAGATGTTAATTATGAAGGATAAATTCCCTGAATCCATTTTTATATATGAAATATTTAGGGATTGTATATCCTCTTGCATAAAAATTATGATTTTCATGCGTTGAATATATTATTATGTGTGTTTATGAATCCTAAACCATTTCCATCATATGTTATTATTAATTAACCATTTCATGAGTTGAAACACTAATGTGTAAATGTATTAAATGAATTCATGAAAAACCTATGGTATCTATTATTTTGATTCAACTAATGAACAAATGAGAGGTTAACCAAGGAATATTTTTGTTATTATAATTACCTACTTAGATGTGATGTATGTGGATTTGTATCATTATTCTTTCCTAAAACTCTGAGAAAAAATGTATCTCTACTTATTTTACCTTAAATGCAGAGATTCTATCGAAACATATGACAAAGAGGATTATTGAATGTAAAAAATGGGATTTACTTTACCTACAAATAACCACAAAGGTGGGATTATTTTTTACACATAGTGATCTCTATCAAACCCATTCAATGGTGTTTCAAGATGCTGCAATATCTTATTTGGTGTGTGATACACATGTTCATATTGTTTATTCTTTTAAATAATTTATCATAGGATTCATATTTCATGAAAATATATCCTTGATTATGGATTTAAATAAATTAAACATGTATTAATAATTTATATTATACTCATTTTTTTATAAAAGGATAGGTAAATTAGTTAACTGATTCCTAGGATCTCCCAAAGATGAATAGTGATAAATTGTGGCTCTTAACATAGGATATCCATTATGATGCAAAGATTTTCCATCCCATAGAGCTAGAAAAATTATGTCATTTTATATATTTATATGAATGATATATTTTTTGTGTTCATATAAGGAATAGAGAGTCCTCTAAACATGGTACCACCAAAGGTCCATGATTTAGATTTTAGAAATATTTCTCAAAATATGAAATTTATTATGATCTGAGCTACATATTTTTAGTTTCATGAATATCTAGAATATAGTTTTACCTTTACATAACTGGACTATAAAAACATAACCTATCCCTTACCCTTAAATAACTATGATATTTAAGAGTAACCATGGATTTACCCTTACATAGTTATGATTATATGAGATTTACCTTTATGTGGTTGTTTCATGTAAAGGTAGTTTGTATATTGACCATTACAGAATGGGTTTGTAAAAAGGTATTAAATAAGGTTGTTCGATTGATTACCCTTATACATAAAGATAGTTTAGGACCCTATCAATGTAACAGATCACTTTGAAAAGTTTATGTAGATATTTTAACTCTTTCATAAGGGTTACTTCGGGCTACCTTTGTGGATAATGATATTTAAGGATTATACAGAATAAATTTTCTATATTATGTTCTTTTGTAAAGTAAAAACAATTACATAAGTAGGATATGTGAAGGAAATCCCATTATACAATGATTCTTTATGGTGGTCTAAAGTAAAGTTGAGACCAAACCATACTTGAAGTGTTCAAATAATGTTAGTACCATTTTTCCTATATGATATATGTTAAATTTGAGCTACATAATGATAATAAGTGTCTTAAATTTACTCAATATCTTTAGAATTAGATTACCCATATGCAGATTGTATGTCAAAATGTAGACCGATCTTAGATTTAGGTATAAATGGGTTTTCGGGTAAGGGTAAATTGAAAAATTATTAAAAATTGTTTTTAATATATTAAAATTATTGTAATGGGTTATTTAATGTTTATAAAATAATTTAAAAGGAATTATAGGATACATTAATTTATATAATGTTTTTATATTAATTAAATATAAACTATCTATAATGGAATAAATTTTTATGAACAATTTTCCCCAAATATTAAATGTCCCTATTTAAATTACATTTTAAAAAAAGTATAGGTAATAACATTTAATATATAAATAAAACTGTTTATTTAGAAATCATAATATGTAATGGGAAACAATTTATGGAATAATGAAAAAAATTAGAAAAATTATATTTAAATTGTGAATTTTATACCTTTAATTGCATTGAAAGTTTCCCAATAATAGGGAAACTTATTTGGATATTATTTAAGCTACCACCAAATATTTTTGATGATTGATATGATCATGGTTTGAATAATAATTGTGTATACGCTCTTTTTATTATGTAAAATGTTCACATAATATATTCTAGACAGTAGATATTATATAATTCATTTAATATCATATCTTTAAAACTGAAATTCCATTTAATGATATATATGAAAGAGTACATATTTACATGAATATAAGGTATTTAAATAGAATTTATTTTAATAAAATATAAAAGATTCCATATGGGGATAAATATAAAAAAATTATTAAAATTTATGGAATGTAAATATTGTTAAGGATCAAAATTATGAAAGGTTTATATTTATTTTTTCTTTTTGAGTTGGAAATAAATATTTATCAAATTTTTAAATATATTATTTGTTAATTTATTTAAATGGTTATTCCTTGTAATATTCTTCTTTATAACTATTCTATGAAATTGGAATGTTGGTAATGTGTTAGTTTACAATGTTAAAATTCTTTTAGGATATATTAATTAATTACATTATAGGATCCAATCTATATTGAATTTGGTTTTTTTACTACCCTGCCCTTAGATTATAATTTATTTTCTAAACATGATGTTAGTTTCTGAATATAATTATTTTATATTAGGTGTTATGGATATAATGGATTTTAACCTATCTTGAGTAATATATCCCCAATTAGAGGAGCTAGGAATCTTAAACCCTACCTACCTAAATGAATTTTCATTATCTAGGCGGGTGAATGGGGTTTTTCTATTTGTCACTCTGGGAGTAAACATGTTTATATTTTCAATATAATTTAAATCTAAACCTTTATATGAGGTGTTTATATCCCATATGCATATGATTGGTTGGTTATGTATGAATAGGATTGGATTATTTTATTCAGAAAGTAACACAAATTCATAAGGTGTGTCAGGAGTTACACAACAATATGTTTCGAGGATAATGATTTGGTGAAGGTAATATGATTCCAAAAAAAAATCACTAAATTCTTACAAACACAAAATTTAATAACACAATATAAGATGATGACATTAAATCCCATTAATATACAAAGTGTGAGGTTCCTTCTAAATTGGAACTTTTCAAGTCAATGACCATCTTGCCAGCTAGGTTGTGCCAAAGATGGGTCACCCTATATTGTATTGTGTAATGAATGAAATGATATATAACACTAGAACATCCTTGGATTTATCAATCTAAATCTAGGTGCCACTATATCGTTCTTTGTTATCCTATTTTTTAAATTTATTATGGATAAACAATCCCTAAGACCCAAATATGATATGGTTAATAAAATAATTTAATTTAGTTTATCCATATGATGGATACGAAAAATGGGTTTCTATTTTATTATAATATTTTCTAATATTGTGTGATTGGAATGATTGCATACCTAAATAGCTAAACAATCAGAGAAACAGTAATGTATCACAAATATACATGAAATATAGATCTTGGCCCACTAATGGATATGATGGACACTTAAATGGGGTCGTAAATTTTTGTGGTATCACGTTTAATAAAATTACTTATTTAATAGATAATAATACATACTACTCATTTGAAAAAATAGTATACTCTAGATAATATCATCATCATCATCAAGCTAGCCCATTTTAATTAATTCAATAAAATGAGAAGCTCAATATACGTTACTCTGAAGACTAATAACATGATAAAAATTACTATGAATGATGGGTGATTTAAGAAATTTTCTTATTGAATGTTTTGTATTTTATAATAGGCCATTAAATTGTCAACAACTATTGAAGTTGTTCAGAAAGTTTATATAGATTCTTATAGAAGAATAGAGTAATTACTTTTAGGACTCAAAGTAATTAAATCCATAATGAACCAATTAATCTTAACATCTCATCATTTTCTCAATTTGATTGGGCATGTTAATGGTTTATGGAATTTTAGTATCATTTCCACATTAGGATTGAGAATGTTAAATGATATTCAATATGATTGAATATTTTGATAACATGATGAGACTGAATGTTTCCTAAATATATTATTCGTTATAAAAATTAATTATATAATTATGAAAAATATATTTTAATCAATGTATATTTTTATAATGTGTTGTAACTACATTGAAGGTTTGAAGATTACAAAAATCGAACCATGAGTTTTTTATACATGTATTAAGAAAATAAATTATTTCATTGATAACAAATATTATACAGGATTAAATATACATTTAATAATATGTGCATTGTATCTCGTTTCTCTCTTACGAATATCAATTAAATAATACATGTTTATATGAAATGAGAATTGTGTTTTTAATACTTATAAATTATGATTTTATTAATTCAATAACATCAATAATGGTGAGACTAAAATCGGTTTTTCATGGTTATGGAATTTAACCTCTTGTCATTTAATTAAAATTTCTGAAAATATTAATTAGTTCAATGAATTTTTACCTACTTTGATCAATGTATTAGGAATATATATGAATTTGAAATTTGATTCATAGATTTTAATGTATTATAAAGACAATAGGTAAAATTTAATGCCATAAGTGGAAAAGATGGTTGAAAAGTATAAAAATGATTCATCATGTATCCAATAAATTTCATTCAAACCTAAGGTTTTCAAAAAATATGGGTAATAATTTAATAAGATTAGACCTTCCAAGATATACAGGAAATTGTTTGTTAAACTCTATGAAATATCTAGGTCAGGTATGAGTATGTACCTACCTACTATTGGAAAGGTATTTTAATAATTTATTCATTTCAAATGATTATATTAGAAACACATATCCATCCATATATGATATGGAAAAAATAGTTTATTTCTTCAATATTCATATTTAATAGAAATAAATAGTATTTCTTAACACAAAAGAGTTTCTATATCTTTCCATGTTATGTTTAAGAGTGTAGAATTTCAAAGAGGATAGTGGGAATCATTTGGAATCAAATAAGTTAAATGTTTGGAAATCAATAATTACACAAATAAATTCTTAATGTGAATTTTAATTGATATCCTAAGAATTTTTGGATGTATTAGTGAAAAATATAGTATTTACTTACATTATTTCAATGAAATGTTTGTCAGAATGGGGTTCCAATAATGATTATTATGAACATACAAATATAAATTAGTTGTTTAATAGTTTATGTTGTGAATATGAGAGTCTTGAATATGTTCTAGAAGTGAAATAGTTAGTAATATGATTCCTATGCCTCATAATTATTCAAAATTGATTAATTCATATAACTTTCCCACTAGAGAGTTTAATGTGAGATTTGTATCATATGTTCTCATATATATATATATATATATGATATGGATTAAATTTAATTTGAAGAGTCATTAAATCTAGATTATGTAGAAAACATAATGCTTATCTAGTAGATTGTTATATTTTATATGAGAAACTGATTCTTATGTTGGTTTTATTAAATATTCCTGATGAGTATGTGAATATTATAATTCAACATATTAAATTAAAATTATATACTATAATTATATACTATTATCAACATAAATGTTTATAAAGATACACATTTCATAATGTATAATGACATTTTATCTCTCTATGTATAATTTTGAGTTTATCCCAAACAAATGGACATCAGGGAGTATTATAGGTTATAGAAACAATTTATAGCCAGCATAAGTATGAGTCTTGTGTAGAGATATAGAGTATGACCATGAGACACAAAATATATAATATAATTATTTGTGTGAGATTAATTTCCAAATAATTATACCACATGGATGGTCATATAGATCTCATTGGTATATTAAGGGTGCATGGACCGTATTTGAGTCCCCACTACCTGAGGTTGTTGAGATAACTAAAATGAAATAATTTATACATTAATACCATAATTAGAAAATACTACATATTGAGTAAGATAATGTGGGGTTGTTCGGTGTGTTGTAAATCATGTCATCAGTTTGATCATAACCAAGATGGGAATTGTCCTCTCATATGATGATTATGACATTAGGTTTGTTTGATTGATATAGATTGTGGGAGTGAGTAGTTGAAAAATGATATTATATTATTATAGATATATAATGGAAATGTTATGAATTTATGTTTATGGTAAAATGTAATATGATGTATTTATTATTCTGATTAGTCTATACATAGAGAGTAATGAAAAAATGAGTTGGCTATATGAGATTGATATTCTTATTGTCTCATGGTCATTCATTATCTGAAACAATTAGAAAATATGATAATGAACATTATCATATGATATCATCTTGGGGAAATATGTATAGAGATACATGTAATTTGTAACGTCTCGGTTCAGGGTGCCACCCAGTGGGTGCCCCGAACCCGATTCGCCACATGACCTCAAGCGCATTTCCCCAAACACCAGAGACTGCCGACTAGCAGTGAGGGCCCAGATCTGATAGTGGGGAAACTATGCCCTCATTTTTCAAAGTGTAGAACAGCATAATATGAATAAAACAGACAACAAACAGCAGAAGTAGTAAATCATACACAACTGAAATAAAAAACAGTAGTAGTTATAACCAACAGTAGATAAATAATGATGCTACATGTCTCAAGTTCTAGGAAAATAACCATAACATGTTACATGATCAATACAATACAACTGAAGTACAGGTACAGCAAAATGAAGCAAAACAGCTGGAAGTGGCATCGTGAGCCTAGGCTCGGTTCCATGCCATCCTACTCCTCATTAGTAATCAGGTACCTGTATAGGGACTCTTGCCCCAATCCACACCTGCAGCAACGTAATCTGTTTGGCCTGAAAATCATGACCCAGATAGGGAGTGAGAAATATATCTCAGTAGGCACCCACAAAAGGCTCGTGCCCAACTGCGTGTAATCATGAAACAATAGTGCAATATTAAAATGCAATAAAGTAACCAGTACTCACAAGTAACCAACTTAACATTTAAACTGCCATTTTAATATTCTTTTTAATCATTTAATTTTAAAATATCACCATAGTGAATATTCTAAATAAACAGCAAGATGTCCACAGACACGTAAACTCCCACCCTTGGGTAAAGAGAACCCAACACAAGAATTTGCCCACAGGCACACGGATATTTCCCACAGGCATAATTAATGTCACCAACAAGCACAAAATCAGATGCCCATAGGCATAGAAGAAGTTGCCCACAGGCTAGGTAAAACAATGCCCACAGGCTAATCACAGCACTTCCCTCAAGCTAACAAGTAAACGGGCCATTCCCAACAAGTAAATATGCAGTAAACATGCAATTCCTCTCGGGGCAATTCTACAATTACTACTTTTAAGGAATACCATCAGGCATCCTGGCCAAATGGATAAACAGTGGAACACACCCACCAGGTAGTTCCGGATCCATGTAACAATCCCAACCAGATTTTTAATAACATAATTAAATAACTAATCAATTCTAGGTGTTTAATATAGCAATGACCTCAGCCATAGGAGACCCCAACATGGTTTGTGGCACAAAAATGCACAAAACACACGACAGTTGTAAAAATTAACACTAAGCCACCTACCTTATATGCTAACGAGCAGTATACCCGAACGTCGACTCCAGAAATGCGTAAGAACGACATAAATCTGACGAAGAACAAAACCCTCTTAACTTCAAATAACTCCTGTTAGGAGAAGAATTGGTAAGCAACACGCTAGGAGAAGACATGGCTTAACCGCGCGGTTCCAACGAGATTGTCCGAGGCGGAATCGGATTCCAGACACTCAATTAGTGGATCTCCAAAGGTCCGGACATCCTCTCCCGACCTCCCGTCCCATTCTAATCCTTCCCTGTGAACAGGGGAGGATACTTCCTGATTTATGCAAAAAAATCAAAGTAAACGGTGTGTACTTCCAAGTACACGATGTGTAATTCCTTCATCTAACTGTTTATCCGGCGGCACCGCCATACTGTTCACCCATCGACATGAGTACACAACATGTACTCCTGAGTACACTGTGTGTACTGTCACCCAGCTGGCATCTGCTCCACCGCCTTACTATTTGGGCATGCCGACTGACTACATGGTGTGTAAAGGACCACTACACGGCATGTAGTCAGTTCCTACACCCATCATCACCGACATGGCTACATGCCCCGTGTACTCATCCCTACATGGCTAGAAGTACAGAACGTGTGGAAAAAGTACATGGCGTTTACTTCCAAATTTTAGGTTTGTTCACCATTTCCCATATTTTGTTAAAAACACTTAAGGAACAAGAAAAGAAGAAGCTCGTACCTCAACGAATAAGAACCTGGTTCTTACATAATTTATTGACATCACTCAATATCCCTTTATATCTTGAGTATAAGTGACTCATTTATAGGGGCCTTACATTTTATACATTTCTGGACATAGATATTCCTTTTTGTTTTGGATGCCATAATGGGTCGTGGGATCACCCATTATTTTTGGATGAATGGGGATTTAGTTTCACTCTGAGATATAATCTAAAAGTGTATTATAGTTAATTAAAAAGTGTTTTGTATGGGTACACACAAGGAATTTCATATAATGTGAAACATGGAATTTTAAAGATCTCATTAAAAAAGTGATTTGAATGAAATCCAAAAGAAATTTGTGATATGGTTTTACAAGTAATTTTATACAATATAATATAATCTGAAATGGTAGAATGTATATTAGGATATTGTACTTTTGGGAGATTTAAAGAAATATTCCAGAAATATATATTTATATATGATATATTTGTTTACTTTATCTCTTATTACATGAAATTTATATTTTGAATGTATTGGGTATATTATTTTGTGTGTGCTAGAAACCTAAACCATTATCCACAAATGCAATCATTAAAGAAACATCTCAGGACATAAAATAGTAGGGTATATATGCATAAAATTGATTATTGAAAATGATATTGTATATACTCATGTGTTTTAATGAGGGAATAAATGAGAGTTTAAGGATGGAGTTAACTTTATTTCATATTTAATTACTTACATTTTATGGTAGTGGGTTTGCATCATTATAATTGGAAAAAAATCCTAAAAACCCATCCCTCTCCTTTTATTCTACATTTATATATTGGGATTTTGGAACATCATGGGAGAAAGAAGAACCATACAAGAACAAAATTTTATTCATTTAATACATGTAAAAGACCTATATGTGTTAATCATTTTTAAATATGCGATCTTTATCAATCCATTAGATTGGTGTTTTAAGATGGTGATATATCTTCTTTGACACATGAAACACAATTTTATAGTGTTATTGTATTTCCAAAATTAATTGTAGGATTTATATTTATATCATGGAGACCCTAATTTTTTATTTTAAATAACATATTTATGTCCTAATAATATTTATTATTGTCATTTCATACCAAACAAATTGCACCATATTTCTCACATGTAATGTGGACAAGATCAAAATTGAAACTATTATATTTAAATTTATGCTTTTCTGAAAAAAAATACGAACAAATACTTACAACTCTTAAAACCCTTCTTAAAAAGTGTAAAGTGTATAAAATGGGTTTTTTACTTTAAAATCAAACCATAGATCTTCTCGTAAAATTATAAGTCCTAATGTTTCTTTTTTATATTTAACATTAAACTTTAAATTTTTGTATGATAATATAATATGAAGTCATAAAAAGATGTTTTAGGTAAAGGTAAAACATGATTTAATATACCTTTTCATTAAATTTTAATCCTTTTTTCCACATTAAATTGATATTATTTTATATTTTATTGCATTATATCATAATGATAGGTTAAAAATATTAATTATGATCTTCAACCCATAAGAGAAAAAACTAAATTTTCTTATAATCATACTATTATATAGTTTCCTATATTTATCCATATCATGGATAATATTATATCATATAGAAATAGCATATGGTTTACTGGTTTCAGGAAAGAACATATTTTAAAGTCCCTTTGAGAACATAATTTTTTTTAAAATGGTACTAATATTTTTTTGGAGTAATATTAAAACATAAAAATAAATTTCCCTCACTCCAATAATTATTAAAAAACTCCAAAGAAATAGAAAAAAGTTTCTAAATTTTTTAATTATATAAATTAATCATATCTAGAGATATAATCATCAATATAAATTTTAAGAATCAAAATATCATTTGAAAATATTTTCTGAAAAAAAATTAACAATAACCAAAACAAAACCATTTTTAAAAATAAAATAACAAAATTTTTATTACCAATATCATGGTACCTATTTATGAAATACAACTTCCAAATAATAATAAATTATTATTTAAAAGGACTATGATTTGTCAACTGGCCAACGCATCACGTAGTGACACTGGGGGACTGATATATTGAACTTTTATTATGTTTTAAATTATTTGATAAGTTAAACCTCTTGTTACTCTAACATTTATCAAAGTTAATTAATATTGATTTTATTGATACACACTAATCCCACAATATAAATTATAGTGAAATACAAAATAGATCTTTAGATGAAATTTTGTTTTAAATGGTTGAGATCTAATATGCAAACCAAATCTGTTACATATTTTAATACATTTTTAAAAATGATTATAACTATTATATTATATTGATTTAATGTACATAATAAAGTAGAACTCATTTATATTGGCATGTATCATAAAAAATGCATATGGATGTTGTCATACATGTTATTTTGGATCATAGTTATTGTTTATGGTATTTCTAGAACATATGGAGATTATTAGTAACCTAATATAAAATAGTAAGGTTTATGTAACGCCCCGACCCCAGCTACCCAGAGTCGGTGCATTACTTCGTAACATTGGCATGATCACAAAAGATCAAGTCTCGAAAGACCTATTAGTTTAGTAGCCTTGGAAACACTAGATACATTCATAAGTCTTTCATTACATCAAAATTAAACAAACTACAATAACATGGTCTTCATAGTCCACACTCATATCTTCAATGACTATTCTTGCAAGTCAGTCATAATACACTTCTTCACATCCTGGAAAATATTTAAACATTGAAAGGGGTGAGCTCAGATGCTCAGTAAGGATAACAATATTGCGGAAGCTTTTATAAAAAAACATAAGCATTTAAGGCAATGTAAAACTAAAACAAAAGCCTTATTGAACTTGAACTTCAGCAAAATATGGCAAAAGTAAAATAAAATAATGCCATTACTTACTCACATGGATATTCTACTAGACGAATAATCACATGAAATATCAATAACCACTTTCATAATGAGGGAATGTATAATGCCAGATATTCTGAAACACTTTGTCAAGGCCTCAGCCAAGACGTCTAAAATGATTAAGGCCTGGGCCAAAACCATAAATCAAATTGGGAAAGGGCCTCGGCCAATTCCACGTCTAGTTTTCTCATGAGACCTACCGATGCATCGAGGAGCTATAGCGGGCTCCACCCGTCACATATTAAGTCCAATACATTCCTCATATGAATAGGTTTAAACATAACATAAATATTCATATTAAAACCAGCATACGAAATGTCAACAATTTATCCATAAGCTATGGATGGTATAAAAATAACACATCCACAGTCAAATATTTCACAAAATGTTCAATGGAGGTTTTGTATCATAAATCAATTTCAATTAAACTTAAAACACATCAAAGGATGTTGACATGGATGAAATCAAAGCTATTTGAGAGTAATATCTCTCCTTTTTGAAATCATTTAAAAGTCTCATAATTATAAAATAATACATTTACTTTGAAGATATTCTTATAAGCTTGTTAGGGAAGCTTCGATGAAGTTATAATGGCAGAAAATAGCTGCACCCGCCGTATAGGATAAAAAACATTCTTACCTTATATTTGTCAAAAAGGTCAAAAAGTACATTGTTTGGAAAACGATGGTAAGATTCCTTTCAAAAACTTATAAGGGTATAAATGACTATAACCCATTTTCCATTTAATAGTAAAAATGTTTTGAAAGACATTTTTAAGAAACACGGATTTGGATCATAACAAGGTCCCAGTAGATAACTATGTATAAACAACCTTGGATAATGAAGAGGTTGTGAAGTAAACCCATACCTTGTACTTTTCCTTGGTTGGGGTAGGTTAACCTCCTGTATAATGGTGAAATAATTGTTATTAAATTATTCAAGAATCATATACATTCATATGATATCATATATGATCTTTTAACATTGCTTTGTTAACAACATCTTAGATTTATCGTTGTTTTGGGTGTTAACTTACTCATTTTCTTTTATATGTTTTGCTACGTAAGTCGTGTTTTTCATGGATAGGTTGTTTATTATTCATATCCAGAATGGTATCATGTCTTTAAACATTATTTTTAAATCATCAAATGATAATTATACTTGAATGGATACGACGGAGAATGAATCTCATCGCGTTCGTGGAGACGGTAGTCCGTACGTACGCACGAGCGACAATATCATTATTTTGATATTTAAATAATATATAATTGGATAGTAGATCATATATACAGAATCATTATCATGTTATATTTATTATTTACATGAATGACATATCATTATTATACCCATATAAATAATAATATATTGAATTACAATTACACCACGACGTGGAGACGGTAAGCCGTACGTACGCACGTATGGTGACATGTTATTCAAATGATGGGTAAAATACTGAATATGGTTGTTCCATATTTATAATAACATCACAGTATATATAATATACTGGAGTTATAATTTTAGAATTGAAATAATAAACAAAGAGGGAGTGGAAGAAGAAAGAAACTTGAAAGAGGGTGATGAAAATGTTACCTCCTCTTCGGGTTCTTCCTTTTGATTTGATCAAAAGGACTCCTTAGGATGGCTTTCTGACTAAAGTAAAGCTTCTAGGATGAAGGTAGAGAAGTTGGGAGAGTATTTGGGCAGGGGTTGGCCGAACCAAAAGGCTTGGAAGTATGAATAAGGTGGTAGAGGTGGGGGCCTTTTATAATAGGAGAGGAGGGGCACTTTTGGAAAGATTGAAATGTTACATTATTTCACAATTCTTTTTGGATTCTAAAGGTCCCACACTTATATAATTCGAGGCTAAGGTGATAAGGTTTCGAAATATCCTCATCCAATAGGCTTTGGACAAGTGTAAGCCTTGGATTTTGCATTATCTTCTAATTTTATTTAAATCATTAAATAATGAGGTCATCGCTGCATCATAATGATGTCATAAATAATTTAATTTATTTAATGTCTAAAAATTATAAAAAAATACTATGTTGTAGGAAAGCTTTTTAGATTTCTAATGAATATTTATATACAAAATTTGGACTTGTGTAACCCCACTTAAAAATTGTTTTAGTAAAATAACTTATGTTTGTGTCAATTTAATTTTAACATTAAATAAATATATATTAATGTCATTTTCCAACTAAAGTGGCTCCATGGGGTCCCCAAGTTGACCCATGGGTTGTATTGGTCGGCCATGACTCATCCAATAGGAGTAGGACAAGTGTCAAGCTCATATCATATTATTAAAACATTGTTTTTACCTTAAACTACACTAATTACCACTAATCGCGATTAAGAACTTAAAAGTTACTATTCACCAAAAAATTATTTTGATCTCATTGTACCACATTTTACTTCTTAATGACAACCATGTATGTCGGATTTTTGAAAATCAAATCACAGAAGTGGTAATATTTCATTTAAACGAAAAATCTGTTATTTAACTACCACTTAGTGGTTTCACTATTCATCAAAAATTGAAGTTTTTCAGAACAAGGCCAAAATTTCACCCTAAGCTATAATTGATATTCCAAATTCAAAAATGATGTCTATTTTAAAAAATTCCAAACATATAAGTTGTATTAATTAATTTTATAATTAATTCCCGCTGTTACAACAAATAGCGTGTTTTTAAGAAACAATTTATATCAAAAGTTTGGCAATTGTTTATGTCCAATTTCAATGTTAAATTAATTCTAATGACCACCATTGGATAAAATGGTAAAAATATATTCTAATTATACTTTAAAACCACTAAATATTATAATTTATCACTATAAATTATTTTGATTAAAAAATATGTTTTTAAGTATTTTTCACTATTCATAAAAATTTAGAAGTTCTCAGAAAAATACCAAAAATTCAACATAGGCTAATTTCAATATTCCGAATCCAAAAATGAAGTCCATTTTGATAAATAAAATTTATAAAATTTCAAAAAGTAGGTATTACTATTCACAACGGCTAGTTTAATTAGTTGTGGTGTGTATTAGAGCTCGAGGTTGCGTACAACACACGCTATTGCATTATTCGAAGGGAAACGTACAGTGGAAGATTGAGGTGTTACATTCTCCCATCCTTCAAATAATTGTGTCCTTGCAATTTCTAGGGTATTACTGCATAAAAAGACTCGGGTGGTTTTTCATCATAAATTCCTCAGGTTCCCACGTTGCCTCTTCCATTTTATGATTTCTCCACAAAACCTTCACCAGACGAGTCGTCCGGTTTCTCAGCACCTGCTCCCTCACATCAAGAATCCTGACGGGCTCTTCACAATAGGAAAGATCGGGTTCCAGTTCTAATTCCTCATAGGTGAGTACATGCGTTGGGTCAGGCATGTATTTCCTCAACAGAGATACGTGGAACACATTGTGAACTTTGGAGAGACTTGGCTTCATTGCCAAACGGTAAGCTACAGCCCCAATTCGTTCTAGAATTTCGAATGGTCCGATGTACCTGGGACTCAATTTACCTTTCTTACCAAAACGTATGACTCCCTTCCATGGAGATACCCTCAGGAAAACATGATCACCGACTTGAAATTCCAAATCCATCCTTCGATTATCGGCATAGCTCTTCTGCCTACTTTGAGCAGCTTTGATGTGATTTTGGATAACTTTCACCTTTTCCACCGTTTCCTCCACCAGTTCTGGGCCTACAAGTTTTCTTTCACCAACGTCATCCCAACAGGTTGGTGTACGACATCTCTTTCTGTATAACGCTTCATATGGTGCCATCTGAATACTCGAATGGAAGCTATTGTTATAGGAAAATTCTACCAGTGGTAAATATTGATCCCACATACCCTGAAAGTCAAGAGAGCATGATCTCAACATGTCTTCTAAGGTTTGAATAGTCCGTTCTGATTGTCCATCTGTTTGAGGGTGATAGGCAGTGCTCAAACGAAGTTCAGTATCCAAGGCTTTTTGAAGACTTTTCCAGAATCTTGAAGTAAAACGAGGATCACGATCAGAAACAATCGATAGGGGTACTCCATGAAGTCTTACAACGTCATTAATATATAGTCTTGCTAGACGTTCAAGGGGTAGATCCTCCCGTATAGCCAGAAAATGTGCTGACATAGTAAGTCGATCAACAATGACCCATATTGCATCATTCCTTCTAGGAGACATTGGTAGTCCCATGACAAAGTCCATCGTAATATTATCCCATTTCCACTCAGGTATGGGAATAGGTTGCAATACTCCACCAGGATGTTGCCTTCCAGCTTTCACTTGTTGACAAACCATACACCTCGACACAAAATCAGCAATATCCCTCTTCATATTGTCCCACCAAAAATGTTCCTTCAAATCTCTATACATTTTGGTGCTCCCAGGGTGTATAGAGAAGTTGGAACTATGAGAATCATCCAGCAATTCCCTTTTTAGATCAGGTATATCGGGAACACAAAGTCTCTTCCCGAATTTCAAAATTCCATCCTTATACACAAAGTCCCTCATTCTTCCATCATTCACACCTTTAATCTTCTTTTGAAATTATTCATCATTGGTCTGAGAACTCTTAATCCTTTCTAGTAATGATGGTTTGGCAACCATTTGAAAAAGCATTGATGTTTCACCTTCCCCAGTTATTCCCATGTCCATCTTCACTAGATCCAAGAAAATTGGATCCCTTTCAATTCTCATAACATTCAAAACTCCATGGTCTTTTCTACTCAAAGCATCTGCCACCTTGTTTGCCTTCCCCGGGTGGTAATGTATCATGCAATCATAATCCTTGAGTAGTTCAGGCCATCGCCTTTGCCTCATGTTGAGTTCTTTTTGTGTGAAAATATACTTCAAACTCTTGTGATCAGTATAAATCTCACATTTTTCACCATAGAGGTAATGTCTCCATATCTTTAAAGTAAAGATCACAGCTGCTAACTCAAGATCATGAGTAGGATAGTTTTTCTCATGAATGTTTAGCTGTCGTGATGCATAGGCAATGACCTTATCATTCTGCATAAGGACACAACCGAGTCCTTTCTTCGATGCATCACTATAAATAACAAATCCATTATTCCCCGATGGTAGAGTCAATACAGGGGCATTGACTAATCTTCTCTTTAGTTCTTCAAAACATTCTTCACACTCATTTGTCTAGACAAATTTAATCCCTTTACATGTGAGCTTTGTCAATGGGTTAGCCAATCTGGCAAAATTCTGGACGAAACGTCGATAATAACCTGCTAAACCAATAAAAATGCGTACCTCAGTTATACTTGTCGGTGCTGGCCATTCTTGGATTGCCTTGGTTTTAGAAGGATCAACGGAAATTCCATCCTTAGAGACAATATGGCCAAGAAACGAAATCTCATGAAGCTAGAATTCACACTTGCTAAATTTCCCATAAAATTCATGTCTTCTAAGAGTCTTCAGGATAATGCGTAAGTGATTTTCATGATCTTCATGGCTTTTGGAGTATACCAAGATATCATCAATAAATACCACTACAAAGTCATCAACATATTCCTTGAAAACTCTATTCATTAGATCCATGAAAATAGAGGGTGCATTAGTCAATCCAAAAGGCATTACTGTAAACTCGTAATGCCCGTACCTTGTTCGAAATGTTGTCTTTGGAACGTCTTCCTTATTCACACACAACTGATGGTATCCAGACCGAAGGTCAATATTTGAAAAGTATTGAGCTCCATGCAGTTGGTCAAACAAATCATCAATGCGAGGTAGGGGATACTTATTCTTTATTGTTATAGCATTGATCTCCCTATAATCAATGCACAACCTCATAGATCCATCTTTCTTCTTAACAAAAAGAACAGGGGCTCCCCAAGGAGAAACACTAGGGCGAATAAATCCCTTATTACTCAATTCCTCTAGTTGTTTCTTTAGTTCAACTAATTCCACAGTGGCCATTCTATAAGGGGTCTTCGATATGGGCCTTGATCCAGGAATTAAATCAATGGAAAACTCAACTTCTCGTTCTGGAGGGTGTCCAGGTAAATCTTCCGGAAACACATCAACATATTCTCTCACAATAGGTACATCCTCTATTTGAATATTCCTTTCCTCATCCTCAGTAATTTCCTTCTCTTCCTCCCCAATAATTGAATTTAGTTGAGTTACTGGGGGTGGATCCAGATAAGAATTATGTGGCGACGATTCTGCTCTAAAGATAAGGTGTTCCTAATCATCATCATCAAGAATCGTATCCTCTTTCCTCTTACAATAAATTTTTGCATCATGGTTCGAAAGCCAATCCATACCGAGGATTATATCAAATTCAATCATGGGTATGACGATGAGATCAGCAGGCAAAGAACATTTAGGTGCTCTAATGGGAACTAATCGACAAAACATTGTTGCAACAATACTTCCCTTAGGGGTTTTGACTGACAACTCCCTTTTTAAATCAAATTGGAAATATCTAATTTTCTTAGAAAACTGGGAAGATATGAAACAATGCGATGATCCAGAATCAAATAATGCATTTGCTAAACTTGAGGAAACCATTAAATTACCTGCCACCATGTCTTTCGGAGCTTCCACCTCAGCAGTAGTGATAGCATAAGCCTGGCCTTGATCCCTTGGCCTCTTCTGAGGTAAGTTCACCTGACGCTTAGGACATTCATTTGCATAATGTCCCTTCTCTCTACAATTATAACATTCCACGTTGACAGCCGCTTTCTTTCCCTTGCATTCATGAGCTTGGTGGCCTTTTTCACCACACTTGTAACATACTCCTTTTCCTTTTAGACAGGCACCAGGGTGCTTCCTACCACAATTATCATAGGGTGGAAATTCATTTCTACCCTTCTTCCCTATTTCCTTATTTCCTTTCCCAGAGTTTTCAGCGGATCTCTTCTTATCTTGCTTTGATTTAAAGTCATAAGACTTAGAGAATTCCTTTTCCGTCTTGATAGCGCACGAGACAATACCTTCGTATGAAGAGAAGGTTTGTGATACTAAAGCTCGACGGAGAAATGGTTTCAACCCATCAAAGAAACGATCAGTCTTACATCTTGGGTTACGTATGTAATCTGCAGCATACCTTGCTAACCTTGTAAAGTTAGCCTCATACTTTGCGACATTCTCATCCTCCTTCTGCCTCAGACTCAGAAATTGCCTTTCCATATCCGCTCGATGGTTTGGAGGAAAGTATTTTTCTAAGAACAGCTCTTTGAACTCCTGCCATTCCATGTTTGTTAATTCATCATCTTCCTTTGTGTTTTGAATTAGTGACCACCATTGATCGGCATCTCCAGTGAGGTGGTAAACTGCCATGACAACATTCTCCCTTTCATTACTCCCCAAGGCATGGAATATTTTCTCTAAGGAATTTATCCATTGCTCAGCTACTATAGGATTTGTACTCCCATTGAAGGTTGGCGGTTGTTGCCTCATGAAACGGTCTAGCATTGATCCTCCACGTTGCGGATCAGGGTGCTCCATACGAGTAAGGTTGTTATTCATAACCTGCGTGAGTTGTCCCAGTACGGTGAGAAGCTGATCAGCACCAGTTGTATCACTAGCTCAACCATAATTATGCTGAGCAGGAGGGCAATCCCTACACAGAGTGCGTGCATTGATACGGTTTCCATTCCTTCCACTAGGCGCCATTTCTAAATAATGGCATAAACTAGATTAGTTCATGAATCGAAATACATAATTCCATACTTGTAAAACACTTAACATAAATTGAACTAATTATGGATATAATCCATAATTATAAAAATGTTTTTTTTTTTGAGGAAGTATATACTCATAAACCCTTCATAATGATTTGTAAAGAAAATGAGAGTTATCCTAAGCATATCCCCCGGGAGTGTCGTAACCAAGAGTGCAGCAAGGCCCGTTGTCGTGCACCAGTTCCCGTTCGAGTCTAGCTCAAAGCGGTGTTTTCGGGTTTTACCCCTAGGTACATCTGTGCCAGAGCCGCCTCTACCTGCTCGTATCCAGACAGGGATGTATTTCTCGGAAAACTCACAACATCTCTACAATACCAAAATTCTAGGAAGTTCTTATATACTAATCCTCAAAGTCTATCTTCAGGATATTTGCTCTAATCAGAGTTTATCTAAATCTTGCTTCCAAGGTTAGTACTAAACTGCCTCTGATACCAACTGTAATGCCCCGACCCCAGCTACCTAGAGTCGGTGCATTACTTCGTAACATTGGCATGATCACAAAAGATCAAGTCTCGAAAGACCGATTAGTTTAGTAGCCTTGGAAACACTAGATACATTCACAAGTCTTTCATTACATCAAAATTAAACAAACTACAATAACATGGTCTTCATAGTCCACACTCATATCTTCACTGACTATTCTTGCAAGTCAGACATAATACACTTCTTCACATCCTGGAAAATATTTAAACATTGAAAGGGGTGAGCTCAGATGCTCAGTAAGGATAACAATATTGCGGAAGCTTTTACAAAAAACTTAAGCATTTAAGGCAATGTATAACTAAAACAAAAGCCTTATTGAACTTGAACTTCAGCATAATATGGCAAAAGTAAAATAAAATAATGCCATTACATACTCACATGGATATTCTACTAGACGAATAATCACATGAAATATCAATAACCACTTTCATAATGAGGGAATGTATAATGCCAAACATTCTGAAACACTTTGTCAAGGCCTTGGCCAAGACGTCTAAAATGATTAAGGCCTCGGCCAAAACCATAAATCAAATTGGGAAAGGGCCTCGGCCAATTCCACGTCTAGTTGTCTCATGAGACCTATCGATGCATCGAGGAGCTATAGCGGGCTCCACCCGTCACATATTAAGTCCAATACATTCCTCATATGAATAGGTTTAAACATAACATAAATATTCGTATTAAAACCAACATACGAAATGTCAACAATTTCCCCATAAGCTATGGATGGTATAAAAATAACACATCCATAGTCAAATATTTCACAAAATGTTCAATGGAGGTTTTGTATCATAAATCAATTTCAATTAAACTTAAAACCCATCAAAGGATGTTGACATGGATGAAATCAAAGCTATTTGAGAGTAATATCTACCCTTTTTGAAATCATTTAAAAGTCTCATAATTATAAAATAATACATTTACATTGAAGATATTCTTATAAGCTTGTTAGGGAAGCTTCGATGAAGTTATAATGGCGGAAAATAGCCGCACCCGCCGTATAGGTTAAAAAACATTCTTACCTTATATTTGTCAAAAAGGTCAAAAAGTACATTATTTGGAAAACGATGGTAAGATTCCTTTCAAAAATGTATAAGGGTATAAATTACTATAACCCATTTTCCATTTAATAGTAAAAATGTTTTGAAAGACATTTTTAAGAAACACGGATTTGGATCATAACAAGGTCCCAGTAGATAACTATGTATAAACAACCTTGGATAATGAAGAGGTTGTGAAGTAAACCCTTACCTTGTACTTTTCCTTGGTTGGGGTAGGTTAACCTCCTGTATAATGGTGAAATAATTGTTATTAAATTCTTCAAGAATCATATACATTCATATGATATCATATATGATCTTTTAACATTGGTTTGTTAACAACATCTTAGATTTATCGTTGGTTCGGGTGTTAACTTACTCATTTTCTTTTATATATTTTGCTACGTAAGTCATGTTTTTCATGGATAGGTTTTATCTTATTAATATCCATAATGGTATCATGTCCTTAAACATTATTTTTAAATCATCAAATGATAATTATACTTGAATGGATACGACGGAGAATGAATCTCATCGCGTTCGTGGAGACGGTAGTCCGTACGTACGCACGAGCGACAATATCATTATTTTGATATTTAAATAATATATAATTGGATATTAGATCATATATACAGAATCATTATCATGTTATATTTATTATTTACATGAATTACATATCATTATTATACCCATATAAATAATAATATATTGAATAACAATTACACCACGACGTGGAGACGGTAAGCCGTACGTACGCACCTATGGTGACATGTTATTCAAATGATGGGTAAAATACTGAATATGGTTGTTCCATATTTATAATAACATCACAGTATATAGAAGATACTGGAGTTATAATTTTAGAATTGAAATAATAAACAAAGAGGGAGTGGAAGAAGAAAGAAACTTGAAAGAGGGTGATGAAAATGTTACCTCTTCTTCGGGTTCTTCCTTTTGATTTGATCAAAAGGACTCCTTAGGATGGCTTTCTGACTAATGTAAAGCTTCTAGGATGAAGGGAGAGAAGTTGGGAGAGTGTTTGGGCAGGGGTTGGCAGATCCAAAAGGCTTGGAAGTGTGAATAAGGTGGTAGAGGTGGGGGCCTTTTATAAGAGGAGAGGAGGGGCACTTTTGGAAAGATTGAAATGTTACATTATTTCACAATGCTTTTCGGATTCTAAAGGTCCCACACTTATATAATTCGAGGATAAGGTGATAAGGTTTCTAAATCTCCTCATCCAATAGGCTTTGGACAAGTGTAAGCCTTGGATTTTGCATTATCTTCTAATTTTATTTAAATCGTTAAATAATGAGGTCATCGCTGCATCATAATGATGTCATAAATAATTTAATTTATTTAATGTCTAAAAATTATAAACAAAATACTATGATGTAGGAAAGATTTTTAGCTTTCTAATGAATATTTATAGACAAAATATGGACTTGTGTAACCCGACTTAAAAATTGTTTTAGTAAAAATAACGTATGTTTGTGTCAATTTAATTTTAACATTAAATAAATATATATTAATGTCATTTTCCAACTAATGTGGCTCCATGGGTCCCCAAGTTGACCCATGGGTTGTCTTGGTCGGAAATGACTCATCCAATAGGAGTAGGACAAGTGTCAAGCTCATATCATATTATTAAAACATTGTTTTTACCTTAAACTACACTAATTACCACTAATCGCGATTAAGAACTTAAAAGTTACTATTCACCAAAAAATTATTTTGATCTCATTGTAAAACATTTTACTTCTTAATGACAACCATGTATGTCGGATTTTTGAAAATCAAATCACAGAAGTGGTAATATTTCATTTAAACGAAAAATCAGTTATTTAACTACCACTTAGTGGTTTCACTATTCATCAAAAATTGATGTTTTTCAGAACAAGGCCAAAATTTCACCCTAAGCTATAATTGATATTCCAAATTCAAAAATGATGTCTATTTTACAAAATTCCAAACATATAAGTTCTATTAATTAATTTTATAATTAATTCCCGCTGTTACAACAAATAGCGTGTTTTTAAGAAACAATTTATATCAAAAGTTTGGCAATTGTTTATGTCCAATTTCAATGTTAAATTAATTCTAATGACCACCATTGGATAAAATGGTAAAAATATATTCTAATTATACTTTAAAACCACTAAATATTATAATTTATCACTATAAATTATTTTGATTAAAAAAGTTGTTTTTAAGTATTTTTCACTATTCATAAAAATTTAGAAGTTCTCAGAAAAATACCAAAAATTCAACATAGGCTAATTTCAATATTCCGAATCCAAAAATGAAGTCCATTTTGATAAATAAAATTTATAAAATTTCAAAAAGTAGGTATTACTATTCACAACGGCTAGTTTAATTAGTTGTGGTGTGTGTTAGAGCTCGAGGTTGCGTACAACACACGCTATTGCATTATTCGAAGGGAAACGTACAGTGGAAGCTTGGGGTGTTACAGTTTATATAATATTTTTTATTATCTCTAGAGAAAAAATAAGGGAGTTTTTGAAGTGGATATGTTTTTATCTGTTAGATGTTATATATATATATTATTGAATTTCTCATAATATAAATTAAAATATTTTAGGTGGAGGATTTTCGGTTTTTATAGAAGTTATTGGAATATTCCTCGAGTTATTTTTGATGCTTTTTTAGATTTTTTTATTACAAGATTGAAATTTTTATATGTTAAATGATATTTTCATAGTTGTCCGTAAAATACTTCATTACTAATGATCAAATGTTTTTTTCTATCTACATAAGATTGATACTAAGAATTATTCATTAAAAATTGAAAAGGAATGAACACAATGAGGTTTAGTTGTGACTTAATATATTTTTTCAAACACATTTTCAGTTTTTCCTAGGTATTGGTAAGTTTCTTAAAAAGATAATGAATAGTTTTTTAACATCAAAAGTTTCATTTACATATCTTAAGAGGATTCTTTTATATTTATGAGTTATAATGATAATATTGTTTAGAATTATAATTTATTAAGGTTTATAGACATCATAAGTTACATCATAGTAACATTTCACACTTTAGTAATTTTTATAAGGTTGAATAAAAAAATGCATATGAATTAGAAGATGGGATGTCTCCATAGATCACAGTAATATTACCTATTAAATTTATGGCCCTAAAAATAGAAAAATTTTAAAAATGATTCAGAATGATTGAATATGGGTTTCAAGAATATTTATTTTGAATATTTTAGTTAAATAGAGAGTTTTATTGGGCACAATTATTAAATTAATTGAATCAAAAAATTTAGAAATTTTGATTCAAACTAGAATTGGGTGATTTCAAACTGAGAAGGGGGGTGACATTACATTTTCATCATGCTTTCAAGAATAAGTAGATGGTGAAATGAAAAGAACAACTACAATAGTTCTCCTAGGATGCTTAAAGTGAAGAATGTTTTTTGATTTGAAATAGAATTTTTGGAAAAGACCATGGAATATTTTTATATGGAATTTTGAGTGAAATTATTTGAAATTCATTGATGATAAACTGATGGATAAACATTAAATATATATTATGTTATTTTTTTCGGATCATAAATTTGCATTAATTTATATAATTAATTTAAGAAAATAATTTTATCCAATATTTAGTAAATATAAAATGTAAATATAAAAAAGAATAACTGTGTAATGAAATATTGGGTGAATAACTAATATACTAATATGTTAAATAGATATTATATCGTGGAGAGGGAACTATGTTTGAATATATAAATGAATCCATTACTTGTTACTATGAAAGATAAATTGAGTAAGAATGTAACACCCCAAGCTTTCATAGTAAGTTATTTTCTTTAATTCAATAGCCTGCGCTACACGCAACACCGAGTTCAAGCACACCACGGCATACCAAAATAGATGTTCAAAAGAAGTTGTGAATGGTATTAACTGAATTTTGAATTTTATATACTCCATATAATTATAAATTCTATATTATGTGTTTCTTAGACATAATATAGGAACAAATTCATTTTTTCATATAAAAGAAGTATTTTTCAAAAAAATTATATTTTACCACCTTTTATGGAAAATCCTTTTAAAAACAATTATTTGACACTTTAATATAAAACATTTAATGAAATTAAATTATTCTTTTGATTTGGGACATAAAAAAGTTTTTTAGATAAATTTTTGGTACTTTTCTAATTACTTTTATTTCTTGATGAATATTAAAAAATACTAGATTTTAATTGAAAAATAATCTTTTTTAATCAATATAATTTATAGTGTTAAATGATGTTTTTGAATGGTTTGAAAGTATAATTATATTATACTTTTATCATTTAATACATTATAGATTATTATAATTAATTTCACATTTAAATTTGACAAAAACACATGTCAATCTTTTTATAGTTTTTACTTTTTAAAAACCCACTTCTCCGTTTTGACAACATGAATTGAAATTAAATTAATTAATAAAAATTCTATGATTTGAATTTGGAAAAATTTAATTCAATTTTAAATTTTTAATATCAAAATTATCTTTTGGTAAATTTTTGGTATTTTTCTGAAAACATTAAATTTTTGATGAATAGTGAAAAACACTACATTATAGTTTAAAACTAATTTTTTTATTTAAATAAGTAATTAATTTATTTAAGATTATTTTAAGTAAAAATAGATATATAATACCTTTATAAGTTCAATATAATTAATTGGAGTCATTTTATAATAAAATTATATGTTTAAAATTTTATTGAACGTTTTACCTTCTTTTACCCACCTCCTAGGAGCATTTGAAAATTTGCATAAAAATTAATTTTACTGTTTCTATTATTGGAATTTAAAATATTTGAGAGACACAGTTTTTATCAGTAAGAAAAATGTGGTTCAATAAGGTGAAAATAATTTTTTTGTGAATAGTAACATTTTACTTTTACTTACCATAGTTAAAAGTAAATAGGGTAGTTAATGGTAAAAATGATATTATTATTACAGTAACAGATGTCCTAATTATATTGGATAAGTATTATTCAACCAAAATAAAAATTTGGAATAAAATAATAACCTCTTTGGTCCACTTGGATTAGATTAGGATATTTATTATTATTTTATTTAAAGTAGAGTTATAAGAGTTAAAATCAATTTTTAATAACTAAAACATTTTTAATGTAGAGTTATACATAAGATAATTTAGACCATAAATATTCATTATAAATATTAAATGATATCCAACATAATGGTAATTTATTTATAATTTTTAGACATTAAATAATAAAATTTATTAATGACACAATGATTATGTAGTAATTACCATATTAATGAATGATTAAAATAATTGACATTATAAATATCCAAATAAATGTAATTTGAGACATTTTATAAATTCCACAAATTTTAAAGGTTAATATGACATGTTAGGGATGGTTAGATAAATATTTTTTATAAGTAATAATGTTGTAATGAATTTAGAAAAAACAAAATTCCAAATAGTGTCAAAATTGACATAAAAGAGTTTTTTAAAAAATATAATATTATTACTTTATATTCTATTTGTAAAAATCTACGGTTCATAAAAAGGTATTAAATAATATTATATATCATTAATGAACCACGTTTGGTTTGATTGGATGTTTACAGTATGTTAATTAACCAAATAATATAAAAATACAAAGAGACATTGTAAATGTCAAACTATTTAACTAAGAGTTAAATGTAAATGATAATGTTAATATAGTGACACAAACCTATCTAAAACCTATTGGTTGGGTTGTTTTCGACCCATTACCATCTTGGACTTTAAATAATTCATTTTGGATCCATTAGAAACCGAAGATGATTTTTTAAAAAATAATATTTCAAGCTTTTCATAAGGTTCCCTCCACCCCTCTAATAATAGGGAACCCATACTTCTCTCTAATTCACAACATAAAAGCAACTTTTCTCAGCCAACCCCAGCCCAAATACCCTCTCAAATGTCCTCCCTACATCCTAGAGGCCATCCTTTAGTCATAGAGATAACCTATGAAGCCCTTTTTATCAAATCAAAAGGAAGAACTCGAATAAGAGGTAAATATTTCATCACCACTTTCAAGTCCATTTTTTCTTCCACTTCCTCTTTCTTTTTTATTTCCATTATAAAATAATAACTTTAGTATATTATATATATTTTGATTTTATTATAAATATGGTACAACCATATTCATTAATTCATCCATCCTTTGAATGACATGTCACCATACGTGCGTATGTACGACTTACCATCTCCATGTCGTAGTGTAATTTTTATTCAGTACATTATTATTTAGATGGGTACAATAATGATGTTTAATTGATGTAAATAATAAATATAAAATGTTAATTATTTTGTATATATATTATATACCATCCAATTATATATTATTTTAATATCGAAAGAATGATATTATCGCTCGTGCATACGTACGGATTACCATCTCCACGAACCAATGAGATTCATTCCCCATCGTATCCTATCAAGATTAGTTTTCATTAGATGATTATAAATTATTTATAAAAACTTAATATCATTCTTAATATAAATAAGATACATTTTATCCATAACAAACATTACTTATGTAACAAATCATATAAAGGAAAATGAATCAGTTAATACTCAAAACGACGATAATACTAAGATATTATTAACAATGGAATGTTAAAAGATCATATATGATATCATATTAATGTATATGATTCCTGTATAATTTAATAACAATTATTTAACTTTTATACAAGAGGTTAACCTACCCACCACCAACGAAAAGTACAAGGTAAGGGGTTTTTTATCTCACTTTTAATTCTGTGATATTTCCATCGTTCGCCACTTATTTATTAGATGTGGTGTATTGTGTATGAACATTTGATATATATTATCATGATTCTCTTTATATTCATCGTATTCTATGATACATTTTTTTTGTTATTAACTTTTGGTCATACGACCCGAATGATTACAATGAAGTATGGGTTTTCTATCTCACTTTTTATTCTCGTGTGATACATGGTATATTCGCCACTATTTCCTTTTGTGTGGCATATGTACTGTCCATTATTGTATTCCTGGTATAATATAAATTAATTCATGAGTATTTACATCTTCATTTTATGATCCTTCTTTCATGGGTTGTATGTTTCATAAGTTACAAAATCAGTAAGGGAATTTCAAATTTCCATTTTCCAATAAATGGGTTGTACGTATACTTCATTGATTAATTTACTCCAAGATAATGTGTGGAATCAATATTTATTATTTATGTAGTAATTTCCACTCAAATTTGTGTGGATATACTTTTTATACACATAATCACTCCAATGATAATTTATCAAATCATTGATCTAAAATTGAACTTAACTCAATTCCATTCATTGAGTTAAACATCCAAGTCATTCGTGTTGTTTTTACAAGAATATGTGTGAATGTACTCTGATTGATTTAGACTAAATATAAAATCATATTGTGTGTATTTATATTTTTCACACATAATTATGTCATTGATTTATCCTTTACCTTAGGATACTATTTTTATAAGGGATTTCTTCTCAATTTACATTCCTTTGAGACTTCTTTGTTGTGAAGCACCAATTCACATTTATATGGTGTATATACTATCCATTGAAATTGGATATAATGAAATCATATATTCTCATGGTATTATTATATTTTTATTAACTCAATTATTTGTGTTCAATGGTCTCTCATTTGGATAGATACTCTATGTAAAATAGAATTTTAAATGTTTTATAAGTTTATTCTTATAAATCATTATAATTAATGTCTATGTTTTAAAAATTGTTTTAAGGTATTATTAATATGGATATTAATGTTTGAAAATTAAAATTACTTTTAAAAGATTCAATGTGGTATGAGACACTTTGACTCAAAAATATATTTTAAACATATTCTTGACAAATAGTGTGACTTTTAAATGTTTTCAAGAAAAAGGGGGATATTTCTCTCAAATAGTTTTGATGATTATTTTCATCTATTTAAATATCCTTGATTATTCTTGATTGAGGTTAATATGTTACAATAAACTATTCCATATTGTATTGAATGAGTTATGTTTTACTATGGATGTTCTGTTTTTATACCATTCATGGTTTGTGGAAAAAGTATTTACACTTTGGTATGCTAGTTTTAATACGAATGTTTATGTTATGATTCAATCTTTTCATATGAGAAATGCATTGGACATAGTAAGTGACTGGTGGATCCCGCTATAGCTCCTTGATGCATCTGTAGGTCTCATCAGACAAACTAGTGTCTTGGCATAAGGCCTTGACAAAAACTTATTTGTAGTTTTGGGATAATTCCATGACTATATGGTTATGAATTCTGGAAATATGCATTCCATCATTATGAAAGTGGCTACTGATATTGCATGTGATTATTCGACTAGTATAATATCCATGTAAATAAGTAAATGGAATTATTTTGATTTTATCTTTTCTATATTATGCTGAATTTTTTGTTTAAAAAGATTTCGTTTTAATCTTATACATTGACTTATATGTTTATGCTTATTTATTAAAGATTCCACTTTATTGTTATCCTTACTGAGCATCTGAGCTCACCCCTTTCTATGTTTTATTTTTCCCAGGATGCGAAGAAGTATATTATGACTGACCTACAGTGACAGTCTATGGGATATCAGTATTTTCTATGAAACAATGTTATTGTAATTTCCCATTTTATGATGTAGTAAAAACCTTATGAATGTATCTATTACTTCCAAGGATAATGAAATAATCAGAATTTTAAGATGTGATGTTTTGTGATCCTGCCAATGATACGTAATAATGAAGTGACTCTGGGCTTTTGGGGTCAGGGCGTTACAAAGAAGAATAGAATAACTTGATTTCTAGTTGAGATAATGGATGTAGTGTAGTGACAACCTGTTAAATCTAATTTTTGATGGACCCTCCAATTTTTATGATAAATTTTCTTAACATTACACACGTGTGGGATGTATATACACTATTAAGAGACATGTAACCAAATTTAATGGAAATAACATTTTTTGAATGTTACAAGCTGATACATGTTGGCTGTATAATCTTAGTAGAATCTATATCATACTAAGGAATGTCCTTAAAAAATTGAGATCTAAACTCTGTATAAATTATATGATATTTTTTGTGGTTATATCCATGTGATGTAATTTTTAATTCATATCTTTTTAACCAAATTTGGTTTTTTTAATGAAAAATATAAACAATATGTTATTGATTTAACCCTCAATTTGCAGTATCATAGATCCAGTTGATTGATTTTCATGTGGAATCATATTCATTCCCTTCATAGAATCATAGTTGTTTGGAGGATAGTGAGAAGGTGATGTAGTAATTGGTTCTCATTTTCTATAAGGCAATATATGAATTCGGTGAATAAAAATGAGATTCAAATATTTTGTGGATTTTATTATCATATTTTGAAGGATAAGTTCTTTTCTTACATGTTATATGTCATATTTTATTCCTTCTAATATAATACATATGGTTTAAAACCCCAGGATAAAAATATTTTCTATGAGAGTTGAAGATATGGAGAATATTTAGAACAATTAACATGATTGAAATTTTATATAGTCCTATCTTTTAGAGATATAATTTCTAAAACTAAAAGGAATTAAAACTGCTAATGGAATTTGGGACAAGTTAGTGTATATTTATTAAAGAAACACCAAAATGAATAATGTAAAATTATGGATTCTTATATAGATACATGGAGTTATTATAATGAATGATTTGGAATCTACAGATGTATTCTAAACAGTGTTAAATCATATTAAGAATAATATCAGGTATGTTCTTGATTTTTTTAAAAATTCTATAGTAATCGATAAAGTCAGGAATATTCTAAATAATCAGTATGATTCCAATGTTTTATATGAATAGGACTTAGTCCTGTGAAATATTTTTATTTAAAAATTTCTTATCAGTATAATTTCTTAATAGAAAATAATAGGAAAACTTTTCCATAAGATGGCAATGAGAGAAGAGGCACATGAAAGTGTTTATTGAAGACGAATATAGTAAGTCTTTGCCAAATAAAAAGGTGGATGAATTGATTAAATTGTTTATGTATTATTTATATTTGGACCAGTGAGAAGTTGAATAAGGAATGATAAATTCTAGATTCTACTAAAATGATTTACGTGTGGAACTGTTAGACACATTACATTAAACAATTCTATTTTGAAAGATGAAAAACAAAATGATGTTGATTATGAATGTACTAAAATTTCCTCAAAGAATGAGACTAAAAATTCAATGAATTTATTTTAAGGTAAGGGTAGTAATTTTTATAATTATTAAAATAGAAATATTTTATCTATATTTAGAATCATCAATTATAATAATGGTAATAGGATGTTTTGACTTCCAGTGATGATGTTAGAGATAAGATATCCATTTATAATGTAAATGATGAAATTTTCAATTTTGATGAATGTATAATTTTTCATATCCAATAATAAGAATAAACATATATTATGGTTATGTTTTTGAGATATATGAATTAATGTATGTCATAAATTTAAAATACTGAAATAGGGAAAGGTTTTTAAGGAAAGATGCTCAATATACCAACAATAAGGATTCCAATCATGACAAAGAAACATACAAGTTACCTCTAGAGTATGTGGATATAAATAACATGCTTCATGATTATAAAACTATCAAAAAAATGATTAAATATTAAATGAAGGATAATCAGAAGAAATTAACCATGTGAAACAAAAATTTGTCAAAGATATAGAATAAAAGAAAAATCCAAATCAAACATCCAAAATTGAATTATATGCATTAAATAATGTTTGAATAAGAATGAAGTCACACTTTGAGTTCTTATATTTTTTTAATAAATTATATTTACTAATTATCTTGAGTTTCATAAAACACTGAATTTATCTTGTGTTACAATCAGTAACAATTTTTAATAAATTACAATGTATTAATAATATTATCATTTTAATGTGATTATCATAACCTATTCGTTAAACATAGATATAAAAATAGTAATTAATAATTTAAAAATATTTATTATAATAATTTATGAATAATATATATTGATACAATAAATTAATTTTTCGAAAAGTCTTTATTTTTTTCGAGAATACTATTTTTTCAGAAAATGTTTTTATTTTAATTTCTAAAGAAATAATAAATTTAATTTTTTACATTAAATAATGATTTATTTTTAAAAATTTAATTAGTTTTTGATATTATAATATAAATATTATCTTAGGGTGAATGTTTTATATTTTTCTGAAATGTTTCATTTTTCGATGTATAGTGAAAATAATAATTTTTACTAAAAACATCAGTTTAGTTTAAAGAATTTACACACACCAATTTATATTAATGTTGTTTTCAAAGTAATATAAGTTCAATTAAATATTAATTAACTAAAATTAGGTCATTATAAAATCTAGTTTTCATATAAAATAATTTTCAATTTCGGAAATTGTTTCTTTTGGAAACCATTATTCTGACACATATGTTGGTTTTATTTTCAATTAAATTCATCTAGTACAATGAATTTAATTTAGAGAATGGCTTACATATTTATAATTAACATAATTTATATAATATAAAAATTAAATATTAACTTGTAACCATAATGAGTATAGAAAACATTTGAAATTATTTACCACAGTTAAGGTAAAAAGAAGTTTACTAGAGGCCAAACTAGGCAGATAAGGTATACCAATTAGCCAAAACATGTTTATTTATTATATTATGGTAATATTTAGACCTTATATGTTATAAGGTTCTAAAAGTTTCTATTTTTTATTATTTTTTCATGATTTTTCATTCTTTTTAAATTTCCAAGTGTTTCATCACCCCCAATTATAAAAGGACATCCACTCTCTCTTCCACTTTACAGAAACAAACCCAATTTTTTTAGCCAAAATATTACAAAATAACATCCATAAATAAATAATATCATCTTATTTGACATTTTGTGTTCATAATTTCAACCAAGAATGACATTTAGAGAAAAAAACTAGTTTGAAGAAGTGGTAACATTTACTAAAAAGCATTTTTATTTTACTTCTTCTTCCACATACATTAGTTATTCTTAAAAATTATTATATAATATCCTTGGAATATTCCATATTCATATTTGTTTTTTATAATTAAATGTCCTATATCTGTCACCTCTTCCCTCAAATTTTATATGATAACGTTGATCATGTGTGTGGTAGACTACCTCATCATGAATTAGTGTGAATATTTTGCCATCAAAACTGCACAAAGTTGGGTATGATGATTTATATAATGTATATTTAATATATTTTTTATGATATTATACTAATTGAAATATTAAAACACATGTTTATTTTTTATAATCAATTCTATGGGAGATACGATAATTATGTTTGTTTGTACGATAAACTACCACCTCACAGAGTGATATGATTCATTTTTTAATGACACATTGAATGGATGGTAATGATGATTAGGTTAATGAATTTTGGTATATATATATTAAATCACAATTATTTTTTAATAGTGAATAATATTTACCTTTCCTTCATTCTAACCATCATAAAAATAAAAATAGCCTTCACGTGTATGTATGACTGTCTATATCCTTGAATGATGTTGTTCATTTTGTTATCAATTACTTTTATATATTGATAAATGTACGTATATAATAAATTCATATGATATTTATATATTTTTTAAAATTCTGAGTATTATGAAACTATGATCAATGTAATAGGACCAAATTCACTAAATGATACCATATATGAAAAATATATAAATAATCATCCATGACCATTATTTTAACATTGAATTCTGAATAAATTGGTGATAATAGTATAGAATTAAATAATATATGTTTTAAAAAAATAAGATTATGGTTGTTTAAAATATTTTTAAGAAACTTATAATTATTTTACCGGAGGTATCAATGTGTTTGATGGAAGTTCAATCTTAATGTAAGGGATTTTTGTCACACTTGGAACTTTAGTGAGATGCAAGAAATATTCATAACCTCCTTATATCATTTGTTGTATATATATTCCCATGAATCTATTTTATGTTTATTCTCCTAAAAATAAGGTTACTTTCATATCGTTTTTAGGATCTCTTTTTCATTTGGTTTACAGTTCAAAAGTTACCAATGATGTAAGATATTTTTTCTCAATTTGTTTCTTTGGGACATAAGATTTGTTAAAAACCTGATTTATTTTATGTGTTGTATATTCTAACACATTAACATTTTATATCAGAAATATTCATATTTTCATTAAATTAAAAATATTCATTTTATGAAATAATTTTTTTTCCTTATTACTTAAATTATAAGAAAGTGGTAAGGGTTTGATATTAAAATCGAATTGTTTACCAGGAATATTTATAATTAATCTTTTTATAATGAAATATTATGATATATATCTCATTAAACCCATGAAATTAATTCTCCTTAAGTTATTTCACGAGAATGTATGTTTTCCCATGATTTCATGCTCTTTATATACTCAATAATACAATAAAATATATTCAAAGTAATCAAACATTATTTATCTCCACAGTAAAAAAAATTTCTTCAATATCTATTTTTTAAAATTTTTTCAAAACACATAATTAATTTTCCATTATGAAAATTTTAATTTATTTTTATAAATTTTTTATTTTTTTAATAAAATAAAATTATTCTCCACATAGTTTTCCAAAACAGTCCTTCATTGATTTTTTAGAAAATGTGAAACAAATCATTGTTTTAACATCTATGAAATGAAAAACATTACACCATCAGGAGAAATAATTTATTTAAGGAGTCCTTCATAAGAAACTAGGGTTATTTTAAAATAATATTGATTGAAAAAATAGGGATTTTATTTTAAAAAAATTGTATTCAAAGAGGAATGGATATTTTCATCATGAAATATTTTGATTCATGTTTCAAAATAATTTTACATATTTAGTTATATAAATTGATTTTATTTATTCTTCAATGGGGGTATGATCCAAGAATTTCTTTCTTATGCTTCATCTGAATGATTTATGTTTATGATGAAAATATATTTATTAAAAACATTTATTTTTTGTTCACTAATTTGATTAATTTTTTTGATCTTATAGAACACGTATGTATGATTTTCATTATTTAATTAGTGAGAGAGATATCTCCCTACAATGAATTTGGTAGATATTTATACCACATTAGATAGACATTACTGGAATGGGGAGTGAAACCATTCCCGTAATTTACCATTTCTTCATTTATAATCTTGGGAGTTACCCACAACAACTATGATGGTTTGGGGTGTGAAAACATTCCACTCTGATAGCATTGGTAGTGACACATGACTACTTTGATGGTGATTTTTTATTGTTATGTGTATGCCACAATGCAATGTCTTATGCCTATGTTATGATATTATGTCCAATTAATTTTTTTCCTTTTTGATTTATATCATATGAACTACTAATATTGATTCCTTGTCACAAGATTATGATCTGTAATTTATAGAGTATAGTTTTCAAATTTTATGCTCATGATCTGATACATTTATACTATTTTTTCGCTTATGTGATCGTTTATATATCACTTTCCTATCCATACTATGAATCTAATATCACTACATGTTATGTTTTCTTTCCCCGGGTTCTGAAGATAAGAATGAAGTGTGATATTTATGATAGAAGTACTGTATGGGATGATATTTTTGGGTGATGTTTAAGATCTCTTAAGAAAATTATAACATTTTTTCTCTAGATTCCAAAGACACTAAACACTTATGATCCTCATTTGGTTTTACGTAATTTATTGTCTATTCATCTAAAATTGTTTCATATATATGAATGAAAATTTAATATCCTTACATGAATTATTAGAGTACAAGATTAGTTATTCATTCAAAACCATGATGAGAAATATGTAGTTATAACCCTTAAGATAATATTATTTATAGGTGTACGTACCATGTTATTGTTAATAAAGGAGATTATGTTTTCATGAAATAAATACATAATGGATAATATATGGTGACGTGTCTCTAGAACAAATATACCTAGGGGTAACAACACTTAACAAGGAAAATTGAGATTGAATTGAGTGTTACGTGGTACATGAAAATGGGACCTACTACACAATTGGTCTTAAAAAATCAGGGGATATTATTTGGTAAATTAATATTTCATCTATGTACCATTGTGAAAGATTAAAATAGATATAGGATAACCTAGGTTAAATCTATGGTTCCATAGATT
Source organism: Viscum album (assembly GCA_963277665.1). NCBI lineage: Eukaryota > Viridiplantae > Streptophyta > Magnoliopsida > Santalales > Viscaceae > Viscum > Viscum album. The sequence continues at coordinate 2,143,478,116 of OY728143.1, read as the reverse complement.
GAAATTTTTTATATGAGTTTTCATAATAAGGTGCTTTTCTACTATGGATTTTGTTTCTTAAAGTATTATATTTAGTTGACGGATGAAACCCAATGAAATTTATTTTATACTGAATGCAATAAAAAAACAATGATTTTCATTCTAAGAAACCGAATATTTTGGGGGCTAGAATTCAAAATATCATTGATGTACTCACAATAATTTCTCAATATATGAATCTTATTGTACTTAAAAATAATTAGAGGGAAAAAATTATATTGATTTCTTCTTGAAGAAACATGAACCTTCTTTCAGTGTGATGTTTGGACCACTAGTGTATGAGAAAAGGATTTGTATCCTTGGAAACATATTTTCCAACATACGGTGGCCATAACATGAGAAATTCATTTTGGTTGTCTATCGTTTGTTTGGTAAAGCAGATCAATGTGAGACTCTAATCAAAATAATTGGAAATATGATGAAATTTACACCATGGATTTGAATAAGTATAAACTAATATTATTTAACATTTAAATTACATTTTTTACATCGTACTAAGATAGATAAGAAGTTACATGATATAAAAAAGGTTAATGAATCTATTGGTACCTATGAGGAAACATTAACAATTCCTGAGAGGTATGAATCATGTATTACCATCTCTCCTACATGTTAGGTTGTTTGATTATTTAGTGTCTTAAAAAACATTCTCTAAAGGGTGATAGCCAAAATAGAATTTAGTGGATATGAAGTGGTAAATATATTATCTATTTAGGTATATATGATGTTTGTATTTATATATCAATCATATGGTTTTAATAGTAATATTAATATAGAAATCGTGGGAAAATATAAAAACCATTGAGAAAAGAATATGAGAATTCCTTTTTGATAAATGTGTAGAAAAAAACCTTGGAGAAATTATCGTCAAGGGACTTGTAAGATTTTTATATTTTAGAAGGAAGTACATTAGGAAATATAGTTCCAAATAGATGCAAAAAAAGTTATCAAATCGTTCAAATAGAGAGAAAGATCCACAGAATACACCACTGACACTCAAGTGTCTCAAGGGTAAGAAAATTGTGAATTATTATAACTACTGCCCAAATATGAGATTTAATGACTGTGAATGACATCATAAAGTTCTTTAGATGATGTACATAGTGAAATACCATACTATCACTATTTGTAATGGTGGAAATGAAAAAACTGTTGTTAATGGTAGACATACCATCCACAAACTGCTACTATCTTATTTGACTATAGATCTACCCATTATTTTATATCTAATGAACTTTTTAATGGTATGGATATCCCTCAACATCAATTAGATGATGAATTAGCAGTAAAACCCCTTAATGGTTTGATGATCACATCACATGTCTATTATTTTTCTTGTGTTGATGTTTGTTGTAATGTTCTTCATACATATATGGTAATTATTCTTTTTGGTTTAATTTGATGTTATCATAGTCATGGATTTACTTTCAATTTATAAATACCACATCTATTGTATAGTAAGGGAAGACACTTTTTATATTCAAAAGACATAATGTATGATCATCTTCTCGTGTGATGATAAATATGAACTTCATGTGATAATGAGACCAATCGTATTGGTGTTGATTAATTTTAAAATGGTGTGTTGATCAAAAATGTTTTGATGAAACTCAACATTGATTATATGCATATTTTGTGGATGTTTATTAATTTCATAAAAAAATAGTTTTGTAGTCATCCACTTAATTATGAAGTAGAGTTCTCAATATAACTCATACATGGTGCCTCTGCTATTTTATAAATTCCCTATAGAATGGCCCTGATTGAGTTGTAAGAACTAAATAATAAACTCTTGAAGAATCAGAAAAAGGGATTTTTAGGACAAGAATGACACCTTAGGTTCCACCTATTCTTTTAGTTGAGAATAAATATGGATCAATTTGAATCTCCAGTAATTATCATGTACATAAAAATATTACAATCAAGAAGAAATATCATCTACCCTGTATTGATAAATCATTTGATAAAATACATTGATCTAAATTATTTTACAAGATTTACCTTTATTCTAGATATCATCAATTGAGGGTTCAAAGGGGTGATATACCCAAGACAACATTCCAAATAATGTATAGACACTATGCGTGTATTGTGATCATATTTGGACTTACTAATTCCCATTCCATCTTCATGGATTTAATGAATAGATCTTTTAGAGGTTACCTTGATCGATTTTTGGTAGTCTTTATAGATGATATTATTTTACATTAAAAGAGCATGGAAGATCATGATGATGAAATTAGGATTATAATAAATACGTTAAGTATGTAGAATCTATCTGAAAAATTTACAAATTGTGATTTTAGGATACAAAAGTTATTATTTTTTTGGGTCATATAATCTTAGGAGAAGGAATATTTGTGGATCCACCAAAGAAAGAGGCTATTGAATATTTTCCAAGACCATCAATGGTTACTATGATATATATTATTCTTCTTTTTTCTATATATAATTGATTGTTTTTGGAAAAATTTTGATTAATACATAATCTACTAACCATGTTACATGAAAGGGGTCCAATTTCTATTAGACAGATAAATATGAGGAGAATTTAAAGGAATTAAAGAGAAGATTAGCCGGTTCACCATCTCCTACATTACCCTACAATGAATAACAGATTATGATGTGCTATCTTGAATAATTTCAGGTTTATATCATTTTTCTCAATAAAATTGATTGGTCAAGAGAAAAACTAAAAAAATCATGACTTGGAGTAATTTTCTGAAATATTTTAATTAATGATATTGAGGCGTTATATTTATGGGGAAAATTGTAATTTATGTACTAGTCACTAATTGTTTTGTATATATCTACACAAATGAAGTTGAATATGTGTTATAGTACAAGATATCATATCTCTAATGACTATGAATTCTCATTACATTTCCATGATTTGATTGTGAACAAGGTGGTCTTTGCTTCGAGTAAAAAGGGTATTACTAGATTATCTATTATGAGGATAACAAAAAATGTAATATTTATGGAGCTGTAAGTGATTTATAAGGAAATATTGATGGAATTTTAGAAATAGAATATTTCTGAAATAATTATTAAATCATATATCAATGTGAGAATAATGGAGGCATAGAAGGATGATATGGATATTCAAAACAATGTGGGAATTGTTCTTGAGTTTAACCATGTTCATGATGGAATTATTAGGTCTAGGAATTGTGCATGTGATCCAAACATAGCAGATTTAAAAAAGGATCTGTTTGAAGAAGATCATAGTTTTTTATTCTCTATTCATTATGGATGTAAAAATAATTATAGATATTTGATTGAGTGTTTCAAGTGGGATGTTCTATAGAGTGATTTTTACAAGTTTTTGTCTTGATTATTAGTATATAACCAATTTAATGGTGATGGAAATATTTTTAAGGGTTTGTTATAACCATTCTTAATAATATAAAGAAAATGGGAAACAATTTTGTAGATCGTGTCGTTGGACTCCCCAAAATATCTACGGGGAATAATGATTTATTGGTTATAGTCAATCTCCATTAAAAATTAATCACATCTAATCAATATAAAATAAGACTATTCCTTTGATAATAATTTTATTATATTCAATTAATAATTGGTTTGATTTTTGGGAGTGCCACTTTCTATTTTATTTGATCAGGATACATGGATTACCATAATATTCTGGTTGAGTCCTCTAGATGCTATTTATATAGAGTTGTGTTATATTATTGTGTATTATCCTCCAAAAATGGTTTGTTTGAGAGTGAAATTTAAAAACTAGATCTTATGTTAGTATAATATTATATATATTTAAAAGGTTATTGTGATCAACATCATCATGTAGTTGAGTTTTCTAACAATAATAGATTATACACAATCATTAATATTTATCCATATGAATCCTTATATAGAAATAAATGTAGATATCCTACATAATGGAATATAGTTTGAGAATTAAATATATTATCACATAAGTTACCAAGATAAATGTATGACATGGTTAGATCCATTTAGTGATACATGAAGGAAGATTAATACCAGTAGAAAATCAATGATGAATATTGATGGCGTGAAATTGAATTTAACGTCGGTGATAATATATTTCCATGAATTTCTCCATGGAAGAATTTAATGTGATTTTTGAATAAATGTAAACTAATACATATGTATATTGTTCCTCTTGATATCATTAATTGGTTAGGAATGGTTTCATATGGCTCTTCCCTTATAAGAAACCTTCTCATGTTTATGAAATGATCCATGTATCTCCATTGAGGAAGTACATGATTGATACATTAATGTACTAAAATACAATTTTTTAGTACTAGAACATGAACATTCAACGGAGGAGAAACTAGGATAGATTTATGATAATTGAGATAACGTGTTGTGAAAATAGACCACAAAAATAATCACGGTTTTGTTGTGAAATCGGATTTTTGAATAAGAAATGAGGGAACCTATGAAAATAATGTGGTGTAATTATACCTATTGTTATATTATAGTGATTGAATTTATAGGGAAACCCCATTTTAAGGGGAGTACAATGTAACGCCTTGATTTTTTATGATTTTATTGACAGAATTTAATTAGGTAGATAGAATTTAGTATATAAAACACCGATATATCCTTATATTACCTACAAAAATTAGTTTTAAAAAATGAAAGTGATTATTAATATTATTATTAAAATTAAAAAATTATATCCTATCCATTAAACATAGAGGTATGAATACTAATATCTATTTTTTCATTAAATAGTTAAAAACTCATATTTTTTTAAAAATAATTACTTTCTGTTTAAATGATTTTTTAGTTCCATTGTATTCTAATTTGGTTTGAAAAGAAATATTAGTTAATTTATATATAAATTAATTAAAATTAGGTCACTTTTGTTATTTTTATTTTTATTTTTTATGTAATTTCTTTTCAATTGACGATGGGTTTTCTTTGGAAACCCATTTTTTCGAAACATCTATGGGTTCAATATTATGATAAATTCTGAAAAATATGTAAATTGAATTTATAAATATTAATTTAAAATTTTTATTCTCGAAATTTTAAATTATCTATTTAGGTCAAAGTACATTTTTACCATAGAGAATAATGAGAATAGTAAAAATAATTCACCAACATAAAGGTAAAAACTGGTTCACCTAGGAATATTAAACAAAAAAGGATTAAAATGACCCAGAAATGTACAAATACAATTTTATGGTCATATTTAGATCTTATCTAATTTATTTTTATATCATATATTCAATTTTTTAGCCTTTTATCTTGACAAAAATGTGGGTGAAAATTTTGTTTTTCTAAAAAATCCAACTCTATTCTTTCACACAATTAAAAATGGCCACCCCACTCCGCTCATATTTAAACTTCCAAAACCCATTTAATAAGATAATAAATACACATATAAATTCTCTAATTCTCTCCCAACATTGTAGAATCCTTTTTGGGATAAAAATCTAGCTATGTAATGATTTTTGGGAAAACAAAAATATATTTTCTGAAGAAGAGGAACCATTATTCAATGAGAATTGTTGTTTAATTTATTCATCCCCCTATTTAATAAAATCTTTAACCATTATTATATAATAACCATAGTATCATACATTTACTGATATAAAATAATTATAATTTTATGTCATATATTTATCTTTAATTCCCTCAAATTAGAGATGATATCATTGATCGTTTGTATGGAGGATTACCACCTCATGAACTAATGTTCCCCATTTTCAATCGAAACCTCTCATAGATTAGTATTATGAAAAAAATAATTTTTATAAAGGATATTTATAAAATTATATAACAATTTAAATATGAAAGAACATATAACTTTTAAATTTCAATATATGGGATATATGATAATGTCATTCAAGGGTACAACTAACTACAACCTCATGAAACGATTTGATTTATTTGTCACTAATGATTTAAATGGAAATGGAATAAGGATAATGTTAATGATAGTATGTGATATAAAAAAATTATAATTATTATTTAAAATTTAAAAATTAGTTGCCTTTGTTTCATTCCATCTTTTATAAAAATTAAAACAATCTTCATACTTATGTACGACCAACCGTCTCTAAGAGCGATGTATTTCATTTAGATATGTATTACTTTTACGGACGACTATAAATAATTTTATAGTACATATTTATGATATTTATATCATTTTTAATATCATTTTTTTAGAACCATGTTCAAAGTACAAGTACCACAATCACCTACCGATAACAAACATGAAAAATGAATCAATTATTACAAAAAATAGTGATTTTAGGAAATTATTATTAACAAAAAGGTGTTAAATGATTATAGGTAAATATTTTATGATATAAAAAAATTATTATTTTTATTTAATATATTATTAATAAAAAATATTTATCATTCAAGTGATTCAAACGTGTATGTTGGAATTCAAGACTCATGACACATGATTTCTGTCTCACTTTTTACTTTTGTGAGACACATGTCTTATTCTCCACCCCATTGTTTTATTTTGTGTATATATTTTCAAATAATATATTTTATAATACTTATCTTGAATATTATGGTGATTTAAATATCTATCTTATGATCTCTCATTCAGGGGGTTTACATTTCAAATTTTACCCAAGCTGTAATGGTTTTTTTGTCTCCAATTTCATTCATTAGGACACAAGTTATGTTATAAAACTAATCTATTTTATTTTTTGTATGTTGTAACAATTTAACATTTTATATCAGGAATAAAATTATTTTAATGATAGTTCAATTTATACATTTGTTTTTTTCTTTTATTGTACATTCATTTCAAAATAGTATTAATGATGTAATGATTTGATGTTATAATCTCATTTTTTACAGGGACTGTTTATGATTAAGATTTTTATGATGAAATATTATGATATTTTTTCCAATAAAATATTAAATTTTCTTCTCTTATGTTCATTTTTCCCCAATACATATTTTTCCTTTATTTTACTCTCTTTATGTATGCAATATTCAAAAATTATAGTTTTAAATATAACAGATGTTTTTTCTATTATGATGAAATATAATATTGTTTTATATCCAAAATTCATAAAATTAATTTTTTTAAAATTTATTGCTCGTCAATGATGATTTATTTTCATTTTTATACATTATTGATTTTTTTATAAAAAATATAAACCTAATATTTCAATATTCTATGGAACAATGAATTTTTGTATTTTCCCAAATATTTCAATGACATATTTATTTCACTTGTACCAAATGAACAAAATTCCCCACTATCATAAAAAATCATTTCTTTGAAACATTATTTATATTAATAAAAGGTTTCATGAAATTAATTTTTTTAATTTCTAGTTTTGAAATGTTTTTTAAGTGGAAAAGATATTATCTTCATTAAACGTTCCTTTTGAACTTTCAAAATAATTTTAAATCTTAGATGACATAAATTGGTAATACTTATCATTTATTTATGACATGATCTAAGTATACTATTCTTATTATTTCTTTGAACATTATATGTTTATGATAATGAGATGTTTATGGGTACTAGTATGATGATTGTTTTGTGATCATGTTGCTCACATGTGTGTGATTTTCATTATGTGATGCGTGGGGTCAATATATCCCTCCAATGAATTGGGTAAATATTTATTTCACCTTAGATACATCAGAAATTAATGTGTAGTGAAACAAGTTCAGAAAGGGACTTTGTATATTGTAATTATATATGGAGTGAACCTTAATAACTATAATGGATTGGGGAGTGAACTAATTACAATATTATATCTTTATTAGTGATCCTTGAATATTATGGAACTAATTTTATATTATTATTTATAAACCACAATTCAATATATTTTACCTCTGTTATTTTATCATATACATTGTTATATGAAGCCATTATGAATCATATCTTATAAAATTCTTAGATTTTATCCATTTCTCGTGATTATGGATTTGATATTCAATATATGGTTCTCAAATGTTAATATTATTTTATCATACCATTATGCTCATGTTATGAATATTTTATCACTGATTTCTCATTTTCTTATCCTTACAGAGCATATGATCTCATGTTTTCTTATATTTCATTTCCCCAGCTATTATGTATGATATTTTTAAGAGGAATATTATGTTGGAAGATATTTATATAATATTTTGAAGACATTTCACACAATAAGAACATTGTTTTTCATGTTTCTTAAGACACTAAACATTTATGATCTTGTGGCATGTTTTTATTGAATATATTGAACATTAATATAAAAATCATTAATAATAATGTATTAAAATCATGGTTCACGATAAATGACGTTTTGGAAAATCAAAAAAGACAATCCATAATGGGATATAATAATGTTGAGAATGATATTGAAAATACATAAAAAAGAAGCCCATAGATAATTCCATGTTTCTGGATAAATGTAATAAATGTAATAAATATTAAAATTTAGAGATCCTAAAATAAAAAATATCTATTTATTAAAATAGTGACATTAAAAATGTAAAATAAAAATCATATGTTTAATATGATGATTTTGGGAGATAAAAATAATATTGGTTCACAAAAGGAAGTCAAATTGTTTATAATGGAAAGTATATATTTCATTTATATTATTGGAATTATAGAGTCTTTGGGAATTTTGAAATATTTTTTTTGTTAAATAAATTTTACACTGAATCCAAGATAATTTTGAATCATAATTTGTGTGGGAGTTAGCCCCCTCAAGGAATACCTGTTCATTAGAAAGAAAAAAACACCAAACAGAAATCAGTGAATAGATTTAATATTCCTGAGAAAGTCTATGGAAGATGGTAAAAGAAGGATAACCATTAATTTAATTGCATTAAAATAAATACAACCTAGAAGATTATTTGTAACAATAATTTAGAGACATAGAAGATGAAATTAAGAAAAAAATATTTAGATTTTAAGGTGTTATATAATACATTAAAATGTGAATGTCCATAGATTCTGGATAATTGATTTTTATCACACATAATAGGTGACTGAATGTAATTAAATAATGTGTAAGATATCAAGGATTTCTAGTTAACATTATGAATGATATGTAAATCAAAAAAAATCATTGTTTCAATATTGATTGGAGTAGAGAAGCTAAAATTTATTAAGGACGTATATTTAATTTGGATGAAGCACAACTTATTGAGTATTTTTTTCTTCGTGATACAAATAATTTGGTGATGTTCATGGAATATTATTTCTTTTTAAAAATACATTAAGATTAAAATATTGTAATAAGTGTATGATGAACTAATGGTAACTTATATGGGTTAGAAGATACAAAGACTTCATCATTATTTAGATTGAAACAAGAAAATTAATGTTGCATAGATGGATTGGTTTTATAGAAAAAACAATTTTTTCAAACATACAAAAGGGTAAAAAATATTAATTTTCATAAGATGGATAGATAATAGAACATTAATTTCACAACAAACGAAAAATAAAATATGTAAAATTTCTTACATAAGAATGTTGAGGTTCATACTTTTCATTCCTTGGAGATTATACATTAATATATCTAGAGTAATATAATATTGAAATCAAAAAATATATATACTTTTTTTATTCCCTTAATTGGATAATTTACTCTCATAACATGACTTATTTTTTTGGAAAAAATTAAAGGTTCTTAATATGATAATTTTTTTTAAAAATAACTATAAATAACTAATGTGGTTTTTCTTTAATGAATATTTAAACAAACAATGTGGATTAGTACATAAATGGGAATTTTGATGATTATATTGAGAATAATAGTTTCTATCGTGTGCTCAATGAACCATATACAACATAAAAAATTGTATAGCTAAATAGAAAAATATAACTATGGTGGATATTGTCCGAAAAATGTTCATATATCATGATACCTCTCTCTGTTTTTTAGATTTTTCTATTAAAGAATCAATTTAAATATTAAATTACTTATTATATAGAAAAAATTTACTTATGTCATTATATGAGATGTATTACAAAAATGCCCCACGTTATAATTACTTATGGGTATTTTTAATTTTTCATGTCATCAAAATCAAGGGTTTGAATACTTTGAAGCTTGATAATAGAGGTTATAATTTATTTTTTAAAGGATAACATCCTTATATAAGAGGGACCTGATGTTATGAATATAGTCCATGAAATGTAAATGAAATTATGATAGAAAAATTGTAGGAAAATTTAATGAAAGAAAACTCCCATGTTAAAACCAATTCCATATTTAATAAAGATGGATCTGGTTCTATAAAACAAAATGATCAAGTTATTGAAAATAGTTATGGTCCAGAAATCCTTTGGAAGAGATTGAAAATTCATATAAATCTAAATATAAGGACAAAAATTTCTAATCTTATTCATGGATGAAATGATATATAGAGGACCAAAGAATTATTATAGATCAAGGGAAGAATGTTAAAACTTTGGAAAGATTGAGTATGACATCAAATACCTCCCCATTTTCATAGCATAACTAGGAAATATTAAAGAGGTATTTGATTACAAACATTTGGTTGATTCCATTAAATAATAACTAATGTTGATATAAAATAATGAGACATTGGATTTGGTTCCCAAACATGAATAACAAAACATCATCAATAGAAAATGGGTATTCTGAAATTAGCCATTTATAAAAGGGATTAGTTGTCAGAAATAATGTAATACATGTGTGTATGGCCTATTCAATGGGTGAAGGAAGGAAATTTGATGATACTTTTAATACATATAATATGATAGGTTACATAAGAATATTATTTTATATTATAATATATGGGTAATATAATATCATTAAAATGAATGTAAAATCATACTTCCCTAATGTTATTTTGGAAGAGAAGGCCTGTATTGACAAACCTTATTGTTTCATTTAAGGAGAATATGAAAAAATTATATTTAGGTTGGTACATAAATTATATAGACAAAAATAATCCCATAAATATTTTAATATTAGGATTTCCACATATTCAAAATAATTAATTTCAAAAAATGAAGATTGGAATAATATATCTACCTTAAGAATGAAAAATAAGTATTTATTGCTATTATTATTTATTTCAATGATATTTTTTTTTATAAAAATTATGTAGTATTTTCCATTGAGATAAATAATGTATTTTAAATTTTTATTCTTAATTAAATATAATAATTTCATGGCATATTGATTTCTCACAAGATATATAATATCATTATTTCCCAATAGAAATATGTTAGGGATCAATTTAATAGGTTATAAAAAGTGGTTTCAAAGATGGTTTCAATGACCATCTTTGAGGGAACCAAATTAGAAAACTATTTGGATGGATTAAATGTAGATCTCAAACATTTAAATATGTCGATTGGATGATTTCTATAATTTAAATCATCTAAAATAGATAATATGTATGTTTTCACCCATTGTTCCAAATTTTGTTATGCACGAAATATGTGACATAGTATGGCTGGACAAATAATTCAAGTATAAATAAATAAAACTAAATATTATGGGTTCATGTAAAAAAAATGAAATATTGGTCGTTTTTATTATAGATATGCATATTGAGTGGGTTGGGTTAATGACGGAAGGATAACAAATAGTGTGTTTTCATCCAGGGTTTAAGTTGTGTGTATTACGACATAAAGAATACAAGTTTCGTTAAATTAAGAATACATTGAGAATATTATTTTCTTTTAACTCAATACACTACATATAGGATGTGGATTAAGACACATTTAAAGATAATATGGCAGAGGAGAAGTATTTCCAGCTCTTGGGATATGAAAATCAAAGCATTGTTTATTTTTAAATGATTCATCTTCACATTAATATAAAATATCACATCATTAAAGATCTTATGGAAGAACATGGGATGAAAATTTAATTTTTTCACATAATAGATAAAATTGATTAGGATTTCAAAAAGTAATATGAGGGAATGAATGTAAATCACTATTTTAAGGACCATATGACTTTATTATTCAATGATTTTTTTTATTACACCAAGTTCACTCTTGTATGGTTATAATTATTGAATGATATTTAAATTACATGTTTTTTCATTTTGAAATTAATTTATGTTAATAGGTCAATAAATAATCCAATGTAGAGGACATTGTTCCCAAGTTGTTTTTTATTATATTGAGCACATTGGGTGATTTTATAATTCCTGATTTGATGCAAGAGGGATCCTCTAGAATTCAGTAATATGAATATAAAATAAATAGTTTATGTGGTGAAGTGTATATTTCAATCGGAATTTTTTAAACAAAAAATCATTAATGTATAAACTCACATATAATAAATCATATCATGTTTTATAAAGTCATCATGGATTTAAAATAATGTTTAGAACATGCATTGAGTTGTTTTTAAATTTTTCTAGAAATTTCGATTTGAAAATAGAAATGTTGGATATGTTCTAATATTTTCATAATGATTTTTCTATACATTTCTAATGTTTATTGAAGAGTCTTTTACTATGTTTATATCGTTGATACTATGAAGGGATCATTGAAAATGGAAAAGTAAATGACTTCATAAGCATGACATGAGAATACATAAGGTTTTATAAACACTTCATAGGGCTGAATATGTAGTTTTTCAGGTATATTAAAAGACTTCATAATATTTATAGACATCACAATACTCATTTAAAAATACTTTTATCATTTAAAAACTTTATGAGGTTCAAGGATCGTAAGGCTAAACTATAAAAATTCTTAAGGTTACTGAGCTTCATAGGGTGCATTGTTGGAACATAAGTAGGTTAGGGGATTTTTATTTGGTTGGATGAAAAGTTTATAAGGTTAAAAAAAATTAAGATTCCAAAATCTATGTGTAACTCCTCTATCTAGAGGACAAACTATTGGTTTCCCAACTTCGTTTACCAAAAGACCTTAGGTGCTCCTACCTATATTCCAATTACTTGTGACTTGAAGAAGGGGTCAATATAGAGAGTACCTGCATGGATACAGTAAACTCATATCAGAGTTCATAGTAATATATAAATAAGTGGATTATATAAATGAATAAAATATCTTATTTTTTAGAATCAATATAAAAATTCTATACTAAAAATGAATAGGTAAATATAGTCTTGAATTGTAATTATAACATTTAAATGAGATTTTCCAACATGATGATCACATATATAGAATAAACATTTAAATAAATATAAAATAGGTCATTCTACAACACTGATCCAGTCCTCAGTCATGATCTTCAAGTACATGTTTGATCAATCATTCTAGATCAAACCTTTCAGCCTCATCCAAACATTATCATATACATATGGATTGTATGATTTTTTCCAATGTAAAATGGAGGCATGTGTATGGTGTGAGAACTTAAATTAGTTGTTAGCCTACTATGTGGCCCCATACATTCAAACAAAATGAATTTATGTGTCCATGTAACAGTCTTATTAAAAATAATTAAATAATCTACAAGAAAATAGACAAGAAAACAAACCACCTTCGATCATCGGGTTTCTAAACATGATTGACCATTTATTCTTTAGAAATTGTCAATAAATTTATGAATGTGAGAATCACTATAGGTATAAATGTATGAAATCATTAGTGATCCTATGATCATGCCTCCATCAAGATGTCATGAAAACCCTAGGCTGCCACCAGGAATCCCCCATCATTAATCATAAATGTTGAACCTCATGGTATAACATGGAAATTATTGATTTTAGGCCAATGTCACCTTCTTATGAGGCAGAGTCCCCAATAAATATTATCTATCTAGGAACAGTATATTCTTAGGATAATAAGGGAATAAAATTTAATACTATCATATATCACATTTTCAATATTCTGGGAATCCAAAAACATATGGCTTCTCAGTCGAACCATATCTAGTGCATCCACCCGATCCTAGGGACTATCATAGGCAACAATCGAGGAGTCCAAAAATCACCCATAGGATGTAAAGGAACCATTATTAGGGATATATGATCACCTAAATCCTCTTATTGTAATTTTATTATAGGTTACCTTAGGAATTGAATTGTATCTCACAAAATAAATAGAATCTAAAGAATATCGGGAATTCCTGTTTGTGAATTACCACATTCCCATATGTGGGATCCGATGAACCCCCCCTCTGAATCTACCACTGTATCACCCATATTTGGTTTTGGTTGAAATATGAATCCCCCGATAATAACCTATGTGAATAAATGCTACATATTATAGAAATCATCAGGTTTTAACCATATAAATAGGGGATTCTATAGAATCCTCATCCTTACAAATAATTCAAGTCCCTATTACCAATTCCTAAAAATCTAGGAAATCACATATCATAACATATAAAAATATAAATAATATTATGTGTCATCCAAATTCCCATTACCATTACCCATATCTCACACCCATCAGGTCTGCATGTATATCTAGGTTCTAGGGTGACACCTATAACCATCTTTAACAATATATATACTCACCTTATCAGAGTCGGTCTAATATCGATGCACTGACTAGGGTCCACTAATTTATAACGTAAGGAGGTAACCCTGTAATGTTTACTTTAGGTCACTATTGATAGGGACACCCTACTTGTGATCCCTGTTTTGAATAACCTAAACTAGGGTAAAAACTAACCGTAAAGGAAATCACATACAATAACCTAGTATTTATCATATTATGGCCTCAGCGTCCTAATTGGGAGATCCATAATGGATTTTCTCTCTACAGATGGCAACAGGTCTATATTATATCTCAGGTCACAGCACTCACCAAGAGTGATAATGTTTCTTTAAATTAAATTAGGCCTATAATGTCTAGCCATCAACAATTCTCCATATTACCTCATGGGGGAGGTATTATAGTATATATATGAGGGTCATATATGGCATAAATGTTCCAAAATACATATCCAACACTTATCTTTACTTACAGGTTTATAAGGCTCCTACACTAGGCCACTAATCTATACATATATTATGTTAGTGAGGAACACCCATCAAGGGTATAGTAATGCAACCCACTCCCTTGGCCATCATTAGTATGGGTGAAAAAGGTATTTAATGAGGGTAGTGTGATATTAACGAATGTTATTTTCATTTTTGATATTTTCATTTCAAATTAAACATTTAAATTAATACTAATCAATTTAATGATAATTTTTTGAAGATATAATTTTCAAGGGACATACCACACATCCATACATCATACATAACATATATTAAACCGTAGGATGAGTATCCAAGAACCCTTACCTTATTCTAAATATTTTTCCATTTATTATTCATTGGCCAGAATCTCTATCATGGATAGTGCAAGCTCATCATATATCCACCAAATAACGAATCATTTCATTATCTGTGTTCTCATTAAAACTATCTATATTTAATTAATTTTATGATTTTTCAATAGTTAATTAACATAATTTATATCTGGAATAACTACCTAAAATTCACTAGAAATCCATATCAGACCACATCTATAACCAAATGCATTCCAGCAACCTGAGTAATTCCTTGACATCAATTTATGAAAACTCATAGATCATAAAAACCATTTAAATAATTAAATTAAATTACTTTAAAATGAATATAATTAACAAATACAATATCATGATGTACTTTCTTTAAAAAATGGGTGGTGATAGGATGAAATCATCTTAAGACAAATTATATTCATGAAGTATGATTTTCTCAAAGGATCTAGAATATTCAACATTATTTGGTGAAATCATCATAAAATCCCAAAACCAAAAATCATATGATCAGTGAGGGGAAGATAAATAGGTGGATGAGGAAGAGTTTCTTGTACCAAGATTACCTCTTAAAATATTGAAAACCACTCCATAATCACATGAATCCAATGATAGAAAGACAAGAGACCACAATAGTCTCCCAAATGAAATAAATAGGAATGTATGGGGTATAACTTTGTAAAATTTGGGGGGGGGGATGGTAATGTCTCACCCTTAATACGTCCACTATAAAGTCAGTGGCTAGCCAACAACTATCTTATGGCTGTAAGAAACTACCCACTGATAACACATCATGGTTGGGATAGCTCTAAGACATTTACAACACCACCTAATCTATTGAGAGTATCATTCCACTTACAAATACACTTTTTGACAATATCCAGTCTCGTATAAAACAATTTGGATTGTTGGTTAAAATTTTTACCGCCCACTAATTCAAAAATCCATAGTTATCTTGAATTTAAAATACTCAAACATACACTAATGAATTACACTACAAAAGGTTCCATATAATATTATAAGGTTAAATATTTTTTCAGATTTAGTGATTTTTAAAGAATAATAAAAATTCATTTTCAAGAATATATATTCTAAATAATTTATTTATATCATTGATGCATTTTGATATTATCTTCAATAAAATAAATAAAAATATTTATGGAATATAATTCTTGTTGGAATTATTCAATTACAAATAGAAAAATGGGTGTCACATCATATTATCAATGATTTTATATAGATATATAATATGTAATTAAGGAAATAACAGTAGATTTTTGTAGTGGAACGTATTAATAGAAGAATTAGATTATAATTTTTGAATAATTATATGGGTATATTACCACTGATTTTTGAAGGGAATTTAAAATATAATAATTTGAAATTCAGTGAATCTAAATTTATTGAGTTACTTTCATGAGATATTGACATTATTTATCGAGGATACTGATGTTCTTTAAATTTACACTATTAATTTAAGGAAATAGTATACCCCAATATTTAGTGATTATAAAAGGTGAAAATGAAGAAGAAGAAGAACAGAATAGAAAAACACATAGATAAATAAAGATAAATTCAAATGTTGAAAAACTACTACATTGAAGATATGTAATCAATGTATAAGAATAAGATGAAGCTCATTATCACTATCTATAAGATATTGAAGAGGAAAAAGATAATAATTTCTGAAACAGAACATGATATAATAGAAGCATCACATTGATGACTTTTTGAATACTTTTAGTGAATGAATCTCTTATTAATATGATAAATTTCATTATTATTATATCTATGTTGGATAAACGTTCAATTTCAAGAGATGTTTAATGTGGGTTCAAGGATAATCCTACTTTTTTTACCTCATACATTGATACTACTGGGTTATTTGGTCTTCGATGAATCTAGATCATACCAATGACTAGCCTTATCATTTTGAGAAGTCAACCTAATAAATTAGTTGTATTATTTATTGTTTTCTTGTCTATGTTCAATAAAATAGAATTAAAAACTTTTTAATATGAGTTGAAGGTTGTTAAAAATTATTAAAAGAATTATATATCACATATTCATCCCCCCAAATGATATAATAGATCATATGGGTGGTTTTTGTATCCTTAGTCTTCACAGTTTAAACATGTGAAAAAGATCATTATATTGCATAGAATAGACATCATCCCTCCACTAGTATGGCCTCCCACCATTCTCTACTTACATTTATAGTCCATTAATGAATACATTCATAATAATATTTGTAGGCCTTCAATATGTTCTCTCTATTAATGTATAATCTCATCTGAATTTATCATTTTCTCAATAGACATGTATTCAAACATCATATATTGATTTGAAATATTTAATATATTCCATCCTTATTATTTAAATCAGGAACCTAATTTTCAATACAGATAAGGTTCTATGTTTATCATGTTGTAATCTCCCAACAATTATAAGATATGGATATTTCAATGGATGTATTCTACTTTCTCCTCTGAATAACATGAATCTAGATTCAGACTGACTATCAATACCTCTCTTTGATACTTACAATAATTGGTTCTCCTACATACTTATTATTATATGGTTCTTGTTTAATCTGAGTTTCAAAATATTTAAGTGGTATATCATTATTTATTATCCCATTTCATGAAAAATTTTATTTAATATCCCTTGAATGTTCCCAATATTACATACTATTTGAAATATGGAAATAGCATTAAATGTTATTGGTTGGGGATCTATTTTATTCAATCTATTATATATTTCAAATTTGAATGCATCCTTAAAATATTAATTCAAAATCATGGTTAATACTCCATTTAATATTTAATGAGTCTTTAGATTCATTCATTCTTTAAAAATACAAAAACAAATCAGTGGGTTTTACATGATTTGAAATCCTACCTCATAGTTATATTATATCAACATTGAACTCTTATTTGCAACATGATAAATTCATTATGATTAAAAAATATCATTACATGATCCACTATGTAATGGTTTTAATCATTATATATCTACTTTATTCATGATAGATTTGATTGATCATGATAACAAATAGATTATTCCAAGATAATACAGTAGAATGTATTAAAAAATACAACATTATTTATCTCCTCAGTAAAAAAACATTTTTCTTCGATATCAATGTTTTTTTAAATGTTTTCAAAAAATTTAATAAATTTTCCTTTGTGAATTTTTGAATTCATTATTTTCATTATTTCCTTTTTTTAAAATAAAATGATTCTCCACGTAGTTTTCCAAAATAGTCCCTCGTTGATTTTTCAGAAAATGTGAAAAAAAATCATTGTCTAATCATCTATGAAATGAAAACAAATTCCACCATCATGAAAGATATTTTTTTTAAATAGTCCTTCATAGGAACCCGGTGTTATTTTAAATGAAAATTAATTGAAAAATATGCATTTTATTTTTAAAAAGTTGTATTCTTAGAGGAATGGATATTTTCCTCCTGAAATGTTTCGAGTCATCATTCATAATAATTTTACATATTTGGTGATATAATTTGATGTTATTTATGATTCAATGCGAGTATGATCCAAGAATTTGATTCTTAATATTCATTTGAATGATTTATGATTATGATGAAAGTATTTTTATAAAACTCATTTATTTTTTTGTTCACTAATATGATATATTGTTTCGATCTTATAAAACACATATGTAAGACTTTTATTATTATATTGGTGAGAGATATATCTCCCTCCAATGAATATGGTAAATATTTATACCACATTAGATAGACATGACTAGAATGGGGAGTGAAACCATTCAAGTAATTTTCTTCTTCTAGGATCATGGGAGTGACCCACAATAACTATGATGGTTTGGGGTATGAAACCATTCCACAGTTATAGCTTTGGTAGTGAGCCTTGACTAGTATGAAAATGATTTTTTATTCTTATGTGTATTCCACAATGCAGTGTCTTGTCCCTATGTTATGATATTATGTCTTATTAACTTTTTCTTTTATGATTCTTATCTTATAAACTACTAATATTAATTCCATGTCCCAATATTATGATCTCTAATTTTCATGGTGCAATATTCAATTGTTAAGATCATGTTCTCATACATTTATTCTAATGTTACGCTTATTTTATCATTTATATATCACTTTCATATCCATACTATGAATTTAATATCACTATTTGATAAGTTTTATTTCCTAGGTTTTTGAAGATAAGAATTATATGTGATATTTATGATATGATTACTATGTGGGGTGATATTTTTGGTTGATTTTGAAGATCTCCCAGAAAATATATAACATTGTTTCTCTAGATTCTAAAGACACTAAACACTTATGATCCTCATTTGTTTTTACGTAATTTAGTGTCTATTAATCTAAAAATGTGTCATATATATGAATGAAAATATAATATCATTACATGAATTATTAGAGTACATGATTAGTTAATCATTCAGAACCATGATGACAAATATGCAGTTAGATCCCTTAGGATAATATTATGTATAGGTTCACGTACCATGTTATGGTTAAGAAAGGATATTTCATTTTCATGAAATAACTACATATTGGATAAAATATATTGATGTGTATCTAAATCAAATTTACCTAGGGGTAACAACACCGAAAAAGGAGCATTGAGATTTAATTGAGTGTTACGTGGTACATGAAAATGAGACCTACTACACAATTGGTTTTCCAATATCCGGTGTTATTATTTGGTAAATAAATATTTCATCTATGTACCATTATGAAATATTATCATAGATGCAGGTTAACCTAGGTTAAACCTAAGGTTCCAATGATTGAAAGTTTATATGTAAATATTCATAATAATGTTGTTTTCTACTATAATTTTTGTTTCTTAAAGTGTGATTTTTAGTTATGGATGAATCCCAAGGAAATTGAATTAATACTGAATATGATGGAAAAAAATATTATTTTTATTCTTTGAAAATTAATATTTCATGAGCTATAATTCAAAATAACATCTCTATACTAACAGAACATTCCCAATATATGAATTTTGTTATACTTAGAAATAATTAGGGGGAAAAACAATATTGATTTGTTCTTAATGAAAAATTCACTTTCTTTCAGTGTGAATTTTGAACCACTAGTGTCTGATAAAAGGATTAGTACCCTTGAAATCATATTTTCAATCATACGGTGGTCATAACATGATAAATTAATATTGGTTGTCTATATTTTGGTATGTAAATCATATCAATGTGATAATCTAATCAAAATAATATCAAATATGATGAAATTTACACCATGTATTGGTATAAGTATAAACTAAAATTATTTAACATTTAAATTCCATTTTTTATATCATAATAAGATAGATAAGAAGTTACTTGAGATAAAACAGGATAATGAATATATTGGTTCCTATGAGTAAAATTTAACATGACTTGAGAGTTATGAATCAAGTATTATCATATCACCTACATGTTTGGTTGTTTGATTATTTAGTGTCTTAAAACCAATTCTATAGAGGGTGATTGCGAAATAGACTTTAGCGGATATGACGAGATAAATCTATTTTCTATTAAGGTAGATATAAATAATGTAATTATATATCAATCATATTTTTTTAATAGTAATATAAATATAGAAACCAAGGGAAATTATAAAAACCATTTAGAAAAGAGTATGAGAATTCCTTAATGATTTATGTGTAGAAAAAAACTTGTGAGAAATTATATTCGAGGGACATGTAAGATTTTTATATGTGAGAAGGAAGAACATTGGGAAATATAGTTCCAAATAGTTGAAAAAATGTTATCTAATTGTTCAAATAAAGTTAAATATCCATAGAATACACTACCCTTGCTCAAGTGTCTCAAGGTTATGGAAAATGTGAATTATTATAACTAGAGCCCAAATATGAGATTTTATGTCTATGAATGACATCATTATATTCTTTAGATGATGTACATAGGGAAATCCCATACTATCACTATTTGTAATTATGGGAAAGAAAAAATTGTTTCGAGTGGTACACATATCTTCCATGAACTGCTACTGTCTTATTTGACGAAGGATCTACCCATTCATTTATATCTCATGAATTTTGTAATGGTATGAAACTTCCTCCCCTTTGATTATATGATTAATTTGTATTAAAAACCCCTAATGGTATGATGATCACATCACATGTCTATGATTTATCTTGGGTTGATGTTTGTGGGAATGTTCTTCTTACAAATTTGGTAATTTTTATATTTGGATTAATTTGATGTTATCATACACATAGATTTACTTTCAATTTATAAACCCCACATCAATTTTATATTAAGGGAAGACACTTTTTATATTTCAAAGACAAAATGTATGATCATATTCTCATGTTATGATAAATATGAACTTCATATGTTAATCAAAACAATCATATTAGTGTTGATTATTTTTCAAATGGTGTATTGATCAAAGATGTTTTGAAGAAACTCAACATTGATTACATGCCTATTTTGCAGATGTTTTTTTATTTCATCCAAAAATAATTTTGTAGACATTTACTGAATTATTATTTTGAGGTCTCAATATATCTCATACATGGTGCTTCAACTATTTCATAATCAACCTATAGAATGGCCCTGATTGAGTCGTAAGAACTAAATAATCAACTCTTGCAAAATCAAAAAAAGCGATTCATTAGGCCAAGAATGAGACCTTAGGTTCCACCTATTATTTTAGTTAAGAAGAAATATGGAAAAATTTGAATCTATAAAAATTATCATTAAAATAAAAGGATTACAATCAAGAATAAATATCATGTACCCCGTATTGATGAATAATTTGATAAAATACATTGATCTCAATTATTTTACATGATTCACCTTTATTCGAGATATCCTCAATTGTGGGTTTAGAGGGGGGATATACCCAAGAAAACATTCCAAATTATGTATAGACACTATTAGTGTATAATAATCCTATTTGGACTTACTAATTCCCTTTCCATCTTCTTGGATTTAATGAATAGATCCTTTAGAGGTTACCATGATCAATATTTGGTAGTCTTTATAGATGATATTATTTTACAATCAATGAGAATGTAAGATCATGAATATGAAATTAGGATTATAATAAATACCTTAAGGATGAATAATCTATCTGAAAATTTTAGAAATTGTGAATTTAGTCTACAAAAGGTTTCATTTTTTGGGTCATATAAGTTTCAATAGAGGTAATATTTGTGGATCCATCAAAGATAGAGGCTTTTGAAATTTTTCCAAGACCATCAATGGGGAATGGGATATATAGTTTGGTTATTTATTGTATATATATATCTGATTGTTTTTGGAAAATTTATGATTACTATCTAATCAACTGATGATGTTAACATGAAAGGGATCCAATCTCCATTGGAGAGATGAATACAAGGAGAATTTAATGGAACTGAAGAGAAGATTATCAAGTTCACCATCTCTTACATTACCCTACAATGGAGAAGGGTAATTTAACATTAGTGATTTATCCAATAACAGATTAGGATGTTCTCTCATGAATAATGTCATGTTTATATCTTATTTCTCATAACAAGTGATTGTTCATGTGAAAAACTACACAACTCATGTTTTGGAGTTATTTTCCACAATATTTTAATTAAATGTATTGAGGCATTATATTTATGGGGAAAAGTGTGATTTATGTTCTGATCATAGATTGTTTTGTATATAACTACAAAAATAAAGTTTAATATATGTGATATTAAATGATTACATATTTTTAATGACTATGAATTCTCAATACCTTTCCATACTTGGATTATGAACAAGGTGGTCTATGCTTCGAGTCAAAAGGGTCGTACTATATTATCTATTATGAGGATCACAAAAATATAATATTTATGGATTTGGATGAGATGTATTATGAAATATTGATGGAATTGGAGAAATACCATCTTTTTGGAATAATTTTTCAACTATATATCAATGTGAGGATAACAGAGGCATAAAAGGATAATATGGAGCTGCAAAAGAATGTGAGTATTGTTCTTGAGTTTAACCATTTTCAATATGGAATGACTAGGTTTAGGAATTCTGTATTGGATCTAAAAATACCTGATTTAAAGAAGGATTAGTTTGAAGATGATGATCATTTTTTATTCTCTGTTCATCCCAGATGTTAAAATAAGTATAGATATTTTAAAGAGTGTTTCAAGTGGGATGGACTATAGAGAGATATTTTTGATTTTATATCTTTATTCTTAGTATATCACCAATTTAATGGTGATTGAAAATTTCTAAGGGGATTTTATAACTGTTATTCATAATATAATGAAAATTGGAAAACAATTTTGTAGATTCTGTCATTGGACTCCCCAAATTTTCTATGGCGAATAATGATTTCTGGGTTGTATTCAATAACCATAAAAATTTATCACATTTAATCAATATAATATAAGACTACTCCTTTTATCATATATCTAGATTATTCAATTAATATGTTGTAAGATTTTTGAGTGTTCCACATTCTATTTTATATGATCTAGAGGCACGGATTACCCTAATTTTCAGGTGGATTTCTCTACATGCTCTTTATATAGAGTTGAGTTTTATTTTTGTGTATCATCCTAAAATAGATGGTTGGTTTTATAGTGAATTTTAAAACCAAGATGTTATGTTAATATAATTTTATATTTATTTAAAAGGTTCTTGTGATCAATATCATCCTCTAGTTGAGTTTTCAAAAAAATAATAGATTACACTCAATAATTTATATATCTGTATATGAATCCCTCAATAGAAATAAATGTAGAGATCTTTTATAATAAAATATAGTTTTAGAATTAAATATTTTAACACCTGAGTTACGTAGATAAATGGAAGAGATGGTTAGTTCTGTTTAGAAACACATGAAGGAAGATTAATGTCGGTATAAAATCATTGATGAAAATCAATGGCGTGACATTGAATTTAACATTGGTGATAAGATATTTCTATGAATTTTTCCATCGAAGAATATTATGTCATTTTTGAAGAAATGTAAACTGATACCTATGTATATTTTCCCTTTTGATATCATTAATTGATTAAGAATAGTTTCATATGGCTCTTCACTTATAAAAATATTTCTCAAAAATATGACATTATACCTGAATCTCCATTGAGGAAGTACATACTTGATCCATCACTATACTAAATTCCAATGATATAGTACTTGAACTTGACCTTTCTAAGGAAGAGAAAATAGGATAGATTTATGATAATTGAGAGAAGGTGTTGTGAAACTAGACCACAAAAATAATCACGGTTTTGTAGTGAAATCAAATTTTTGAATAAGAAATGTGGGAACCTATGAAGATGATAAGGTGTAATTATCCCTATTTTTATAGTAGTGTAATGGAATTTAGAGTAAAAATCATTTTAAGGGGAGTACAATGTAACACCTTAATTTTTTATGAATTTTAAGAATAAATTTAATTAATTTGATAGCATTCATTAAATGAAACATTGAGATATCCTTGCATTACCTACTAAAATTAGTTTAAAATAACGAAATATATTATTAATATTATTATTTAAATTAAACAATTATAACCTATCCATTAAAGATAGAGGTATGAATAATAATAAATTTTTCAATAAATAGTTAAAAACTCATATTTTTATTAAAAAATTACGTTATGTTTAAATGATTTTCCAAATCCATTGTATTTTAATTTGGTTTAAAAATAAATATTAGTTAAATTATATAAAAATTAATTAAAATTAGGTCACTAGAGTTAATTTCATAGTTGTATTTTATGTATTTGTTTTTTAATTTTTGATGGTTTTTCATTGGAAACCCGTTTTTTCGAAACATCTATGGGTTCAATATTATGATAAATTCTGAAAAATATGTTAATTGAATATGGAAATATTAATTTAAAATTTGGAATCTCAAAAATATAAATAATCTATTATGTTTAACCTAAATATTTACCATAGAGAATAGTGAGAAGAGTAAAAATAATTCACCACCGTAAAGGTAAATACTGGTTCACCCGTGAAGATTAAACAAAAAAGGATTAAAATGACCCAAAAATTTATAATTACTATTTTAATGTCATATTTAGACCATATATACTCTATTTTTATATCATATTCCTTTTTCTATCCTGATAAAAATGTGGGTGAAAAATTTTATTTCCAAACAAATCTTATTTTGTTCTGTCACCCAATTGAAAATGGCCAACCCAATCTGCTCATATTTACACTTCCAAAAACCCATTTTTAGGCTAATAACTACACATATAAATTCCCAAATTCTCTCCCCCCATTAAAGAAGTCTTTTTGTGTTAGAAACTCAGCTAAATAATTCTTTTAGTGAAAATAAAAATATGTTTTCCAAAAAATAGGAAACATTATTCAATGAGCATTTTTATTTAATTTATTCATCCACTGGTTTTAAAAAAATATTTACCCATGATTATATAATAACCCCAGTATCATAGATATAATGACATATTTTAATTATAATATCATGTCGTATATTTATCTTTTATTCCCTCAAATTATAGATGATAACAATGATTTCTTGTATGGAGGATTACTGCCTTACGAACCGATGTGCCGATTTTCAATCGAAACCACTCATAGTTGAGTATTATGAAAATCATAATGTGAATAAATGAAATTTATAAAATTATATAACTATTTAAATATAAAATAACCTATAACTTTATATTTTAAATATTTGGGATATATTATAATGTCATTCACATTTACAACTGACTACCACCACATGAAAGGATCCGATTTATTTTTCACTATTGATTTAAATGTAAGGGAATAAGGATTATGTTAATGATAATATGTGGTATAAAATAAATAATAATTATTATTTAAAATTTAAACATTATTTACCTTTGTTTCATTCCATATTTTATGAAAATTAAAACATGCTTCGTGCTTATGTATGACCAACCGTCTCCAAGAGCGGTGTACATCATTTTGATATATATTACTTTTATAGACAACTATAAATAATTTTATAGTACTTATTTATGATATTTATATCATTTTTAATAAAATTATATTATATAACCATGTTCAAAGTATATGTTCCACGGTCACCGAATGATAACAAACATGAAAAATGAATCAATTATTTCAAAAAATAGTGATTTTAACAAATTATTATTAATAAAAAGTTTTTAAACGTGTATAGGTAAATATTTTATTATTTGAAAAATATGATTATTTTTATCTAATATATTCTTAATAAAAAATATTTATTATACAATTGGTTCTAACATGTATGTAGGAATTAAAAACTCGAAGAACATGATTTCTGACTCGCTTTTTACTTCTATAAGACGCATGTCTTATTCTCCACCACATTGTTTTATTTTGTGTATATATTTAAAAATAATATACTTTATAATACTTCTCTAGAAAATTATGGTAATTTAAATATATATCTTATGATCTCTCTTTAATGGGGTTTACATTTCAAATGTTACCAAACATGTAAGGGTTTTTTGTCTCAATTTTCTTTCTTTAGGACACAAGTTATGTTATGAAACTAATATATTATGTGCTTTTTATGTTATAACACATTAATGTTTTATATTTGGAATAAAATTATTTTAATTATATTTAATTTTATCCTTTGAATTTATTCTTTCATGGGACATTCGATTCAAAATTTTATCCAAGATGAAATGATTTTATGTTATAATATAACTTTTTACTGGGACTGTTTATGATTATGAATTTAATGATGAAATATTTTGATATTTTTTCCAATAAAATCATGAATTTTTTTATTTTATGTTCATTTTTTTCAATACATGTTTTCCGTTTATTTTATTCTCTTTATGTATGCAATATTTCAAAATGATGTTTTTAAATGTAACAGAATTTATTTATCTATTATGATGAAATCTAATGTTCATTTATATCCTAGTTTCATAAAATTATTTTTTAAAACTTAATGTTCCTAAATGATTATTTATTGTCATTTTTACTCTTTAATGAATTTTTTATAATAAATATAAAACTTATATTCCTATCTTCTAAGAAACAATGCATGTTTTCTATTTTACCAAATAATTGAATAGAATATTTTTTTAACTTGTACCAAATGAAAAACATTTCCAATATCATAAAAAATCATTTCTTTAAAACATTATCTATGTTAATGAAAGGTTATTTGAAATTAAATTTAAATTTATTTTTTTAATTTATAGTTTAAAATGTTTTTTAAGTGGAAAGGTTCTTATACTCCTTAAATGTTCCTTGTGATCTTCAAAAATAATTTTATATTTAAGATAACATCAATTGATAATATTTATCATTTATTTGGGACATGATCTAAGTATACCATTCTTATTTTTTATCTGAACGTTTTGTTTTTATGATAACAAGATATTTATGGGTACTAGTATGATGAGTGTTTTATGATCATGTGTCTCACATATGTATGATTTTCATTATGTGATATGAAGGGTAAATATATCCCACCAGTGAATTGGGTAAATATTTATTTCACATAAGATACCTAGGTAAGGAACTGGGGGAAAACCCAGTTCACAAAGGGACTATTTTTGTTGTTATTATATTTGGAGTGAACCATAATAACAATAATGGTTTGGGGAGTGAACCAATTACACTATTATATCTTTGTTAGTGGTCCTTGGAATTTATGGAACTAATTTTATATTATTATTTGTAAACCACAATTCTACATATTTTAGCTATAATATTTTATCAAATCCTTTGTTATTTGATTTCATTATGAATCATAACTTAAAAAATTCTTAGATTTCATCCATTTCTCCTGATTATGGTCTTTGATATGCAATGTACGGTTCTCAAATGTTAATATAATATTTTCATACCATTATGCTCATGTTATGATTATTTGATCACTAATTTCCCATTTTATTATCCTTACTGAGAATATGATCTCATGCTTTCTTGTATTTCATTTCCAGATCTGTTATGTATGATATTTTTAAGAGGAGTACTATTTGGGAATATTCTATGTAATATTTTGAAGACATTTCACAAAATAAGAACATTGTTTTTCAAGTATCTTAATACACCAACCATTTATGATCTTATGGCATATTGTTATTGAATATATTGAACATTAATAAAAAAATATGTAATATCAATGTATTAAAATCATCATTCACTCTAAAATATGTTTTGGAAAATTAATAAGGACTTTCCATAAAGGGAGATAGTAATGTTGATAATGATATGGAAAATGCATAAAACATTAAGCCAATAAATAATACCATGTTTGAGGATAAATCTAATAAATATTATAAATATTAAAATTTAGAGAACATAAAATTAAAAAAAAATTCAAATAGTGACTTTAAAAATGTAAAATAAAAATCATATTTTTAATCTGTTGATGTTAGGTGATCAAAATAATTTTGTTTCAAAAATGGAAGTCAAATTGTTTACAACGGAAATTATACATTTCATGTATATTATTGGAACTATATATTTATTGGGAATTTTGAAATATGTTTTTGGTTAAACAAACAATATTTCATTGAATCCACATGAATTTGGAATCATTATTTTTGTGGGAGTTAATCCCTTCAAGGAATAAATGTTCATTGGAAAGAAGAAAACACTAAACAGATATCAGTGAATAGATTTAATATTCTTGAGAAATTCTATGGAGGATGTTAGAAGAAGTTTAACCATTAATTTAATTGCATTTAACTCCTTCCAACCCAGAATATTATTTTTAACAATACTTTAGAGACTCAAAAGATGAAAGTTAGAAAAATATTTAAATGTTAAGGTATCATATAATACTTTAAAATGTGAATTTCCTTGGATCTTGGATAATTGATTTTCTTCACACATAATCAGTGACTGAATGTAGTTAAATAATGTGAAAGATCTCAATGATTTATCGTGATCATTTATAATGATGGGTAAATCAAAATAAACATTATTGGTTCAATTTTGATTGCAGTAGTGAATCTAAAATACAGAAAGGACTTATATGTATGTTGGATGAAACACAACTTATTGAGTATTTGTATTCTTTGTGATAAATATAATATGGTTCTTTTCATGTAATATTAATTCTTTTTAAAATTCCATTAAGATTAAAGTATTGCAATAAGGGTACAATGAACTAATGGTAACTTATATAGGGTAAGAGATACACAGACTTCATGTTTCTTTGGATAGAAACAAGAAAATGAATGTGGCGTAGATGGCTTGGTTATCATAGAAAAATAATATTTTCAGACATACAAAATGGATAAAATATATTAATTTTCATTAGATTAATAGATAATAGAACATTAATTCACAATAAGTTAAAAAGAAAATATGTAAAATTCATTACATAAGAATGGATAGGTTTGTTATTTTCATCCTTTGAAGCTTATATATTAAGAAAATTATGGTAATATGATATTGAAATAAAAAAAATTATATACCTATTTTATTTCCTTAATTAATGAATTTACACTCATAACATGTGTTATTTTTATGGAAAAAACTTAATGGATCTTAATATGTTCAAATGTTTTAAAATAACTATAGATAAATAACATGATTTTTCATTATGAAGATTTAAATAAACCATTATGATTAGTACATAAATGGGAATTTTTATGATTATATTGAGAATAATAGTTTCTATCTTAATCTCAACGAACCATATACACCATAAAAAATTGTATAGCTAAATAGAAGAATATAACTCTGCTGGAGATGTTCCGAAAAATGTTCATAGATCCTGGTACCTCTCTCTATTTTTAGATTAGTCTATTGAGGAATTAGATCAATGATAAAATAATTTTTTATATATACCAAATTTACTTATGTCATCATATGAGTTGTATTACAAAAATACCCCAACTTATAATTAGTTATGAGTATTTTTAATTTTTCATGTTATCAAAATCAAGGGTGTGAATTCTGGGAAGCTTGATAATAGAGGTTCTAATTGTATTTTTAAAGGATATCATCCTAATAGAATAGGAACATGATGTGATGACAATAGTACACAAAATGTTAATGAATCTATGAATTAAAAATTTTAGGAAAATTTAATGAAATAAAAATACCATGTTAAAACCAGTTCCATATGTAATGAAGATGGATCTAGTTGTATAAAACAACATGATCAATTTATTGAAAACCGTTATGGTCTAGAAATATTTTGGTAGAGGATGAAAATTCAGAAAAATCTAAATATGAGGATAAAAATTAAATATCTTATTGAAGGATGACATGATATATGGAGGACGAAAACATTATTCTAGATCAAGGGAATAATGTTAATGCTTTGGGAAGATTCTGTATGACATGAAATACCTCCACATTTTCATAGCATAACTATGAAATATTAAAGAGGAATTAGATTACAAACATTAGATTGATTCCATTAAATAATCACAGATATAGATATATAAAAATGATACTTTGGATTTTGTTCCCAAATATGAATAACAGAACATCATCAATAGAAAATGGGTATTCTGAAATTAGTCTTTTTAAAAGGGATAAGTTGTAAAAAATAATGTAATACATGTTTGTAAGGCATATTAAATGATTGAAGGAGTCAAATATGATGATAATTTTAATCTATATAATAGGATAGGTTCCATAAGAATATTAGTTTATATTATAACATAGTGGTAATATAAGATCATTAAAATGAATGTAAAATCGTACTTCCATAATGGTATGTTGGAGGAAAAGGTCTATATTGACAAACCTTATGTTTTAATTTATCCAAAAGATTAAAAAATATATATTTAGGTTGGGAAATAAGTTATATAGTCAAAAATAATCCCATGAATATTTTCCTTTTAAAATTGACACCTACTTAAAATGTTTAATTTCAAAAAATGACGGTTGGAATAAAATATCTACCTTAAGGATGAAAAATAAGAATATATTTCTATTGTTATTTTTTCCAATGATATTATTTTTTATCAAAAATATTTAGTATTTTCCATTAATATAAATAACATATTTTAAATTTCTATTCATAATTGAATACAATAATTTCATGGGATATTGATTTCTCACGAGATATATAATATCATTATTTCCCAATAGACATATGTTAGGGATCTTTTTAATAGGTTATAAAAAGTGGTTTAAAAATGGTTTCAATGACCATCTTTGTGGGATCCAATTTGGAAAACAATTTGTATGGGTTTAATGATGATGTAAAATATTTAAATATGTCAATTGGAATATTTTTGTAATTTTAAGCACCA
Organism: Viscum album; assembly: GCA_963277665.1. NCBI lineage: Eukaryota > Viridiplantae > Streptophyta > Magnoliopsida > Santalales > Viscaceae > Viscum > Viscum album. The sequence goes on along the minus strand of OY728143.1, from coordinate 2,143,446,687 downwards.
ATAATAGACAGTATGTATGTTTTCACCCATTTTTCCAAATTTTGTTGTGCACCAAATATGTTATATAGTATGGCTGGAAAATTAATTCAAGTGTACATAAATAAAACTAAATATTTTGGCTTTATGTACAAAAAAAATTAAATATTGTTCATTTTTTATATATATGCATATCGAGTAGGTTGGGTGAATGACATAAGGATAAAAAATAGCGGTGTTTCTTTATAGGTTTAAGTTGTGTGTAATACAACATAACAAATAAGATTTTCATAATATTAAGAATACATTGAGAATAATATTGTGATGTAACACAATACACTACATATATAATGTGGATGAGGAAACATTTGAAGATAATATGGAGGAGGAGAAGTCTCTCCAGCTCTTGGGATATGACATTCAATGCATTGTTTGTTTTGAAATGATTCATGTTCACATTAATATTAAATATCACATAATTAAATATCTTATAGAGGAAGATGGGCTGAAAAGGTAAATTTTTCACACAATTGATAAAATAGATTATGAGTTCAAAAACTAATATTATGGTATGAATGTAAATCACTATTTTATGGATTTTATGACTTTATTATTCAATGATTGTTTTTGTTTCTTACACCAATTTATCTCATGTATGGTTATAATTATTAAACAATGATTTAATTACATGTGTTTTGATTTAAAAAATAATTTATGTTAATAGGTTGATAAATAATCCAATGGGGAGATCATTGATCCCAAGATTCGTTTTTAATATATTGAGCACTTTGGGTGATTTTATAATTCTTGAGTTGATGCAAGAGGGATCCTCTAGCATTTTGTAATATGAATATAGAATAAATAGTTTCAGTGGTGAAGTGTATATTTCATTCATAGTTTTTTCAAACAAAAATTCATTCATGTAAAAACTCACATATTATAAATCACATGATGTTTTCTAAAGGCATCATGGATTTAAAATAATTTTTAGAACATGCATTGAGTTTTTTTTAAATTTTTCTTGAAATTTGGATTTGAAAATAGAAATATTGTATATGTTCTAATATTTTCATAAGGCTTTTTCGTACCTTTCTAATGTTTGATGATGAAGTTCATAAGGTACATTTACTGTCTTTTTATGGTTGATACTAAGAAGGGATCATTGAAAGTGGAAAAGGAAATGACTTCATAAGCATGACCTGTGAATTTATAAGGTTGTCTAAACAGTTCAAAGGGTTGAGTATGTGTATTTTGAGCTATATTAAAAAGACATAATAATATTATTAGACATCAAAATAATAATTTAAAAATACATTTAATGTTTAAAAAATATTATGAAGATCATGTATCGTAAGGATAACCTATAAAAAATTTTAATGTTCTTAAGCTTCATAGGGTGAATTTCTTGAGCATAAGAAGGTTAAGTGATTTTTATTTTTTTGATTGAAATCATTATAAGGATAAAAAAATTTAACATTAAGAAATCTATGTTTAACTCCCCTATCTAAAGGACACCCTATTAGTTTCCCAACTTTGTTTACCAAAAGACCTTAGGCGCTCCTACCTCTATTCCAATTACTTCTGACTAGAAAAAGGGTTCTATATAGAGAGTAACCACAGGTATACAAAAAACCCTTATCAGAGTTCATATAAATATATAAATTACTAGATAATATAAATTAATAAAATCTATGAGATTCTAGAATCAATAAACAAATTCTGTAATAATAAATGAATGAGGATATAAATATAGGCTTGAATGGTATTTATATCAATCAATAGGATTTTACACCATGATGATGGCATATATAGAATAAATAAATACATAAATATAATGTAGTTCATGCTACAACACTGATCCAGTCCTCATTCATGATCTTCAAGTACATGTTTGTTCAATCATGCTTGATCAAACCCTTCAACCTCATCGAAACATTAACGAATACCTTGGGATTGTATGATTTATTACCTATGTAAAATGGTGGCATGTGTAGGGTGTGAGAACTTAAATTAGTTGTGAACCAGCAATGTGGACCCACACATTCAAAAAAATGAATCTATGGGTCCATGTAACATTCTTAGTAAAAATAATTAAATAAACTACACGAAAAAGTCAAACAGAAAAACCACCGTCGATCATTGAGTTTCTAAACATCATTGACCATTTATTCTTTAAATAGTGTCAATAAATTTATAATTATGAGAATCACTATAGGGATACCTATATGAACTCATTTGTGATCCTATGATCATGTCTCCATCATGAGAAAAATAAGACCCTTGGGTTCCACCTGGAATCCCTCATCATTAATCTTAAATGTTGAACCTCACGGTATTACCTAGGAATTCTTGATGTTAGGAAAATGTTTGATTCCTAAGAGGGGGAGGCCCAAGAAATATTATCTATCTAGGAAAATGTTATTCTTAAGAGAATAAGATAAAAAAATGGAATACTCTCATATATCACATTTTCAATATTCTGGGAATCCAAAAACATATGGCTTCTCAGTCAAACCATATCTAGTGTGTCCACCCGATCCTAAGGACCATCATAGCCATCAATTGAGGATTCCAAAAATCACCAATAGGATATAAAAGATCCATTATTAGGGATATTATATTACCTAAATCCTCTTATTGTAATTTTATTATAGGGTACCTCAGGAATTCAATTTTATCTCACAAAGTAGATTGAATCTAAAGAATCTCAGTAATTCCCTTCTGTAAATTACCACATGCTCATATGTTGGATCCGATGAACCAACCCTATGAATCTACAACTGTATCACCCATATTTGGTTCTAGTTGAAATAGGAATCCACCGAAAATATCCTATGTTACTAAATCTAATATATTATATAAATCATAGAGTTTCATCCATCTCACAGGTAGATTCTATAGAATACTAAGAATTTTAAATGATTCTAAGCCCTACTAAATATTCCTAGAAATATTGGAAATCACAATTCGTAACCATTAATAATATAAAAAATATTATGTGTGGTTCAAATTCCCAATACCGTTACCCATATCTCATGCCCATCAGGTCTGCATGTGTGTTCAGGTTCTAGGGTGACTCCTACAACCATCTCTAACAATATATATACTCACCTTATTAGAGTCGGTCTAATAATGATGCACAGACTAGGGTTCACTAATTAATAACATAAGGGTGTAACACTACAAGGTTTACATTAGGCCACTATTTATTGGGACACCATACTTGTGGTCTCTCTTTTGAATAACCTAAACTAGGGTAAAAACACTAACCCTAATGGATATCACATATGATAACCAAGTATTTAACATATTATTGCCTCATAGCCCTAATTGGGAGATGGATAATGGATTTAATATAAAGAGATGGCACAAGTTCTGTATTATATATCAGTTCATACCACTCACCAAGAGTGATTATGTTTCATTAAATTTCATAAGGCCTATAAGGTCAGACCATCGACAATTCTCCACATTTCTCTCATGGGGGAGGTATAATAGTATATATATGAGGGTTATATAAGGTTTAAAGGTTCCAAAATAACTATCCAAAACTTATCTTTACTTAGAGGTTTATAAGGCTCCTACATTATTCTACTAATCCTTCCATATCATATGTTAGTGACGAAAACCCATCAAGGGTATAGTAATGCAACCCACTCCCTTGGCAATCAGCAGTATAGATGATCAAGGTATTTCATGAGGCCATTTTGATCTTGATGAATGTTCTTTTCATTTTTGATTATTTAATTTTAAATTAAGTTTTTTAAATTAATACTAATCAATTCATTAATAATTGTATGAAGATATAGTTTTCAAGGTACAAACCACACATCCATACATCACACATAACATATATTAAAACATAGGTTGGGTGTCATAGAACACTTATCTTGTTCTAAATATTATTCCATTTAGTAGTCATTGGACGAAAGCTCTATCATGGTAAGTCCAAGCTCATCATAGATCCACCCAAGAACGAATAATTTCCTGATCTGTGTTCTAATGAAAACTATATATATTTAATTAATTTTAACATTTGTGAATAAATAAATAATATAATTATATCTAGAATAACTACCAATTATTCACTCGAAATCCTTGTCAGACCACAACTATAACCAAGCGCATGATTTCAACCTACGAAATTCCTTGACATCAATTTGGTAAATATCCCCTATCATAAGAAATATTTAATTAATTAATTTAAATTAATTTGAAATGAATATAATTAATAAATTCAATATCTTGATGTACCTTAGTCTAAAAAAATAGATGCTGATAAGATGACAACATCTTAGGACAATTTCTATTCATGTAGTATGATGTTCTCAAAGGATCCAGTTTATTCAACATTATTGGGTGGTATCATCATAAAATCCCAAAACCAAAAATCATAAGATCAGTGAGGGGAAGATGAAGAGGTTGATGAAGAAGAGGATCTTATGCCAATATTCTCTATTAAAATATTGAAAAACCATTCCATAATCACATGAATCCAAGGATAGAAAGACAAGAGACCCCAATGGCCTCCCACATGAAATAAATAGGAATCTATGGTGTTATTTTCATGTAAAATTGATGGGAAATGGTAATGTATTAACCTTAATATGTCCACTAGAATTTCAGTGGCCAGCCAGTCGCATGCATGTGGCTATAGGAAACTACCCACTAATAACACATCAAGGTTGGGATAACTCTAAAACTTTTCCAACACCAAATAATCCCTTAATAGTATCATTATACGTACAAATACCCCTTTTTATGTTATCTAGTCTCTTATAAAACCATTTGGATTGATGGTTACAAATTCCACCCCCCCCCCCCCCACTATTTTAAAATTCCAAAGTTATCTTGAATTTGAAATACACAAACATACAAAAATTAATTACATTGTATAAGGTTCCATGTGGAATTATATGGATAAATATTTTATGAGATTTTGTGATTTTTAAAGAATAATAAAAATTGATTTTCAAGAATATAGATTCTAAGTAATTTATTTATATCATTGATGGATTATGAAATTATCTTTAATAAAATAAATAAAGATATTTATGGAATATGATTCTTGTTGTAATTATTCAATTCCAAATAGAAACCTGGGTGTAACATCATACTATCAAATATTTTGTATAGATATAGAATATAGAATTAAGAAAATAATAGTAGACATTTTTAGTGGGATGTATAAATAGAAGAATAAGATTAGAATTTTTGAATAATTAGTGGAGAATATTTCTAAGGATTTTTGGAGGGAATGTAAAATAAAATTATTTGAAATTCAGTGAATATAAATTTATTGAGATATGTTAATGATATGTTGACTTTATTTATTGAGTAGACTGGTGTTCATGAAATTTAGTCTAGTAATTTAAGGAAATAGTGTTCACCAATATTTAGTGAATATAAAAGGTGAAAATGAAGATGAAGAATAATGGAATAGAAAAAACACTAAGATAAATAAAGATAATTTAAAATGTTGAAAAACTAATAAATTAAATAGTTGTAATAAATGTAGAGAAAAAAGATGAAGCTAATTATCATTATTTTTAATAAATTGAAGAGTAAGAAGATAATAATTCCTAAAAAACAACATGATAGAATAGAAGCTTCACAATGATGATTTTTTCAATCCTTTTAATGAATGAATATCTTATTAATATGAAAAATTTCATTTTTATTATATATATGTGGGATAAACAATCACTGTCAAGAGATGTTTAATGTGGGTTCATGGATAACCCAACTTTTTTACCTCATACATTGATACTAATGGGTTGTTTGGTCTTAGAGGAATCCAGATCATACCAATTATTATACTTCTAATTTTGAATAGAGAACCTTATAAATTAGTTGTATTCTTTACTGTGTTCTTGTATATGTTCAATAAAATACAATTCAAAACTTTTTAATATGAGGTGAAGGTTGTTAAAAATTATTAAAAAATTATATATCACATATTCATCCCACCCACCAAGTGATATAATAGATCATATAGGTGGTTTTCGTATCCTTAGTCGTCACAGTTTGAACATGTGAGAATATCATTATATTGCATCGAATAGCCATCATCCTTCCACTAGTATGGGATCCAACCATTTATTGACTTACATTAATATTACATTAATGAATCCATTCATAATAATAATGGTAGGCCTTCAATATATTCTCTCTATTAATGTATAATCTCATTAGTAATTTTTATTTTATCAATGGACATGTATTCAAACATCATATATTGATTAGTAAAATTTAATATATTCCATCCTTATTATTTAAATCATGAACCTAATTTTCAATACAAATATGGTTCTATGTTTATCATGTTTTCATCTCCCTATCATTCTATGATTTGGGTATTTCAAAGGTTGTATTCATCATTATCCTCTAAATAACATAAATCTGGATTCAGAATGGCTATCAATACCTCTCTTCGATTCTTAAAATATTTGGGTCTCCTCTTTACTTATTTTTATATGGTGCTTGTTTAATCTGATTTTCACAATATTTAAGTGGGATCTCATTATTTATTATCCCTTTTCATAAAAATTTATATTTAATATCCCATGGATGTTTCCATTATTACTTACTATTTGAAATATGGAAACACCATTCAAAGTTAGTGGTCGAGGATCTATTTTATTCAATCTGGTATATATTCCCAATTTGAATGCTTCCTTAAAATATTTATTCAAAATCATGGTTAATACTCCATTTAATATTTAATGAGACTTTATATTCATTAATTATTTAAATATTTAAAAAAATATGTGGGTTTTACATGTTTTGAAATCCCACCTTGTTGTTATATTATTTGAACATTGAACTCTTATTTGTGACATGATATATTCATCATGATTCAATAGTATCAATACATGATCCACTATGTAATGGTTTTAATTATTATATTTCTACTTAATAATGATGAATTTTATTGATCATGATAAAAAATAGACAATCTAAAATGTCATATAAACATATAAATTAATCCCCTATAGAAGTTTGTTTTATGTTCATAGGGTTGGTCAATCTCAATGATGTTTTTTAATTTTTTAACTCTATTGAAATCATCAAAACCATAAAGATCTATCCTATGATTCTTGGTTATTTAACTCTATGAATCTTATAAAAATCCTTATACAGTTCATAATATATTTCATGATAAAATCTACGTTATCTCGCAACACCCATGAAAACATTATTAAACTCTTTAAGGTTTGGTTTTTCTTTAAAGGAACACAATATATGTTTTTTCATTATTTCCAATGAATCATTTGAACCCAATTATTATTAAAATCTATGTAGTTCATATGATTTTGGAGAATTTTAAATTTTTCATACTTCATCATTGTAATTATTAATTTCCTCAAATAATTATAAAGCCTCTCCAACTCCTTTTCAGGCCTTCTCTGTCACTAAATCACAGTGTCAAACCTCAACCAAATATTTTCTTCTCATGAATAGAGTGATTGATATGTAATAAAATTTAAATAATTTTTTAACATGATATAAAAATTATTATTTTATATATATTATTTAATAAATTATCCAATCTCTCCAACAGTAGGATTCTTTCCACCACTATCAAATAAAATCAAAAACCTTCAAAACACATAAAGGTAATATTAAACTTGTTCTCCGTTTTTTCATCAAACACATTGATGTAATTTATACTTAAGAAGATATAAAATTCTAGTAGCTTTTAAATCATTAATAAAAAACCTTCAATCTCTCTTATTATAGCTATTAAAACATCACATGAATACTATAGTTGACATTTCACCTTCTTAGTCACATGTACAAATCATTTCACATAAATACAATATCACCAATCATCACATATAAGTCTTCTAATTTAAGTTTTTTCACATTCCATTCTTCAATAATAATGTATTTTAATCATTTTTCAAAAAATTCAACTCATTTTTCCTTCATGTAGATTCTTCCATAGAAGAATATTCAAGGGTTGTTCAATGGATGTAGCTTTAATTTCAGCTTCATATTCAATTTAAACTTTCCATAGAAAACATTATCTCTTCCAAATACAAATTACAACACCTATCAGAATGATTGTATTACTTATTGGAAAGTAATATAATCAATTTATAGGCTCTTAAATCTAGCACTTTATATTTATTTTCAATACCTCTAAATAATTATATCAATATATTTGAACTTTTCTTCTCTTTCATTTAAAAATAAATATAATGGATATAAAAGGAATGGTATTCATACATTCAACCAACTTCCATATTTTTCTATGATTTTTTATTCTCTAACATTAATTCATAATTGAAATTGTATATTATATTTTGGGAGAAGGAGGGAATCAAATGAATATTAATAGTAAAAAATTATCCCTTCATCACTAATTGTACAAAGGATAACTTAGTATAAAAAACAATATTTCATAAAACTGGATATAATTATTGTCAATTAATCATTCTAGAATGTATTACAACCTATAAATTCGTATTTCAAGGGTTATGAAACCTTATATATCATATAGTTTCATTCTCATACTTCTCTTCAACAAATAAATTGAAAACATCCATGTAAAAGTCATAAAAACTCACCCTTCTTAAAACAATATCCACTACCCCTTATAAAGGTGTTGATGCAACTGAAAATAGGGATAGGAGAGTTATTATTTACATGGAACACCAATTTTTATTAGGATCTATTCATAAATTCTAGATTAACTATATTATATTTATTCTCAAAATCTTTTCATCTAGGCTCCCTCATAATGGATGAACTCATTTTCCTACCTCACTATGGTTGTTTTTAAATGAAGATCCTCATTATTGTCTTGATTCCCCTTGAATAAAACTATATTTTATAAATCAATATTTTTTAAATAGTAATTACAACTAAATGATGTTAACATTTTCCAAATACCACCAATAATTCTAGGTATGAAAACAAAAAAATTAATACAAGAGGATATGGTCAATTTTTAAATAGTTTATTAGTAGAATAAATATGGATGAGGTGCAGATCTCAACTTTGAACCAACCATAAATTTATCTATAATTCTTATTGATATATTTATGCATACATTTTTTTCAAATTATAAACATCCTTTGGTATCAAGGTAATATAACTCACCTCTATTTTCATTTGTTTGATGTTGATTTATTATCTTTTTCTTATAGAGTACTTGATGCCAATAATTTATTTATATTTCCTTTAATCTTTTTCAACATTTCACCTTTGAGATGTGAGAATATTTATACCATTTGTTATCATATCTCTATATTTCATTCACCCCCAAATTTTTTTTTCATGAACTCTAGTATAATATATTTTGGGTAAACCCGCATGAAATTCATGTTATTATTCAGAATATATAACATGTTTCCATTTTAGAACATCACTTTATAAGGCATTAACATATTTTCAATAATAAACCCACAATGTTGGAAAAATATTTAGTCACTAATTTTTATTCTATCTAGTTTTATTATCATTTTCGTATGTTTTATTCAAAACCATTGAGTTTCCTTCCATAGGTAACTCCTTTAACTCCTATAATGGGGTCTCTATAATCAAAACATCTTATTTTCTTAATAGATTCATTCTTTATTGTATTTCATTTTTTTCTCAAATTTCGATGGAATTATTTCATTGAACCATGTTATAACCCTCTGTCACATAATATATTCATTTCCATTTTGATCTTACATCCATTTTAAATTTCTTATTCAGGCTTATTAATGGTTCCTTACTCATATTTATTCATTATTTGAAAGTATTTCATCACACGGTTACATTTAATGGGGGACACATTTAATTTTTTAAAATACACCATTTATCATTCTCTATTTTGGTCATCTTTTAAAATTGTCATTTTCATTATGATAGGTTGGTTCATACCAAATCTCGTCATAACTATGACCACCAATTAATCAATAATCATATAATACCTCCATGGAATAAAATATATTCATTGCCAATTTATTTCTTCATTCTTATGAATTTTTCATTAAAATTATGGTTGTTCCTATTTCTTTAGATCTATTATCTCTTCTTCTATTCCTTTTATAGCTTCCATAGGCTGATATATTTTTTCTAATATTCAATTTATTCATGTCATAACCTCCAAAAACTGTAGAAATTAAAATTAACCTGGACATTTTTCTTGTAGAAGTAATATGTATAGACTACAAACATTACTATTTTCTAGTAGAAGAACTATTATTTTTAGATCCTTTTGTGGGTGGAATATTAAAGTATAAGAAAACATCCACCTTTGATGTGATGATTTATTTCATGAAATTTGTATCCCCCAAATATTTTCTAAATTTTCGTTTATAACCTAAACATGTGTGAGTATCATTGAATCCATGAAATATGTTATAATTTTGTAAGGTATGAAATTTATTTTTCTTGGTTTGGGATGTTCTACCTTATGCTAGTTCTAGATTTCCTCAATTTTACCTTATGTTCATGGAATAAAATGTTTCTGGAGTTCTACTCCACCGAACACATATCAAGTTTTCTTCATAATTATTTATTAACTTCTCCGTATATACCTCTTACATTTTTTATTTCCATTAAGTAGTTTCAAAGTTATCTTAGAATTTTTTCTTTAACCTCCTACCTAACATCTGTACTATTAATGAGGGATAAAGAATAAGTTTTATCCATGTATGATATATATATATATATTAATAAACATTTTTTTGTGTCTAGTCGCTAAGACGATGAAAGATAACAATTATCTTTGATCCCAAAATTAATTATAGAAAACATTAAATATTTAATATCATGGTGTTAGCACAAAAATGCATTCCACATGAATACATGATGAATAAGAAGTCGATTCAATGAAAATTCATACCAAAATGTCACCCAATACCCCCTTGAGTATTCTTATTTAATCCAACTACATCACAAAGCTTCCAAATTAGAAGTGCTTCTGTGACCACACAAAGGGATGATGTTATCCTTAGAGAGCATGATGTCACTTTGCGACCATGTGAAGCAATAATGGTAGCCTCCACATGTCCAAAAAATTCAAGTCCCTTTGATGATCCCGATGTTATTTCATAAACTAATTCTGAGCATCATGATACCCTCATTCCTATAAATATAGTCCCTATGAAATGGTTTAGAGCATCTTTACCCTAGCCTTCCAGCTTTAGAATTTCACCCAGTTCATAAAACACATGAGAATCACAAATGAGGCCCTAGATAAATCATCAAAGGTACTTGGTATTTGTAGAACCCCATTTTCATGTTATTAAAAGACTCTACCCAGGGTGGTGATTAATTTCCTGAAGTCCTATGCCCTCGTAAAAAATTATTTTGTTAGATGTACTTGAGGTTTTTTCAATCAATAATCCTTCATGAGGAACTTCATTATTGACCCAGGACTTCATCTCAAGGAAGGGTCACCCAGTTTTGTGAATTTCCCTCCTTCGCAAAGACCCTAACCTCTACAAATCAACCGATATTTTCATATCAACTATTGGTAGGGGCATATGCAATGGACCACCTCTCAAGGACCTCTCCATACATCCCCCCTTAGGATACAATTTCTTCATAGAGGTTATGTTCTCAATCCACCACATCTATCTAGGAATGAATCAACTACACCTTAAGATCTTTGTGACATGTTCCAACCCCTCTTATAGACCACGCTTCTTCAATTGTGGCCCAATATTCCCACATAAAATTTTCTTCTTGATATCGGTATGCTAATGCATGTTTCCTCTCAGTGTATGCATTATAATGCGGACCTTGTGATTGGCCACTCCAACACACCACAATACCATATCATTTCTAAATCCATATCTCATAATGGGTTGAATGGACTGTGGTTATGTGAGGCCAAGTTGTAAAAAGTGATTCCCCCTTGTCTGTGATTATAAAATGAAACTACCAAGCATCTATATCCTCAAAATGTGATGTTAAAATGTGAATTTATCATATGAATAAGGAATAGGATTCTCTATGTGTCATTAGTAAAGGATGGTATTTGTACTGCTTATCTTCACATGGGATGAGACCCTCCCCACATTAAATAATGTCTTCCTCATATGGAATGGCTTCATTACAACATGTAATGAAATCCTTATAAGGCATATTACTTGTCTTATCTCCATGCTATCTCTCAATTGGTAATGATTTTTTGGAATTAGAGTCACGTCAAATACTTCTTCTTATTTCTCACACTAATCATAACTCATGTAGTCTTAGAGGTTACTAGAGACCACAAAACCCAACCACATCCTACATATTGGAATCCTCTTTAGTTTAAGACCTGACAACCATTAATACTCTACCCATGATCTTCTTAGGTTTCTAATCCTCAACCATTTACCCCCTATATGTAGCTTTCAAGCATAAGCCCCAACAAGAGAGGCTTCCTCCTACGGTGTAAGCCTCAATTACACATTACGATTTATGTGGGATTTGATTCATAATTAACTAGGCTACGTAATAATCCTCCCCATCCCCAAACCCAATGTTCCATTCATTCCATCCATTCCATCCAATCTGAACACTCAATTCATATCCACTCTAACATTTACAATTCTACGACATCCTAAAAAGATTAAACCATCCACTTGGGCCACATTCACGTATAATACCAATAAACATAATTTTTTCTCCTAAAATAACCTAGGTAACTTGAATTAATAATACTCACACAATACTCCATGATAAATCTTCTTGTGTATGTAATTTTACATGAATAAGACCCATACTGTCCCTCATTGATTATTCTTTCATGGTGTGAGCATCCTTACCAGAAAAAAATAAACTGCATGGACTAGTCCAATCACTAAACCATAAACTATATCATCAAATGGTGTAGATTTGGATCCCTTCCCTTTTCTAGATAGGGTACGTAGGATTCCTCTCTATGGTTTAATCTCAATTATAATTAAACATTGGTTCCACCTCCAGGGGATACACATCCCTTATCCACCTTTAAGAGTGTTCTAATGATCCTTCATAGTGTGAAATCATTCAGTTAGAAGAAACAACTCATAGAGTCTCTTTCCATGGGAGTTTTAATCCATCCATCTGGGAAACCTTTCAAGGGTTCCATCTTATGGGTACACCCCCTTGATCTACCATCATGCGGAATTCTGATCAACTTCACTCCATCTCCACAAGATGTTAAATTCCCAACCAATCTCGTACTGCTACATCATTATATAAATGGGATTCCTAAGGTAAATGACTGGGAAGATATTCACCTATTAAATCAGCTAACTCATGGTTGACATTGGATTCCTTTGGTTCATCACCTTATATTCCTCTATGAGATTCCCTATTATGATGAAAAATACATGTGATCAATGTTCCTAGAATCCTTACATGCCTGAAATCCCCAAGTGACTTGTCTCTTGAAAAATTGTTTCATCCCCAACAAGACACACTGAAATGTCCAGACAAAAATAGCATAATAAAATAGAATCCAAAAATATAGGTAATCAATAATGAGTTCCACACATATAAATCAACAATATGAGGGTGACCGAGATAAGGAAATGAGTTCCAATGAGAAATCCATCGAATAAGTAACTAACATCGAGTCATCTAGTTTCAAAAAAGAAGAATACATTACCATTGAAATTGAAGAAATTTACCCTCCTTTAGAAAGTAGTAATGTGGGAAAATAGTTTCAGGAATAGCGTGAGACTATATATGAGTAAGTGACACCCCAACGAATACATCAAAAACATCAATGGTGAACCCAACATGAATATACTCTCCTCAACAAGGGGAATAGTATCATTCCATATATCAATAGAATATCATGTCAAAAGATCATGTGATTTGGTTCATGGAACCACCAAGAAATAGTGTTCCCATCATGTAATGCACCCAAATTTGGGTTGTTATGTGTGGGTAATTTCAGTCTGAAATGTTTTCAACATAGATCATTCACCCCACCATGGGAAGATAGGACGATAAAGGGACACTGGACAACAATTTCCCAGAACATGTACTTAAAGATGTATCCTCCTTCTTCACATGAACATGCTATTGAAAACTATCCACCAAATGATTTCATACATAGGGGTAGGTGAAATTTCAATTTTAAAATCCAACATGACTCCTCCTCTGTGACAAATATATTCGTGACAATCTCTACTCGGGGACCACGCCCTATATCACTATATTAAATCATCAAAAAAGGGTAACAAACACCCTTATACACAAGAACAAGTATTAAAGAGTCATTACCCTGAGGGATATGGGTCATTGGAACCTAGTGTCTTCTATGCCTCACTAACACCACTACCCCCATGGGTCATGTAGGGAGCGAAGTCTCCCCACTTCAACAAAAATCTATTTCGGGAGCCCCTCCCTAGAATGATTCTACAACTCACTCCCCTATGCAGAGGAGGTGGGGGAAGACTATGTCACCCTAGATATGAATACTTCCAAGGACTCACCATGTAGGTAACCCACCGGGTTACATTATTAAAAAATACGACTAGTCTTGTAGTCCAATGAAAAGGTGGACTCTACCACTTCTCTAGAGGCCTCAGTCTGAACCATCTGATCCTAATTTATAGAAAAGTGTCAGGTGATTTTTCAACAAGGGGAATCATATTATAAATCTCCAATGATCCCTAACACCACCAGCACACTCCACAATATCTCTACCAATATTGAGTAGGGACCAATCGATTCCTAGTTGGGATCAAGTCCTCAGTATCCTTATAGGTAGGATAGGTTGACTCCTCTAATCACGGGAACCTTAATCCACACTTATGGGAGGTCCTTGGGTGATATTTAGAAAAGAGGACCTCCTCATATGACTACTGAATAAGGATAAGGTCCTACGAACTCTCACAATCAACATGGAGTTCATCCGCATTATCCCATCATCAGTTAAAGTGGAGGTGGTCCCCGCCTCACCAACATCTAGTGTGGAGATCCTCCTTGTAATTATGCTTCCCAGTGTTGAGGTCATCCCAATTTCATAGACCATCAATGTGAAGTTAAAAATTGCTCCATTCCTAGCTCAATTGGAGGTCGTAACTACTCAGATAGTGATAAAATTATAGGCAAACCCTACTTCATCGACACCCAACTTGGAGGTCCAACCTGTGTCTCCACCATCTCAAGAAGACATCCTCCACACTCCTGTATCAGCCAACATCAATTTTCTCCCTATTTCCATTTTGATCTGTTACAAGGCCCCCATTATGCTTCGACCCATTAAATTAGAAGTCCTCCCCACACTTATAATGAACATGGAGATACTCCACATGTTATTTCTGACCAAATCATAGGTCCTCCCTACTACATCATAAGCTAGAGTAGACATCCTCCCCACTCCTACAATAGTCAAAGTGGAGGACCCCTTCACTCCAATAAAAAATAATACAGAGGTCGTCCTCACATCCCAGTCAAGGAAATATTATGTCTTCCCCATGCTATTTCAAATCAGCATGGATTTCCTCCCCATGATGAGGAACTTTCATAATCTAATGAACAATCTTGGGCCAAAATAATGAACATACTCCAATGAAGTACAAATTTACAGAAGTTCCAAGTTGTTTTCAATACTTTTATCTTCTAAAATCCAATTAAGAATATGATTCAATGATGGAGACATCACCCAACTCATCTATCTTACAGTCTTTTGAAGGAGCCCTTCAGTTTATTATCATTATCTAGGAAGGTGAGATCCACAAAATATCTGAATCCAACTATAGGTACATATAGGTGGATTGATATTTTAATGATTTCCAGGGTCTCATAGAGCATTCATCTCTATCATTTCCTGTTTTCTTCATTACCACTAACTGAGAACACATAATGATATTCTAGAGTTTGATAGTAGACCACCATTCAGAAGACCCAATGATGGATACCCCTGCCACCAAATATGTGTTAGTGGTAAACACCTAGACCTATAGGGACATAATGTTGTGGTGGATACCAACCTTGAGATATAACTTAGCATGTATCAACCAATTGGCTCATACATTAGTCCGTTGTTGGATAGTCTATTTTCATATTGATCCACATCATTGCCACCACCAATCTCCCATCAAGGGTTGATTGATGTATTGTCTAACAAAGAGCATGACCCCACTTATTTACATTAATGAATGAGGGATACTTTATCTAATGATTAGTTTTCAGTGTTGTTTTTCCCAAATAAGGATCCCAACTTTTAACTCCCAGAGTCCCTCACCCAGGATGAGGTCATGTGTTTCCCCAGATTATCTGGATGATGTATTTTTTCCTCCATTCCCATTAGTTGGTCTAACAAGGAATTTGGGATAACTTCAATGACATTGATCAGTAGTGTTTCATGGTTAGTTGTAAGCACTACCAGTTTCTCTGCACCATACACCACCTGACTACCACTATTCCATTCAAAATAGATGTGTCATGATTGTAATAGTAATCTAAAAAATTCTGAAATAGGTGCCTTATAACATGTAGATTTAGGAATGGGGATAGTATGATACTCAATATTTCATAACTATCCTATTTCATCCTAACCTAACAAGTGATATTGAAGATACAACTACATGTATTCTTATGTTGAAAGTTGATGCCCACGAGATAATCAAGGATGGATACACTGGCTCAGGTTCGAATATAGAGAACCCACCCCCTAGGGCAGAACAGTATTTGGTGAAACCTTATACAGAAATCCACACTCACCAGAAAAGTAAAAAACTCATCCTTGGGGAGCCCTCCACATCATTACATGTTGGTCAAAACACAAACAAGTTAACAGAACATATTGATCCCTCTTATATGTCTGATGTTGTGCCAAACTCATTGTTTTACCCCATTTTCATCGCCTTTCTCTAATAGTTGAAGATTTTGAGTGTATCATCAATGATATCAATGCTGAGTGGTGCCTAAGTAATTTCAATCCTTAGTAGGATCTTGTTCCTCCTCTATTAGGGCAGTAGGGGAGGTCACAAGTCCTTGTCCAATAGAATATCCCAATCAAGCATGGTGATCCTGCACAACTTGACAGAGCATACATGTGATATTAGGGAAGGTGACCAAGATATGAATCCAAAAATATGCCCATGAATCCTAATAATCTTCCTTTGGATCAAGATAAAGCTGCTCCAAGATCCTTTAAACATGCTTACTATGTTGATGAGCTGGTCAACACACTTGTGGTGAAGGATCCTCATCAAGATAGGAACCACCTATAAGATGAGATGCCCATTATCATCACTCACCTAGAAACCATATAGACATGATAGGGGTTAATACCACCCAATTAAAAGTTGTATTTTATGATCGTGGTTGACTTGTGCACACCCCGAGATATTAACAGTCCTACCTTCTCCCCCTTCAATAGGGTGGGAGACCTGGCTGCAACATCTATCCCACTTAATATCAATGAATGGGCACATGGTGGGATCCCCAGATTAGTAGGATGGTCTCGACATTAATGTTTTGGTTAGTAATTGGATAGGACTATGGTCATAGAGTTCATCTAGTCACTCATTGGTTCTATCACTAGTTTGGAAGACCTTCACTAGTAGTTTCTTAACCAATTCAGCTCTACCATATGCAATACAAGAATTTTAGACCACTTCAAGTGCAAGAAAATGACAAATAAATGCATTAAAAACATTTTTCCAAGTGTAAGGGACCCACATATTCACTCAATATACCAGTTTCCCAAAATCATATACACACAATGTGTGTGGGGAATGTGAAAACTAAATATTTCACTACCCTCAACACTCATAATTTCCTAGTTGGATTATAATATTTCTTTGAAAAATAATATTTCCTATAATAAACCTTGTAGTATAACATGAAGAAAAGTCAATTACATCTCCTGGTCCCTTCAAGAAGAGTCACTTTGGAAGAATATGTCAGTATTATATTGGTGGAGGGCCCACATCCAATAAGGAATTTTCCGTAAGAGACTCACCAAGAAATCCTTGCGAAGTGCAAGAGCATCATCAAGCTCATCCTCATCTAGTTCATAATTCTAAATCACCACCCCATCAATCCAATACCCCTATATAATAAAATATAGATCCAACACCCTTTAAGGATGTATAACCTCATCAGATTCAAACTCTTAGATATCCCTTCTTAGATAGGAGAAACTGTACCTAATCATTCAAGAAAGAACATGTTCCATGTTATCTCCACAGTACCCTGGAATATGGGATTTTGAATATACAATAGTGAATAAAGAGCCATGAGGACAAGCTCACAACATTCCCCATCCAAATTCCATAGCATAAAATCTTTTTACATACAATCGAATGTTTCTATGTGTTCATTAGTTGGATTCAAGACCCAGTGTCAAATAGTGTGGTCATATTGGGAACCATTCCGTCATAGGTTGCACATATCATAAGCAATACTGACAGTGCTAGTTTGGGTTCTAGAGAAGGAAAGTATGATTACAACCATAGGACTCAAAAGTATGATGATATTTTTCCATGAAGGTCAGTCAGTCATGCCCATGGAGTCATTCATGCCCGCTTACGTCGTCCAGACCTCTTGAGGTCACCAGTCCTTCCCTGACTACCTCTTCTATATTCAATTTTATAGCTTCAATGTCTTAGATGTGTATGCATTTATAGAACAAGGGAATGAAAATTCACCTGCTGGTGTGAATGCCATAACTCACTATTAGAAACTTCATTCCTCTAGAAATATTGATTTCACTATGATTTCATCCAGTATTGAAAAATTTATTTGATTATTTTTGGGAGAATTACTTCGTGAATACCGTTGAGATGGTGGATCCCTTCTTGGTCATTGATGATAATGAATTTCATAGAAACTCTCTAGGTGCCTTTAGAGGACACTCTCGAATGAATGGTTAAAGGAATGCTAACCAAAAAAATTCACATTCAAGTCATATAGTCTAATATTTGAATTCCATTCAAACCAGACAACATGTTCTTTATAGAGATCAGTAGGAACAGTCCTCCCAACCCTCTCTGTTAGATAAACTACAAAAAATGACCATTATAATTGACCTGGAAGAGAAACTATAGCTCTATCATGATCAACTGTATCCATCCATAACTAGTCACCAGATAGCCAAAAAATAATCCAGTATTGGTTTTTGGTGAGTTGATTGATGACAACAAGGACATTACCACATAAAACTAAAATCTTATAGTTCATCCAAGAGTATCTATCATGTTTCATACCAAAATACAAACCCATGTAGGTTTTAATGTAAATCTCATCCAGAAGTAAGACATTATGAACCAACTCATAGGAATAACTACAAATATCTTCATGCTTGAGGACCTCCACCTATCATAAGAGATTTAGGGGACCCTTATAGATGCTTTAAGAATCCATTCTAGTTCAAAATAGCGGTAGTGGTCATAGTGACCTTCTATAACGATGAATTTGAGCTAGTGAGATACCAATCCATCATTTATTTATTCAGAGTACATGAGGGATCCCTTGTTCTAGAAAAAATCAACATTATTTACATCACTATACATCTCAATGGGGTGTATGACAATAACTTTATATTCAACCTTGGTTTTGGGATCAATCATTTCTAGAACCAAGTGTTGTTCAAGCTAGGAATGACTAAAGTAGACATGATCCACTATAAAGACAAGATTATGGGTTACAATAACAACAATTAGAGACCATGTGAGAGAATCTATTTGAATCCCAAGTTAATTGGATTGATAGAAAATTATGAGTTCCTGGTTGTCTCATTGGAAACCAAATAAAATAAATTGATGGGTAGGCATTGTCTTCATCTTCATGAATGAGTCCCTTCCATGAAATATTAATACTTCATGTACTACCTCAATGTATGAGTAGGTGTTTCCCAAGGTGATATATATCTCATTGACTTATATGAATAACATTATTTAGATTCTAACTATAATAATAGAATGGAAGACAAAGTACTAACTTTTGAATTCATGCATGACACATTTTCTAGTCAGTCCAACGATATACTCGGAATATGCTTTTATCCTCATGATTCTCTAATTGGATGTTGTGATGCCAAGCATGGTATGTCATTTCTTCATCTCCAAGAAGAAAGGGAATCATTTCCATAATTATAATGAACATTAGAATATTACCTTTTATTATTACATAGTCCCGGAAAAGGTGATACCTTAAGCCCCTACCCATATATAGTATCGAGATTTTCACCACATGGATACCATGGTATACTATATCAGCCTATTGTTTCATCATAAGTTGAATCGATTGAAACTAAAACACCACCATTTCATTGATATAATGTATGGAACCTATGGTTGAAGACCTGATTGAATCGGTTTGACAATTTATGTAACTATGATCATAGCAAAGAAGTAATTACCCATCAGGGACTCCACATCTTCCCAAACTGGAACCATATTTCCTACCAAATCTGTTATCCTAGATGAATAAACTTCCACCATATATTCCCATACCTTAGAAAAATAATAGGTCATGGAAGACATCCCTCCATTATTCAAATAGGGAGTTTTCACCACAATCGATGAGCTGGTTTAGGTGAATCTTGGTTCCGAAGTGGATCCATGGAAAATGATGATCAGTGCAGCCATGTCTCTAGTGAAACAATAGCGGTACCCATAATCATTGTAGAAAATAGTTATTTATTTTTATAGTGTTATGATGAGATACCTGTACAAGAACCTCAGGTCAACGTCCGCCATCTTGGTCTTCTAATGAGCCATTGTAGGTTTAAGAAACCCCTCATAAAAATGAACACTTTTCATTATTCCATAGTCAAGGACAAGGTTGACATACATATCAATGTAAACATCATCATCAAAGTTTAGTACCACAAGTGGAAAACCAATATCATTCTAGACTTGAAGAAGAATGGAAATATTAGAGTATATATCAACATCTAGAATTTCAACTACAATTTTATAATAGAATATTTTCACCACACAGTGATGGATTTGTTGATCAATGCGATGGATATATTCCAAAATATCTCTTTCATGTTTGGATATTCTGGATAAAACCAAATCTGGATGGCCCCTAAAGATGACGAGCCTACTTAATTTAGAGAACCTCAAGAAGCCTTATGATATTATGTAATTTGCCGCAGTATAAATATTTAAGGACCTGCCTATCAGTGGTCCATGATCCAAATATTAAAAAGTATTCATGGGATGCTCGTAAAATGATTCATGGGATATTTTCTGTTCATTTCTTGGCAGCATTAGGACCATATCAGTGATCATGGGAATGTTTTCGGCTACCTCCACTCCTGTCTTTTAAAAGGTTGGGTCCAAAGCCTCATTTCTATTATTAAATCAAAGCAAAGACCTCTTTTAACTAGTTAAAGGGAAACCCATTACAAAGCCCGAAGTCCTAGGGGGCTTGTATCCCATTACATAGCCCGTAGGCCCAAATGTTCGGCCCAATTCACTTTCGGTGAATAGTAACCCGCTGCTACAGTACCAGCACAGTACCGCCGCCGCTATAGTTCCCTACCGACGCTATAGTACCCACTAATGAACAGTGACGTCGCTTCTATAGTGCTGCTACAGTACTGCTATAGTACCTATGCCAAATAGGTTTTGAAGCCCCATTTTTCATGTAGGATTACGGGGGTGTTTACCACTAATCCAAACCCCAACTATAGCTACCTCCAGTCATTTCATTTGAAGAAGAACCCCTTGAAATTTTCATTCAAGGTTGCCTCTAGGAAGTTTCATGGATTCATTTTCAGTTATAGATGAATTGAAATTGACCCATAGAAGATCAAGGACACCAATCATATGCCTCCTCTGAGCAACCGTCAGGAGATCTATGGCCTTCAATGCCACTTATCCTATATACACCAATTCCGTAAGAATCTAAACTAAAATTGTAATATCTTCTCTAGGATCATGAATAATGGTACAATATACTTGTATAATAAAGTGTTTCAGACCTCAAATAATTAAATCATGTTGTATCTACTACGACATACAATTATAATACTGCATGTCTCTAGGAAGCATCTGGTCCTTTATAGGACTACCCTAGAATGATCCCTCATCTCACTAATCCCCCAAAAGAACATCTAAGGTAGAGAATATAGTTTATATTATCAAAAATTTTTCCAACTCAACATAGAGGAATAATACACTCCAATCGAGAATAGAATCCCCTACAATGGTATTCATAGTGCAAATATTGCAGTATTGTTAGTTGAATCAAGAGATACAACTGGTTTCTCTGTGGATTAGTTAATGTATATCATTAATCACCCAATAATTAGGGGATAGATAGAATGTTTTTAGTAGTCCTTTAGTAGTTACAAATCAGTTTCATCCTTTAAAAGATGTCAAGGTCCTCGAATTTTTCTGAATTTATAGGTACCCATTCGGCTCCTGAAGAATATCCTCTAGAGGTTGGTTTCCCATATAAAGCTACCCTCTCAGAGAATTAAGATATACTATCCCGGTAGATTCATTTAAATGGTTCCCCGGACGTCCTACCATTATAATGCTCAATGATCCCATGCTCATAGAGTTGGAATTAAGATTGTCTTCGTCATTCCTATAAAGGTCATTCTTTTGTAATTTTTCATTCTATCATAGGGTTTTTATAACAATGAGGCAGAGTATCAGGAAGCCATTACTGGACTTGATTTGTGTCTTAAAATTTACTTCCCATCCTTTCATATGAAGAGATACTCTGAGTTATTAACTATGAAAATCAATGATGACTACATCATCAAGAACCCTGATATCGCACCCCTGTATGGTTGTACTCACCAGCAGATTGACCATATCCCTTCATAGATAGAGTTCACTCAAGTTCCTCAATTATATAATTTATTATCCAAAACACTGGTTTTCTTAGCCTCTTCTCTCACATACCGCAACCAAGGTGATATATTAATTCTTTAGGAACATGGAATTGTTATGGTCCATATCAGTCATGATGATGAAGAAATTCATAAGTTATGCTAATTGACCATCTGTGCATTAACATCAAGGCCTCCAGATTCCCCATAACAGATAATCTTCAATTAGAGAACTCCTTTCATATAGTATATAAAACATATATATATTACTCTAGATTGATCCGATCATGAGTGAATCAGCCTATGTGCATCAATGTTCACCCTAAAAAGTTCATCCAACCCTACGCATACTCTCTAAAGATGAGGTTTTTATGGAATTTCCCAATATATTGTTCAAAAATATGAGATTCCCTATGTTATGCCTGAAGTTAAAGCTGGGTCATGTGGTGATCATCTGGTAGGGTTGATGTTGTCCAACTAGATCTGAATGCTCAAATACTTCTGGCCCACCCTGGTCTGCAACTACAATGTGTCTTCCAAAAGGTTCAATGTGAGTCATATTCAAGAAAATTTGATGCATCGATCACCATTCCCCCCATATTACCATGTATTATTATCCCTTTGATTTATGGGGACTTGATGTTGTTGGACCATAAGCTCTATAAAATACTCACCAATAAAAGATTGTTCGAGCCATAACATATTACTTTTCCAATAGTGAATTAGTGACTCCTCTTAAGTAATTCAATGCAATATTAGTGGTTGAATTCACGAGTTCCCACATCATACATTTATTCATACTCCCTCACACCATTTTCAAAGAAAACAACACCATGTTATGGCCACATTTGCAGAAGAAGGTGAACGACAAGTACAATATATGGTCCAACCACACATCTCAATACGATGCTTAATAAAATGGATAGATTGTGGAAATCAACGAAATAGTCACCAACAATCTGCAGAAGATGGTAGGTAAATATGAGAAGAGTTAGCTGGAAAATCTCCTGAATTCTTTCTAGGCCCATCAAGTGATTACTCCTTATTCCACCCATAAGACTCCATATTCCATTTTGAATATAATAGAGGAATTCTTTCCCACCAGTATTTAGTTTCCATGACTCCAATAAAATCACTATGACTATAATATGCAAGAATAAATGCTATAATTCATTTATGTTGGGTTAGAATCCCTTATAAAATATGGTCCATTATTTTCATAATTTGAAGAGGCACCAGAGTAAGATATCAAGAGAATTTAATAAGATGGTTCTCCCCTGCTCTTTATTCTAGGGTGACACATTGATGTCTCCTGTGATTCCAATTATAACATACATAATACCACCAAATTTGGATTCCAAGTTTGATGGAGCAGATAACATTCATAAGGTATATCCTAATGGTGCACACTCTTTGGTCACTATGAAAAGATAGTGCATAACTCCTCCGACCAACTATAAGTAAAAAAAGAACTTTCATGAAATAAGTACTGACAGTCCAAATTCTGTGACATTAAACTAAGAACCATATAGTCCAAACTACATGACATTAAGCATAGAACCTAAATTCTAGGAATCATGTATTTAATCTTTTTGTGAATATACCCAATAATGTGTCATGTTGTGCAGGATTCCTCAGACCTTATTCATGTTGGTTTACTTTTTCCATTCCTCAAATATCACTTTTGGATGAGTTTCCTATCCAGGATATGAACTCTATAAACTAAAAAAAATTCCAAGTCCAAAAATAATGACTTTAAACTATGTTTGGGGTTTACATGGGAATGTGTTGTGTGGAACTGGAATCATCAGTTCCTTATTCATGTCGAGATGTTCCTTTCATGAAATACATTTCATTTCTTTTTGGATGGCCCCCATGTTCAAAAATCTATGACATTAAACTATGATCTGTTATGGTAAGGGTGACATGACCATAAACTATTATTATAAGTTCCACACATTATCAACATAAAATATCTATATCCCATACAATTTGATATGTATGAATTTAAACTATGTAGTGCTAGAATACCATGAACATGATGTTATACAAGTCACTTGGTCCAAGATTTATGTCATTAGAAAAATAACCATGTTATGGTCCAAGCTCTATAAACATAAAATAGAAGATAAAATCCATGAATCATGAAATTATACATTATAAAGGACTTATATGGGAAAGTATTATGTGACATGGGTTTGTTCGGACCTCATTCATGTTAGGTTATAGTGATTTCACCATTAATATACCATTTGGACACCTTCCCCCATCATCTTAGCTAGATGATGACAAAATTCATATCACCGTCATTCTATCTGAACAATAAGAAACTATATATAACTAAAATGTTCTCATTGCAGGGAATTAAACCCATGGATTGTGTAATCTAGTATGATATATTTGATAACTATGTGAGGCAGGATTCTTATCCACATAGTGTACGTAGTGACACATAGAGTTTTACATCCTCTTCCAACCATTACAAAATAAAAAATAATTCCCCATACATATGTGTGGGCCAGTCCAATATAGGTATATTTCTATCATGAAATACATATGTCTTTATTCATGTTCCTGTAGGATATGTATTGATTCCAATACATTTTGTCTCTCATAAGATATTCAAATTCATCAACCCTACTTCACCCTTATGCCCCATTCATGGAAAATTGGTCCTCCTTTTCCTCGTTCACATAGGGTATTTATTTATTATATTCCATATAGGGGTATAAAGGGCCCATCTCAAAAGGATCCTCAGAAATAATTGGTAGCATTTTGGGCCTCTAGGGTCATATTTAACAACCTGTTTTCAATCATCCAATTTATATATATTTGTTCAAGGAGTTCACAATATGAAATATACACTATGAACTTAAACTAAGAGCCAAATGGTCCAAGCAATAGAACCATTGATTGTTCACTCCATGTCAAAGAATAGGGAAATTAAATATTATGAAAGTCTCCTTAAAAATGTGTATATCACGTGTTGCTATGTCTTCCTTGACCCTCATTAATATTGGGTTTAATATACAACCACATTATGCATATCCTCTATTGGATCACTTACCCTTGGTCCAATATCATTGACCCAATACTAATAGATGATTGAATGAACACTTTTACTTTAAAATATGATTTAATTTCAAAAAATCACAACAGTAAAATTTGATCTTTCCCTGAACATTTTTGGTATGCCTTCTGATAGTTTTGGGACTCCTCAATTCCATCACCAGAGATTATTTCCCCCACCAACCTTGGTCTCTCACCATGTTGTCTTCCAAAAAATGAATGGATTGACTTCCTTCCATATGGTATATGTAGTGATTCCTAGATATTTCATCATCAAGACCAGACACATGATCTTCAACCATTCATCCCATTGTCCTCAAAAACTATCCAGTCATTATGACCTTAAACTATATTAAGTTTGCCTCAAAGTGTCTATGTGGTACGTGAGTCTCTGTGGACTCATTCACATTGGGATTTGCCAATTTTTTTCATATGAATATAATTGGATAAAACATTTCACCTATATTCAAAGAATCATAACTTTAAACTATATGTGTGTTTCTCATGACTGTGTGTTGTGGCAGGGGGCCTCATTGGCATCATTCATGTTAGGGTTTTCACTCTACTAAAATACACAAATCCCTTTTTTATAAGCCTTATATTCAATCTAAGAAATATGATTTTAAACTATTTTCTTGTGTCCACATAGTATGACCATAAACTATTCAGAGGTCCTGAGTTTTAATCCCACTTCCTAAGACTCCCCATCACACACTTCGTATCCTTATCAATTCAAATTTACATCATCTTCAAAGTCCATATAGACCCCATAACTGTGATTGTATCCTTATTTTTTGAATTACCTCCCACTCTAGGCCAATTTACTAATGGATCCTTTGAAACAAATGACAAATCATGTGTTTAAAACATAGTCAGTAGTAAATCTGGCATTATCTCTCCTCATTTCCAACTATTGTGGTCGATATTCCCTTGTTTTAAAATATAGACAACATTCAATCCCTACCAATCGGTCACCCCTGATCTAGATTTAGAAATCCATGGATGACTTCTCTTCCACAACCCTATATCATAGTGTAATTCCAAAACCTTGGTGTCACCCAAAGCATGTTCTTACACATGCTAGGAAAACCCCATATGATACATTATTCCTCACACTAACCATGACTCATATGGGCTTAGGTGTTCTAGTAGGGTGTGTTCTAATGTGGTAAATCCACAAAAGGCACCCTAGTCCCAAATATATGAACTTAATATATTATTCAAAGTCTAAGAATCATGAAAATAAACTTTTTATTAGCCTTCCTAGGAATTTTTGTGGCAGAATTTGGCCTCCTATTCCCTCGTTCAAATAAGGTATGTCTTTCCTCCACCACACATATGCTCATTTTTGGAATCCTTCTTCACTTAGTCCAAACTATATAAACCTAAAATATGATCCCATGGTCCAGAATATAAAACCATAGACTATGTGGAATGTACCGATCATATGATGTTAAACTATGAGATGTTTCATGGTCACATGATTTTAAACTGTTCCATGTACATCATCATTGTATGGTGATATATTGGGTTCATATCATCCATATAATACTATGTGAAACAAAAAAACCATCCTAGGACCTCACCTGAGTGGTTCTCATTCCCTGTGTGAGTGGTATACCACATCGCTCCTATTTTAAATTTTCGCTCAAAATTCGGGATAACAATTTCCTGGAAGATAGGTTTGATCTTTGTTCAGACAAATACAACTACACAAAAGTGCTCTATGTCATCAAAGAATAATTTCCAGAGTGTTGGGATCCATTCAACCATTTCATCTCTCTATTCCAACACTTCGTGTACTCTTCCTTTGGGTCCTCATACTCTACCTCATCATAAGGGACCCCCATCGATTTTGTCTCCCACCATTTTTTCTCACCTACCATCCTAGGCCAATATCTTGGTAGACTCTAAATGACATTCTTGGAAAGGTTCTATTTTCAGACATTGTTAGCAGTATGTCCTATTTTTTCTCTCCATTCAATGATGATGACACTGTTACTATGTTTTGAACAATATTTGGATATCTCTTATGAAGCCATTCCACTCCCTTGTGATCCAAATTTTGAGCATTGTGATTAAAATGTATTGTTCCCATTTGTTTGGACAGAATTAAATGCCACTGGTGTTATCTTATTCGTCCATTAGTGTATATTGGAGAAGAAAGTCATTTGTTCTAAGAGCCATGTTCTTTAGCCGTAGCCTCTCTCACCACGGGTGTTTGGATATTTTCAATCACTCTCAAAAGAAGATAAATCACAAGGCTGTCCCTTTTTTCTCACACTAGTCATGGCTTGAAAGAGCTTATGGATTGGTTGTTATATGAATAATAAATATGATTGAATTATGAAAATAGGCCAACGGAATTGGTCGAAAAAATGAATTAAATGATATCATTTAGATTTACATCTACATATCATATCATCTCCCATGGTAAAACGTGACTTTATAGACCCGACTTAGTGATTGAGTGGTTATGGTCTTCCATGTCTAGCTGAGTGATCTCAAAGGTATTCTACCACAATATTAGGTCTTACTCCTCCTTTTCATATTTAGATAGAACATCATCCATTATGATCCATATGAATTCATTATTCACATTTCATTAATCTACCACCTTGTTGATCATGGAATCATTTGCCACATATGCTATATATTGAGCCCAAAAACTATTAGTAATCTTATCGAGTGTATCAGAAACCACCACTGCATATTGTGTAACTCCATAATTTTGGTTGTTCTCTTCCTATGTCCTATAAAGAACCAGGGACCCATCAACCTTGTGTTTTCTCGAGGATAGGTCTATATAATGTCCATCCATGAGTCCCCTCATAACAAAAAAAGCATAGTATAGAGCATCAAAATCACTAGAATCCATCCCATCAGTCCCTACACTAACAAAATAATTGTGATGTGATCCCAACCATTGATTTTGGGGATAGATTCCTCAAAATCATCAAGTTGTGCTGGCTCATGAGGATAGAGTATTTATAATATATTTTCCACTACATCCCCAATTGTGGATCTTCACACATGAGAATCTAGACGACCATCCCAGGTAATAATTCCTTGATTTTCACTCTTCCATTGATAGAAGCATTGTTTGTGCCATGAGGAATCATATAGGCGGGTACCTTCATCCAATATTCCATGGTTTCTCCCATAGGTGGATCAACAATAACATTTTCTGCATCAGTTTTAGCTGGTGTCAATTATGGTGTAAGCATGTCTAGTGCATCCTACCTAGGTACTTGAACCATTTACACTCCTCACACTTCTCATGCCAAAACTTTGTCTCTAGCATCCGTATCTAGTAATGATACTCCCACAAGCTTCGCTGGCACAACTATTTTGGCCAGCAAAGTTGTGGGCTTGGCCTAAACTCCTTCCACAGCAGCCCCAAATCCAATGGCCACATCTAGTGGCACATCTTTACATAGCTCACCCACCCCTATTACTTTAACCGACATTATTTTATGCCTTTCCCAGACCCCACCATCATTATTATGGAATGAGAAGTCCCCACATGTTGCAAGCTAGAAATTGAGGGTGGGGTCAGGGAAAGGCATACAATAATGATTGTCCCTAGACATCTCTACCCAGAGGGAAGCTTCATGCATCATTGGTGCTTCCTCTTTATACAATGAGTGTGAAAATTTATCAATGTTCAATTGAGAATTAAATGATCAGTGAGTTTACCTGGTTAGTGGAATTATTCTTGTCTATATCTAAGATATGGTAGGCATCAATACCTCAGGGGTACCTTGAGTCATTTACTTTGACTATATCCCCATGGATCGCAACGGATTCCTTAGGGGAATAAAATCCCACAACTGTCTTCACCCAATTATTCATGGGACGCATGGTACATCAGGAGAAGACTACATCTTCCAGCTCCTCCATGTACTGAATTTATTTGACAAGGGTAGCATTGAAACCTTCATATTAATGGCATATCCCATTGAGTAATATGAAATTAGTAATGCGATACTTCATCACCCTATAATGGGAGGTGATATTCTTGTGCATTCGAAAAGATTCCCATAAATTAGGATACATGAAATTATTGAGATGGTTTGGAAGATGGTGATGATTTATCAGTCTTTGAATATGAACTCTTGGAAACACTATATTGGACATCCCTATTCAGTTCTATCACTTTCCCAGTTTCCTTGAGACATTCACTATTCTTCCATAGGAAACCCTTACTTCAATGGACCGATGAACTACTAGAAATACATATTTTTACATTACCACTAATCCATTATCTCTTTCACAATTCTATCTAGCCGTTATTCGACATTAGCCCCATGGTGGTGGGTCCACCCATTTATTAGTGTTAATGGACCACTACATCATCATTGACTTAGGATATGTATTTTCCCGATTTTATGGATTGTATTGAGTATGCATATATATAAATATGTGATTGGAATAAGATAACTCTACATGATTTCATCTTCATGCATAAATATAAGAAAACCTGCCTCATCACTGAAGGGTGGAACTCCTCAAAAAACAATGATCAGAACTTTGGAATCAATCCCTGGAGGAACCTGAATTTCCATGAAAATTGTTGTGGATTGTATAATAGTTAGAATGGATAGATAATGACCCTTTATACCAGTACTCCACACCATATGCCTAGAATATCTGATCGTTTAAACTTAGTATGTGATCTTAAATTTATCACCACCCCCAATGGTAAAATAATTAGTTAAAAGGTGATGAATTTTTCCAACCCAACCATATTCATCACTTCCATCAGATCCTATATTAATGGGAACATCACATGATGTTCTGAATTCTTAGCCAAATGTTTATTATGGGAGAGGAAATGGGATTCGAGTACTCATGCCCCACTATATGTGGGGCAACCCAGTCATAAACAAAGTAAAAATTCCAACGCACTTGTAGTGTCATATTCCCTTCACTAATGTTCGAAAGTACTTTGTACAACTTTTTTGTCACCTGAATGTCTATGTTGATGGGCTGAACCTTCACCATCATCACTTCAATTATGAATTTTATTGGATGTACTCCCATATGTGTATCCCTCA
Source organism: Viscum album (assembly GCA_963277665.1). Classification (NCBI taxonomy): domain Eukaryota; kingdom Viridiplantae; phylum Streptophyta; class Magnoliopsida; order Santalales; family Viscaceae; genus Viscum; species Viscum album. Next base: position 2,143,415,841 of record OY728143.1, on the reverse strand, counting down.
CTAAGATAATCATACCACAGATAAGCGCAATGGTAAATCCTGCCAACCTGACTATGGGTTGATTATCTTTCTTCAACTAGTATCCCCACAACTTCCATTCTCTATCTTCCAAAATACAGTAGTTGGAATCCTAATTTCAATTTGGTTATACCCTAGGGAAAGTGTTCAGCCTCATTGGAAACATTATTTTAGGATCCTCCCCATAAAAAATCCTTTTTTTGGTTCATTCAAAAAGTATCTATTCGATTTGTTAAAGGGGATAACGCTCTTCCTTGACTTCCCCTCATTTGTTCCTTGAATCACATACTAAATCACCTTTACTAGAGCTAGTTTCATCTCCAGTTATTCACAAGGATTCTTTATGGGGTGAAAATCGTCAGTCCTCACCACCATGATTATGATTTTAGAGTTCTGATGAAGGTCTCATATGCAGAGTCTGGCCTCACTGTGATATAGACTAAATGTGTTGGTCTCTAATCACCATCTACTATGAAAATTGGGGATGATATCTTATAACTAGTAAAAATGAATGTGTCAACCCCATGCTGCTTCATAGCATCCTACCCACTTCATATCCTCCCTAAATCATGCACATGATAATAACACACATTAGGCCCTGACCCATTACTCTATGTATTTTTTACCTAGAACAAGTCATAGCCATCCTTACATAACATATGTCGGTCCCCCAGGCCTTTCTTGAGGATCATATGATATTATGGTGGTGATGCCTTATCTTCCATCTTATCCCCATCGATTTCATCAATGTGGTCAAATAGGCAGCCTATTTTGATGGGTGGGTGGTCCTTCTATATATGGTTTGAAACATCTCGTTCCCATTGGTAACACGGTGTAATTACTCTAACATTATATGATTGTTCATCTCTTCTAACCTCTGGGATTATGAAATTGTCTCTTGGTCTAAATCCATATAGTGGTGGCCTCTTCCAGAACTGATACTGCATCTGAGCCTCCAAAAATAGTTTATTGAATGATTTGTGGTTTGAGGGAATTTAGACACAATACCCAATCATGATGTTGTTTTCCTTTTATTCCCTTTCAGTATGAATCATAATAATTTCCTAAGAGACTACTTTAGAGTCCATTGAATTAAAGTCTTATGTGTTTTTTTTGTCTTGTTCATGAAGCTTTTTCACAGAGCATGTTCATGGAGCTAGTTTACAAAGAAAGGGTTCATGAACATCAGTTCCCAAATCCTCTATTTGCATATTCTTCTTCATAGAGTATCATTCATGGAGTCAGTCACAAAATTTGGTTAACTAGAATATTGCTCATTGATAATTTTTGTAGATATGAAGAGGATCATGAAAGGATCGAATTATAATTTCATCATGCAGATGTCTGCTGATTTATGAGGTCCCTAATGTAGTATTTATACATGTACGATTGTCTAGGCTATGAGGTGGCCTTCAGAACCATTTGAATCACAATTCAGTATCGAAAAAAAGTATTGCGAGTGATATTTTTTAAAGGTGTAATTTTTTTAATTTTTATTTATTCACCCTAAAAATATGACCTTTCTTTTTTCCTCCAAGCTCCCATTCTGAGAGGGGGAATTTGTTGGTTCCAAAATGTTTTTCTTTGGTAAAATTGAAGAAGAATCTTCTTGTTTGGAAAAAGTCAATGCCAAAATGGCCCCCATGACCCCATTAAATGTCTTCTTTTTGAATATTTCCATCATAGTGAAACTGGCGGAGATCCCAGACAAGAATCACCTACGCCAAAATATGAATATTTCATGTTTACCTTTGTGAGTCCAATCCTACTTTTGGACCGCAAAATACATTTATGGTAACCTCTATAAGAAATACATGGATATGACCCTTCTCATATCCACATTTCCTTCAAAACCCGACTATGAGCACTACAAGACCCAAATACCTATAAATAACCACCTTATTCCCTCATTTGGATCACAGTTACCAGATAAGTTTGCTTCCAAATTGCTACCAATTGACAAAGCACCTATGTATTGTGAATTAGGTCCAAAATGGATTATCCTAGGTACTTTGGATTCAAAAAAACCCCCATTTGTGTGTTCTTAAAAGCCTCCACCAATGGTGGGGATACCATTCATGATGGCTTACACCCTTCACGAATGAAGAAGGCCCTTAATGGTACATGAGGAATCACAAAGCATTAAGCCTTTATGAAGAACTCCACTTCTGAGCCAGGACGTAATCCCAATGCAGGGTCACCCTATTTCATGAACCCACCTCCTCCATAAAGCCCCCCACCTCCATGATGATACTAATACTTTTGAATTACGTATTTAAAAGGTCTTATTTTTTGTGAATCCCTTCACATGGGCCTCTTTAAACAACCTACCACCATAATACATCTCTTAACAATGTTTCTAGGCCCAAATCTACCACGCCCATGAAGGATTAGTTCAGTTACAATTCAAGACCTTATGTGACCAATGCCATATTTATTGTGGCCAACTCTCCTTAATGTTTTTTAATGATTCCAACCTACCTTTTGGTTCCCAACATTGGTACACTAACACATGTTGTTTCTCAGAATAGGCACCCTAACGTGGACTTTCAAAAAGACTAGTCTTTAACATTATTGTATCCAATAATTGCTAAGTCCATCCCCCAAAAATAGGTGTATGATCCATGGTTATGTTATCATGATGGGTAAAGAGTGACTCCTCCATATCCACACTGCATGAATCAGAACTACCTAGCCGCAACTTCCTCAACATATTATATTTAATTGTGAACTTAACAAATGAAAAAGGAACTTGATGATATGTGTGTGAACTGAAATGGATGCCCTTCACAAATCTTATCCACACTTGGGATGAGATACTACTTACAAAGAATTAATTCCTCCCCAAATGGAATGACATCCTTTAAAAAGGGAATTACATCCTCCTTATGTATCTTCCATGAATAAGACCCAAAACATCTATTGATTGATGCATCTATCATGATACAATCATCAGGTATACCGATTCCTCTTTTTTCTCACATTGAGAATTACTCACGAACAATTAATGGTTAGTAGAGACCATGAAACCCATCCACGTAAAATATTTTGGACTAGAGGTTAATTTCAACAAATGGCCATAACAACCCATGGAGTGATCCTGTGTTTAAGCCCAAATAATATCTTCCCAAATAGGAAACTTCCATGCCTAATCCTCAACTAGATGAGCCTCATTCTCATGTGTAATACCTAACAACACTTTTTAAACTATGTGTGCTTTGATTCCCAATTAACTAGGACACATAAAAATCCTACTCAATGTTCGAAACCCAATGTTAGATTCACCCTATCAATTACATCACCTCACAAAACTCCATTTATATCCACCATTATTTTCTCTAGGCCTCTACATATAGAAAGTATCATTCAATCCACTTGGGTCACTTTCTCATGTATGCTCCATCCACATAATCAGTTCTCATAGTAGATCCCATGAAGCATACATGGATAATCCCCACACCGTCAAACAAAGAAAAATCCTCTTATTAAGGCTAGATTACATGTATAATCCCCATACCAACCCTCATTGACACTCTTTTCCTGGCATGAGTATCCTTATGAAATGATGTTAAATTGTTTGGACATGTCCCGTCACATGAACATAAACCATTTCATAAAACTATTTGGGATTTAACCCTAGAATTCATCTAGAAAAGATATACAGTATGACTCTCCATGTAAGAACGCGAGTTTTTGTAACGGTTCAAAAAACCGACCCTGTTTAAATTGTTGACAGGTTTCGGAGGAAACTGGATTTAATGGGAAGTTTCTAGAAATTTCCAAACTACAGGCCGTGTACTTTGAGTACATTCCGTGTATGTGTAGGCGAGTTACTGGCCATGTCATCCCTTAGTACATGCCTTGTGATGACCGTGTAGTGGTTTCTTACTACACGGCGTGTAGTTTTGAACACGCCGTGTAGACCCCCGACCATGTGAGGCCATACAGGGCGTGTAGGCTGTTGGCCTGGTAAGAACCCGGGGCATGCTGAGTTCCCTTTGGACACGCCGTGTAGTCGAGCCGTGTATGAGGGATATACATGGCGTGTGGTTATGCCGACGAGGAAGAGAAGAGGAACCCAGTACATGCTGTGTACCCAGAGGTACAAGCCGTGTACTCATGTTGGTAGGTTCGGAAAGTAAGTTGGTGGAATCTTTTCGTCTTTTGAACAGTTAAATGAAGTATACACGGCATGTAGTCCTAAAGTACACGCCGTGTAATTTATTTTTTTCGCTTAAATCGGGCAGTAGCCTCGTTTTGAGGCAGAACACCCCTCCTCCGCCTGAATACGCAAACCAGGCCGGTTGAACCCCTTTCCTCTTCCCGATCGTCTGTCCGAGACCCGTTTCGAGCTATGATTAGTGCATTGGAACCCCCTCAGTAAGGCCTTGATTACTCTCTGGCCATTTTGTTTGATTTTCATTATAGAACGAGTTATATCCCATTGAGGAGTTTTGAATCTTTTGTAGATTTACCGTGTTTTAGACTGAATTGGCGGGTGTTACCGGAGGACTAGCATCGTGCGAGTCTCAGGTAGATGGTACATACCTCATTTTGTGTTTTCGTGGTTGTTTTGGTAATGCGACCTTTGGTGCGTTTTAGGGTATTTTGAGAGGGACCTGTTTTCTCTGCTTTGTTCATACGGTAATGCTTATGGGACCTCTGGGATGCTTTTGGGTATGCCCGATTACCAGGTTGCATGAGCAGGGCCGGGTGAGGGGCCGTTTCTCATCAGGGCATTTTGGCTGGGGAATGAAAAAATGGTTTTAATAAATTCTTAAGGTGATAAATTGCTTAGTTTAATTTATTAAATCCTGTTATAATTGTTAGAGGCATTTAAGACCTCGGTGCTGGTATGAGACATCACCCTGCATAGTGTAATTCAACTGTTTAGTTATTTTGCCTAGTTATGTTTTCTGTTTACATATGGTATATATGCGATTTCTGAATTGCATCTGTTGGACCCTTTAGGTTGTGTTGGGCTTGGTCTGGTTACGCTTGAGTGATGCTGATCACAGGTTGGGGATTGGCCTGGGTTACTTTGGGTGGTTTTGACCACGGGATTGGGCGTCATGGACGTCGGATTGAGGAAGCGTGACTGTCAGGTTGGGAATGGCCTGGGTTGCTTTGGGTGGTTTTTACCACGGGATTAGGCACCATGGATGTCGGATTGAGGCAGTGTGACTATCAGGTTGGGCATGGCCCGGTTTACTTGGATGGTGAGGCCATCGGACTTCAGCGACATTGTCACAGGGACACGAGGTGTCAGATGTTTTGGTGGCCTAGGACTATTTTTGGTGATTACCCCTCATCGAGACTTTGAGTAGTGTGCAAATAGAGATACTCTGTGATGAGGTGGTTTTGACCACTCGTGTGGGTAGAGGCCCCCGTAATTGTGGTTACTTTTTTCTGGTTGGGGGTGCTTTCCATATAAAGCCACGGGGAAGGTGAGGAGCCTTCAGTAAATGGGCGTGCCTTCGGGACATCGGAACTTGAGACACGAGGTGTCAAGAGGAACATGATGCTAGGTTACTATTTTGGGTGTGGCTTTGGGACGTCGGTACATGAGACAAGAGGTGGCAGGAGGCACATGGTGCCAGGTTACTATTTTGGGTGTGCCTTCGGGACGTCGGTACTTGAGACACGAGGTGTCAGGAGGCACATGGTGCCAGGTTACTATTTTGGGCGGGCCTTCGGGACATCGGTACATGATACACGAGGTGTCAGGAGGCACATGGTTCCAGGTTACTATTTCTAGGCGTGCCTTCGGGACATCGTTACTTGAGACACGAGGTGTCAGGTGGCACGTGGTGTCAGATTACACAACAGAGATTCCGGCGTTGGCCGAAGCAGGTGATGCTCCAAGGTAGCTGTTGAGCACTAGTGGAGTTTCTGTTTACTTGTGCACTATACTATTTACTGCTTTCCTTGTAAATTCATGACTTCTTAGACACATATATTTGGTACGCATCGTTGGGTGCTATCCTACTGAGTTTTGTCTCACACCCTACACGATCCCTTCGGGACGCATGTAGACTTTATGGATTTACGTGCAGGAAAGAGGCCATCTTCAAGAGAAGGGCTGTGTTAGTTATTGCATGGAGATGGTATAGACCTTGAGGTCATACCTAGCTGGGTTTACATTGTTTTGTTTATTTTTCTGTATTGGCGTGCTTGTTGTAGTTACTATTGGTTAGCTATTGGCGCCCTTTTTTAAATTCAGTTGTGTATGACCTGCTTGGGATTCATGTTTCACTGTTCAATAGTAGTTACATGTTATCAGCATGCTGTTGTGTTTATTTTTGATGTTGTTGTTTCATTTACTGCTTACGCTATTTATCTATATTGATTTTGCTTCCAATCTGCCGGTCTGGTTCGAGTCTGCTTAGTCTCCCTTTCCACTGCATCTTTACTGTTATACTTGTACTAGTACCCTTACTAATATACTTTGAGAGGGTGTAGCATCCCCACTATACCTAACAAACCCTCACAGCTAGTCGGCAGCCTTTGTCATTCGGGGAGGTGCGCCTAAGGTAGTAACACCTGACCCATTCGGCACTGTTCCGGTGGCTGGCTGGGTCTGGGACGTTACAAAGTGGTATCAGAGGAGTTCTTGATAGGGATTTATTAGCAGTGTTTTACTGGCTACTAATGAGTTTGAGGTTTCTTATTTCTTTATTCTAATTTTACTATTTGGGTATGGTAGACTGGAGATAAGTTTTTGTTACGGGAACTGGGTTTTTAGCTTGTGCTTGGGTGTCTGCAGCCCCAGGTACGAGGGATGGACCTAGTTTCCACAGGTGGGAATTGTTGTTTGCTTTTACTCAGATTACAGTTTATATGATTTCCACCTTGGTGGAACACTTGATGTGTGATGTTTTTTATTATGATTTGCAACCCTTGACCCGGTATGGTAAGAGATAATTGGACCTTGGCCCGGTATGGAAAGGCTGGTTGTTGGCTTTTGATAGGGCCATTTTCAGGATATTTCAATTTCATAATTGCACGTATGCCGTGTGAAGTGATAATGCCATGTGAATGAAATGTCAAAATTCCATGCTTTATATGCTTTAAAATGTGAATTGGTGAAATTCTTGATAGAACTGCTAATTGTGAAAATGAGTATTCCATGCTTTATATTTTGTAGAATTTCATGCTACACGATAATTGGGTCTGACTCTTATAAGAGCAGGCATGTACTATGGGTGAGGCAGTGTAACTGTCAGGATTGGGTGACTCGGTCGTCGGTTTGAGGCAACGTGAGTTGTTAGGATGGGCATGGCCTGAGGTACTTTGATACTTGGCTCTGTTCAGGGCGGGTATGGAGGCCATGAGGCTAGGATGCCGTGAGGCATGGGTTGTGGTGAGGGGGAGTAAGGGTAGTTGTTATGCACTGCCTTTTACTGCTTTCTTTATCTGTGTAGAATATATTGTTATATATATATGGGCTGTCTGACCATTTATGGTATTCAGCGGGTTACTCCTTCACGGCTTGATGGAGCGTCAGGCAGGAGAGGATACAGTGCAACAAGATCAGGGTCAGAATTCGGTACAGTCTGAGCACGATCCACAGGTACCGGCTCAGGGACAGGAATAGGTTGATGATCCAGTGCAGGCAGGATAGCAGGCGGGTTTGGCATCGTTTGGGCCATGGATTGACGAGAAACTCCGAGATATCCTGGTATGTGTCTTGCAGGGGCTTGACGGAGGTGCGCAGGGTACAGAGCCTTCTATGGCATATCTGACGCGGGAGTTCTAGTCGCGACACCCGCCGCTTTTTCAGGGTGAGGGTGGTCCGAAGGAGGCTGAGAACTGGATAGAGATCATGCAGATGATATTTGAGCATCTCGAGACGCCTCCAGGGAAGAGGGTCAAGTTGGCGACGTACATGCTGAGAGGACTGGCAAAGCGTTGGTGGGATGTACAGGTACAGGCTCGTAGGCATGAGGGACTGGCTTGGAAGGACTTCGAGGGTTGGTTCTTTGAGCACTTCTAGCCAATGACGTTGAGGGTAGAGAGAGCTCAGGAGTTCTTGAGTGTTCAACAGGGAGATATGTCTGTTATGGACTACGCAACTACCTTCACAGATTTGTCCCATTTTGCACCGGGTATAGTGAGTGACGACGCTGCTAGGGTGAGGCCCGTTGAGGATGGCTTACGACACACCATTCGGGTCCAGGTGAACATCTTCAGGCTGGGTTCTTTCTCTAAAGCGGTGAATCAGGCACTCATAGCCAAGGGAAATGAAAGAGAGAAGTCACACTTGGGCAGGGCGACAACTTCAGGTGATGGTTCGAGCAGCAGGAAGCGAGGGTGGGATGAGTTCCAGCAGGGTAGTCAGGCTGGGGATTCAGCTAGACCACATCGTAGTAGTTCTTCGGTGATTTGCTTCCAGTGTGGGCAGTCGGGACATGTTCGGGCTCAGTGCAGTAGGCCTCCGAAGGAGTGCCGGGCATGTGGACAAGACGAACATTTGGAGAGGTTTTCCAGGAAACCTTCTCAGATAGACGGTAGGCAGGGACCAGGACAGACTGTGGTGTCTGAAGTTGGTTCAAGTTCGGTACCCGGAGAGGGTAGTCGAGGTTCAGCTGTGCGCGGAGGTCGTCACAGAGATGGTGGGACCCAGGTGAGGGGTCAGTGTCCAGTGACTGGAGCAGCATCGGGAGGTTAGGCATCAGGCAGCCATGTTTTAGGCCAGGTGCACGCCGTGGAGTTCCAGAGGCTGATCAGGCCGGTGAGCTGGTGACTGTTAGAGGTACACAACGGTGTGACCGTGATCTTCGTGTTTCCTTTTTGGAATGACATGTAGAGGTATGTCTATTTTGAGTGCATGAGGTGCACAGAATCATTGTGGACAGACTAGATGCTAGTCAGTGGGTTGACACCATATCGAGTGCGTGATATATATATATATATATATATATATATATATTTATGAGGTGTCGTGGGCATTGGGGCATCGTGGATGCGGGTTATTTGAGGTGTCGTGGGCATCAGGGCATCGTGGATGCAGGTTACATGAGGTGTCATGGGCATCAAGGCATCGTGGATCCGGGTTACGTGAGGTGCTCAACACCAGGACCTCATGGAGGCGGACACCGATGCGGTGCGGGTTATGTTGGGTGTCGGTAGTGACACATGAGCACCAACGAGGTGCAGGGGTGACGATGCGTCACGAAAGGATTTTGCTTCCGAAAAATAGGTTAGTAAACCCTGTTTGCTTTAAATTTTGTTGGTTGAGACCGAGTAGGCAATTCCTAAGGTGGGGAGCCCCTTGAGGAATTTAGCCAGAACCTTGGGACCGGGGTAGTCCAGGTTGTTTAACTGGGATGGGCGTGTTCGGTACCATCTCCGGGTTTCATTTGGTAGCTCGGGGACGAGCTACGTTAAGGTGGGGAGTTTTTAAGAACCCGGATTTTTAGAACGGGTCAAAATCAGGAGCCTGTTTAAATTTTTGACAGGTTTCTGAAGAAACTAGATTTAATGGGAAGTTTCTGGAAATTTCCAGACTACACGCCGTGTACTTTGAGTACATGCCGTGTATGTGTAGGCGAGTGACCGGCCTTGTGCTCACTGGGTACATGCCGTGTGATAACCTTGTAGTGGTTTCATACTACACGGCGTGTCGTTTTGAACACGCCGTGTAGACCCCCGACCATGTGAGGCCATACATGGCATGTAGGCAGTTGGCCGGGTAAGAACCAGGGGCACGTCGTGTTCCCATTGGACACGCTGTGTAGTCGAGCCGTGTATGAGGGTTATACATGGCATGTGGTTATGCCAACATGGTAGAGAAGAGGAACCCAGTACACGCCGTGAACCCAGAGGTACAAGCCATGTACTAATGTGGGCAGGTTCGGAATGTAAGTTAGCAGAATATTTCCATCTTTTGAACAGTTAAATGAAATATACACGGCGTGTAGTCCTAAAGTACACACCGTGTACTTTCTTTGTTTCGATTCAATCGGGCAGTAGACTCGTTTTGAGGCAGAACACCCCTCCTCCGCCCAGATACGCGAACCAGGCTGGCCGAACCCCTTTCCTCTTCTCGATATTCTGTCCGAGACCCGTTTCGAGCTCTGATTAGTGCTTTGGAACCCCTTCGGTAAGGCCTTGATTCCCCTTTGGCCATTTTGTTTGATTTTCGTTTTAGAACGAGTTATAGCCCTTTGATCGATTTTGAATCTTTTGTAGATTTACCGCGTTTTAGTCCGAATTGGCGGGTGTTACCGGAGGAGTAGAATCGTGCGAGACTCAGGTAGGTGGTGCATACCTCATGTTGTGTTTTCATGGTTCTTTTGGTAACGTGGCCTTTGGTGTGTTTTCGGGTATTTTGAGCGGGACCTGCTTTCTCTGCTTTGTTCATACTATAAATATTATGGGACCTTTGGAATGATTTTGGGTATGCCCGATTACCCGGTTGCGTGAGCAGGGCCGGGTGAGGGGTCGTTGCTCATCGGGGCATTTTGGCCTGGGAACGCCAAAATGGTTTTATTAAATTATTATGGTGATAAACTACTTAGTTAAATTTATTAAATCCTGTTATAATTGTTAGAGGCATTTAAGACCTCGGTGCTGGTATGGGACAACACCCTACATAGTGTAATTCAACTGTTTAGTTTGTTTTTCCTGGTCATGTTTTCTATTTACATATGTTATATATGAGATTGCTGAATTGCATCTGCTGGACCCTTTGGGTTGTGTTGGGCTTGGCCCGATTATGCTTGAGTGATGCTGATCACAGGTTGGGGCATTTCCCGGATTACTTTGGGAGGTTTTGACCACGGGATTGGGCGTCATGGACGTCAGATTGAGGAAGTCTGACTGTCAGGTTGGGCATGGCCCGGGTTACTTTAGGTGATTTTGACCACGAGATTGGGTGTCATGGACGTCGGATTGAGGCAGTGTGAGTATCAGGTTGGGCATGGCCTGGGTTACTTGGATGGAGAGGCCATCGTACTTGAGTGACATGGTCGCAGGGACACGAGGTGTCATATGTTTTTTGTGGCTTTGGACTATTTTGGGTGATTATCACTCACCGGGACTTTGAGTAGTATGCACACAGAGATACTCCGTGGTGAGGTGGTTTTGACCACTCATGTGGGTAGAGGCCCTCATAGTTGCGGTTAGGTTTTTCTGGTTGGGGGTGCTTGCCATAGAAAGCCACAGGGAAGGTGAGGAGCCATCAGGAAATGGGCGTGCCTTCGCGACGTCGGTACTTGAGACACGATGTGTCAGGAGGCACATGGTGCCAGGTTACTATTTTGGGCGTGCCTTCGATACGTCGGTACTTGAGACACGAGGTGTTAGGAGGCACATGGTGCCAGGTTACTATTTTGGGCATGCCTTTGGGACATTGGTACTTGAGACACGAGGTTTCAGGAGGCACATGGTGCTAGGTTACTATTTTGGGCGTGCCTTCGGGACGTCAGTACTTGAGACACGAGGTGTCAGGAGGCACATGGTGCCAGGTTACTATTTCTGGGCATGCCTTCGGGACGTCGGTACTTGAGACACGAGGTATCAGGTGGCACGTTGTGCCGGATTACACGACAGAGATTCCGGCGTTGGCCGAAGCATGTGATGCTCCATGGTTGCTGTTGAGCACCAGTGGAGTTTGTGTTTACTTGTGCATTGTATTGTTTACTGCTTTCCTTGCAAATGCATGACTGCTTAAACACATATATTTGGTACGCACCGTTGGGTGGTATCCTACTGAGTTTTGTCTCACACCCTACACAAGCCCTTCGGGACGCGTGTAGACTTTATGGATTTAAGTGCAGGAAAGAGGCCAGCTTCAGGTGCCGGGCTGCGTTAGTTATTTCATGGAGATGGTATGAACCTTGAGGTCATACCTAGCTGGGTTTACTTTGTTTTGTTTATTTTTCTGTATTTTTATGCATGTTGTAGTTACTGTTGGTTATCCATTGGCGCCCTTTTTTATATTCAGTTCGGTATGACCTACTTGGGATGCATGTTTCACTATTTAGTAGTAGTTACATGTTATTAGCATGCTATTGTGTTTATTTCCGATGTTGTTGTTTCATTTACTGCTTCCGCTGTTTATCTATATTGATTTTACTTCCGCTATGCGGGTCTGGTTTGAGTCTGCTGAGTCTTCCTTTCCACTACATCTTTACTGTTATACTTAGACCAGTACCCATACTAAGATCCTCTGAGAGAGTATAGCATCCCCACTATACCTAACAGACCCTCGCTGCTAGTCGGCAGCCTTTGGAGTTCAGGGAGGTGCGCCTAAGGTAGTAACACCCGGTCCATTCGGCACTGTTCGGGTGGCTGGACGGGTCTAGGACGTTACACTCCAATGTAAAAAAAAACCAATGATAATCCTTGGAACCCCCTTCCAGGGGTGTGCCTCCGTAATCCACCTCTATTCTTCTACTGATCAACCTCCATGGTGTGACATATTCAATTTATTATATTCACTTATAAGATCCAACCTCCAACATAATTTGGATCCATCAATTGAGTAAAACATTTATGTGTTCCATCCTATGGATGCACACTTTTGATCTGCCTCCACAGTGTGTCATGATCAACATCACTTAGTCACCTCAAGATGTTAAACACATAACATGCCTCATAATACTACCTCATGATGAACATGGGATTCGTGGGGTGAAATACTAGGATGAAATGTGCCTATGGTGTTAGCTACCTCGTGATGAACATGGAATCCTTTCATTAAACACATAAGATGCCTACATGATATGCCCTCTTATAAAGAATAATATAGGTGAAAAATGTTACGTACATCCAAGAATTCTAGTGAACCCAACATGAATACTCTCTAGACCGATTGATTCTACCCTATCAATAACCTTTGAAATTTCTAAATAAAAGAAGTGTAGTTAATCGGAACCCACAAAGAAATTGTATTAGGAATGTGTTCCAAGAACATGACTTAACTCTATGAGGAATTCCCAGATGAGGCAATGAGTTGCAAGGAGGAATCCATGGAAGATGGTACTAACATCCCATCATATAGTTTCGATCACATAAATGACATCACCATTGAATGTGTTGAAATCCTCCAGCCATTGGAAAATGGTAATGTCAACCAATAGTTGTGATGCAAATTTGAGTCGATACATGAGGTGGTTGTGCCAAGATAATAGAATCAGAATCAAATGGAACAAAAAAAATTTCATAGATAAAATAATATACCATAAAAGGAGTCTTGGATAAATAAATATAAGACCATGTTTGCATCCAAAGCCTGTGTTTTAGCCTAGGCGTGGCTTAAATTTTGTCGGTAGTGAACATATAGATATAGAATAAATCAATTATTTCATTTAATCACATAAATAATTATATAATTTATATATTTTTTAACTTATCTCAGCATCTTAAACCTCTATAAGTATGATATTAGTGAGAATTTATATGGATAGCTACATAACCATTGGATAATTGATAGGGATATCTACCACCCTTCATTGGTGAATCTATATTTGAAAAAGGATGATATCCAGATTAAGTTGAATTTAAGTGATGTGAAAACAATGAATTATTCCCATTATTGGTGAACATGTTCTTCACCAATGATCAATCAAAATCATACTAAGACTAATCATTTGTGGATACCCCTAATGATTAATATATTGATCATGATCAAAAAGTAATTTCATGATTAATGATTAAATAAATATTTCACAAGATCTTCTGTATCGTATTTCAATTGTTTATTCAATTTATCGTTTTAATTTAATGTTTCTCACCCACAATATTCTGAATCTATATTCTTTGGCTGATATTGATTTTCCAACGATTGTACCACCATTGTTTTCCCACTTTACCCCATCATTTATTGTCTTCTTTATATTTTTCCAATGGTTCCACAGTTTGAAATTGTCATGTAGGTTTAAATGAGATCGAACCAACTAACTCATGGTAGATCTTCATGTGATGGACTATTTGATGAATTGGGAATGCATTGGATTGTTCTGTCTGAGGCAAGTAATTACACTAGGAATTGATGATCTAGTGAGGTAGCGAGATGTGCCACGAGTGATGAGATACACCTACAACATCATGATGAAGGGTTGGGATTCGATTTTTAGCCACCAAAGGGACAGAATCAATGTCTAGAAGATGTTACCATTTATTTCGAACAATCGATATGAGTGGTTTGTGGTGTAAAATGGGAAGAAGGGATGTACATTATAGATCTACATATTCTATGAAAAACCTTCATACATGAAGTGTAGTTTCATGATCATAAATATTTTATTGACCCATCTATGGAAAATGGAGGTTTTGGGTGAGTCAAACATCACATTCTATGTGGGGCCCCAAAATGCTATGTTACTCTATGACGATGACTCAATATATACTATGGGATTACATGGATATGGACATGGCCAAGAACACGATGTGTACTAGAACATGGCTAGTGTACTTGGGCATGGCCACAAATATGAGATGAGATCCTACATTGTCACGACCCCAACCCCATAATGTGTACCCCTCCTAGGCCGACAATGTGATAAGTGATATAATGACCACCGAGTCCCTCCCCTAGTAGGCCTCGGGTTAGCGACTAGCACCGAGGGTATAGTAAACACACAAATGGGAGGCATTACCCTCTAAGAGAACACATGAAGAAAAGAGAGTTATGATAGACAACAACCAACTCCAACTCAGAACTAAAATATAAAAGTAAACCCAAATGTACATATTTAATGTCATGAAAAACTACTACAACTTGAAGGGGAAAACTGAAAGTACCCAAAAGAAAGTAAAAAACAATAGCAACCACAAGCCCGAACTTCTCCTGCAACCCGAAGTTAGTAGACACCATCATGATCTCCAACCTTCTCCAAGTGACCTGAAAAACAGTTTATATATATATAGGGTGATTATAAAAATATACTCAGTAGCATCCTCCACGAATCCTCTTGTGAAAAATTAATGAAAGCATGCTAAAGCACAGTGAACAACAAGTGAAACTAACTTGTCACCTAAATAGGTATACTATGTTCCCAACCTCACCATGGCTTGTCACACCAAGTAACACATACAGGGGTATATAATATAATAAATAATATCAAGGGTACCCCAATACTACTTCCCCATCAATTTTCTGCTTTCCCCCAATGTCGTATGTCATAAGCATCTCTATGCAAAAAGGCTTTCCTGCAAACACCTGGGGAAGGCACCAAAATATGCACCTCATGCAAAAAAACCACCACATCCACACAACTAAGTAACAAGGTAGTTCCTAGGAGCCACCACATCTTGAATAACATGTATCATACGTCGGGTATTATACCTCAAGCCAATACAGCCCATACACTGAGTAAGGATCCTTAAGCCATTATAGCCTATAAATGTTACACCTATAATAGTCCATAGGATACCATATCCAGATTATATGTGTGCGAATAAACAAAATCCATTACACCCCTATACACAGATATATGGGGAAAACTAACCCCTATGCCTACAAGAACCAGTAACTACCAAGAGAAGAGAGAGGGTCCAAAGGGGGTAGTCATCCATCCATCCTCCCATTGGAATGTTGGGGAAAACACCACCCACAGGGCTTAGAATCCCATGGGTGTCAGTTTCCCTTACTAACGGGGTGGAGTAGCATTTAGAAAAACAAAAAGTACAGAATATAATATAGCTCACAACCACACAATGGGAATAACCTATTCTTAGAATCAACTACAGCTAACGTCTCTCGGACTCCCGACTACAACTTTTATGACTAGGTATCATATAAGCACAAAACTATTTTAAAAGTTTTATTGCATTACTTCATTCCCTTTTTATTAGTTCCACTTTACATTAATTAATTATTTAAAAATTATTTAACCATTTACAATTACATATTAAATTTCATTAGCATCACACCCAAAGTCCACTGTCCCTTTAAAATCACAACAACATCATTATGTTCCAGCAAACTCCTACCCCATGGGTTAACACCATTTATTCAATTATTCATTACAAAATTCGTTTCCCGCATTCCCAAGCATTCTAGAAAATCATTCTATGCTACTGAACATAAGGGGGGTCAACATGATGAGTAGATCTACTACATGTTGAGTCTTTTCCACCTATATAAAGAGTGTAGACCCATCCTACCTTGATAAGATAAACACAGAAAGCACATCGAATACCTAGAACATCTTCTCCTCTTTTAGAAGAAGGGTAAGAAAGACCCGCTGCCTTGAGCAGCGGGGAAAATTAAAGCAAATAATCATCCAATAAGAATAAGAAAGCATCCAACAATCACATACATCCCATTTCATCATCCCTATTGTCATCGCTGACACCCCAGTGCATAAACCTATGCATCTCGCCACTCTAGGTGTCATCTGCTGTCAAAACCAAAATCCCTCCATGCCCCCACATATCACAACAGCCATCTAGGCTCACATCACAACACAAGCAGATGGAAAACAAACATCATAATAATTTGGATCTTGGCCCTTTAACAATCAAGAGGGTAACATAGAACCCTATAATGATTTATCTTTTATTAAACAATCTGTTCTTTAATCCACCTTGTATTAACTGATTACTATTCATAGGTTCCAAATTTGGGAAACATAATCCGTCATCTATCCAAATAATTATACATGATTATTGCGCTAATTTTATTAACATCAAATTACAACAAGAAATATTTTCATTTACTTGCCTCTTAATCTTTTATCCAAACAATTATCATTTAATCCCAGTTTATGTTCTTTAGAAATTTACATCATGAAAAAAATAGTTAATGAAAGAATGCCTATATATCATAATATCTAGAAAAACATGAGGCGATATCATACGATCGATATCAATTTATTTATCCAGTTCAAATATTTATTATGTAAATTCCATTGTCATATAGTGGGATAAAACATGCTAAGGATATAGTTGCACATAAAGAAATGAGAAGCAATGAATCCCCTACCTCAAACGGGTTTTTTCATTCATTATACAAGAATGATCCACACAAATAATCATGATCACCTCCTCCCATGACAACTGTATCAACCTGAGGATGTTGTGGTACGACCATACCAACAGAAACCCAAAAGACACTATAATAATTATAGATATCACATACCATAATAGGTCAAGGAAAAATAGAATGAGACGAACCCAAAATAATGGAGATATATTATACCTTATACTGAAGATTGATCGATACAGCTTGTTTCCATCGAGACAGTGGGTGAACTTGCATCAAGAATAACGCTGAGGAAACCAATC
This sequence comes from Viscum album, assembly GCA_963277665.1. Classification (NCBI taxonomy): domain Eukaryota; kingdom Viridiplantae; phylum Streptophyta; class Magnoliopsida; order Santalales; family Viscaceae; genus Viscum; species Viscum album. The sequence goes on along the minus strand of OY728143.1, from coordinate 2,143,398,585 downwards.
CACAGGGAAAAGTTTGATCTCACGATTCCAACCGGATGGAAGGAAAGGTTCGAACATCTCACACCATAGAACAAGGAGGAAGAACAAGGGAGGAAGATATCTTGTCCCTTTTAATGATTTAATAGAGCGACGGTTTAAGATACGCTTGATTTCCTATTAAAAGCAGATCACATCAAATCACATGGTTTGACCATGTAAAAACATCATGATACAAAAGAATAATTAATATATTAGGTATGGAATTTGAATAGGCCTTAAAGTCCTTAAAATAAGGTTTTAAATGCATTTTACATATAATGAAATGTTAAAGGGGTGAAACTGTAGGAAGATGGAAACAGTACTCATGAATTCAAAATTTGGAAAAGGAAATAGAGGTTACCGATATACCTCACCATTTTGGAAACAGTATTCATGAACTCAAAATTTGGAAAAGGAAATAGAGGTTTCTGATAGAGGTTACCAATAGACCTCACTATTCTGGAAACACTGTATACCAATTGTTCTAGAAATAATGTACACCTACCATTTTGGAAAACACTATACACCTACCATTCAGGAAACTCTATACACCTACCGTTATGGAAACATTGTACACATACCGTCATGGAAGCAATATACACATAACTCAAAATTTGTCCAAGGAAAAAGAGGTTACCATTAGAGGATACCGATAGACCTCACCGTTTTGGAAACACTGTTCACGAACTCAAAATTTGGAAATGGAAAAAGAGGATACCGTTAGAGGTTCCCGATAGAAGTGTTCACCGATGGAAATATTCATAGAATTATAAATTTGGAAAATGAACCATTAGTTGTTAGAGATAGAACATTTCACCGATGGAGCTGTTCATTGAAGGTTACTGATGACACTTCTCACCTAAGGTCATTGATGCATTGTTCACAAAAGGTTATTGTTTCACTATTCATAACTATCAACCATTGGAACTCTTAATCGAACTTGATAATTGGAAAAGTGTTGGGGAAAAGTCACCTTGACCTCTTGAATTACGTCATACACCAAATTTTCACATATTAGTAGACAAGAAAGGTCTTTTCCATTACATTAGATACCTATAAAAATATTCTCGTCCTCGAGAATTTAAAACCCACTTAAAGGGAAAACAAAACGGGGTCCGAACAACCACCCATCGAGATACCTATCAAAAGTGAGGAAGCCACAAGAATCAACAAAATAAATCCATACTATAAACAAGAAAGTTTTATAACCAAAAATGGTACATTGTTACATGAAAAGACTTAATCATCAAACAACTCTGAGTACTAAGCATGTGTATGTGACTCACGTTCCAAGGTACTATCCTCCATGCCACTATGTCACCAAAAGACACGAACCAATGGGATAGAATGCCCATGGAACACCTTCTCTTTGCTGTCTTGGATTTCCAAATGTCTCTCCCTGACGGTCACATAATCATCAACAATGATCTATCCCCAATAAATGATGTGAGGGTCATCATGAAGATAATGATGGAGATGTGATACATGGAAAACATCATGTATCCGACTCATCTACGGGGGAATTTCTACTCGATACACCATTGCTCCAACACAAGCTAACACCTCCAAAGGCCCAAACATCCGAGGAGAAATCTTACTCCCACGACCAAACCATCACTGCCCACGACGGTGAGTCACCTTCGGAAACATGTGATCAAGAAAATTAAACTCTATAGGTCTCCTCCTTTTAGCAGTATATGATTTTTGGCGTTCTTGCGCTACCTTCATTCTCTCACAAAACTCCTGAACCATCTCTATTTTATTCTACACTAGTTTCAATATGATAATTGCTGACTCTCTGAACCCAGTCTAGCACAACAGAGAATGACAGGGTCATCCATACAAGGATTCAAATGGTACCATACCGATGGTGGAAGGAAAACTATTATTGTATGTGAACTTCACCAATGGTAAGTGCCTCTTCCATGAACCTCCAAAATCAGAAACACAACAGCATAAAATGACTTCAATAGTCTGGTTGGTTCGCTCTGCCTGAGCATCCTTTTGATGATGAAAAGTAGTGCTAAGGCATAATTGGGAACCGAATGCATGTTGGAGACCACTCCCAAACCTGAAGGTAAAAAGAGGATTTCGATAAGAAATGATCTTCCTTGGGACTCCCTGAAGTCTCACCACCTCCTCCAAATACTACCTTAACAAAATTTCCACTAAGCTTGACTCCTTGATCACTATAAAGTGAGATGATTTTGTTAAACGATCCAGCACCAGCCAAATAGCATCATGTCCTCCCCGAGCTTGCGGTAAACTATTAACAAAATCCATTGATATTTCCTCCCAATTCCAATGAGGAACATCTAACAGCTGGAGAAGACCACCAAAAACATGGTGTTCGACCTTCAACTTCTGGAAGACCAACCATGGAGAAACAAACTTCCTAACCACATGCTTCAGCCTAGGCAACCAAAACTGGCTCCTCGAGAATTGGTAAATCTTTGTCAAGCTAGGATGAACCTATAAAGGATAACTATGGAATTATCAAAGAACTATCTCGTGCATCGCCAAAGGAAAAAAAGCCTTCCATGATACAACAATTACTGTTTTTCATCCTCAGACCAGCCATTAAGGGCTTCGCCACAAACAACCCGGTCACTCCAGATCTCCACCTCTTGATCACCCAATTTGGAATCTTCCACCTTATGCACTAGAGATGAATGTATTGTCATCTGAAAAAGACAACCTCTGCACCCCCCCCCCAAATTCTCCCATATTAAGATGTAATGCTGACAGTTCTTCTATTACTCTCCAAGAATCACCAGATTCGCGCACAACATCTCTACGTGACTTTCGAATCAGTGCATCAGCTACAACATTCCACTTTCCAGGTGTATATGATATGTCGAAGTCATATTCATGTAATAACTCCATCTGTTGATGCTATAGTATGTTCAAGACACACTGGGAGAAAACATACCTCAAACTCTTATGATCGGTGAAAACCACAAAGCACTCTCCAATCAGGTAATGTCTCCACAACTTCAGAGAAAACACCACATCTGCCAGCTCAAGATCATGGGTGGAATAGTTGCATTATGGGGAAGTAACTGCCAAGTCCCAGAAGACACAACTGATATATGATGCTTCATAACATAGCCTAACCCTAGAAGAAAAGCATCGCAGAAAACATCAAACCGAACTCCCTCTCCTTATAGACAGAGAACTTGAGAACTTACTAACTTCTATTTTAGATACTCAAAATCTGTGTGACACTAATCAATCCACATGAATGCCTTATCCGTCCTGGTAAAATCTGTCAGAGGAGTCGCAATTCATGAGAAATCATCAATGAACCTCATGTAGTAGCCTGCGAGACCAAGGAAACTTTCCACCTTAGACACTGTCTTGGGGGCTGCACAAGACACAATTGCTTCTACATTCTATGGATCCATATCCACTCCATGCTGGGACACAACATGCCCATGAAATGGACTTCTCGAGTCCAAAAATCATACTTCGACAACTTTCCAAATAGATGTTGTTGTCGAAGAACACCCAAAATGGCATGTAGATGCTCTGCATGCTCTTTTTCGTACATGGAGTACACAAGGATGTCATTGATAAAAACTACAATGAAATTGTCAAAGAACTCATGAAACACAACATTCATCAATCCATTGAACATATCTGAAGCATTTTTCACACTGAATGACATTACCATTAACACATAATGCCCGAGATGACAACAGAAAGTAGTCTTTGGGATATCTTCATCCTTCACATGCATCTGACAATATCATGGCCGCAATTCAATATTTGAGAACCAACTTGCACCCTTCAGTTGATCAAATAAATCATAAATCTGTTGAAGAGGATAGCGATTATTTATATTCACTTTGTTCAAGTGATGATAATGGACACACAACCACAAACTGTCCTTAGCCTTCTTCACAAAAAAACTAGTGTACCCCACAGTGACAAACTCATCTGAACAAAACCACACTATAACATACCATCAAGCTGTATATGTAACTCTCATAACATAGAAGGGGTCATCATACATGTAGACATCGAGATTGTATTTTCTCCTGGTTGTAGCTAGATCCCAAACATGATCTCTCATCAACAGGGTAATGTTACAACCTCTTCTGGAAATACATCAGGGTACTGTTCTACAACCCTAGGAAACTCCAACTGCTTAACCTCTGAAGAACTCAACATCATCCTAGCCAACATTAATGATAATGATGGACCACAACTATGACCTATCTGAGGATCTCGATCGCCAACAAAAACCACCAGATCTCCATTCGCATCAAAGAAAATAACATGTTTTCTGAAGCAATCCATGATATCCTACACCAAATACAACGAATACATGACAAGGATGACATCATATGGTTGTATTGGTAAACATAGGAAATCTCCCCAAGAGTGGTTCTTCCCCAACACTAGCTCAAAGACTCTACATACTTCAAACAAGTCATCTCGACCTCCAACTAGAGTAGTCAACACCAAGGGCACTGGAAGCCTCAATACCTCATGTCCCAAAGCATGAACAAGGGAAGGTGATATGAAGGAGTGTGCCTCTCCTGAATCAAACAGGGCATACACCCATGTAGAAAACAAGCAAAGGGTACCTTGAACAATGTCTAGCTCGCCTGGTGATGGCAACGCTAAAGCATGAAGCTGACCACGACCACCTCTATGGTCTCTCTTACCCTGATGATGACCACCACCATGGTCATGCTATACTCTCTATGGATGGGGAGTGTCACGGGGTTGTCCTCTGCTTGTCCCATCTAACCACTGATGATCTAAAGATGGTGCAACCAACTATTGCTACCTCTGCTGGAATAGCCTCAATGGAGGAACTTGGAGTGGAACATTGGGTGCACAAAGAATGCTCTGAAAGGTCGGCCACTCTCACTGTTTATGACCTTGACCGCCACAATAAAAACAATCATCTGATCCCTTGGCATAAGACTAAGAGATTCTGACCCCTATGAAACAATATTTTGAGGGTTGGGACCTACCCCCGACTGAACATAAACTCTTCTACCCTGAAAATCAGGAACCCCAGACAACTGCTCTTATTCATGAGGAATCATGACGACTCCCTTCTCGGGTTGATCCGGTTCTGGCCAAAGTCCTCTTGATGACCTCTTCCCTTTCCAGCACATGAAGATATTTCTTCAGCCTAAATAGGGTGACCTAGTGCTGGATTTATCGATGTATAGCCTCATCGAAATGCCTTTCCCTAGCCTCCACATCTGACTATAGGCCCGAAGCATATCGTAAAAGCTTCCTGAAACAAATTCCAAACTCCCACACACTTGAGATCCCATGTCAAAGTGTAAGAAGCTTCAGGCAACTTGACACCTTCATGGTCGAAGAAATAATCTTGACCCTAAAATTTTCTCAGAACTCCTCCCGTTAGATCACGGACTCCTCGCAATCCCCAAGGAACATGAACCTCCACTGCCTCGCTGCTCCACATAGCATTGTCACAAACAAGGACACACATTGCTCTTTCTAAGCACGGATCGAACTGAATCCTATCTAGACCTCCTCTAACTATTCTTCGGTGAATGCATCTGAAACGGAGCCCTCTTACTTCTACAGACTCTAGCACTGAAACTCCTGAAGTGTCCTCCTCCATGTGTCATCATCGTCAACCTCTAATTGGCAACGATGCGATGGAACAGCCTACTGGACATCTTCTATGTGATCCTGATGAGGACATCGACGTGGAGCCATACCTAAAAAATTAAAAATAGTTAGAGCTCATAAACATGGAATATGGAAGACATGACATTAATCTATTAATTTTTTTATTTTATTGATTTTAGATTAACATATCCCAAGGTCTACAAATTCAAACACGAGCACAAAGAAGAATGATACATGATCCTTTCCTAGCTCTCTACACTGCAACTAGTATCACATTGATTTGTTGCCATTTTAAATATAAAGGTTCAAACAGCATATCATAGAGGGACCTAAACGCCTATGTCTCATACGGTATACATTGTTTACATCACTTGATAAACATGAGTGACTCTATTTCCCTATCAACCCATGAAACCTCACTTGTGCCTAACACCAATCTCTAACCTATCCCTCAACCAAACCATTGATACCACTCTGTCATGACCCCCTCCCCACAAAGTGTACCCCTCTTGGGCTGAAAATGTTAGAAGGGAGATAATGAACCTTGAGTCCTGCCTCTAATAGGCCCCGGGTGGGAGACTAGAACCGAGGGTATCGTAAACACACAAGTGAGAGGTATTACCATCAAAGAGAACACATGCGGAAGAGATAGATAAGATAGACAACAACCAAATCCAAATCAAAACTGAAATATAAAATAAAATCCAAGGTCACATACATAATGTCATGAAGAAATACTACAATTGGAAGGAGAAAACTAAAAGTACCCAAAATAAAGTAAAAACAGCAACAAATACAAGCCCAAATAGCTCCTTCAACCCCAAGCTAGTAGAAAATAGTTGATCTCCAACTTGCTCCATGTGACCTAAAAAATAGTTAATATATAAATACGGTGAGTATAACAGTATACTCCGTAGGATCCTCCCCGAAGCCTCTCATGCAAAAGTAAAGAAATAATTCTAAAGCACAGTGAACAATAAGTGAAACTACCTCATCACCAAAACATGCATACTAATTTCCCCACCTCACCATGTCTACTATAACCAAGTAACGCATACAAGAGTATATAATATAATAAAGAATATCAAGGGTGCCCCGATACTACTTCCCCCATTGGTTTGCTGATATTTCCCAACGTCCTACAACCTATGCATCTCTCTCCAAAAAGTCTTGCCCAGAGACACCTGGGCGAAGCACCTCAATATGCACCTCATGCAAAAAAACCACCACGTCCATGAAAGAAAGTGACCAGGTAGTTTCGGGGAGCCACCATAGCTCGCATATCGTGTAACATTTGTCAGGTATTTTACATCAGGCCATTACAGCCCATACATTGAGTAAGGATCCTCAATCCATCAAAGCCTATCAACATTACACCTATTATAGTCCATAAGATACCATATCCAGAATATATGTGAGTTAATAACCACAATCCATTACATTCCTCTACACACATATATGGGTAAAACTAACCAATGTGTCTACTAGCACAAGTAACTACCAAGAGAAGAGAGTGGGGCCAAAGGGGGTTGTCAGCCATCCATCCTTCCCCCAGGGCTTAGAATCCCCAGGGTGTCAGTTTGGATTACTAACAGGATGGAATATCATATAGAAACAAAAAATCATAGAATATAATATATCTCACAACCACACTATGGAAAAAACCGAGTCATACACTCAACTGCAGCTAACATCTCTCGGACACCCGACTACCCCTTCTAAGATTAGGTATCCTATAATAACACAACCATTTAAAAAGCATTATCTCCTTTCTTCATTCCATTTTTATCGGTTCCACTTTACATTAATTAATTATTTAAACATTAATTAACCATTTACAATTCCACATTAAATTTCATTAGCATCATAACCAAAGAGAACTGTCCATTTAAAATTACAACCTCATCATTATGTTCCAGAAAACTCTAACCTCATGGGTTAACACCATTTATTAAATTATTCATTACTGAATTACATTCTAACATTCCCAAGCATTCTAGAAGAACATTCTATGCTACTAAACACAAGGGGGCATAACATGATGAGTATATGTACTATCTGTCGAGTCTTTTCCACCTATAGCAAGCACATAGACCCATCCTCCATTGAGAAGCTAAACACAGAAAGCACGTGGCATACCCCATGCGTATTCACCTCTTTTGGAAGAAGGGTAAGAAAGACCAACTTCCTTGAGCAGTGGGGAAAAGTAAAGAAGATAATCAACCAATAAGAATCATCAAGCATCCAACAATAACATCCATACCGTTCCATCATCCCTAGTGTCCTCCCCAACACCCACATGTGTAAACCGATGCATCTCGCCACTCTAGGCATCATATGCTGCCACAAACAAAAGGCCTCAATTCCCCCACATATCATTTCAGCCAACCAGGCTCACATCACAACATTTGCAGCAGAAAAAAAAACATCTTAACAATTGGGCTCTTATCCATTTAACAACCAATAGGGTAACATAGATCCCTATAAGGAATTATATTTTATCAAACAACTGATTTTTTTAATCCATCCATGATTAACCGATTATTATTCATAGGTTTCAAATTTGATAAACCTAACCATTAAGCTATCAAATATAATTAAACATGCTTACTACGCCAATTCGATTAACATAAAATTACAACTAGAACCATATTCGTTTATATGCCTCTTTATCTTTTAGCCAAACAGTTATCAATTAATCACAACTTACGTTATTTACTGATTTCCCTAAAAAACGGTCAACTAAATGAAGTAGGAATAGATATCACACGATCTAGAAAAACAAAAGACAATAACATAAGATCCATATTAATTTATTTATCTGGTTCAAATATTTATTAGGTCTATTCCATTTCCATCTAGTGGGATAAAACAAGCTAAGGATACAGTTGCACGTAAAGAAAAGAGAAGAAACAAATCCCCTAACTCAAACGGTTCTTTTCATTTTTTATTCAAGAGAGATCCCTAAAAATAATCATGATCACCTCCTCCTGTGACAAGTGTATCCACCCAAGGATGCTGCGGTACGACCACACCAACGGAAACCAAAGAACACTCTACAAGAATTATATAGAACACATACCATAATAGGTTAAGGAGAAACAGAAGGAGACTAACCCAAAATAATGGTGATAGATCCTACCTTATATCGAATAATAATCAATATAGCTTGGTTTCATCGAGACTGGGGGTGCACTTGTAGCAAGAATGTCATTGAGGAAACCAATACATGGGGAAATGTTTGATCTCACGATTCCTACAGGAAGTAAGGAAAGGTTCGAGCATCTCGCACCAGAGAACAAGAAGGAAGGACAAGGGAGGAAGATATATTGTCCCTTTTGATGATTCAATAGAGCGATGTTTTAAGATACGCTTGATTTCTCATTAAAAGTGGATTGCATCAAACCACGTGGTTTGGACAAGTAAAAACACCTTGAGCCATAAAAATAATTATTATAGGATTATGGCCTTTGAATCAGCTTTACAGTCCATAAAATAATATTTTAAATTCATTTTATATCAAAGAAATGTTAAAGGGGTGAAACTATGGGAAGCTAGAAACACTATTCACGAACTCATAATTTGGAAAATGAAATAGAGGTTACCAATAGACCTCACCATTCTAGAAACATTGTTCACTAACTCAAAATTTGGAAAAGGAAATAGAGGTTACCGATAGACCTCACCGTTATTGAAACATTGTACACCTACCATTCTAGGAACATTATACACCAACAGTTTTGGAAACACTATACACCAATCGTTTTGGAAATGCTATACACATACCATTCTGGAAATATTGTACACATACCATTCTGGAAACATGGTACACCTACCATTCTGGAAACACTGTTCAACGAACTCAAAATTTTGCAAAGGAAAATGAGGTTACTCGTAGAGGTTATTGATAGACCTCACTGTTATGGAAACACTGTTCATGAACTCAAAATTTGGAAAAGGAAAAAAGTCGTTTCCGTTAGAGGTTACCGATGGAACTGTTCCCCGATGGAACTATTCATAGAATTTGAAATTTGTAGAAGGAAATAGTAGTTATAATTAGAGGTTACTAATAGAATTGTTCACCGATGGAAGTTTTCATAGATGGTTACCGATGACACTGTTCACCTACGGTCATTGATGCACTATTCATAAAAGGTTACCATTGCACTTTTCAAAACTTTCTACAGTTGGAACTGTTCAAAAAACTGGAAAATTGGAAAAGTGTTGTGGATAAGTCACCTTCACATACCGAATATCCTCATACAACTATTTTTTGAAATGGAATGGACCACATATGTCTGGTCCATTACAAACATTTCTAGTGTATATAAGCAAGGCCCGAGTGGCTGAGACATTCCGTGTAATACACTTACCTTCCATGTACTGCTGTATGGATAGAAATTTGTGAGCCATTGTGGAACCTGACAAGAAACACAGAAGGTCTTCAGGCTATGTATAACCTATAGAGGACATGTAATTCATGGTTTAGGATATATATATATATATATATATATATATATATATATCATCTCTCTTTTGTTGGGAATCATATTTTGGCCCCTGATTAGCCTATCCAATGTGGTGTTACATTTAGAATTTTATGCTATCATTCATGGTTGAGTTTGAGATATGATAATATATGTTCTTGTAGCGTTGATCCTTTAGGAAATGCCTGACGAGGATAGTTATTGTAGAATATCATTTATCAGTGTTGAACTCTCCTACTAGGACTGAGCATGGGTCCAATATCCATTGTCTATAACCCCTGGAGGTCTAAAGAATGGGTCCACTGATTATATATTGTAACACACTTATTGGGTTAGGTAATTGGTCATATATTAACCTACTAAGTTGAACTCTTCTATTAGGATACGGAATGGGTCATATATCTACATATAGATTGGAATCCTCTCATTTGGATATGGCATTGTCCCTATATCTACCTATAGATTGAAACTCTCTTGACATGATAGGGAATATGTCATATGCCCATAATCTCAAACCCTTCAACTGCAACAGATCATGGGTCCTCTATCTATTAAGTAGGACCCCCTAAAACACTTGGTTATGGGTCCCCTATATGCCGACAAATTTGATCTCTTTTACCTGGATATGGAATGAGTCCTCTTTGTATTTATTAGTACCCACTGATGGAATAGTGCATGGTTCCTCTTTCAATTCACATAGTGTAACCCTTTTAATGTTATAGGAAATTATTCCTATATTTACTGAGTAGTACCACCATGATGGGATATTGAGTTTTCCATTTATTTATTCGAAAAGTAGAACCCTCCAACTAGTATAGGGAATGGGTCCTCTACATATAGAGGGGTACCCCTGATGGACTAGGTCATGGGTCCTCTATCTTACTACTAAGTAGAAGCCACCTGTTGTATAAGGAATTGTGTCCTATAATATTCCCCCAAACATGTGAAATAGTTTTGAGGTGTGGTTCCACATTCTCAATTATATGTGTAGGTACATGAGATGTTGAGCATCATTGATGGAAATTTATAGTTAACAGAAAACACTTTTCATGGTAGTTCTGTCGGATAGAGATACTCACTCTCCCTTTCTTTGGTTTCTTTTATAATCAAATATATGTGTACCTATATAATGGGTTTTCTTGCTATGGGATGAAATTTATACTTCAATGTTTTATACTATTTATTACCCTTCATGATTTAGGGTGTCTTACCAGGTATGTATAAATTCACCAACACATGGTATTTCCCCCACATGTTAGGTCTTTTAAATTTGATAGATAGGTCTATTCTGATTATAGTGAAGAATAGGGGGATAGTTGGGGGAATTTTACAATTTTAGGTGGTTGGGGATTAGAGATCTGATGTTGGGATCCCACATCAGTTACTTCTATAGTTATTTTCAGGATGGGACATCTTTCTAGTGGGGAATGCATTTTTTCCTTTATTTCTCATATTATGATATCATACTATTTTTTATTACTTAGATGTTGTTACAAACATATTTATTACTCTATATGTTAATATATTTTCTTTTATTACTCTAAATATATACATGGATATGGTTGGGTTCATTCATAGATGTAGTTTGGAAATTCATCCCATTTTAGTCTAGAATTTTAGCACTAGTCTCTAGACCCTACTATATATGAAAGGATTTGGTTAGTTTCTTATTGAGGCATGTTGGGTCGGGACATGAGAGATTAGTATCAGATGAGGTTCAAACTTAGGATGATTTTTGGAGTAATTTCCCCTAGTGTATTTTTTTGGGATATTAGGGAAATGATTTCAATGTTCTTTGAGTGTTTCCTTTAGGTTTGGGAATCTAGTTTTGGTGTTTTGGCTGACATATTCATTCACCAAGTTTCTGACCACCTCCTTATCGGATCTGAATATCGAGAAATTGGTAATAGTGACTAATGTTAGCTGAATAATAAATTATTGAGTCTTTTTACACTCCTACATGAGTCATATCCCCATACATATATATATATATATATATATATATATATATATATTCTTATCTAACATTGTTATATCTTAATTGAATTTAAATATTCATCCATGAAGACAACTAGCAAGGTTACAGAGTTAGGATCACGATGATGATTCGATGAGTGATGAGGCCTTACGTCAAGGTCCATCTTTCGATATTATTTCCTTTTTCCAGTAGGTAGTGTTAACCATACCTTCAAGTTTTAGATTACACTAGAAGAGTATGATGATTATGCACACAGGCTTAGCGCTCTGCACGAGTTCCAATGCCAGAGGCTACTGAGGTTCCATGGTGACCCAAATCCCATAGTGGAGGAGGTCTGGCTATAGTTGGTGATCTAATTTTTCAAACTTATCCGAACACTATCTGATAATATAGTCGATCTAGAATCTTTCCAAATACATGGAGTATTTGGGAATTGGTGGAGCATAGTCATGTTGAAAGATGATTTGTCAGATATATCATGGTCTATCTTTAAGTATCTATTCTCTTAGTAGTATTACCACTAATTACTATGCAAATTTCATATTTAGGAGCAACAAGATATGCATCAGGGTGGGATGAGAGTTGTTTAGTATGTTGTTATATTAAATTAAACTGTATGGTACTCTATTTACATGATTCAATATGGATTATTTTAGAGGTTGTAGTTTGATGATGGTATCTGCAGAGACATATATTCTAATGTTGTACCCCTATAAACTCCCAAGTATTATAAAATATTACACAAGGAAATGGATATATAAAACTTGATACTCAAGGGATTCCAACTAGATGGGGATTGATGTGGGTGTCATATTTCTAATTCATTTGCACCAACTCGCTAGTGAGAGTCGGTTTGATCTTGGGGTAGGAGATCTAATCATAAATAGAATCATTCTTGAGATCACTAAACACATGTACTGCGTAGAGGACCAATGAATATTAGAGAGTTGATATGTCATTCATGTGATGGGTAAGGTCACATGGAACATTACCTCCCAACACGATGTGTTGGGGGGGGGGGGTCCGGGAAGATAGAAGATTGATCATCATGATATAGGTAGCATCATGATCATGGATCTCCCTGGAATGTCCAGTGTGGTACCCATAGAGGATGAGTTAGTAGAGGAGTAGGTGGGACTACCATGGAGGATATTTTTGTTGTTGATGAATTTATGAGATCCTTTCACCACCACTATCATGATGCACATGCTAGGCTAAGGGATCTGAAAATTAGGGATGTGGGTAGATATAGGCTATGGAATCTTATGAACCCATATCTTATGAGAAGATTAGATGTCTATTATGTGCTTATTATACTCTCTATTCAATATTATCATACATAAGATATTGTAACTCTATAATATTCTTACTCATTTTGTGAGAGATGGAGATCCCAGTTGAGATTTTCACCTAACATCATTACTTTGTGGTTCCTACATGGAAATATTCTTCAATATCATTTACCTTCAGGTAGTTCTAGCTATCACATGGTGGAGAGAGTTTCTTAATGGGAATCATAGTCTTAATGACAATACCTCATCATTTGATCTTGAGTATAGATGAGTTTTCAACAATTTGAGCATTGATCAATAAGCCGAACATTTGATTCAGATTCCTTCAGACTAATTGGATGAGATTATCTATTTTGGGTTATAGATATCTAATAGATGATAAGGTGGTTCATATGAGAAGGAATTTTTAAACCATCACCTATCTGTTTTTTAATCTATTCCTTGGAGCAATGAGCTCCTCCGGAAGTGGGACTCCTTTAGTTATGGATGATTAAATATATATCTTCTACAAGTATGTTAGATGACTACCTATATCATGGGAGATTGAGTTTTTCATCATCTTACACCCCAAGATGACTATTATATTTTTTTTGGGATATTGGATACACCTTAATAAGCTCCAAGAATGAGGGTATAGTTCGATGACCTTTAAGAGAAGCATCATTTCATATCTCGTTATCCCCCTACACATCTCTAATGATTTTTGTGAAAATGTGGATTGGAGTATAAAATTTTATGTCAATTATCGTCTCCTAAACTAGGCCATAATAGGGAATAAGTATAACAAGCTAATGATTAAAGACCTCATTGATCAATTAGGTGTTTCAAGATGGTTCTTAAAGATTGATCGTAGTTATGGATACAAGAGGAGGAGCATACAAGGACTAGGATTCACCCCCTATGTTTATGGATTTGATGAATTATATCTTCCAACCATACATGGATTGATTTATAGTTGTCTTCATTGATGATGTACTCATCCACTCTACACTAGAGGAGGAGCATTCAATGATCTTAAGGATTGTTATGGACATACATTGGGAGAATCATCATTATGGTATGATCTCAGAGTGGTATCTTTAGATACATGTGGTTTTCTTTCAGGGTAATTTCATATATGAGCTTGAATTATTTGTGGACCCAATGATGATTGATGTATAGAATTCATGGGATCCATGGGAGAACGTGTCTGAGGTGTGAAATTTTCATGTCTTGGACTGGAAATAAAGAAGGTTTGTGGTATAATTATCATGGATTGTAGACCTAATTACTTCTCTATTGTGTAAATGGATTTTTTTACCTTGGATAAAAAGTTATGGATATCATTTGAGGATTGGAGGATAAGGTTAACATTTCCTCCTGTTATGAGGCTTCTAGAGGAGGGTTTATACTATATAGTATATTTCAATTCCTCTAGAGTTAGTTTGAACTATTTTATGATGTAAATGTAGGATTTTGAGATCCCATAGGAATTAATATGTAACTCACATCATATAGTTTGCAGTGGTAGTCTTAGATTTGAGGATGTGGAAGCACTATCTTTTGGGGGAGCACTATTTTGTCTACTCAGACAGTCAGAGTCCACGGTATATCTTCACAAGAACTGACCTAAACTTGATATAGTGGAATTTATTGGAGTTACTAAATGAATATACCATTCAAATAGTATATAATCTTGGGAATGGAAAAATGATGTAATATTTCATTAATATGAAGAATTTTTCTCTCCTAGTAGAGGTGGCATCTAATAATATATATTTTTATAGATATCCCTAGTTTAGGGGGATCATGAATCTTGTCTTAAGTAAATGGTTAGACCACTCTATATCTATAGTGTTAGAGGGAGGATTAGTTGAGAGACAACATCAACTAGGATATACATGAATATATATCCTTAATATATTCATCATATTGAATTTCTCAAGGATACAATCACATTATTCTTTTGGGGATAGATGGTGTTCCCAGTCAGGATGTGGGTGGAGGTGTTGATTGAGTTTCACATTTCTCCTTTATCATTACATACCAGTGTGAGGAATATGTAATAAAACATTAAATGGATTTTTTTGTGGGATGGAATGATGTTGGGAATAACCAATTTCATCACTCATTTTCTCACATGTGAGTAGGTGATGAATGAGAAATATGTTTTTTTTGGTTTTTTGATACCTCTTGAGATCCTAGATTGAGAATTGGATAGAATATTCATGTACTTTGTGACAGTGATTCCATAACAAGATCTCAATATTAGTTGATAAAACTTGGAAGTTGGAGATTTTACTTTCTATCAATGAGAATATTTTGGATGAGAGTTTGATGATATTGTATGTGTGGGAGGTCATCTACCATCATGAGTTTCCCTCTAAATTTTTCTTTGACCATGATTTTTTGTTTACATCATGGTTTTGGATAGTCTTCTGGGAGAAATTTCAATCCTAGATTAGGGTGAGTACATCCTTTCACCCTCCAATCGATTTCTAGGTCAAGCACAATTTCTGATAGTTGGAGGATATGTGGAGTGTTTTCATGATAGAATTTACATAGAACTAGGAAGATAACTTAAAAACAGATTATTTTTCTTAAAAAAATTAATACTACTCCACAATTGGCATAGAACCATTTGAATACCTATGAGGTAGTCCCTAATGGTTACCTTAATAATGGACTAGGATCAGTGAGTAATTTATTGTACATATATAGATGGTAAATTCAATGGAGGATATGTTCCATGTGATCCATGAGTGGAAGAAAATAGTCCAGAGTATGAATGAATCTTATGCAGATTGACATCGTAGGCCCTTCGAATTTGATAAAGGAGACCTTATTTTTCTGAGAGTCTCCGCATGATGAAGATTGTATTGATAAGGATAGAGAGGCAAGTTATACCTAAGGTTTATTTTGTCTGTTATGATATTACTTATGGTTTTAGAGGTTTCATACCACCTTGGATTACCTCCACAGTTAGAGCGGGTGCATGACCAATTCTCTATGTCAAAGATTAGGTGATATTTACATGATACCATGAAAATTATGGACTGGTGTGATCCAGACATTGAGGTTGGATCCATCATCACAGAGAAACTATTAGAAATTTTGGATCCACAAGATATGATCCAACATGGATTAATGATTCCATTTATACGTGTGACATAGAAGCATTGGAGCATGTAGAACAGCTCATAAGAGTGGTATAGCCAGATGTGTGCTCAGTATCACAACTTATTTTATTAGATTGTTCTTTTTAGGGATCAAAATCATGAAGGAATGAATAATTTATATACCATGTTTTATTCATTTATGACTAAAAAATATATTAATTTTTTCGGAGGACATAGTCTGAGAGAAAGTTAAATTCCAAGGCCCAGTGAAACTAGAATAATTTTTTTTAAAAATACTGAATATATTATATTATATGTGAACATATTTTCAAATATAATGGATTATATCCAATGTAGTTTATTAGATAAAAAATATGAGACCAATGATAAATCTCGGGCATGAATTTTCCGAGTCATGACTTAGTTTTGGTAGACATTGAATATTCATATAGAGAATCCATTTCTGGGTCAATTTAATTAAATAAAAAATAAATTATTTATATTTTAGTAAATGACATAAAAAACATGAACATACATAAATATATTGTCCTGAAAAATCTCCAGTGTTAACTGCATAACCCTATGATCATTGAAATGTGGTTTTACCACACTTCAATGGTCAATCGATATTGGACAACAACATAAATTTGGATCAATGTGAAATGGGGCACAAAAAATTCAATGAACCTTCCCCATAATTGGAAAACATGTTATTCACTAATGATGAATCGTAATTGAAGAATGAATTTTTATTTTTGGATTCATCTATTATGACTAAAATAATGATCATGGTCAAAACCTTATTTCTTGGTCTATCTTTAAATAAATCTTTGGCAATATTTTTTGTATCATATTTCAATATCTATTCATTTTATCATTTTTTTTTCATGTTTCCCAACCTAGATACCCCAAATAAATATTAGTTGGGAAATAAATCTTCCAAAATCATATTTGAACCTTTATTGTTTGTTCTTTTACCCTATATTTATTTGAAATCTTCATCATTGGCCTACTAAGACATAGTTTGACATTGTTGGTAAGGTTCAAAAATGATTGAACTACCGAATTCATGTTATATCTGGGTTCTGTAGATAGTGTATGGTTCTAAAAATTGATTTGGTATTTTTTTGATGATTCAATTAATTTGACTATGGATTAGGTATATATAGAGATAGTGGGTGGTGCCACAATAAACAGGCAAAGAGTAAGTCTTTCTGGGGAAGGGTTGGAATTTGATATTCAGCCGTTGGAGGGAATGAATCAACGAAGAGAAGAGGTTACCACACTATTTTCACGTTATCAAACAAAATTATTTTTGATGGAAATGGAATATCTATAATCCCCATAAAACATATAGACACTCTATGAAAAACATGACTAAATGGGATGTAGTCTAATGAACAGACATCGTTTAGTGACCCTGATGTAGCAAATATGTTTTTTGGGTCAGTTAAATATCACAAATAATATTGTATTCCACATTCCATGTGACTATATGATGGAGACCCAGAGTGTAAGTTGGGATTACAAGGACCTACACAAAGCAAGGTAAATTCCATGCACAATCACATTGATAGTATACATGGGCATGTACATGAAATAAAAATTGTACTAGTAAATGGCCGATGTACAAGGGCATGGCCAAGAGAACATGAGTGGGCCAGGGTGGCTGAGACACACGGCATATAATCTTACATTCCATGTAGTTCTACCTATCCTGGGATCCGTGTGTTTTCAAGGACATTTCCAGGAAGTAGATAAAGGCCACACATTCTGTGGACCCCTTACACACTATATACATTAATTTTGAGTAAAATTATTCCTCTGTTATATCCTCCAATTTTAGCAGAATATTGGCCCACTAGTATCCTATCATGGGTTTTTCTACTCATAGAACGTGATAGTGACTTAAAAGTAGGTTTTTAGATATGTTAAGAAATTTTCAATGTGTCACCCTTATTTAGGAGGCACTAAACAATTCCAGTTATTGGATGGGATATTTTATCATTGTGAACCCATACTTATACGATATGGTATGTATCCTCTATCCACATAGTAGAACCCACCTGATGATATAGAGTGTGTTTCCTCTACCTAAATATTAGAACCCTACTATTGGTACAAGGAATGGGTAATCTATCAACCTATGTAGTAGAACACTTGTATTTGGGTGAGAAATGATTCCTCTATCTACCTACAGAGTGGAACCATCATGTTAGTATATGGAATGGGTCCTCTACCTATATAGTGTAACCCTCTTATTGGGAGAAGTTATGGTTCCTCTACCTACTAAGTGGGACCCCCCTCATAGAATAGGATATTAGTACACTATCTACATGCAGATTGGAACCTACTTGGTAGAACAAGGAATTATTCCTCTACCTATAGACTCTAACCCTTGAAAGACTATGGTGTTGGTCCTCTATCTATCCATTCCGTGGAACACTCATTCTCGTATAGTGATTCACTCATATATCTACTGTATGGTGCCCCTTAACAAACTATGGCATGGTTCCCTTATTTATCCATATAGTGGATGTCTCTTGCCTAGAAAGGGCATGGGTCCTCTACCTACTGAGTGACCCTCCCCCCCTGATAGACTAGGGTGTGGGTCCTCTATCGGACTACTAATTAAAACCATTCTATCATACCCTAGAATGGGTCATTTTTTATACATTGTGTCCCCTTGAATGTGTGAAATAGTGTAGAGGTTTGGTTCTACGTGGTATATTCAATAGGAATAAAGACGAGATGTGGGACATCATTGATAAATCCTTAGAACTATTGGCACACACTCTTTTCGGGGCTAGGCTGTGAGATAGAGATTCCATTTATCATTCATTTAGTTTTATTTTAAAAGATCATATATGTATACCTATTTAATTGGATTTATTAAAATGGGTTACATATCCACATATATCTTTTCTCTTATTTATTCTACTTCATCTTTTAGGGAATTTTACTCTATATGTATATACTCATTCTTTCGTAGAATTTTTCCAGCACATGTATTGTGTCATGAAGATGATGAACATGTTAGTTGTTATTATAGAGGGTCATAGGGAATTCCGAGGTCAATTGTACCACATTCAGTGGTCATTTATTGGATATCTAGATCAAGGTTCTCTTATTATTTACTTATAAAGTTATTTTTGGTTAGATTATCTTTCTAGTTTGTTGTTTATTCTCCCTTTACTTTTCATATTATGATATAGTACACTTTTTTTTATTCTGTAGATGTGTTTACATGCATGGATATTACTATAGATGTTACTATATTTTGTTTTTTTCCTCTTCAAATTTACAAATAGATTTTTGTGAGCATGCATACAATCACTTAGGAAAAGGCCTCTAAATTGAGTTCTACCTTTCACTACTAGTCTCCATCCATTGGCCTATGGAGGTTGGCATGGTGTAGTTTTTAGTTGATCTTGAATGGGTCAGGTCATGAAATGGATTTTTCATGTCATTTAATCACTAAATTGATCAATTCTTTATAAATACATTTCCATAATTTATTACAAACATTTCGATGAAATTTTTCTTCAACTAGGTAAAACTATTATTGTAATGTGATATTAATTTCTTATTATATAATATATGGTCAATGAGGGAAATAAATATTTAAAACATCTTAACCGTTTCATTCCCTATTTCTGAAATTTTTATTTACTAGTTCCATTTCATTAGTAATTCCTCTAATAAAACCAATTTTTCTAGTGAAAACATCAATAGGAACATTATTTAATATATTCTAGTTGGTTGTTTATTCTCCCTTTACTTCTCATACTCATTATTATATCTATATCATTAACTAATGTCTAATAAAACCAATTTTTCTAGTTGGTTGATTATCCTCCCTTTACTTCTCATACTCATTATTATATCTATATCATTAGCTAATGTCTTAAAAATATCACAGTCCCTTAGCATTATTGGTGATGACTTGATACTATTGTTAGCTTCTTTTAGTGGTTAATCGTTCTTATCCTTTGATATATATTCCTAATTTTTTCCACATCTCTCCTCGTATTCCTTAATGTTTTTTCAGAATATTCCAAATAATTATTAACATAGGGGAAAAGATGTTTCTCCATATAAAACAACTCAAAAAATTTCTAAAACCATTCACTTGAAATAATCAATTAAAACTACTTTTAAAATAATATATACTTATTTAATGGAATGGTCAGTTATCTCTAATGCCACATGATGTGCCTGGTATATCATGTTGGGAAACTAACAATAGTGATAAAAGATAAAAGGATTTTAATTTTTTTAAATTTATTCAGTTAGTTACCCAAAATTACTTATTGAACCTATATCCTACATCATATATATGGATATTATTGATGGGAACTATAACCTATCCATAATATGTAATGCTGAATGAATATGAAACATTGTAGAAAATTTATTTAAATTGTTTATCTCAAATGGGGAAACCAAATCTTGGTTGTGTTTTTTCATCCATTTGTACATGTATTATTATAATTATATTATAGTTAATGAAATTAATCAATTTATTGTAACATAACGGGTCTGGAAGGTGTCATCCTAACTACCTACATTAGTTATTTCATTCCCTTAGTCTTCCGAATAACAATATGTGATCAAATATTTATACTACATCCCATTTTACATATACATAAACATGTATGTATAAACTCAATATCTTATATTATATTGATGAATGAAATCTTCATCCATTATATAATTCTCAATAAAAAGTAATTCAACAACCAAAAATTGATTAACAATATTTCATTCATCTCAACCTTATTCTTTAGCTCATTATCCTAATTATTAGAAAATATATATCATTGAGTGTATCATTATTTATTCTCTTTTGAATTCCATGATATTGGTATATCATATGGATTATTATTATATCTCTTCTAATGAAAGTGAATCTTATTAAGGGTGATCATCTGGATCCTTCATCGGCACTCACAGTATCAGGTTTCCATCCTTATTTTTTCATTTATAATCAATGTTTTATTAAAGTCACACAAGTATAAAGTGGAATATCGCTATTTATTCTTCATTTTCCATAATTTTTATACTCCTATAATATAACGTGAATATTTCCAATAGTATTTCCATCTTTAAAATGTTGATAATCCCATTAATATTTATGGAATGTAATTTCTTTCATTCAAAATAATAAATATTATCAAATTTAAATTTTCCCAAAAATATTCATTTGATGTCCCAATAAATCTTTTAATTAAATCTATATGATTATTGAGATACATTTTTTCTTTAGAGATCATAGAATTACATAGGTTCTTATTCTATAGACATTAACCAATTTATTCATTGATTATAAGCGTGTAAATCTCCTTATACATTAACACCCTCACAACATGATCCATAAAGTGACTATTTTTTTATTTTTTCTCATTTTTGAATCATAATCCATTTGGATGATCAGTATGTTTAATTAATGTCAAAATCAATTCAATTTCAACACAATTAAATTAAATTCATTAGAATAAATAAATTATGAATTATCTATTTAATTGTCAAATTCTTCATTTTATGGATCTCCTCTTAATAATAATTAATGATGTTTGACAATTCAACATAGAGTTGATTAAGCATTTAAATTTTTAAAAATATTGTTGAACATTATAATTTTTGAACCCTATTATGTCTCTAAAATAATCTATTCTTTCTTTTTATATTTTTTTCTAAATGAATATTCATTCATATATTTGATTGAACTATATGAAAATATTGAACCCTATAAATATCAAACCAATAATTTTATGTAGTTAAACTATTCAAATACCATGTATATCTGTATGAATTTACTCAAAGATATCATGATGAACTCAATTTTTCCTCTCATGAACCCTAAAAATATATTAGAACTACAAAATGTTTATTTTGATTAAAAGGATAAACAATATATTGTATATATTTTACTCTATGATGTTTGTGAGACCTATGAAGACTGAAATCTATGTAGTATGCATGGTTGAAGGATTTTTAATTTTTTCTTAGTTTAGTTTTGAAATCATAGACTTCTTCATATACTTACATGAACACATCAATTCATTGTTTGTCCTTTTTAATCACTCAAAATCAACTCCAAAACTCTTAGAAATATTTTCTTACCCTAGTTATATAATCTATATAAATTAACAAAATTGGTTTGGTTCTTCTTAACTTTTATTACCCATTGTTATTTAAAATAAAATATTCAATAAAATATTCAATATCCCAAATAGATGGAATATATTAACCTCACTAAAATCATCTAAAAACCCTTCTCATCGTGTTAAGAAATTATTAAAATATTTTCTTAATTAGTTCATTAGTATATTTTTTCCAATATAATTATTATAATCTCTTCTGAATTCCCGCATGGTTGACTTCAGTAAAATCCTATTCTAATTTTTTCAAATCTATGGTTGTTCAAAATTCAATTAAAAAATATAGTATAATGTGCCACTTCTTTTTCACATGTACTTTTTGTATGACTTTTTTTGATAATATCCTGAGTCATCACATATGAGGCTTGTACTCGAATCTATCTACCAAATTCTATTTAGAAAAACTATTTTTTTCATTATGAAGTATAAAATTTACATCATTTTCCATCAGATATGAACATCATAAAATGTATCTTCAAGGGTTCTTCAATGGAATCATCTTCAACTTATATTTCCATTTCCATTCAAAATAGAATATCCAATCATAATTTAATGAAAAAATATATTTATAGTTATATCACAGTGACAATGCTCTTTATTGACAAAAATAAAAATCATGTATAGGATTTTAAATATTTAATACAAGGGTGTTATTAAATATATCATACTCTTGGATAAAACAATACAAATTAAATAATTTCTGACATCCATTTAAAAAATAATGAATTCATATATGTTAAAAATAAAATTATGATCATAATGGATAATTATCTAGTTACAAGTATTAATGAATCGTTATAACATATTACCAACTCTTTATTAAAATTTGTAAATACTGACAAGATTTATTTATAATAACAAACCCTTGATCATTACACAGATTTTTAAAAACAAACATTGTATCCATAAAATTATATTATGTGATCTAATGAAAAAAATATATAAAAAATTCTTATAAAACAATACAATCAATATTTTGGTTATAAATCCTCAAAATTAGAAATCAAGGATACTTTGATGTTTCTATGTTCTAAATGGATAAATAAGGGAAAATAATTGTTGATATTTCTAACAATCCATTTTTTTATAAATTATTTTTATATCCAACTTATAATAATATATAATAGATGGAATCATGTGAGATTTGGTTATTATATAGTACATACTTTTCCATTCTAGATTCAAACTCTTTAGCAATATATTCAACTAGAAAATGTTATGAAATATTCATTTTATTATCAATATTAAAATAAAGTAACAAGTTTTTAAAATATTCATCTATATAAATAATAAAAGTGATCAAAAGGACCACTTTCATAAAACAATACATGAACAAATTCCTTAACTATATTTGAATTTTTATCAATGTCTCTATAATCTATATAGGCTTTTAATGATGAAAAAAATATTATTTCATTTATTTCGATTAAACATTCCAATATTAGTGATTGTATTATTAATTAAAATTTCATAACATAAAAATGAAAATGGGGGAAACCATTAGGTTTCATTCCTTCCGCAACAAATAAGAATATTTACTTAATATTATCCATATTGTATCCTTCTTGATAAAAAGTAAGTAATGTCAATACCAACAAACCAAAATGATATTGGAAGGCTATATTTACACATCATTAGAATAAAAATATATTATAATGTCATATTTACCCTTCCAATAACACAATTATACTATGATGGAATGGGTATATAATTTTTTATACTATAATGAGATAAAAATGTACCACAATGAACCATAGATACTAAGATCCACCATTTTTTATTATATTGATTGTTTTCACAATAAAATTATTTTCCTTATCAAGAAACTCGATAAGTATATATTTATTATATTAAAATTATAATTTAAATTCCATCAACAAAATTATAAAAAATTACCAATTCTATATTTAATATTTATAGTATACACTGAGTGTCATTTATTTTCTAGGAAAATAGGGTAAAAAATAAGTAGAGTGGTTAGATGCTCTATAATGGGTAATGTATAGAGAAGGATAATATTAAATAAACATCAAATACATAATCTGTCAGGGATATGTAAATAACTAAATTAAATATAAATAAATATTAAACATAACTTATCCATAAAAATAGTAGAATACATAGATAATAATACCAGTTCTCGTAATGAGGAATGTATAATTATAGACATCATAACCATAACATCCATCTTTGTGAAAATACATCATGAATAAAGGTTAAGGGAAATCACCTTAACTTGTAATTTCTTTTCTAATGAGAACATTAATTTCCTCGATGAGTCATATAATTTTGGGACCTTCCCATACTTTATTAATTCAAATGTATTAATAACATGAATGGAATGTATAAACAATACTATACATAATTTTATCTAAGGAAAAAATTATATAAACTTATCTATATAATAAAGTGTTTTCCTTGTGAAATAAAACCAAAAATTATCAAAAATATTTATACAGAAAAATATATTGAATAACATTCTTGGAAAAATTAATATAATCTTGTATATGAATATAATATGTATTCATGGTATAGAGTAAATGATGGAAGATCAAATAAATTTTAGAAACAATATAGAAATAATGTTGGATTTATAAAATATATTAATGTGTTGAAGAACTCAGATATGGAGTATAACGTAAACTCATCATTGAGAGATAGAGAGTGACTGAGAACTTAATCATTAGATATAAAAAATGGAATAGAAGATAACACTTATAACAAAAAACAATTTGAGTTGTAAATAGAAAATAGATAAAAAAACTAATAAAACATTAAAGATACATTGAAAAATAATATGGTATACATGAACCAAAAATTTATAAAGAAATTTTAATGGATGATTGATAATTTGGGATAAATTTATTACATGAATGTCAAATCGTAAGTGAAATATTTACTTTGATTAGTGACATATTTCAGACAATCTTCTAACATCTTGAATAATAAAATTATATTTTTAAAGTTATTTATCCCAATAAATTTCAAGTTTTTTTCATTATTATTACTCATTTTAATTTCATTATAAACATCTAATATTATTTTATTTTAGTATCGTTTCTTATTTCATTAATTTTGAGGTTTTTTCTGTTTATAATTCTGAAACCACTTAATTGACTGCAAGTGGTTGGAGGTAACTATGAAATTGTTCCATAAGATACAAAAGTGGTAACATATTGTTCAACTTTTATTCCAATATTTATAGAGTTAAATAGTACAATAACTATTTTTGATTCCAAGAATCTTCAGGAGTAATCTTGTTTTTAATTTTTACAATTATACAATTATATATAAATATTGTCATAGATAAATTATCATTATAAAATCAGAAAAATGAAACATTTTAATAATCAATGTCATATATTATAATTAAATTAATTTTTTTAGAATATATATGAAATTAATAAGTGAAAATAAAAAAAATGTTCACATAGGTGTTGTATTACCATAATGATAAATAGTTTTTTCATGAGATTTTTTGATGTAGTATCTCATAAATATATGAGTTTTATAAAAAACCATATAATAAATATTATATAATATTTTGTTTTTACTTATATGGATTACTTATATATATGATTCATAATAGGAGAATCAAAATGAGAGGTTATACAATTTCAAACTACTATTTTGATATAATAACAATTTTTAAAAAATGATTAGATTTGAGGTAATGAGTAAAATGTCATCAATATTTGATCAAAATAATGTTAATAAAATATGAATATAATCATGCAAGGAAAATAATTGGGTGTATAAAATATTTTCAAGGAAATTTAATTAAAAATAATAATTCAATGGGTTACTTTGGAAGCCTTACTTTTCTCTTCATACCACCTCATATAGTTTAAGACTAAGGATATCAATGTAGTATCTCCTAGATAGACTAGAGGCATTGGGATGTGTCTAAAGAAGTATATATATTTATTATGTTATTTTTATATCAATGGATGTGAATAGTTATTAATCATATGTCATCTATTAGTATATTAATATGTAATAATTGTTTTATTGACATTTTATCATTCCCTAATTGGAAATGCCTCATTGAATGATTTTATTCAAAATAAAAAATCTAACGTAGTTTTTATTTGAATAAAATATAACATATTTTTTGATAATTTATTTCTATGTTTCAAAATTATGAATATTTTTTCACTTAATTATTTTAACAATTTAATTAATTTTATTTCCTTTATCAAGATTTATGAATTTTTAAGCCATATTCTTATCATGGTTATATCAAAAAAAACATATGGTATACATAAAATCAATTTTTTAGTATTCATTAAAAATTGAAATATTTCATAAAATATAACTAAAATTAAAACCTAAAATAATTTCAACACGTTTATTAAAAATATTTATTCTACATAATCAAATTTAAATTACTAATATTATAAATTTAGCTTTAAAATAAAATCATGAAATATATATTATAATAATTTTATCGAATATAATTACTATATATTTTAATATGACTGATTAAATTTTCTGTTAATACTATTACTTTATTATTATATAATTTATAATTAATTAACATTACATTATAAAAATAATATTTATAATATACAATATATATTTTAACATAAAAAATTATAAATTTACATAATTTAAATATTTAAATTTACAAAAAAAAAAGCATTGTTTAATTAAATAATTTGAAATAAATATTATTAATAGGTATATTTATTTATGTTTAATGTTATATAATTTATATAATAAATGTACATTATTCTCACATTTTTAATTAATTTTTTTAAATATTAATTTCATGGATTAATTCTACTTTTACAAAGAAAAATAATTCTAATTCTAATTATTGTTTTCGAACGTAATTTATTATTCTAATGTCTAGAAAAAATTTAAACTCCCAAAAAAACACATAATATTTACTTTATTATTCTTTTAATAAACATTTTCAATGTTTCTTTCAATTCCTTTACATAATTAAAAACCTGTTTTAAATTTTTTTCTTCTATATATAATGTTGTTCATGTCTGTGGTAAATTTAGAATACGATAATGCATTAGAATCTAAAAAACATGTTATGTTAATTTTTATTATGTTATTGTTTTATTTTCTATTTTATGAAGAATATTTACACATCCAATATAATAATCTACATAACATGTGATAATTTTCTTAGTAAATGTGACTCTATAGTTGTGTTCCATCATTATGATGAAATAAAATGACATGTGTTGTTATAAAATATTTGTAGTTGAACATTAGGTCTTAAATTGAATTTATTATTTTAAATATATATTATATGGTTAATTCTCAAGGGAATAAATTTATAAACACTTTTATTTTTAACAATCTTTTGGAAACTCATGAAGATCACACATGTTTCAACACACGATTGATAAATAAATCATTTGTAAATCTATATAAATCATAAATAATAATGAGAAAATTAATTTTTTCTAATTTTTATATTTTAGATTATCTAGAAAATACTTTTGGATAAGTTCCATACTCATACTAATAAAAAAAATATAGATTAATTTTGATGTTTTTCTATGATTCTTAATGATTTTAAATTCATTAAAAATTATCTTATTATCAAATTTTATATTTCTAAAATCAAAATTAGAGTTCATTGTAAAGAATGTTCCCAAAAAATAAAATTTAATCAAAATATATTCAATTTCTTATCCATGATTTTTTATTTTAGTGATCAAACCACTAAAATGGTTTCATAAAATGAATTAATACTTAATATATAACCATTAACAGTACAAGGGTCATTAAATCATATAAATTCTTTATTGATAATAGAATATACATTATTTTAAAAATTAACAATATCTCTATAAAAAACATTGATATATTCTGATTATAATATTCATTAATCCTTTAAGAAAATTATATAATCTAATCAAAAAATTACTAATATTTCTAATAGATCTTTATTAAATTCCCTTATGCATCATGTATAAAATCCCCATGAATTTTCAAAATTGAGTATGTTTTTTAAAAAATTGGTGTTTGTGTTCCTAGATTAGTTCTTTTTTTCATGTAATAGTTTCCATTTATATTTCAAAATAATTTTTATTGTAATAAATAAAGAAAAATTATTTTGTGTCCATTAGGTCTAGAGTTGTTATCAGTAATAGTTATAGAACCAAAATCTTAACAATCATAATATATTTTATATTTCAAAATATTGATTGTAATTGATTATGAAAAATACACAATTCAAATCACTAGATTGAGTCAATCTCATACTTTAAATGATAACATAACAAGAACATAAAACAAAAGGGAAGATAGTTAGAGTAAACTTGGATTTTATTTTACAATCATTAACAAAATAATTTATATAAAAAATCAGATATTTGGTAGAATGATAGATTTTTTGTTTTCTATACCATTATTTTGACTACCAATGATGTATTTCGCATTTACTCACCCCAGGTATATACACTAATAAATAAAATTTAATATTTAGTCATTCACACAAGATAATTAATTTAAACGTCATTATAAGAAGTAATATTATCATGTATTTTAAAATAAATGATGAATTCAAATTTAATAGTGAATAATTTTGTTATGATAATATTTATTATTAAATTTTTTTTCTTATTTAAAGAATAAAAATTATTTTCATTTAAGAAACAATATCTGTTATGTTCATCATAAGAACAACCAACATTATCAAAAATAGAAGGGAAATGTCAATGAACCTATTTAATTTGAGTTATAAATCACATATTATCCCATTAATTTTACCAATTATTCTATGGTTTAGAATTATCACTATCTATTCAATCATTAGAAGGACACTAAGAAGTAATTGTATAAATTTTTCAATTTATTATGTAACAATTTTCTTTCAAATTCTTTAATTTATTATATTTTATCATTCAATAGTGTAGAATCATTTTTCACTTTTGGATGACTTTTTCTATCATAACTCCAATCTTATTTAAAATCCCATAATAATTTAAAAAACTAAAATGTAGTTTTCTAATACCCTTTCATTCATAGAATATTTTATTTAAACACCAACCCATTTGGTAAATCATATCAAAATAATTAATAATAATTTTAATTTCATAAAAAATCAATTAATATGTCATTTTCCTTATTTTATAATTTTTAGATGAAACAATAAAATTAGTATTTTATTTCTTGTCTAATCTAATATCATTTTATTCATATTGATTTTTACATTTATACATAATCAGGGGTTGATTTATAATTTACACTTTTAACATCCTGATTGGTGTCGATTATATAATAGCTTCAATGATTCCACCGCAACAATACAGTAAAATTATTGACACCATTACAGATCGAAATGACTTATGTAATCTACCTAATGAGGCCTAAACATTATTAATTATACTATTAAATCATAAATTTTTTAATAGGATTATATTCCATTAATTATTTAGTTAGTATATAACTTTATCTTATTATAATTATTTCTCAATTCCCAATCATTTTTTATTCATTTATGAGACATGTAAATTGTTTCTCATGTATCATCGTTATTAATGTACTGAGAAACTCAATTAATATTTTATAGAATAGGGCCAAAGATAAATCCATTTATATATCTAGAATTTAAATATTATTCTTCCTCCTACACAAAACACAATAATTAATCTTCACTAGAATGATATATCAAAATATTGATAACATTATTAAATAGTAACAGACACATAATTTTAATTTAATTTTCCATTCCTGCATCCAAATATATTTTAGAATGACATATTAACAATGATAAGGAAATATATAATAGTACACAATTTATTTAGATGCTCAATGCCCCAAAGTACAATCCATTATCCACTCTACTAGAACCCAAATTGGATTTGATTAGTTTTATTTCACGATCCATTTTACCATTGATGTTCATTATTGTGCTCAAAAAAGTATCAAATAATTATTGAAATTACATGGTTAATCCACATGATATTTATAAAATGATATTCACTTAGAATTAATAAATACACTAACTACAAGTACTGTGTAATTTCTATAAATGTTGAATGATATTATAAAAGAGAGGAATTTTTTTTTAACAACACAATGAAAACATAATATAAATTATTCATAACGAAGCATGTAAAAATAATAATCAATCTATGATGTTCAAATATAAATATCTTATCAAATCCTTTTTATATAAACATACCTTTATATAGAAAAAATATATTTTATTTAATTAAATACATCACATATAAGTCATATAAAAAATTTATATATCTCCAAGAATCACACAAACAAATTTATTCAAATTCACAAAACATTACAATGAAATAACATGTTAATGATATCATTTGAACAGAATTTAGTTCTGATTTATATCTATAGTTTAATCATCTACACCATATGAATACCCCTATGGTAGACCAATCATATTTTTCAATATTAAAATAATTTAAAATAAAATAATGTTGAATTCATAAAATTATATGGATTTATGATATTTTTCTTACAACATTGTCACATTAAAAATGATTGATTTTGTTTTTTTGCTAATTTCATATATGCAAATTTTCATATTTTTAAATTTTATAGAATATTAAATATCTTTTTTATTTCACAACATTAAATCTAAATTAACACTTCTGAGTTATTTTCATATTAAAACCAAAAAGAGAGAGCATATATAAAGGTTACCTAATAAGAAAATTTCATTAGACTGAAAAACAGTTTTCCAAAACATTTCTATAATACTCTAAAAATTCCTGAATAAAAAATTATTTTAATATTGAAATAATCTTACAGATGACAAATAAATGTTAAAAATTAGTAACCAAAAAAATAAGGGTTCTTCTGAGGACCAAAACCAATATATATTTTTCATATAGAGAATATCATATACATCTAACATTAGAATATAACATTGATTTATCTATAAAATTATGATAATTTAAATATAATGAAAAAAATTCTTTTCTAATTATTCAGTATTTTTTAAAATTATTTTACCATATTATTTTTTTATTAAATTATAATACTAAAACATAATTACCCTTTTTAGTATAAAATTTCCACTCTTTTTTTTATTTTGATTCCCAACATAAATGGCAGCACGCCTGATCTAAAAACATGTAATATTTATTCTATTTTCTGTATTTCCTCTTAAATAACCATCAACATGTTTTTATATAGACAAAAATATTACAAAACCTAGATGTGTTTTTTAATTACTTTAAAATTTATCATCACCCATCCATCCAACGACTCGATGGCCTTCAAATATTTTTATTATTGATAAGTCCCCCTTTTAATGGAATAAGGAGGTAACCCAAACACTTCATGGACATATGACAATCACACCTGAAGTACAAAAGAAGATATAACCAGATTGAAAACCAGAAAGCCCCTCCCTAGCATAAAAACAAGATGAAGCACTCCAACGATGAAAAACTAATCGGCAAGCAAGTTTCATGTGTCAAAGCACAGGCCCGATCCGACGGCTGACCCCATACCCTCTCAAGAAACTGAATCTGAAAAGCACTGCAACGGTGGACCACTAGCTCTAAGTCCTCCTATGAGACTATTCTAAGGATCAAGTCCAGCTGCACATCTCCCCACCTCCAGATCCAAGGAAACAAACACAACTTACAACGAGACCATCAAAATCTTTAATAGATCCAAACACCTATAGAGTTAGAAACAAATGGGTAGATCCAAGACAAACTCTCTCGTAGCAAACACCGCTGGGATAGAAATCAGAAGAACCCCAACGCAACCCTAAGGCACGCTTCCAACACAACTACATCAACCCAAAAAGGAGGACAAACCAAGGAGATGAATCCAAATCTTCGTCACCTAGGACTGGAAGATCCAACAACAAATTTAAAGAGCATCACCGATGCGGGAAAATGTGGAGGTCTGAGCTGACAACGCCACTCTGGGCTGGAGCAGATCAGATTGAAGATGCGGAAGAACCCACATCAAATTCCAAATCAGACCACAGAAGGTAGAAGGGACCAGTGGGGAGAACCAGAACACCTCTGATGACAACACCATTGAAAGAAACATCAACATCACATCCACGAAACAATGAAAACAAACCAATACCATCCCAAACCTCCCCCTCACTGAGCCGCTTCAGATTAGATGCCATGCTCTTCCAGAATGTTCCCAAATCCTAAGGACATACAAGACCCGAACACAATTCCAGAAGCCAGCACCCAACCATAACAGATCTGAAGCCAAGCCACCTGATGCCAAAGAATCTTGTCTTCGCCATACCCAGTCCAAAACTAGGAGCCAACGTTGAGACCACAACCACCAGAGCCTACCAAACAGTCCACCGACGATCCAAGAAAACACCACCGGACCATCGCAGGTCTCGTCGTTACAAGACGATAGATCTGGAGCCAGCCCGGGCCGCACAAGGACCACGCCAAAGTCGTCGTCGTCACCGCCTCCGAGGTGAGATCCTGAAGATGTCGTCGCTAAGCCCCACCATTGCCAAGATGAGATTAAGAGAGGCCAAACCTAGCTGCCGAGCATGCCATTGGAGGGGGGGGGGGAGAAAACACCCACGAAGAAACCCTACGAGTGGTGAGGAAACGGGATCCCAACGCTCAGAGGCCGAATTTTTTTTCTACTATCATCACCCACTATATTATCTTATAGATCCACTTCCAAGGATTTTCCATATAAAATCTTTTTTCATGTTCAATGAATATTTGGTTGAAAATCATAACATACAATAAACACACTAATATATATTTATAAGTAATTATTTCTATGAATCCAAAATCGGCATTATAATTTTTTAAATACTCCTTAAAAAATATAAAATGACTCATAAAATGACTGAAAACTAGGTTTACAATTATCATATTTCACATTCTCAAAACCATCTCTATATATGTAAAAAAAATAAAAATTTCATGATAAAACAATCATAATCCTGAATAATTCCAATTCTCATAATATATTTACCAACCATAATGTCTATATTTTCAAATTCCATTCGTAATTGATTTTTCATTAGATGTTCCACTACTCATTAGATTTTATAATGAAACTATCATCCAGGGACAATAAAATTACAGTGTATCAAATGTTTCAAATTTTGAGTTCATCATAATTTCACATTATCATATCCAAAATTAAATTAAAATAACATTATTATTGATTTATCAATTTTAAACTGTTATTAAAATAATAAAAAAGGGTTTCATCGAAGATTTTATAATCTATTCTGAATCTCCATGGATTGAATTATGAATAATCCAATTTCTGAGTGAAATTTGACCTTTATTTCTAATAATTTATGTTTTAATAACTTAATTTGTGATAAAAATGTGAATCTAATTTTGATTTTATGAGATTCATTATTTTTTATATTGAATAAATAGTGTTTTCAATATATTATTTAATTTACATAATAATTTTCAAGGAAAATATAAATTATTTAATTTAGGTCAACCATGTACCTAAAAATAAGAATAAAAAATTATAGAGAATACTAATACTTTTTAAAATAATGTACATGTATCATTAGTTGGTTAATTGTGTCAAATTTTCTTACCAAAAATTACGAAAATATAGGGGTAAATTTCCCCTTAATATTTAGTGTCAATTAAACAGATTAAATAATAAATTTTATAATGTTATTAATTGTTCAATTCAATATATATCTTAATGTTATTTTCAATATTAATTTATCATGTATAGACAACAGAAGTGGTTGTATATAATTTATGCAATTATACATAACTATATTGAATAATGTAATAATAAAATTATAATAGAGGGAAAGACTAGATGGATACGTATTTGAGAAATATATTTATGTTAACCAATGCATTTTAACCCCTCGATTTGAGTGTTTTATGTTATTAATCCCCCGATCTCAATGGTAATTATGAAACATGTTCATTTAAGTTACTATTTTTAAAAACCCTTTCAGAATTAATAGGAATCCTAGGATCCTCTCCATCACTTTTTCTATAGATATAAATGATTATAAAATTGGATGATAGGAAGAATGTATTTTTATGATAAAACACATTATAATTTCACAATATAATCACTAAAAATGATGTTATCAATATGATATGTGATATTGAGAGAAGTTATATGAATATATTTCCTTTGATATTTATTGATAATTAATATTTATTCACTGAGATAATTTTGATATCAAAAAAACTTATCCTGATGGTGTATTTGATTTTAATTAGAAGCTGTGTTCAAACCCATATTAATACACCAAGCCTCTACAGAACATATTTTATATAATCTAGAAAAACTAGGAGGGTTTTATAATTCTCATGAGTCATTAAGGCCAAATAATATCAAATTATGGTAATTTAGCTTCTCTAAATGCATCCCTATAAGTGTTTTCAAAATGATAATAGAAACATGATGGACCTCTCGAGGTGGTTGGTGGGTCGCTTATAGCATGTTGATTCTAGTATAACCTCACCATCTTGCCCTTATAGGATAATAGCTAAATGATGTCCTTCTGGTGGAATGTAGGTGCTCTATAACTATCAATGTCTAGAAAATGGCCTTATTATACATAAGAATGTTTGGTCCACTTACACTTGATGGCTAGTCCCCTATAATGGTGAGTCAATGCATCCTAGAGGTCTCCATATTCAATAGATCATCTAGGACTTCCTTCAATAGTATGTGACTGATCATCTGTCATGGATCAATGTTATTGATACATGATCAGATATTGGTATAGGATTTTTAAAATATCATAAACATTCCATTGAATTGAAAATTATATCACCATTTAGTCCATTGATTACATGTCTTGAAGTATAAATTATAAAACTAAGAACACTCAATGAAATATTTGAAATAGAAATAATTATTTATCATTATAAAAAGGACAATGATAGTGATATGTATAATAATTTTAAGTAGATTTATCATTTACATGTGGGGTTCCATTAAATCTCACAATTCTAAGAGCTCCCCAGGTCATGATGGATTCCCATGTACTTTTTACTCCGATTCATAGAAGGAAATAATCAGGGAAGTGGTGCGTTGGGTCTGAGACTACTTTTGGGGTGTTCTATTACATAGAGTGATCTCAATAATGATTTTTTCTCTCATCACAATGTAAAATATCATAATAGATTTCTCAAATTCAATATAATTAGCATGTGAAACTTCATATATGAGGTGTTATACATCATCCTTAATTAAATATTTAATATTCATATTTCAGTCTAGGTTTCAAAGGATGAACATGGTTTTACAAAAGGGATGATAATTCTTGGATCCATATAGATTCCTTTATAAACGATTGATGATATATATTTGTTAGTGAATTTGATTATAATGCGATGAAAAAAATCAACATGGAATAGGCCTATGAAAGGATGAAATGGTCTATAATCATCATTTTTTTTCAAAATTGTGGATTTTTATGTTGGAATATTGATTTATTCTTCTCGAGTTTCTTATCTCCTTGGCTCACGACATCATTTATGAGGAAAATATTTGGTTTATTCAAATAAACTAGGTTTTTGATAAAATGATACCTAATCTCTCTGGTCCATTTCATATTAGCTCATGATGTCCACACTAGAAATATCAACAATGTATTGGAAGAAGAATTAATTCATTTAGTCAATGGGGTGTTTTATTTTTTTTCGTATTTATCATATTATTATTGTGGATGGTATTATATTTTTTTCCAATGGATGTGTAAAGTCTATTAAATTTTTGTGGATGATTATGTCTCAAAAATTCAAAAAAATATGTTTAATGGATTATATTAATTAAAAGAATTTTTTTTGATCCAATATTTTCTTCCTTAAGAGGAAAAACTATATAGGATAGAATTGGATTTAACAATAGAATCTATAATATTGTTTTTTTGGGTAACCCTTTAACTATCTCGAGGGTTAGAATCCACCATAATGATAACATTGTGAAATAGCTCATGTGTGGGATCTTGAATTGGAAAACCAATATTATTTATTTTAGATGAATAATAACCTTGGTTAACAGTGTTATATCTTTCATCCTAATAAATATTTTATCGGCCACACTCATATTAAAGAATGAATTTTGGAATTATAGGATAATATCTTATCGGTGGCTATCTGAGGATAATCTATCCATTTCTCCTTTATTTTGACTATTTATGGAATGTACTCATTTGATTGGACTAACAAATAATATAGATCCAACCATTTGTGTAGTATACAGGGGATTGTGCCACCAATTTTTCAACACTATCAATATATCATTGTACTTAGATATGTATCTTTCTAAAACAGAACTTTGATGGTACTAACTAATTTTTTCCTAGGTCACCAACTCTATACATTAGTTTCAAAAAACTCATACCAATACTAAGTTTAATAATACAACTCTTATTTAGGAATTTAAGTAAATTTTAAATAATATTATTTTTTGAGTACTTAGACCAATGATTTGTCACTTATACTACATTTGGGAATATATCATAATTAGGTTTCTTTAAAGTGACTCATACTTCTACAAATCATGATTTTCTAGGTACTAAAACCTAGTGTATGAATATTTCCCTCAAATTTAACTTCTATATTTAGAGGATCCGCAACCATTCCATACCCATTAATGAAAATCTATAATGAAAAGAAATCTCTCTTGAATCTAAATGTAAATGTTGTTTTGATGCAAAGTCTAAAATAGTGGCACACATAATCCTCAAAGCTGAATGGTTTTACACTAGTGGATCCCTGATAGGGCCTTTTGGTCACTATTTTTAATAAAATAATAGTGAAGGAATTTTTTATTCAGGATGGGTTTTCATGTTGGGTTCTATAAACATACATATTGTTTGTGTATTTCTATATATAACTCATTTTGGGAAATTTTGGAAACAAAAAAGATGTATATAATAAGGGACTCTATCAAATACTTTAGTTCATCGTATTTAAATTTTTTAACCTTATCCATTCTACTTTCCATCAATGTTAGGGTGTTTATATTCCTCCCTCTTTGAAGGGCTATTTCACATTTAACTATATTCCATTTGGATCACCTACTAAAGTTAAGTGGGAGATCGTATCCTTGGTTAAATGTAATTACCCCCATACTAGTTTGAAATTTAACATGGGTGTATTTTCTATTCAAGGGATTATATGGGGTAGTGGAATTATTCGAGACACTAATGGATCTTCTATATTAGATGTTTCAGAATAATGTGGGGAGGTTCATTAAATTGTGGTCAAGGATTTGGTGTTTCTCCAAGGACTTAAAATCTATATGTATAATAATAGTTACTTATCTAAAGTGGAATTTGAATCTTCCAATGTGTTCAAAGCATAAACGGGGAATTATTATTTCCCATGGAACTTCATAAAACAACTCAAAAAATGTAGCAACATTTTTCAATAGAAGGTGGATATTTTCCACTCATAGTGAAAGGGTAACATGTTATCATGTAACACCACATGATTCTATTATATATGTCTTTTCAAATAAAATTATTTCTTTAATAGCTTGCATTAAATGAAACCACCTGTTTGAATATACCAAAATATAGTATTCCATAATAAAATAGCCATTAAATTATTGGGTATATATATTAAATATTAAATTATTTAAAATTTATGATTTAAACACGAATAAAATAAATTACTCGTTTATCAATTTATTATAATGGTAATTAATGACATTCGGATGTTAAAGACATATTTTTAGAAATATCTATATTTATTATCACAATGTATTTTTATCTTAAAAAATTAAAATGTTCACCAATGGGGAAGTATTTCAATGAAATTTATATATAATTTATTTATTAATCTTCTTAAAATATTAAAATAAGTTTGTTAGGAATGATATAATAAATATATATATAATTTTCATTTTAACAATATATTTTTCTAAAAAAATTGTTTTTGTTTCATTTTGATAACTTATTTTAAAATGAAATTATTCTATTGAAAGAAATTTAATTTTGAAAATTGTCTTCTATATTTGGAAGCTAGATTTTGGAAATTTTGTAAATAGTTATTTTTTATTTTAAGACACTATGAATAGTGAAAATTTTAAATTTCATCAACTTGGTAAATGGTAAATCAGTATAGCCTGGGATAAATTTAAATATTAAGGTCTCTATTCTCAAACATGAATATTACTGTTTGATTGAAATTTGAAAATTATCATCTTAGACTACATATTTAATCTTTCAAGGGACACTTATCCATGAAATTGACCTATATAATATTTAAGGAAATTAAAAATACAAAATTTCACTCTCTCACATTTAAATGTAAATTATGTGTTCCCATAGGGGAAAAGGAAATATGTGAACATTTTATAATTGTTATTTTGACTATAATAATTCAAGGAAACTTGTTTCATTTAAATATCAGTTATCTGAGCTCAAACATTTTTATTTTTTCCAACCACATGTTATGAATAATGGTATTGTGAATAACATATATAAAGAATGTTTTAATTATGAAAAAATTGTGTAAGATTATTTAGTTCACTTATAAAACATTATTTATGTATCCATTTTTAAGTGATGTTAGAACTATATAATTATTTATTGGAATATAATTTTTTTTAATTTATATAATATAATGAGATATTTTTGTATGACAATAATGGGTTTCTAAAGTTGGTATTAGAGAATGGATCTGTTACCATTGTAAACTATGAAGAGGAATATTTAGTGAGAAACTTTTGGATAATCCTATGTATATTAGAATGTACTATGGAATGGTAATGAATGGAGGGTGGTTTTCTTAGAAAAATATTCCTTTTTGGATACTATATGATTACTTTGATTGGGTATAAATGAATTTAGTGGTGATAACACAAAAAAGAATCTTTTGAGTTTATCATAAAGATCATGTTGGTTCATAATGATTGTGACATTATTTTTCACATGGTTTGATACTGACATGAGAAATTCCATTTTTAATTAACAATTTTTAATGAACCATCATGAAGGATTTAAAGAGATGATGAACAGGGATGACTCAGGATAATCCTATTTTTTCGTAGATTGAATAGAAGGTGTCAACACATACACATCCTAGGAATGATTTTTCATGATTTATCACTAGAATAAATAATTATTGGATGTAATTAATCAATTTTATTTACTACGGGAATAAATATATAATGATAAAGTTGATGTGGTTTTAGGTATTCTAAAATATTATAGAACCCAATTTTATCACAATAAATTGGATTCATAAATACACTGAAAAGTCTCACATAATGGTAATTCATATCATTAATAATTAAATGAATAATTGTAGTGTAATCCATCTAATTTTTTACTGATCAAATCACATGCCTATGATTTTTTCAAATTTAAATTTTATGGAATTTTTTTTTATAAAAAAAAATATTCTACCTATAATGGAATTCAATGTTATTTTCTGTATACATTATCATTATTATATAAACTAAACATCAATTTCATAGGATAGTACATAATGTTTGATATTTTGAACTAGTATGGGATCACCAATTAAAGTGATTATAATTTTTCTCATCTATTTGAAATAAATTATATTATATATAACTAAATTCAATTTTAAAAGCGATATTTATCTCAATTATTTTGAAAAAAATCAACATTGATAATATGAATGTTTTGTAGGACTTTTAAATGGGTTTTTTTTAAAAGTTTCCTTATCTTCTACAAAATCATGAAGCTGGTGTTTCAATAGGACTCAAAAACAGTGATACACTAGTTTCATAGTATCTATATAGAGGGGAACTCGTTGATATTTATGAATAATGGTTAAAACACTAAGAGAATATTGGCGTGTTATTTATTCCGATATGTGTTCCTCTTTTGGTTGAACCTATTTATTCTGATTAGAAGAAAGATAGATCAATAATGCCCTTAATTGATAAATTATAATATTAAAATATCACTATCAAGAATAAGTATCAATTACCCAATATTGATGAATTCTTTGATCAAATTCATAGATTTCAACACATTTACAAGATTTAACTTCATTTTTGATATCATTAACTAAAAGTCATGAATTATGATATACCCACAAATGCATTCTAAAAAATATATGAACCATATTAATATATAGTGATTTCATTTGGTTTTACTAATTAAACACTATATTCATGGATTTAATGAATATAGAATTTTGATATTACCTTGATTATTTTTTGGTTTTCATTAATATAAATTTTTCTTATATATTTAAATATAAGAGAAGATAATGATTATATCTTGAGGGATATACTAAAGTCCATATAGATAGATAATTATTATGTTAAATTTATCAACTATGAATTTTGGATATATAAAAAATTCATTTTTTGGTCATGTAATCCTAAGAGAGGGAATATTTTGGATCAATAATATATATATTTTATTGAATATTTTCCCTAAAAAACTGATATTACTAATATCCTTAATTTTCTTGTATTGAAATTATATTTTTAGTGTCTAGTAGAGAATGTTTTATTGGTGAAAATACTACACACATAGTTAAATCATAGGTGATCAACGTTCTTTTATATAGATGAATGTGAGGAAAATATTAAGTATTTGAAAAGAATGTTAATACTCAAACTTGTGATAATGTTATCCTACAATAGTGAAGGCCTTGTAATCAATAGTGATTCATTGAAGAAGGTACTAGGAAACATGTTCCAAAATGATGATATGGTCATAGCTTTTACCTCATGAAAAATGATGTTTATTGAGAAAAAATAACGGGCTCTTAATTTGTAGTTAGCTAATTTAATGATTTCATTAAATATATATTTGAAATATATTTAGGGAGAATGGTGTGATAGTTATACTAATCATAAATGATTTATGTATATATTAACTCAGAGAAGAATGGATATTTTTTGAGAATATGGTTGAAGTTGATTAAAGATTATGACAAATCAAAATATTACCACTCTAGGATAATGAACAAGGTGGAAAATTCACGGCGTTGAAAGTATCATGAAAGATTATCTATGCTGAGAAACAAAAAATATCCAATATTTTTTGGTAAAGGATGTATTCAGAAATCTTAATGTAAGAATATATATATTAAATTTGAAAATTTAGTTTCAATACTTATATCTATGTAAGAATTAAAGTTTTATAGAATTAAAATATAGAGCAATAAAATATCGTGAGAAATGTTTGTGAGGTGAATCACCATTTTGATGGAATGATAATGTTAAGGAACCACATGGGAGACCCTTCAATATAAGATATAAATAATGATACATTGGATGAATCTCATATTTAAAAATTCTCGATTCGTCTTTGAATTATAAAGATTTATAGAAAACTAAAATAAAATTTATGGTGGGACCACAATATGAGAGATAATGAAGAGTATGTATCTCGGTTCTTGGTATGTAAAAATGTTATTTCTTAAAATACATATGTATATGGTAACGTTACAAGCATTACCCGTACTATAATAAAAATATGAAAACAACACCATAAACATTGTCATGAAACTCTCAAAACATATAAAGTCTATAATTTTCTTTGGGTTGTAGTTGGCCACCTTTTAAAGTAAGAAAAATTCATTACAATTGAGGATGATTTCTCTCTTGTTAACATTTCCAAAATATATATTAATTTTTTTTAAATTTTGTATGGAGTATCACATTTTAGTCAGTATGACTAGGATATGTGGTTTACCTCACTATTCTAGTGAAATATTTGGAATGATTTTGATATATAGTTATGTTCTTGTTATATTAATCATCATTAGATAGA
Source organism: Viscum album (assembly GCA_963277665.1). Taxonomy (NCBI): domain Eukaryota; kingdom Viridiplantae; phylum Streptophyta; class Magnoliopsida; order Santalales; family Viscaceae; genus Viscum; species Viscum album. The sequence goes on along the minus strand of OY728143.1, from coordinate 2,143,356,236 downwards.
TTATTTGTAAGAGAGGATCCATAAAAACCTATAGGATAGGTTTTTATGCTGTTATATAGATTTAAAATTTGGTTGGGGTGAAGAACATTATCTAATTGTATTTTATTACAATAACATCTTTCACTAGTGAATTTAGATGGATCCTAATAAACATATATATACAAAGAATCATGGAACACTAATAATTATGGATGAAGATTAAGAAAAAATATATTGGGACCTAATATAGCTCTAAAAATGGATGATAATACTTCCCAAGCATACCCTACTTAAATCCTTTCTTCATAACCTAGAAAAATGAAACATATGATATGGTTATCGCATATACACATTAAGGGTATAAAATTGAGATTGCCATGATCAATTAAGAATAACATGAGCATAAGGGTAGAAGAACATAAGACTAACATTAAAAAATAACACATATCTTAGCATAGAATATAATATTTAATCATGAAAATAATAATTGGAGTTCATATGAAATTAATCATAAATGAATCAATGTAAATGTACCATGAAAGAATAATGTTTTCATAAGACATTTGTTTTTGGCATAAAAATAATCATAAAAAGTCATATCCTTAATCAATCCTCCCAACCAAAACTATTATATTTGATTGCATTCACTCTTGATTCTGTCATATCGTACTCAAGAAGCACTCTCATTGACAATCATAGTGGATAGAATCCCTTACTACACTGGGTTTAGTCCCCATTATAATACTTTTTATCTCATGAGATATCAATATTTACTCAATGCAATGGATGGATGTATGATTCTAGGACCACACATCATATAATTAAAACTATATATGTATGTGTGCCACTAGATCATAAACTTTTCACCATATACCAAACACATGGGAATGAATTGGATTTTACAAAGAGTACAACATTTCATCATAATATAAAACATGTAAAATAAATGGGTTTCATAAAAATATCATCATCATAATCATAAACTATCCAAACATAAGAAAATTATGGTATCAATTGATTATATACATATAAAATCAAAATTCACATCAATGAATGTCATCAAAGATGAAAAGCCCATAAAATATATATTTGAATAATTCTTAAGGGAAATAATGATTTAAATTTTGAAATATCTTCTAAAAAATCAAAAAAAAATTAAAATACTATGGAAAATCTTTCATTGAAAATATGAATATATACATTTATAATAAGTTTAATATCATTTATTTCTTGTGAAGTGAGAAATTTTATTGATGTCATGTATAGTAAAATAAATATTCCTTCCACATTTTTGATAAAAATTCAAAAGTACTTCTATGAGAAAAAGATATGAAAATTATGTTTAAACCATTTAATAAAAAATAAATAATAGGTAAAAATGAAATTATATTATTATTATAATTTTAAAACACCTGATAATGTTTAAAATATAACATGGAAATAGAAGTAATACATTCTTGATCAAAGAAAAAAATATTTTTTACATTAAAAATATTTTACCAATAATTTTACATATCAATCTGAATAAATTGGAACTATTAAAGGGAATATACGTGAATAACCATAGGAAAATAAAAATATTGAGATTATTAAGAGAAATATCATTAAATTTGATCATCAGAATCATAATCATAAATAATCTGAGTAGAAAATGACATTGTGACATAAACCCATAAATATTTTGGTAACTTTTGAATAGAAATCGGTATAAGAGAATAACAACAAATAAAACATTAATTATAATTATCCTAATTATATTAATGACATGAAATTTAAAATGGGTAGTATATCCACCTCGTAAACCTAAATAGTAAAATAACAACAAAAATGTCTCAGTGAAATAACATGTGGAAAAATAAGAATTATTGCTTTGTAATTCTATGAATCAAAACCTCATGAAATAGGTCATCATGAATGGATAATTAAATACAAATTATTTTAATTTAACTACTTATAAAATAAATTCATGGGAAATATATACACCACAAAATTGAAAAATGGGTGAATATTGCATAAGTATCGTAAAAATAAAAGTGATATGATAAACTCTTTCCTCAATATTGACTAACATTGAAATCACTCTAACATCATTTATAATGAATTTAAATTTAATATAATTCTATACCATAATAATTTACATACATATAATATAATATATTATTAACTTATAATATCTAAACACACATTTATTGATAATACCTTTTTAATATAGTCATTTTCAAGTGTAAACAATTTCGTTTTTCAGGAGAGTTATTGTTTGGTAGTTTCAATCATTAAAATTTGATCCTTATAACATAATATTCACAATATTATTATTTATATAAATTCCTTATAAATTCATTATATATATATTCATAAAAATCCTTAAACTTTAGACGGTGATAAATTAATTATACTATTCATGGATACGATATGTTGTATGTTTTCATGAACCTTATCTTCACTTTTTAAAAGAAAGAATCAAAGAAGGGTAAATAATTATTTACATTTATACAATAATTCTTATTTCATTTTTAAAATGTAAATATATTTTATATCTCTTCTTATTACCATCATTGTAAGGAATAAATGAAAAATGATCCACATCGCTCCATGGAGTTGGTAGTCCATACGTACAAATGAGTGACTTTATCATTTTCCAATGGATCGTAGGGTAATAAGGTATATATGGTATTATAATTTTTGATGAATAATTATATACTAAATATATTATATAAAAAATAATTTAATCATAATAATAATATATATAATATGGTTTGGTAAAATGAATTGTATGGCTACGTGGAGGTGGCAATCCACATATATGAAACAAATATTCTTTCACTGCACATTTGATAGAAAATTTGGTGGATATTGATTTTTCTATAATCATAAAAAAAAATTATTATATTTATTATTATATTTTTAATATTTTATAAATAGATAGATAGAATTCTATGAGGTATAAGATGAAAAAAATGAAAGAGGCATGTTAAGATGATTATCTTTCCTTCAATTAACCTCCTTTGGATCCCTTCTTAATGAAACTTGGACTGGTATTTTAATTATAAAATGACCTCTATATCATGTCAAGGGATGATAATAGTTGAATTATTATGTCTTGGTCTAGATATTATTATCATATTGGTATAAATATGAGAAATGAGATGTGTCATTTTTTTATACACAAGATAGGGCACACATCTAATTTCTCAAAAGAATAAATTCTAATAAAGAAACTCAAGGGAAATTCATACAAATGGATAGATATCATAATTTGGGATATTATAGGTTCTAAATATGTCCATTAAAAATTATTTATACATTTTCAATAATCAAACATGCCTTTATCTCTTGGTATGACCCCTAATAATCCCATTTTAACCTTAGCCGATGTTATAAAATTTTATCGTTATTACTATTCATTTTGACCAAAAATTAATGCATCATTGTTAGAAAATTTATAAATTATTATTTGAAATTAGTAATTCATTTTATTACCTTAAATTCATATAATTTTAATGATTTAATGTAAAATTAATACTAAAAAATAGCAAAATAAGTATTTTTTTCTAAAAAAAGTCATTAGAATGAAAATTTGATATACCAAAATCCAACATAAAATTAATTCTAATGAAATTAATTTTTTTATTAATATAATAAATTAAATAATTTTAATTTTAAGAATATATAAAAACAAAATACATTTTTATATTTTTTTTAATGAATAACCATTTTAATAAGAATACTTATTTTTCACTATTCATCGATAAATCCATATTTAGAACATTATAACAAATCAATATAAACAAATTATATCTTTATTATTCCAAAAATTATGTTTATTTGATAGAAGATATTATATATTTGGTATAAGATAATTATAGTTTTTCTCATAAAATAACTGAAACTATTTTTGAAGAAAAATGTTATTTTAAAAACATCTAATGACATTACAAAAAAATTAGTACTTATATATAAATATAATTAATTTTTATAAATATATTATACATGATTTTAAAATATTATTTTTCCTATTCACTACACTTTTTTTAGGGTAAGTTATAATGGTAAACTATAATATTCTTCACTAAACACAGGGTGTCATGTCTTGAAAGATATAAAAAAAATTAAATTTCATTGAATATAGATATATATGAATTTTTTTTGGATGTTACCAAATAAAGAATGTGTATTTATCATTTGGTTATTTTGGATAAAAGATTACATTAATTAAATGGTACATCATTGGAAACAAATTTAAAATAATTGGTCTTGTTACCTGATAAGTTATAATTCATAAAATAGATAATTGAGACAGTAAACAACAAAATATATTTCTTTTTAAAGGAAATGTAAAATTTTAAAGTCTTATCCCATAAACTACATTTTATATTTAAATAGAATATATATCTAACTTATTTATTGTTTTATATACACCCTCACTGGGTTATCATTATTATGTGAAATTAAAATTTCAGTGGTTAATTTTTTTATGGTGGTATAATGTAACATTATTGTTTTAGAATGTATTCTATTTAAATGAAATATAAAGTAATAATTATTAAGTATACACTTATTTAAATTTTATGAAATTTAAATAATATATATAAGAAATCAATAAAATATCAGGAAAACATGAAAATAAATTATTTCATTAAGTTTAAATATTTTTAAAAAAATGTTAAATGAATAGTGATATAACGAGACGTCTGCATAAATCATATTTAAGAAATTAAAAATAATTATATAAGTAGAAGTAAATAAAAAGACTCATTTATAAAAGTATTCTTCATCTGGTTAACTCATGAAGGTCCTATTGTGAAGTATAACTATAGAAAAAAGTAGAATGTCAGAAATATAGATTTTTATTCGAACAAGGAAATATGATGAATGATTTTATGGATGTATATGATATTTCATATAAATATATAATGGGGAATCATGATCATTATATAGCCATTTCTTATATTGTCATTTAATATATAGAAACTTCATATATGGTTTATTGGTCTTTATGTATCCAATTAGTATATTAATGATTTTATAAATGTATTGTGGTAATGATTAATGTACTAGAAAAAATGCTTTCCACACATAAGATATATTTGAAAAATTATTATGAAATAATATATAAATATAATATTTAATTTTTACTAATATAATGTATTCTAGAAAATTTGAATGTTATATATTGTGTATTTTATTTTTAAAAAATAAAACTACCACTTATAATGAATAATTTTAATAAAACGTATTTTTTATATACTGGGAAATAAATTATTATTTAATGAATAGTCATTAATTTTATGATATGTTAATCAAATAATTTAATGTTTGTAAATATTTTTTCCTAAATTTTTATCCACTATGAATTATCATATTGAAATTAATTTTATCACTTTTATAAATTTAAATCAAAAAAATTATTTAATACTTAAAATGATTATTTTAAAACCATGGAAGAGTATAAATTTATTTTTTGAGTAAAAAAATTAATTTATTAAGGTAAAAACTGTGTTACGATAATAATCGATAGAATGAGGTAAATTATTGAACATATGAGTTAATTGAGAAAAATATCACTACTAATTTCCACAAAATTATGTGAATGAGGTAATAAATGAATCATATACCTTGTGTTTATGTTTTTTATTCCCATTTGAAAAAACAATATATCCCTTGTACAATAAAGATTGTTTATTTAAAAATATTCCAACTAAACTCATCTATATTAGGTCCCCTAATCTGCCCATTTGAAACCTCATCTAAAATTAGGCATCCTATGTTATATTTTCCCCAGTTAAATCTATAATGTGACACTTCCATATTTTAAAACACCTTATTAGAACAGGGATCCTTAAATCCTTCAAAACCAATTATGGTTTCCAAAGGAGGATAAGTGTCTACTTATTAAGTAAAAATAGAGTATATTGATCATACTCTTATCATCTCATTTCTCCTTCATATATTTTATTTAAATATACTATTTCTTATAAATAATATCAATTTCATTATATTAAAATGATATTATATTAAAATATGGTCGTACTCATCTATCGTAATATAACATATTATAATTTGGGTTTGTTTAACAACCTACGTGAATGATGCTATAATATTTTCAGCATATGATAATATGGAATCCAAAACTAATGTACTATATTATATTAATAATATTTATATATTAGGATTTCAATTAAATATAATTAATATTTAATTATGTATTTATTAATAAATATAATCCTTTGGATTAATTAATTAATCAATAAAATTCTAGTTGTTCTTTAAAAAGAGTTACAGAAACATTATATATATATAAATATTATAATTATAAATCCATAAAATATATCTATATCATCTATGATAAATTTATTAAATTTATGACCACATTATTAAGGTTTAGGTACTAAGACCTATACATCAATTTAAGCTTGGAACAAATGGAACAATTGACACCTGATGATTTATATTGACTATAATTATTAACAAATAAGAAATATATAATTATAATTGAACTATATTAATTAAAATATATAAATAATGTAATTATATTGATGCATAATAAAATAATTTCAATTATATATTGAGTTAGAGGATGTACAAGGAAGCGGGAATCCAATGTAGGTATTTTCATAACTCAAAATACATTCATTTAGTTATACTATTTATTCATTAGCTATGTTAAAATAAGTAAGGTATATTATTATACCTTACTATCATTTTTTCTCAATACATTTCAATCATTTTACAATTGTGTTTATTTGTGAAACTAGAAACACCCAAAAGTTCCCATATCCATGAGGGGGCCACTGAACTACTTTTCAATGACATGTGGTCATCGAGGTATTTTTCTGAGACGAATCAAAACCGTTGTTGTTCAGTGAACCTTATAAAGACATATCATTCATTTTAAGGACTAGGGAAAAGGGCCATAACATGCAGTTTAGAATCATACTATAAGGAAGTCTAGGTGAAGGGTCTTATTCCATGCTAGTGTTAGGCATACACTGAAGTAGACCATTTTCGTTTTTCTTGTAGGGATTGTGAACCTATGTGAATGACTCTCATCAGAAATATGTACCAATGAAATTGGGTGAAAAATACTAGAAGGAATATATTTTCATAGGTTATGGCATGGTATAACTTTGAATATGTCATAATAAAGATAGTGAAGAAAGGGGTTTAGATAGAATATAGCCCTCTCAGTTGAATATAACCATACTAGGTATATATCTCATTGATGATTAGGGTGAGTTGTTGTTTTGGTGATTAATCCTTAGGGGGGTTCTTGCATATCCCACATGGTATGGATTTAAATACCACATAGTATGGATAGTGTTATAATTACACCTATGGGGTATAACCACCTGATTATATTTGATTATACTAATCACAAGATAACAACTAATACATAATCCCGCTTGAGTTATAATTTGTGTGATAAACAAGAGGAAGTGGAAGATCTTGATCTTCACATGATCTTGTTCATCCACTATGGGACGAAGATGATGGTATGGAGTCTAAGAGGTATATAGAAAGAAATTATAGAGGATTAAAGTAAGATTGGAATCCCATTTAAATCCTCTTATGATGGGTGGTATATAGAATGTGTGTGAGGATTAAAATGATAAAGAGAACTTTTCAGCTAATTTGCATTATATTTTAGGCAACATATGTTTCTACCGGACCTGAGAATCCATCAACAAACATACCTATTTTTATGATCCTAGTTATTGTAAGAAGGTATGATTTAAAAAGGGTGTTTATCTCAATTATTTGGTGAAAATTCAAAATTGATGATATGATTATTTTTAGGACTTTTTCAATGCAATTTCATATTATTTTCCTTATCTTCTAGTTAATCAAGAAGTTAGTTTTTCTATAGAACTCAAAAATGGTGATACACCTATTTCAATGTATCCATATAGAGTGGCCCACATAGATATTTATGAATAAAAGTAGAAAATCTAGGAGAATATTAACATGTGATTTATTCAGCTATGTGTGCAACTTTGTGTTGAACCTGTTTAATTTTTTAGCAGAATTATGGATTAATGATGCCTTGTATTGATAAATTAAAATATAAAAATATCACAATCATGAATAAGTATCAATTACCTTATATTGATTAATTGTTTGGTGAAATTTATGGATCTCAACATAGTTACAATATTGAACTTCCTTCCTTATATCATCAAATGAATGTCAATAATTATAATATACCCACAACTACATTCTGATTAATGTATGAACCCTATTAATATATAGTGATTCCATATGGTCTTACTAATTATACACTATATTAATGGATTTAATGAGTACAGTCTTTAGAACATACCTTTATCATTTATTTTTTTTCTTTTATATAAAATTATGTTATATATTTAAATATAAAAGAAGTTCATGAGTACCTCATGAGGGTTATATTGAAATCCCTAAAGACAGATACTTATTATGTAAAATTTATCAACTATGAATTTTGTATATAAAAAACATTAATTTTTGTGTCTTTTAATCTTAATAGAGGGAATAATTTTGGATCCATAATAGATAGATGTTATTGAAAATTTTCCCCGAACAACTAAGATGACTGATATTCATAATTTTATAATATTTACATGATAATTTAATTGATTTGTAGATAAGTAATCTTGGGTGAAAAAAAATACAGACTAAGTTAAATCATATGTGGCCCTTGTTCTATTCTATAGATGAATGTGAGGAAAATATTAAGCATTCAAAAAGAATGTTAGTCCTCAGATATGCGACTAAGTTAACCTATAACAGAGAAGGACTTGTGATAAATAATGATGCATTGATGAAGGTTTGGGGATACATTCTCCGAAAGGATGATATGTTCATAGCTTATACCACACAAAAATTTATGTTTCTAGAGAAAAATTAACAATCTCCTAATTTATATTTAGCTTAGTTAATGTTTCCATTAAATATATGATGGAATTATATTTATTGAGAAATGTATGATATTTATACTAATCACAAATGATTGATGTATATATTCTCATATAAATAGGTGAATATGTTCTAGAAAAGATTGTTGAAGTTGATTAAAGATTATAAAAAATCAAAATATTACCACCCTTTAATAATAAACAAGGTGAAAAATTCTATGATTTGAAAGTATCATAAAAGCTTATCTATAATAAGAAAAAAAGATCCAATATTTCGTTTTAAATGATGCATTTAGAAATCTTAATGTAAGATGATATAAATTAAATTTAAAATTTTATTTTTAATCCTTTTATCTATATAATGATTAAAGTGTTTTAGAATTAATATATTGATCTATAAAATAAGGTGAGAAATTTTGGGGAGGTAAACCATGATTCTGATGGAATGATAAGGTTAAGGAACCATATGGGAGACCCTCCAATACCATATATGATGATGAATACATTGGTTGAATCTCATAATTCAAAACTCTCTTTTAATCTGGGAATAATAAAGATTTATAGAATACTAAAATATAATTTAGGGTGGGAATGCTTGAAGAGAGATAATGATTATTATATATATTTGTTATTGGTAAGTAAAAATGTAAAATTTAAAATACATAAGTATATGGGAATGTCACAATAATTACCCATACTATAATAAAAATGGAAATATAAATTGTCATCAGACTACCCAAATATATAAATTCTATAATTCACATTGGGTTGTTGTTGACCACCTTTTTAAGTCATCACACTTCATTACAATTTTGGATGATTTCTCTCATGATCACATTTCAAAAATATACATTAATGATTTTTTTATTTTCACATGGAGTATCACATATTATTGCATATTATTGGGAAATGAAGATTACCTCACTGTTCTAGTGAAATATTTAGAATTATTTGGATATAGTGTTATATTTCTATTCAACGTATCATCATTAGATGGATGATTAGTTAGAGGGGACACTTACAAACCTATAGGATAAGTTCTGATATTGTTATATGGATTTCAAATTATATTGGGATCTAAAACATCCTCTAATTGTATTTTATTACAAAAACATCTTTCACTCAAGAATTTAGGTGGATCCTAATAAACACATATATAGAAACAATCATGGAACTCTAATCATCATAAATGATGTTCGAGAAAAAGTAATATTTTCACCTAAGATAGCTCTAGAAATAGATGTTTATACATCCCTTGAATACCCTACTTAAATCTTATCTTCATAATCTAGGGAAATGAAAGATGATATTGGGATACCTCATATGCACAAAAGGGTATAAAATTTAGATTGTAATGATCAATTAAGAATAACATGAGCATATGTGTATAAGAACATAAGACTAATAGTAAAACATAATACATAGAATATCATAGAATATAACATTGAATCATGAAAATAATCATAGGTGTTCATATGAAACTAATCATAATGTAATAAATAAAAATGTACCATTAATGAATAATGTTTTCATAATACATTTGTTTCTGGTATAAAAATAATTATATAAAATAATATCCATAATCAATCCACGCTAACAAGACTATCATAGTGGATTGGGTCAACTCTTGATTCCATCATACATTATTCAAGAAGCACTCTCATTGACAATCATAGTGGATAGAATCCCATACTAAATTGGGTTTAGTCCAAACTCTTGTCCTTTTTATCTCATGAGATATCCATATTTACCAAATGCATTGGATGGATGTATGGATCTTGGAACACATTTCATATAATTAAAACCATATGTGAATGTGTGCCACTAGATCATACAATTTTCATCATATACCAAACAAATAAAAATGAAACGGATTTTATAAACAATACACGATTTCATCATAATATATCCAGTGTAAAATAATTGGATGTCATAAACATATCATAATTATAATCATAAACCATCAAAGGATAGAATAATTATGGTATCAATGGATCATATACTTAAAAATAATAATTCATCCCTATTAATGTAAATCTTAAAGGAAAAGTCCATGAAAATATAACATTGAATAAATCTTGGGGGAAATAATGTTTTAAATTTTGAAATAAATTTTATAAATTAAAAACAATAAAAATAATATTGTAAATATTTCATTGAAAATTACCATAAAAACATTACTAATAATATTCAAATCATTTATTGGTTGTGAAGTGAGAAATTTTATTCCTGTCATTTATAGTAATATAATGATTCCTTCCACATTTTAGATAAAAAATCAAAAGTACTTCACTCGAAAAAATATATGAAAATTTTGTTTAAACCTTTTCAGTAAATTAAAACATAGGTAAAAATGACATTATATTAATTTTATAATATTAAAACCAATGAGAATGTTTTAAATAAAACATGAAAATTGAAGTAATGAATTCACGAACAAAGAAAAACATATTTCATTATTAAAAACATTTTATCAATCCTTTTTATGTGAGAAACTAACTAAATTTGTACTATTAAATGAAATACACAATAATAACCATAAGATAATAAAATTAAAAAGATTATTAAGAGACATATAATTAAATTTGATCATCAAAACTATAATCATAAAAAAATATGAGTAGAAAATTTAGATTGTGACATAAAACCTTTAATATTTTTTTAAATTTTGAATCGAACCCGGTATAAGAGAATAAAATCAAATAAAACATTATTTATAATGATCTTTATTATATTAATTACATGAAATTTAAAATGGGTAGTATATACACTACATTAACAGAAATAGTAAAATAACACCAAAAATGTCTAAATGAAATAACATTGGTACAAATAAGACCTATTGCTTTGGAACTCTATGAATCAAAACATCATGAAATAGGTAACCAGAAATGTATAATTAAATACACATTATTTTTATTTAACTAATCATAAAATAAATTCACAGGCAATATATACCCCACAAAATTGAAAAGTTGGTGAATATTTCTTAAGTCTAAAAGAAATAAAAGTGATATGATAAACTCTTTCCTCAATATTGACATACATTGAAAGCTTTCTAACATTATTTATAATAAATTTAAAATTATTATAATTATATACCATAATAATTTACATATATATAATATCATATATGATTCACTTATAATATTCGAAGACGTATTTATTATCAATCCCTTATTATGATAGTCATTTCAAGGTGTTAACTATTTCATTTTTCATGAGATTTATAGTTCGGAAGATTCGATCATTAAACATTAATCCAGCTAACATAATATTCATAATATTAATCATTATAAAAATATTGTATATAATCATTATATATATATATATTCATATAAATCCCTAACAGTTAGAAAATCATAAATTAGTCATACCATTCTTAGATATTTTATGTTGTATGTTTGCATTAACCTTATTTTCACTTTTTAAAAGAAAGAACGAAAGAAGGGTAAATAATAATTTAACTTTATAGAATAATTATTATTTAATTTTTAAAATATAAATTTATTAAATATCACTTCATTACCATCCATGTAAACAATAAATTAATAATGGGCCACATCGCTTAATGAAGTTGGTAGACCATATGTACACATTTGTGAAATTATCTTTTCCCAATGGATAGTTGGGTAATAAGGTAGACATGGTATTATAATTTTAAATTAATAAGTATATCATAAATATATTATGTAAAAATTAATTTAATAATAATAATAATCCATAAAATATGGTTTAGTAAAACGAATTATATCGCCATGTGGAGGCGACAATCCACACTTCTGAAAAAATATTCTTTCACTTCACAATTGATAGAAAATTGGGTGGATATTGGTTGTTACATAATCAGAAAAGAAATTATATTTATTATAAATATTTTATTATTTTATAATTAATTACAGAGAATTATATGAGGTATAAGAAGATATAAATTGAAAGCGGAAATTTAAGATTATTGTCTTCCTTCGATTAACCTCCATTGTGTCCCTTCTAAATGAACCTTGGAATTGTATTTTAAGGACAAAATTACCTATATATCATTTCTAGTGATGATAATAATTGAATTAGTAAGGTTTTATCTAGATATAATTATCATATTGGTGTAAATAAGAGAAATGATATATGTCATTATTAATATGTAGGAGAGGGTGCACATCATATTTCTAAAAAGATTAAACTACAACAAAAAAACTAAAGGGAAATTCACACAAATCATTGGACAATATAAGTTAGGATATTATAGCATCTAAATATGTCCATAAAAATGATTCATATATGTTTAATAATCAAACAATCCATTATCCCATTGTTTAACCCCCGTTAAGCCCATTTTAATCTTAACTAATGATATAAATTTTTATTGTTATTACTATTCATTTTGACAAAATATTAATGCTTCTTCATTAAAAAAATTAGGAAACAATTATTTTAAATAATTAATCCATTTTATCACTTTAATATCATATATGTTTAATGATTTAATTTAAAATTAATAACAGAAAATAAAAAAATAAGTAGTTTTATCTAAACAATCCATTTTTATAAAAATTTGATATACCAATATCCAACCTAAAATTAATTATAATGAAATTATTTATATTATTAATTAAATACATTAAATTTTGTTACTTTTAAAAATAAATAAAAAAATTTAAATTTCTAAGTTTTTTAAATAAATTACTATTTTAGTAAAAACCCTTATTTTTTCACTAATCATTAATAAATCATTTTTTTGAAAATTCTAAAAAATCACTCTAAATTAATTTTTACTCAATTATTTCAAAAATATATTTATTTTATCAAAAATATTATAAAAGTATTAGAATATAATTATATTATTTTCTCATAAAATAAATAAATCAATTTTTGAGGAATTTGTTTTAAAACATGTAAGAACATTACAAAAAATTGGGTACTTATATATAAATTGAGCTTATTATTATAAATCTATTTTGCATTATTTTAAAATTTTATTTTCTAAATTCACTCCCATTTTATTAATGGTAGGTTATAATGGTAAACTATAATATTCTTCATTAAACTTTGGATTGCATGTATAGCAAGATATAGAAAAATTAAATTTCATTGAATATGGATATTTATGAAAATATCTGGATGTTACCAAAAGAAAAAATGTGTAATTATAATTTGATTATTTTGGATAAAACATAATATTCTTAAATGGTACATCTTTGGAAACAAATTTAAAATAATAGGACTTGTTAACTACTAAATAATAATTCATTAAACATATAATTGAGTCTCTAAACAACTAAATATATTTCTTTTTTAAGTAAACATAAAATTTTATTTTCTTATCCAATAAATTATGTTAGATATTTCAATAGAACATATATCATACTTATTTCTTATTTTATATACACCCTCACCGGTTATTTATTATTGTGTGAAATTAATGTTTTAGTGGTGACATTTTTTATGGTGGTAGACTATAACTTCCAATGTTTTAGAAGGTATTTTATTTAAATTAAGTATAAATCCATAATTATTAAGTATATGCTTATTTTTATTTTATAAAATTGAACTAATATTAAATAAATCAATAAAATATCTATAAAACATGAAAATAAATTATTTCATGAGGTTTGAATATTTTCTAAAAAATGTGAAATAAACAATTAAATAACAAGACTTCTGTTTAAATCATATTTAAGAAATAATAAATTAGAATATAAGTAAAAGTAAACAAAAATGATCATTTCTAAAAGTATTCTTATTCTTGGTAACTCATGAGGGTCCTATTGTGGAGTATAACTATAGAAAAAAGTAGAACGTCAGAAATATATATTTTTATTTGAAGAAGGAAATATGATGATGGATTTTAGGGGAGTATATGATATTTCATATAAATATATACTGGGGAATCATGATCATTATATATCCATTTTTTATATAGTCGTTGCATATATAGACACTGAATATATGGTTTATTGGTCTTTTTGTTTCCAATTAGTATATTAATGATTTTATAAATGTATTATTGTAATGATTAATGTCCTAGAAATAATGTTTTCCAAACATAAGAAGCATTTGATAAATTATTATGAAATAATATTAAATTTTTAATAATATAATTTAATCTAGAAAATTGTAATATTATATATTTTGTATTATTTTTTTTAAAATAGAAACTACCACTTATAAAGAATAATTTTAGTAATACTTTTTATTAAATACTAGGAAATAAATTACTATATAATGAATAGTCATTAATTTTATGATATGATAGTAAAATAATTCAATGTTTGTAAATATGTTTTCCTAAATTATTATCCATTATGAATTATCATGTTGAAATTAATTTTATCACTTTTAAAAATTTAAATAAAAAAAGTATTTAATACATAAAATGATTATTTTAAAATCATGGAAGAGTATAAATTTCTTTTTTGAGTAAAAAAATAATTTACTAATTTAAAAATTGTGATATGATAATAATCGATAGAATGAGGTAAATTGTTGAACTTATGAGTTAAGTGAAAAAAAATTCACTACTATTTTTTAAAAAATTATTTAAAAGATGTAATAAATGAATCATATACCTTGCGTTTCAGTTTTTTATTCAGATTTCAATAATCATTATAACCCTTGTACATTGAGGGCTGTTTATTTGAAAATGTTCCACTCAAAATCATATATAATTGGACCCCTCATATAACCACAAGAATCCTCAACTAAAATTAGGCATCCTATGTGATATTTTCCACTGTTAACTCTCTAATCTGACACTTACATATTTGTAAGCCCTTAGTTGGAACAATGATCCTTAAATCATTCAAATTCAATGAAGGATTTCAAAGGAGCCTAATTATCCACATCGTTAGTTACAATATATTATATTTATCCTACCATTATCTTATCATTTCTCATTCTAATAAATTATTTAAATTTACAATTTCATCTAAATAATATCAATTTCATTATACTAAAATGATATTATAATAAAATATTTTAATACTCATCTATCGTAATATAACATGTTATAATTTGGGTTTTTTTTGACAACCTACATGAATGATGGTAAAATATTTTCAACATATGTTATTATGAAAAACAATATTATATTAATATATTATATTAATTATGAGTTTATATTTTGATTTCAATTAAATATTATTAATATAAAATTATATAATTATTAACAAATATAAACCTTTATATTCATCCATTAATCAAAAAAATTTCTATCTGTTCTATAAAAATTGTTACTGAAACATCACAGATATAATTAGTTAATTAGAAATCCATCAAATATATCCCTATCATTTATGATAACTTTATTAAATTTATGACCACATTTTCAAGGTTTAGGTACTAATACCTCTACATCAATGTAATCTTGGAAAAAATAGAACAATTGACACCCGATGATTAATAGTGACTATATTTATTAACAAATATTGAATATATAATGATAATTTAACTATCTTAATTATATATATATATTATCATATGAATTATAAATAAAATAATTTGGTTATATATTGAGTTAGAGTATGTTCCAGAAAGAATGAATCTAATGTATGTATTTTTATAACTCAAAATACTTTCATTTATTTATACTCTTCATTCATTAGAAATGTTAAAATAAGTAAGGTATATTATTCCACTTTACTTTCATTATTTCTCAATCCCTTCAAAAAAGTTTAAAATGGTCTTTATATGTGAAACTAGAAACACCCAATTGTTTCCATATCCATTAGAGGATCACAAACCCATTTTTCAAAGACATGTGGTCATCGAGGTATTTTTCTAAGAGGAATCAAAACACATGTTGTTCAGTGAACCTTAAAAAGACACATTATTCATTTTAAGGACTTTGGAAAAGGACCATACCATGCAGTTTAGAATCATTCTATAAGGAATTCTTTGCGATGGTTCATATTCTATGCTTGTGTTAGGCTTACATCAAAGTAGAACTTTTTAGTTTTTCTTACAGGGAATATGAACCTATGTGGATGAATCTCTTGAAGAATATGTACCAATAAAATGGGGTTGAAAGTACTTTAAGGAAAATATATTCCTAGGATAGAGAATGATATTACATGGAATATGTCATAATAAGGATACTGGTGGAAGGGGTCTACAAAGAATATTGCCCTCTTGGTTGAATATAAGCCTACTATGTATATATATCATTGAAAAATAGGATGAGTTGTTGATTTGGTGATTAATCCTTAGGGGGGTTCCTACATATCCCACATAGATAGGATTCAAATTCCACATAGTATAGAGGTTGTCCGGATTACACCTATAGGGGTAACCAAGTGAGGATATATGATCATACTAATCACATGATCACCACTAATCCATAATCCGACTTGAGTCGTGATTTTTGTGATAAACAAGAGTAAGTGGTAGATCTTGATCTTCACATGATCTTCTACATCCAATACAGGATTAAGATGATGTTATAGAGTGTAATAGGTATAAAAAAAATTATATAGGATTACAATAGGAGGAGAATCCCATTTGTAATCCCTTATGATGGTTTTTATATAGAAAGAGGGTGGGGGATTAGGATGATAAGGGGACCTTGTCATCATATTTTCATTATATTTTAAGAAACATATGATTCTACACTTTCTGAGAATACATTGACAATATTCCCTAGGTTTGGGATCCTATTTAATGCAAGAATGTATGATTTAATACATTATATGGATCCTCTCTATTTTTGGGGTTGAATGTGGGACTTTATTTACCATGGGAATATATGATCGAGAGGACACACTAGTGCATCCTATACCTAGGCTAAATGAATCTAGTAGCTATGAAGAAGTTGTTAGAGTTCTCATTCAATGTTTTTGATAAGGGGGAACACAAGGTCAATTTAAATGTTGATGAATAGAAAAATATAGGGATAAAAACTATTTAGAAAGGGGGAAGTGAGATCAGAAGTGTGAAATACCCAAAGGATTCCCCATTTGAATACATTTCTCTATTTGATGGATGGGGTCTCGTGAATGGTGTTCTTCAATAAAGGGGTAAATCCTCATTGGTGAAATTAGGGATCACTATTTTGGAATATGACATAGGTCCTCCTATCAAAAAGGATATCCCATTGTGAAGTCCTTTAATGGTTCTGACTCTTATCTGTGAACCCATCTGTGGGACCAATTTTCCATTTTTAGTGTGCTGTAAATGAAATGCCTATTGAAGGTATCCCAGTCGATTTTTTAAGGTCTTATATTCTATTCACACCTCTTTTCTTCTCTCTATTTAAATTATTTCTGAGATGACTGAGTATTTATAAGGCATGGTGAATGAATATTTTCCCAGAATGGATGGTTGGCAACATAGAATTCTTGACACCATGTGTTAATGTATAAAATCATTAACCATAAAATATATTGGATTTGTGTATGGTAATTCATGCACCAAAAAAATGGGATTTCAATTGTGGGGCTATGAAAAGTATTCCTCATGCAATAAATGAATATGATTTATTTTTTCAAAAGGGTTAATTTCTCTACCTCACCTTGATAAATTAAAACTCATTTTTAGTGGGCCTATTTCACAGCCTTACCCCATAAAATGAAAATTAATTTGTGTAGATCTTAACATTTATAACTTTTCTAAAAATGAAATGTTTTTAGGGGTCATGAATATAAGGCCTGTAACAGCCCGAGATTTTATAAAAAAATATATCTTTTTAATTTTATTAATTTCTTGTGTTGTACGCTACACCAAAAGGAGCTTTCACAACACGCATCCTTATCTTGCCTTGCATTACACGCAATCGCGACCTTCCTCGATAGCGTGTGTAATACACAATACCGAGTTTCACTAAACAACGATGTGCTATTAAAATATTATTAAAACTAGCCGTTATGAATAGTAATAACCATTTTTTAAAATTTTAGAAATTTTAGCTCTCAAAATGAACTTCATTTTTGGATTCGGAGTATCGAATTTAGCCTAAGGTGAAATTTTGGTACTTTTCGGATAACTTTCATATTCTGATGAATAGTGAAAATTACTAAATTATGATTAAAAACAACTTTTTTAATCGAAATAATTAATAGTGATAAATTATTAATTTGAGTGGTTTTAAAGTATATTTAGAATATATTTTTACAATTTAATACAATGTTGGTCATTGGTTGTAATTTCACATTTAAACCAGACATAATCAAGTGTCAATCTTTTGATATATATTGTTTCCTAAAAACACGCTATTTATTTTAACAGCGGGATTTAATTATAAAATTAATTAATGCAACTTCTATGTTATGAAGTTGGTAAAATAGATTTCATTTTTGAATTCGGAATATGAAATATAGCTTAGGATGAAATTTTGGCATTGTTCTGAAAAACATCAATTTTTGATGAATAATGAAACTACTAAGTGGTAGTTAAAAACTGAATTTTTCATAAAACTTAATTTTGCCGCTTCTGTGAATGGAATTTCGAAAATCCGAGAGACACGGTTAATATCAAGGACTAAAATTTGGTTCAATGAGATGAAAATAATTTTTTGGTGAATAGTAACTTTTTACTTTTTTTACCGCGGTTAATAGTATATAGGTTAACTAAGGGTAAATATGATATTACTATTACCCTAACACATGTCCTAATTCTATTGGACAAGTGTAATTCGACCAAAAACAAACTTAGGAATAAAATATGACCATTTAGGCCCACTTGGATTAGATTAGGACATTTATTATTAATTTATTTAAAGAAAGGTTAAAATAGTTAAAATCAATGTTTAATAAGTAAATCCTTTTTAATATGGGGTTATACAATAGATAAATTCGATTGTAAATATTCATTAGAAAGCTAAACAGATTTCCTACATGATGGTATTTTATTTGTAATTTTTAGACATAAAATAATTTAATTTATTTATGACACAACGATGATGCAGTAATTATCTTATTAATGAAATATTGACATAATTGATGTTATAAACACCAAAATAAATGTAATTTGAGATTTTTTATGAATTACACTAATTTTCTAGGTTACTATGATATATTAATGTTGATTTAATCAACTTGGTTCGAACATTTAATTATGTTATGACTTTCACAAAAATCATATATCAAATAGTGTCAAAATTGACACAAAATAGTTTTTAAATCAAATATTATATTATTAATTGTTATTGTATTCCTAAAAATCTAAGGTTCGGCCAAATGACTTAGATAAGGATATATATATTAATAATAAACAATTTGGGGTTCGTTTGGCATGTTATAGTAAGTGTATTAACCATATAGTGAAAGAAAACAAAAAGACATGGTAAAAGTTAAATTATTTAACTTAGAGTTAAATCTAATTGATAAGGTTAAAATAATATCCTAAACTTGTCTAAATTCTATTGGTTGATAGGATTTCGACCCATCCCCACTTTAGCTTCGAAATAAGACCCTTTGGAACCATTATAAACCGATTTTGACTTTAATATAAAATAATATTTTGAGATATTCCTAAGGTGCCCCTCTCCTCCCCTATAAAAGGACACCTCCTCCCCCTCCCCCTCACACCAATTTGAGCACTCAAGCTCGGCCAACCCCTGCCAAAATCTCTTCTACACTTCCCTAGCAACATCCTAGAGGTTCTGGTCTTCCTCAAAGACCAATTCTAGTGCCCTAATAGGAGGTCTCAAAGAGGCACTTCAAAGAAGAGGTAATTACCGTTACCAATTCTTTCATCTTTATTTCTTCTTCCACTTCTTCTTATTAGGTTGTTTCATTATGAAGTATTAACATCAGTATCACTCATATACTGATATGTTATTATAAGTATGAAACAACCCTATTTCACCATCTATCCATCCTACGGAAAAAGAAATCACCGCGCGTGCGTACGTACGGAATACCGTCTCCACGCCGTGGTGTAATCTATTTTCCACCACCACCTTACATGGATGGGTATAATGGTGTAAAGAATAACTATACATAGTTATTACAACATCATATTGATTCTGATATATTGTATAATCCAATCCAATTCAATTCAATATTTATAGAAATGATATCATCGCTCGTGCGTACGTACGGACTCCCGTCTCCACGACGCGATGAAATTCATTCTCCATGTTAACCATTTAAGAAATGATTATAAAGTATATATAAGAAATAATAATGAAATATATGACATTATAAAGCTACTGGATTATGTATATATATATATATGTATGTCATCTACTTACTTCCATTTCAAGACAAGAAGGAATGGAAAACAGCGTTCATGCGTACGTACGGACTACCGTCTCCATGAACAGTGTTTTTCATTTTATTTATCTATCTATTATATATATATATATATATATATATACTGAATATATATGATATATAAATCAAATTTTATATTCTGGAAGTAAGTAAATCATGATATAAGTAATAATAATGTCAAGAACAACAAGTCAAAACACCTACGATAAATGAAACGATTTTACCCAAAACGCTTCTTTAACATGGAATTTACAAAAGAACGGGTAATATAATGCCATAAGTGAACCATATATGATATCATAACAATGAATATGATTCTTTAATAAGTCAATGACATTATTTAAATCATTATACAGGAGGTTCGGACACATACGAAGCAAATTGGACCTAAGGTAAGGAAAATATCACAATCTCATTTTTATCCGAGATTGTTTATTCGTAAGTATTTACTGGGGTGTATTTTATCATCCACATCCATGTTTCCTCAATATGTAATATTATTTCCATCCACTTACAATATTTTAAATCCAATTTTACCCTTCGGTGAGTTTTTAGTAAAGAATAAGAAAGGAATCTTTTGTCGTTTTTCGTACGAGGTACTTTTTGACTTTTCCGACAAAAGTACGAAGAATGTTTTTTTTAACTTATACGGCATGAATGGATTTTTAATACATTATTTCCAAGAAACTTCCGTTACAAGTTTTCAAGTTTATTTTTAATCAACTTCTTTTATTTTAAAGTTGTATGACATGTTATGAAAGGAAAAATGTTTTTGAAGAAGAAAGGATATTTTCCTCAAGAATGAAGTTCAAGTGTTTTATCAAAATTATTTTACATCTAAGATAATAAAGGGTTCTGTTTTTATCCCTATTATTACATTGATTTGATCATGTTGTGATGGAATTATTTTTATGAATTCCATTATCTTATATGAATTGATTTATGATGTCATGATGTTTCAAGAATCCCATTTTTTGTTACATGTGTTATGCGATGATGTATGTTTTATGATTATGTGGCACACATAAGAAAGGATTAATTATAAGATGGGTGGGACCTATATCTCCCTCCAATGCATTGGGTAAAGATTTTATATCTCATGAGATAGACAGGGCTGGAACGGTAGGTTATACCGGTTCAGTGAAACAGGACTGAAACGAGGGTTACTCGATTCAGAAAGGGACTTTGTCCACTAAGATAGTCTTGGCAATGAGTCATGACTAACAAGAAATGATTTTCCATGATTATGTGTGCATGCCACAAAGATTCAAGTTTCATGTTATGACTATGGTGATCTCATTTTCACTTCTATGATTTGTTCCATGTTAAGATATTATGATCTTTTTTGCAGGTTATGATTTTCAAAAAGATATTATATGATTCGTTATTTCTTTTGTATACCCTTACTGAGAATTTGAGCTCACCCTTTTATGTTTTCTTTTCCCCAGGATATAAAGAAAGGTTTTTAGGTAAAAAAAAGGGAAGATCTTTATGGGAGATATTGAAGATCTTTCACCACGATTAGAAGATTACGTTCCGAGTTTCCAAAGACACTAAACTATTATGATCCTTTAGTGTGTGTTTTTGTTATGTACTAAGTATTCCGCAAATGTAATGTAATGTCCATGTACGTCAGGCTACGGGTCGCTACAGTTGGTATCAGAGGAAAGGTTTAGTCAACCTTTGGAAACTAGGATGCGAAAACGTTAGTGAGATCCCTAGAGATATTTCTAAGGTATGTCTAGGGATGTCCCTAGGGATAAGTATACATATAGGTTATAGTAATAGAATTACGCTAACGATCATAGAATTAAACCTAAGATGTTGGATATTGAAGGTACTCCCCCTTTATTATGTTGTTTTCCCTAGCATGATTTTTGCCTCTCACACTATTCTTTTTGGGTTTTAGACGATGGCTGGAACCCTAAGGAACCGTGTTGATCAATGCAATGGACAATGCAATGATTGCCCTCCTGAACAAACAAATGTTATGGGAGATGGAGTGCAAAATCTTATTGCTATACTTACACAAGCTATGAATCATTCTGGACTTCCAAATGAGCAGAGAAGGGAACAATATTCTATTGAGTCCTTCATGAGGCAACATCCACCTTCATTCAGTAGGTCTTCTGATCCACTTGTGGCTGAACAATGGATCAGTACTACTGAAAAGATATTTTCATTTCTTCAATGTTCTGAACATGATTAAGTCATCTTAGCAGTATATCGTTTGGAAGGTGAAGCTGATCAATTGTGGAATCTTATCAAGAATACGAGGCCAAGAGATGAAATTGAGTCCATGGAATGGGACGAGTTCAAGAACTTGATTTTCAGTAAGTACTTCCCTCGTATTCTTCGAACAAAGATGGAGAAAGAGTTTCTTGAACTGAAGCAAAGGGACGATGAATCTGTTGGTACCTATGAAGCAAATTTTACAAGACTTGCAAGGTATACTTCTGGAATTATCATCCAACGTGAAAGTAAAGTTGATCGATTTTTCAGTGGCTTAAAACCAAGTCTTCGAAGGTCATTAGCTATAAGAGACTTCAGTAGCTATGAAGAAATTGTGCGTTGTGCTATCAAGGTAGAAATGGAAGTTGGTGTTACATATCCATCTCATGGTTTTGACAAGAAACGAAAGATGGAGTTCAAGGGGAGATCTCAGAATAATGGTGAAAAGAAGATGAATGTTTCCTTATGCACAAAGTGTGGAAAGAAGCATGGTGGAGATTGTCTTAAAGGGACTAGAAAATGTTTTAAGTGTGGAAAAGAAGGTCATCGAGTAGCTGAGTGTCGAAGTAATGGAAAAAGGGTTTCTAATGATGTGAATAAAGCAAACACTGCAGAGAACGCACCACCAACACTTCAATGCTTCAATTGCAAGGAAATGGGGCATTATGCTAATAATTGCCCTAATCCATGGGTTAGTGATGATCAACATGAGCAACCACTGAAGGCAAAGGACAAAGGGAAATCACATGCGATCACTATTGGCAATGTTGAATATGACAACGATGTGGTGGAATGATTAAGTGTTTATGTAATGGGATTCCAAAATAATGTTGTATTGCAATATTTATTGATGTGGTATTCAAAGTGATTGAGATATTTTTTTTTGGAAATAAGATGATATGCGCATAATGAAGACGAGAAAATGAAATGTTTAATAGTATTCATGAGCTCATGATTGATATAAGGACTAAGTGATATCATGGTTTGAGTATATAGAATTTTGAGGATTTTGGTATGTGGAAAGTGTTAACTTTTTACTGCACTCATGTTTTCACTAAGGTATTCAAGAGAATACACGATTAAGGACTTTGAATGTTTGGAATGTGACCAACAAGACATATCTTATGATATGTGGGGATCAACGACAGTATTAAATCTCTGGTAATCATTGTCACTATATTATGAGAGTGGACTGCAGTATTATGGATAAGCCTAAAGATTGAAATGGATTATGTTGGACATAAGTGAGTATTGTTTAAGGATCGAAGTTTTCTCGATATTATTGATGGGATGTTATAGTAATATAGTTTTAGAAAAAGGACAACCTGCAGGACGGGCGACAGCCCATCGCGTCGGACAAGGATGTGGGAATCGAACCCACAACCGAAGTGCGACTGGCCTTTATCGCCTACCACTGGCCTACAGGAAGTCCCTGTTTAGTAGAAACTAGTTTTATTATATTGAGCAGTATGATATATGAAGTATAAGTCCATTTTAGGAACCATATGTGATTAATCTCACTATAGATCGACTTATGTATATAATTTTTGCTAACCTTTTGTTTGAGACAGATGGAATGAACAATCATTCTATCACATGATCTGCTAACACTTCACGAATAACAAATTCAACTTCATTTATTTAAGAGATGAAGTGGAAATTGTTAAAGGCATGAACAACAGTGAGATTGTACCAAAATAAAGTAAGTATTTATTCTAATTCAAATTCTTTAACTTTAGGGAAATGATCTTGGAAACCAAAAATGTTGTCATAGTTCTCTTATACATGATGAATCAGATGGTACCTTAGATCGTCACAAATTTATGGATTTGTGATTACTGGATTTTCCCTAGCCATGTTCCCTACCACTCTCCATCAGAACATGATGGTTAGATTTCTCTTCCATATCCATATTTTCACCTATGTGGAAACCCAATGATTAGTTTATTTGGGTAACCGTTACGTTTCATAATTTTGTTTTTAAAGATTGGTTTTGATATTCCTTTTTACGATGTGGGTTTCTATTAAAGAAACTTTCGAATAGTAAACCATTTATAACCTCGACGAATTTCGAGGGCGAAATTCATTTTAAGGGGGTTAGAATGTAACAGCCCAAGATTTTATAAAAAAATATATCTTTTTAATTTTATTAATGTCTTGTGTTGTACGCTACACCAAAAGGAGCTTGCACAACACGCATCCTTGTCTTGCCTTGCATTACACGCAATCGCGACCTTCCTCGATAGCGTGTGTAATACACAATACCGAGTATCACTAAACAACGATGTGCTATTAAAATATTATTAAAACTAGCCGTTATGAATAGTAATAACCATTTTTTTAAATTTTAGAAATTTTAGATCTCAAAATGAACTTCATTTTTGGATTCGGAGTATCGAATTTATCCTAATGTGAAATTTTGGTACTTTTCGGATAACTTTCATATTCTGATGAATAGTGAAAATTACTAAATTATAATTAAAAACAACTTTTTTAATCGAAATAATTAATAGTGATAAATTATTAATTTGAGTGGTTTTAATGTATATTTAGAATATATTTTTACAATTTAATACAATGTTGGTCATTGGTTGTAATTTCACATTTAAACCAGACATAATCAAGTGTCAATCTTTTGATATATATTGTTTCCTAAAAACACGCTATTTATTTTAACAGCGGGATTTAATTATAAAATTAATTAATGAAACTTCTATGTTATGAATTTGGTAAAATAGATTTCATTTTTGAATTCGGAATATGAAATATAGCTTAGGATGAAATTTTGGAATTGTTCTGAAAAACATCAATTTTTGATGAATAGTGAAACTACTAAGTGGTAGTTAAAAAAAACTGAATTTTTCATAAAACTTAATTTTTCCGCTTCTGTGAATGGAATTTGGAAAATCCGAGAGACACGGTTAATATCAAGGACTAAAATGTGGTTCAATTAGATGAAAATAATTTTTTGGTGGATAGTAACTTTTTACTTTTTTTACCGCGGTTAATAGTATATAGGGTAACTAAGGGTAAATATGATATTACTATTACCCTAACACATGTCCTAATTCTATTGGACAAGTGTAATTCGACCAAAAACAAACTTAGGAATAAAATATGACCATTTAGGCCCACCTGGATTAGATTAGGACATTTATTATTAATTTATTTAAAGAAAGGTTAAAATAGTTAAAATCAAAGTTTAATAAGTAAATCATTTTTAATATGGGGTTATACATAAGATAAATTCGATTTTAAATATTAATTGGAAAGCTAAAAAGATTTCCTACATGATGGTATTTTATTTGTAATTTTTAGACATAAAATAATTTAATTTATTTATGACACAACGATGATGCAGTAATTATCTTATTAATGAAATATTGACATAATTGATGTTATAAACACCGAAATAAATGTAATTTGAGATTTTTTATGAATTCCACTAATTTTCTAGGTTACTATGATATATTAATGTTGATTTAATCAACTTGGTTCAACATTTAAGTCTTTTATGACTTTCACAAAAATCATATATCAAATAGTGTCAAAATTGACACAAAATAGTTTTTAAATCAAATATTATATTATTAATTGTTATTGTATTCTTAAAAATATAAGGTTCGGCCAAATGACTTAGATAAGGATATATATATTAATAATAAAACATTTTGGGGTTCGTTTGGCATGTTATAGTAAGTGTATTAACCATATAGTGAAAGAAAACAAAAAGACATGGTAAAAGTTAAATTATTTAACTTATAGTTAAATCTAATTGATAAGGTTAAAATAATATCCTAAACTTGTCTAAATTCTATTAGTTGATAGGATTTCGACCCTTCCCCACTTTAGCTTCGAAATAAGACCCTTTGGAACCATTATAAACCGATTTTGACTTTAATATAAAATAATATTTTGAGATATTCCTAAGGTGCCCCTCTCCTCTCCTATAAAAGGACACCTCCTCCCCCTCCTCCTCACACCAATTTGAGCACTCAAGCTCGGCCAACCCCTGCCAAAATCTCTTCTCCACTTCCCTAGCAACATCCTAGAGGTTCTGGTATTCCTCAAAGACCAATTCTAGTGGCCTAAGAGGAGGTCTCAAAGAGGCACTTCAAAGAAGAGGTAATTATCCTTACCAATTCTTTCATTTTTATTTCTTCTTCCACTTCTTCTTCTTAGGTTGTTTCATTATGAAGTAATAACATCAGTATCACTAATATACTGATATGTTATTATAAGTATGAAACAACCCTATTTCACCATCTATCCATCCTACGGAAAAAGAAATCACCGCGCGTGCGTACGTACGGAATACTGTCTCCACGCCGTGGTGTATTCTATTTTCCACCACCACCTTACATGGATGGGTATAATGGTGTAAAGAATAACTATACATAGTTATTAAAACATCATATTGATTCTGATATATTGTATAATCCACTCAAATTCAATTCAATATTTATAGAAATGATATCATCGATCGTACGTACGTACGGACTACCGTCTCCACGACGCGATGAGATTCATTCTCCATGTTAACCATTTAAGAAATGATTATAAAGTATATATAAGAAATAATAATGAAATATATGACATTATAAATCTACTGGATTATGTATATATATATATATATGTATGTCATCTACTTACTTCCATTTCAAGACAATAAGGAATGGAAAACAGCGTTCATGCGTACGTACGGACTACCGTCTCCATGAACGGTGTTTTTCATTTTATTTATCTATCTATTGTATATATATATATACTGAATATATATGATATATAAATCAAATTTTATATTCTGGAAGTAAGTAAATCATGATATAAGTAATAATAATGTCAAGAACAACATGTCAAAACACCTACGATAAATGAAACGATTTTACCCAAAACGCTTCTTTAACATGGAATTTACAAAAGAACGGGTAATATAATGTCATAAGTGAACCATATATGATATCATAACAATGAATATGATTATGTAATAAGTCAATGACATTATTTAAATCATTATACAGGAGGTTCGGACACATACGAAGCAAATTGGACCTAAGGTAAGGGAAATATCACAATCTCATTTTTATCCGAGATTGTTTATTCGTAAGTATTTACTGGGGTGTATTTTATCATCCACGTCCATGTTTCCTCAATATGTAATACTATTTCCATCCACTTACAATAGTTTAAATCCAATTTTACCCTTCGGTGAGTTTTTAGTAAAGAATAAGAAAGGAATCTTTTGTCGTTTTTCGTACGAGGTACTTTTTGACTTTTCCGACAAAAGTACGAAGAATGTTTTTTTTAACTTATACGGCATGAATGGATTTTTAAAACATTATTTCCAAGAAACTTCCGTTACAAGTTTTCAAGTTTATTTTTAATCAACTTCTTTTATTTTAAAGTTGTATGACATGTTATGAAAGGAAAAATGTTTTTGAAGAAGAAAGGATATTTTCCTCAAGAATGAAGTTCAAGTGTTTTATCAAAATTATTTTCCACCTAAGATAATAAAGGGTTCTGTTTTTATCCTTATTATTACATTGATTTGATCATGTTGTGATGGAATTATTTTTATTAATTCCATTATCTTATATGAATTGATTTATGATGTCATGATGTTTCAAGAATCCCATTTTTTGTTACATGTGTTATGCGATGATGTATGTTTTATGATTATGTGGCACACATAAGAAAGGATTAACTATAAGATGGGTGGGACCTATATCTCCCCCCAATGCATTGGGTAAAGATTTTATATCTCATGAGATAGACAGGGCTGGAACGGTAGGTTATACCGGTTCAGTGAAACAGGACTGAAACGAGGGTTAATCGCTTCAGAAAGGGACTTTGTCCACTAAGATAGTCTTGGCAATGAGTCATGACTAACAAGAAATGATTTTCCATGATTATGTGTGCATGCCACAAAGTTTCAAGTTTCATGTTATGACTATGGTGATCTCATTTTCACTTCTATGATTTGTTCCATGTTAAGATATTATGATCTCTTTTGCAGGTTATGATTTTCAAAAAGATATGATATGATTTGTTATTTCTTTTGTATACCCTTACTGAGCATTTGAGCGCACCCTTTTATGTTTTCTTTTCCCCAGGATATAAAGAAAGGTTTTTAGGTAAAAAAAAGGGAAGATCGTTATGGGAGATATTGAAGATCTTTCACCACGATTAGAAGATTACGTTCCGAGTTTCCAAAGACACTAAACTATTACGATCCTTTAGTGTGTGTGTTTGTTATGTACTAAGTATTCCGCAAAAGTAATGTAATGTCCATGTACGTCAGGCTACGGGTCGCTACAAGGCCCCATATTTAAACATTACCTAATCATGGGGTATTTCAGGAATTCTCATTAAGGATCTTTTCAGGTTTATAATTGTAGAGAATTAGATCATGAATCATGAATTACATTCCACATTAAAACAAGGTGGTTACATCAAAGACAGTATTCTTTTTTTCAACCAAAGCAAACATATTTAAAATAAAACATGGTTTCTTTCTTAACACTTCCTTGACAATATCATCACATCATGTACTTTTCCCTTAACCTATGAAAAATATTTTAAAAACATAGGATGTGTATAAAAAACCCAGTAAGGGATAAAATATACGAAAAGAAAACATTTTTCCATGTATACATAAGAATAAATGAAATAATACATTACTCATAAAACATTAGCACATTAACATACCTCATTATGTAATAATATTTATGAATAACTCATAGAAATCAAAAGGTTTAAAGGTAACTTGAGGCATTCATAACATTCTTATGTAGGTAGTAACCCCCATGGTTACGTTTGGAATACCCACCACACTATTCCATAAATATATTTAGAGAAGCCTTAGAATTTAACTCCTTCATGTCACCCAATGCATTGGAGAGCTATCTCAGTCTCACCTGCCCTTAGTTTATCACAGAAGGTAACATTCATTTACATTTTTTACAAGTTTCTCAGCCTCTAGATATGTTATCAATGGTAAGGGTTCATTCTTGTACACAAAATGAAAGTATTTATGAAAAGAATAATCTTTAGCTCTACAGTCAATCTCAGCAAGGTAAACAGAGAGAAAATCCATACCCAGGATAACATCAAACTCTACTAGAGTTAAAAAAATAAGGTTTTAAAGTAGATTCTTTCCACTGATAAGTATAAGAAGATTCATATAAATTATTTTTTCCCCAACATTTCCCCCAGGTGTTTTTACTAGAAGTTCAAGGTTCATTTCTGGAGATGGAATTCTCAATTTACTAGAAAAATTTTCAAATATGAAAGAATGGGTAGACCCTGAATCAAACAATACATTGGCATAATCTGAAAAAACAAAAAATATACCTGATACAACATCATTGGATGGGCCAACATCTACTGAATTAGTTGCAAAGGATTTCACCACACCTTTCGGATTGTAGTCTGACTACATCCCATCATTTAAGCTCTTTGTCGAACACTCGTTTGTATAATGACCCATCTCAATGCACATGAAACATTTCACTAACAGTAAATAAAATTTGGTCTTACCATTACCCTAATATTTTCAAGTGCAATCACGATCCTTATGTCCCATGTTACCACATAGGAAGCACTTTCCAGAATTCAAAATACATTCCCCAGCAGGCTTTTTACCTCATTTATCAAAAACTAGAAACTTAGTTTTCTTACCATCAAACCTTTTAAAGGATTATTCCCTTTCTCCTATACCTCGGTCTCTTCTTTTTTTGGTTTTCATAGAACAATTACTCATAGGCAAACTCCATTTCTACCTTCTCAGCAAATCGAACAAACTTTTCATAACTTTTAAACTCACGAGAAGCTAATGCCCTTCGATATTTTTGCATTAATTCTGAGTAAAAATGAATGATTTTACTGTCAAGGTCTCTGATAAAATTTGTAGTATAACTTCTCAATAGAGTGAACCTTTCTTCATAAGAATCCACTAATTCGTCCTCTTGCCTCAAATAAATGAATTGTTTTCCCATCCTAAGTCGAACAACATTAGGAAAATATTTTTCAAGAAACATACCTTTGAATTCATCCTAGTCAAGAGCATCAAACTCATCGCGATCTCTGATATTTTTAACCATTGACCAACACTGATCTTCTTTACCCTCCAAATGGTAAACAACAAGACTAACGTTTAGATAGTCTGAACACCCCATGACATCGAAAATCTTCACCAGTGCTTCAATCCACCCTTTAGCTAGAACAGGGTCAGATGATCCTCTAAATTATGGGGGATGTTGCCTCATGAAATGTTCCACCACTGACATGTTCCTCTGCAGTTGATCTGGCTGATCTCATGCAAGGATAACACCACCATTTATCTCTTGAGTCAACTGCGCCGTTACGGCAAAAAACTATTTAGTTCCAATTATGACCATATAAGGATGCTGATTTGGAATGTCATTTACTTCAATATGCCTTACTAGCACAGCTTCCCTGTTTCCTCTATAGAAAACCATTCTGAACAAACATGTATTAGATGAATCAACATGGTAAACTTCAAATGCTGCATCATTTCAATTTGAACATAATGTGTAAAAAAATATTTTGGGATAATAATTTAATAGAATTCTAACTCCTACTAAACTGACCTTTGATACCAACTATAAGGTCTCAGCATTGGACATTAATTAATCTTGGTTTATTTCAAGAATTCATATTGAGGATCTTTTTAGGATTAGATTTTTAGAGAATTAAATCATAAATCATGCATTACATTCCACATTTAAACATGTTGGTTACCTCAATGATAGTATTCATTCATTCCACCAAAGGAACCATATTTAAAATAAAACATGGTTTCATTCTTGAAACTTCCTCGACACTATCCAAACATTTTGTACATTTCCCTTGACCTGTGAAAAACATTTCAAAAACTTGGTATGAGCATAAAAAGCTCAGTAAGGGATATAAATATGCGGAAGGAAAACATTATTCCATGTATACATAAGAATAAATGAAATCATACTTTACTAATAAAACATAAACACTTTAACATACCTCATGAAATCATAAGATTTATGAATAACTCATAGAAATAATAATACATAAAGGTATCTTGTGGCATTCATTACATTATTACGTAGGGAGTAACCCTCATGGTTACGTTTGGAATACCCATCACAGTATATTCCCTAAATCTCTTCGGAAAAACCTTAGAATTTAACTCTTTCGCGTTACCTAATGCATTGGAGAGCTATCTTGGGCTCACCTGCCCTTAGTTTATCACGGAAGCACATGTCTTCACAAACAATGCCCAAGAACCATAACAAAATCGTATGACATAAAACATGTATA
This sequence comes from Viscum album, assembly GCA_963277665.1. Lineage (NCBI taxonomy): Eukaryota > Viridiplantae > Streptophyta > Magnoliopsida > Santalales > Viscaceae > Viscum > Viscum album. The sequence continues at coordinate 2,143,323,607 of OY728143.1, read as the reverse complement.
AATAAAACATAAAATTTCCATATTTCAATCACAATATATCAATAAAACACATTGATAAAATCATAAAATTATCAAAACCATTTTCAATACCAAAATAAATAAAATGTAAAACATGGTATTTATTTTTCATTTAAAAAAGTTAAGGCTTTTAGAGGATGTCGAAAATCAAATAATGGTCACAGTGGCAGAGAAGCCGTTGTCGCCACATATGTAAGACAAAAACATTACTTTTGTCATTTAGTAAAACAGTTCATGTAAGAAGATTCATTTTGAATGAAATTAAAATTCAAAAGGGTTTATTATACAACAAATAAAATATGATCGTATATAAATTGAAGAATGCCTCAATGAATGAAGATTGAGACGAAGACCCTTATCTCATGTCCGACTTGACTTGTTTGTTTCTTTATATTCCTGAATAATAAACTTGGGTAAATTTATAACTACATAAGGACTTATTTTAAATTTTATTATTCTATTCATATCACATATTATCATGTTATAATAATTAGTTAATTATGTTAGTTCATATCATACGTTTTGTCGATGTTCGGTACATGAGTCAAAAATGAACTTGTTTGAAAAGAATTGACCATATAGTTATAAGTACATCATCTCCAGAATGGTATTAATGATTTAATTATCATATATATCTAGAATATATACATTTTATACTATTCCATAAAATTTGGAGATAAAAAATGAAATGCACCGTTAATGGAGATGGTAGGCCGTATGTACGCATTAACGCTACTTTCATTTCTTTGTCATATTATAGGAATTAAAACTAAATGAGATGTATGTTATAATTATAGTATAATATATATGTTATATAGGTAACATAATTTCATTAATTACATTCTTTATAAATTCCATTTCTGGCATGAACGAGTCACATCACTTGAGAGGGCGGTCGTCCACACTTCCTTGGATTAAATTATCACAGTTCCACAACATGAAAAGCATAACGATGTGATTTAAAAATAAAACTCATAAGAATATAGAAAAAATAAATACCATATATATCATATATAAATGCAGTTACATCATAATGGCCACCATGAAAGGTGTTAAAAGGATATTGAACAATCATCGTTTCATGAGGTAGTAATTCACCACCCACAGAAACAATATTTTCTTTAACCATTACATGTAGGTGTGTGTAAGTGAAGGTATAATACTTATAATAACAAAATACTAGTATATTGAAGATGTTTTTCTTGTTATGGTATTAAATAAAAATAATATATTGGTGAGTGATGAAGGAAAATAAAAGAAAGAAACTCGAGAGAAGACATTACCTATAAATCAGGTAACTCTTTTTTATTTGACCCGAAGTCTTCCTTGGAAAGAATTATGCCCAAAGTGAGGATTCTAGAAGTAATAGAGGTATGTGGATAGATAATATGAGAAGAGTATGGACGTGAAAAAGGATTGAGATGTGGGGGAAAGGGGGTAGAGGTGGGGGCCTTTTATAAGAGGGAGGAGGGTCACTTTTGGAAAGTCTAGAAATGTTACTTTATTATAAATTGATCTTTGGATTTTAAAGGTCCCACAATTATATATTTTTAGGATAAGGTGATAAGGGTTCAAAATACACCCATACAATAGGTTTTCTACAAGTTTATGTATTAAATTTTACCTTGTCTATTAATTTTAATTAAATCGTTTATTAATGAGGTAATCATTACATCATCATGGTGTCATAAATAAATTTATTTATTTAATGTCTAAAAATTATAAACAAACTACCATGATGTATGAAATCTTTTTATCTTTCCAATGACTATTTATTATCTAGGATATCATTTATGTAAACAAAATTAAAATTGTTTTGTTAGGATATACATACCTTTGTTATATTTCGCTTCTTTTTAAAAATAATGTCATAAATGTCACTTTCAAACCCATGTGACTCCATGGGCCCTCAAGTTCGGTAACAAGCTTCCCATGGTCGGCCATGACTCAAAAAAATGATTTAGACACAAGTTGGGGTCATTTTATATTATTATGACATTATTTTATTACCATTAACGACCCGATTACTAATTAATCGTGATAATTAAAGATAATTATCGTCGTTAGTATTCATAATGTCCCAAAACAAAAGAGTCTAAATTAAATAATTTATACCTTAGGATTCAAAATATGGAATCTAATTTACAAAAATCTAAACATATAAATTGCAGTAATTCATTTAAAAAATAATTCCCTTTGTCAAAACAAAGAGTGTTTTTAAGAAATAATATCTATCAAAATATTGACACTTGTTGATGTCCAATTTCAAAGTGAAATTAATTCCAATGACCAACATTAGATTTAATGGTTATATTATATTCGAAATAATTATTAAAACCAATTAAAATGAAAATCTAGAAATATAATTAAATTATATGAAAAAGCAGTTTTGAAGTAAAATGCATTATTTTTCACTATTCATTAAAAAATGAAAAATGTCAGAAGAATACCAAAAATTTATCCAAAGTAAATTTCAACGTCCCAATTCTAATGAAAAAACTTATTTTGACAAATAGAGATTATATAATTTTCAAAAGTTAGATTTAAAAATGGTTTTCATCAATAGGTGGTAAAACAATATTTTAATATTATTAGAGTATTATATGCTTAAGATTTGATTTATTCTCATTTTAAGCCTGTAAAACACTATCTAATTAATAAATAGACATAGAAATGAAAATATATTACTCTTTAATTACTTGGGATGTTACATCCTTCACCGTTTAGGAAATTGTCTCCCCGCAATTTATTTACTTATCAAATAAGTGGGGGTATTTATCTCTCATTGCATTTTCAGATCCACATGTTGCCTCTTCAACAATATGATTTTTTCCAATGAACCTTTACATGATGAATCACCTTATTCCGCAACAATTTCTCCCTGAAGTCAAGAATCTAGACTAGTTTCTCCAAATAAGATATATTCTCTTCTAGCTGAACTACCTCTAGACTCAAAACATGGGATGGATCTGGAATGTACTTCCTTAACATTGAAACCTCAAAAAACAATTGTGTACCTGAGATAAATTCGGAGGTAAAGCCACTCAGTGTGAAACTGATCCAACTCTCTCTAGAATTTAATATGGTCCAATGAATCTTGGACTCATCTTTCCTTTCATACCAAATCACATCACACTTTTCCATGGTGAATCTTTGAGGAAGACATGATCACATACCTCAAAAGATAGATCCTTCCTTCTATTGTGTGCATAAATTTTCTACCTTCTCAGAGCTCTTCTCATGTGTTTCTGTATCAACTAAACTTTTTCTTCCAACTCATCAACCACTTTTGGTCCCATCAACTTTCTTTCATCTTATGCAACCCAAAAAGCCGGAGCTCGAAACCACTTCCCATATAATGCCTCAAATGGTGCCATCTGTATACTGGAATGAAAACTGTTATTATAAGAAAACCCAAACAATGAAAGATGTTGGTCCCAACTTCCCTAATAATCCATTAAACAAGAATGTAGAATATCCTCCAAAGTTTTAATTATTCGTTCTGACTGCCCATCTGATTGTGGATGAAAAGTTGTACTAAAATATAATTAAGTACCCAATGACTTATGAAGGACTTTCCAAAAGTTATAAGTGAACCAAGGATCACGATCAGATACAATGGAGAGGGGAAATCTATGTAACCTGACTATCTCTTTAGTATACAAATGAGAATGTTGATCTAGGGAAAAAGTATCTCGTATAGTGATAAAATAAGCAAATTTAGTCAAGCAATCAACAATAACCCAGATTGCAATATTACGTTGATGTGTCTTCGGTAATCCCACAATAAAGTCCATGGATATATTCTCCCATTTCCAATCTAGTAATGTTAAAGGCGGAAGCATCCCTTTTGTTAACTGTCACTCTTCTTTAACCAGTTCACAAGTAAAACACTTCACAGTAAAATCAACAGTATCTATTTTCATTCCATCCCACCATTAATACTCCCGCAGATCTCTATACCTCTTAGTATTGCCTGGATGAACTTAAAATGGAGAACTATGAGCTTTACATTACAACTCTCTAATAAAATGTGAATCAAAATGCACACACAATCACTTCCCAAATCTCAAAACACAATCATTATCAATGTTGAATTCATGTAACATACCCTTCTGAACCAGCTCAACATTTTTCTACAACTCCCTGTCTTGCTTCTGTGCTTGCTTAATTCTATCTGAAAGAGAAGACTTCACTAATACTTGAAACAAAACAAAAAAATTTCTTGCACCAATAACTTCCAATCCAAAATTCATCAAATCCTTAACTAAAGGATCACGTTCCAAACGTAACATGGTTAATGAAGCATTACTTTTCCCACTCAAAGCATCTGCCACATTATTTTCTTTTCCTGGGTGGTAATGAATTGTGCAATCATAATCCTTGATTAATTATAGCCATCTCCTTTGTCTCATGTTCAATTATTTCTGAGTGAATATATTTTTTAAACTTTTGTGATCTGTATATATTTCACACTTTACACTATACAAATGATGCCTCCAAATTTTTAAAGCGAAAACTATAGTAGCTAATTCCAAATCATGTGTAGGGTAATTTATCTCATGAGTTTTCTATAGACATAAAGAATAAGAAATTACCTGAGAATTTTTCATTAGGACGTAACCAAGTCCTTTCAATGAAGCATCACTATAGATAAAAAACTCGCCATAATAAGAAGGTAGTGCCAATACTGAAGCATTCACTAATATTATTTTAAATTCCTAAAAATAATCATCACATTATTTTGTACAGATAAACGTAACACCCTTCCAAGTTATCTTAGTCAATGGGCTGGACAACTATGAATTTTTTTAACAAACCTTTGGTAATAGCCTACTAAACCATGAAAACCACGAATCTCGATTATATTTGTGGGTCATATCCATTCCTCAACAACCTATGTTTTTGCAGGATCAACATTTATTCCATCTAAAGAAATAATGTGACCAAGGAAGGAAATTTGTTGCAACCAAAACACACACTTGTTGAATTTCCCATACAATTTCTTTTCTTTTAAGGTTTGAAAAATAACCCTTGAATGACTTTCAAGCTTCTCTTTACTTTTTGAAAACACCAAAATACCATCAATGAAAACAACCACAAACTTATCCATGAACTCATGGAAAATTCTATTCATAAGGTACATAAATATAGTAGGTGCATTAGTTAACCCAAAAGGAAAAACTAAAAATTCAATATGGCCATATATTGTACGAAACGCAATCTTCAGAATATATGTATCTTTTACATTCAACTAATAGTACCCCGATATCAAGTCAATCTTTGAAAAATACTGAGCTCCCTGAAGCTTATAAAACTAATCATTGATATGAGCCAAAAGATATTTGTTCTTAACAGTGATGTTATTCAAGGCCCTATAATCTATGAAAAGTCTCATTGAACCATCTTTCTTTTTAACAAATAAGAGAGGAGCACCCCATGGTGATGTGCTAGGTTGAATGAAACAATTCTCTAATAAATCATGCAATTGCTCCTTCATGTCTAAAAGTTAAATTTGAACATTTTGATATGGGGGTTTTGAAATTGGCTTAGCATCAGGAACTAAGTCAACTATAAATTCAACTTCCCAATAATGTATTATTCTAGGAAACTCACCAGAAAAAACATCCAGATACCCATTTACCACTAGAACATCATTAATCTGAACGGTTCCTTTGTTTTCAACAATATGTAGAAGGTAACATTCATTTACATCTTTAACATGTTTCTCAGCCTCTTGATATGTTATCAATGGTAAGGGATCATTCTTGTACATAAACTGAAAGAATTTTTCTAAAGAATCTTCGTTAGCTCTACGATCAATCTCAGCATGGTAAACAGAGAGACAATCTATACCCAGGATAACATAAAACTTTAATAGAGTTAAAACAATAAGGTTTGAAATTATATTTTTTCCACAGATAAATATAGGAAGTTTCAAATAAATTCTTTTTGCCTCAATATTTCCCTCATGTGTTTTTACCAGAAGTTCCGGAGTCACTTCTTGCGATGGAATTCCTAATTTACTAGAAAATTATTCAATGATGAAAGAATGTGTAGACCCTGAATCAAACTATACATTGGAAGAATCTGAAAAAACAAGAAATGTACCTGATAAAACATCATTGGATGGCCCAACATCTGCTTAAGTAGTTGTAAAGGATTTTAGCACACCTTTCTCCTTGTAGTATGACTTCTTCCCATCATTTGAGCTCTTTGTCGAACACTCGTTTGAATAATGACCCATCTCATTGCACATGAAACATTTCACTAACAGTAAATAAAATTTGGTCTTACCATTACCCTAATATTTTCCAGTGCAATCATGAGCCTTATGTCCCATCTTACCACATCAGAAGCACTTTCCAAAATTCAAAAGACATTCCCCAGCATGCTTTTTACCACATTTTTCACAAACTGAAAACTTAGTTTTCTTACCATCAAAACTTTTTGAAGGATTCTTCCCTTTCTCCTACACCTCGGTCTCTTCTTTTTTTGGTTTTCATAGAACACTTGCTCATCAGCAAGCTCCATTTCCACCTTCTTAGCACATCGAACAAACATTTCATAAATTTTGAACTCACGAGAAGCTAATTCCCTTTGATATTTGGGAATTATTCCTGAGTAAAAATGAATGATTTTACTATCAAGGTCTCTGTTAAAATTTGGAGCATACCTTCCCAATTGAGTGAACTTTTCTTCTTAAGCAGCCACAGATTCATCCTCTTTCCTCAATTCCAAGAATTTTTTTCCCATCCTAGGTCAAATAGCCTTTGAAAAATATTTCTCAAGAGACATACCTTTGAATTCAGCCCAGTCAAGAGAATCAAACTCATTAGCATCTCTGATATTTTTAACCATCGACCACCACTGATCTGCTTCACCCTCCAAACGGTAAATAGCAAAACTAACCTTTGGATTTTCTGAACAGCCCATGACATCGAAAATATTCTCTAGTGCTTCAATCCACCCTTCAGCTAGAACAGTGTCAGATGATCCTTCAAATGATGGGGGATGTTGGCTCATGAAATGTTCCACCAATAAGATGTTCCACTATGATTGATCTGGCTGATCTCATGCAAGGATACCACCACCATTTATCACTTGAGTTAACTGCGCCATTACAACAAAAAACTATTTAGTTCCAATTCCAACCATCTCAGGATGCTGATTTAGAAGGTCATTTCCATCAGTATGCCTTCCTAGTACTGCTTCCCTGTTTCTTCTATGGAAAACCATTCTAAACAAACATGTACTAGATGAATCAACATGGTAATCTTCAAATGATATATCATTTCAATTTGATCATAATATGTAAAAAAATATTTTGGGATAATCATTTAATATAATTCTAACTCTTACTAAACCGACCTTTGATACCAACTATAAGGCCTCATCCTTATACATTAATTAATCTTAGGTTATTTCAAGAATTCACATTGAGTATCATTTCAGGATTAGAGTTATAGATTATTAGATAATAAATCATGCATTACACTCCACATTTAAACATGGTGGTTACATTAAAGACATTATTCATTTTTTTCCACCAAAGTAAACATATTTAAAATAAAACATGGTTTCATTCTTGACACTTCCTCGACACAATCCGAACACCATATACTTTTCCCTTGACCTGTGAAAAACATTTTAAAAACAAGGGATGATCATAAAAGTCTCAGTAAGGGATATAAAAATACAGAAAGAAATCATTAGTCCATGTATACATAAAAATAAATGAAATCATACATTACTAATAAAACATAAACAATTTAACATACCTCATGAAATCATAAGATTTATGAATAACTCATAGAAATCATAATACATAAAGGTAACTTGAGGCATTCATTACATTCTTACATAGGGAGTAACCCTCATGGTTACATTTTGAATACCCATCATTGTATATTCCCTAAATCTTTTTGGACAAACCGTAGCATTTAACTCCTTCACGTTACCCAATTCATTGGAGAGCTATCTCGAGCCCACCCACCCTTATTTTATCATAGAAGCATCCATCTTCATAAACAATGCACAAGAACCATAACATAATCGTATCACATAAAACATGTATAAAGGAAACATAACATTTCGATATTTCAATCACAATATATCAATACAACACATTGATATAATCAAAACATTATCAAAACCATTATCAATACCAAAATAAATGAAAAGTAAAACATGGTATTTATTTTTCATCTAAAAAAAGTTATGTCTTTTCGCGGATGTTCAAACTCAGATAATGGTCATAATGGGGGAGAAGCCATTGTCGCCGCATATGTAAGACAAAACAATTCCTTTTTTCGTTTAGTAAAACAGTTCATGTGAAAAGATTCATTTTGAATGAAATTAAAAGTCAAAAAGGTTTATTATACAACTAATAAAATATGTTCATATATAAATTGAAGTATGCCTCAACAAATAGAGATTGATACGATGTCTCTTACCTCAAGTCCGACTTTTCATGTTCATTTCTTTATATTCCTGAATAATAAACATTAGTTTATTTATAACTTCATAAAGTCTTCCCTTAAAGTTTATTATTCAATTCATATCACATTTTATCATGTTATAATAATTAGTTAATTATGTGAGTTCATATCACACGTTTTGTCGATGTTCGGTACATGAGTAAAAAATGAACTTGTTTGAAAAGAAATGCCCATGTAGTTATAAGTACATCATCTCTGTAATGGTATTATTGATTTAAATATCATATATATCCAATATATATTCATTTTATATTATTCCATAAAATTTGGATATAAAAAATGAAATGCACCGTTCTTGTAGACGGTATGTCGTACGTAAGCATGAACGCTATTTTCATTTCTTTGTCATATTAAAAGAATTAAAACTAAATGAGACATATATATATATTACAATTCCAGTATAATATATATGTTATATAGAAACATTAATTCATTAATTATATTATTTATAAATTCCATGTTTGGCATGAATGTGTCACTTCACTTGAGGGGGAGGTAGTCCACACTTTCTCAGATGAAATTATCGCAGTTCCACAACATGAAAAGCATAACGATGTGATTTAAAAATAAAATTCAGAAGCATATAATAAAATAAAATACCATATATATCATATATAAATATAGTGACATCATAATGGACACCATGAAATGTGTTTAAATAAGATTGAACCATCTTCCTTTTGTGAGGCAGTAATTCGCCACCCATAGAAATGGTATGTTCTTTAACCATTAGACGGAGGTGTGTGTAAGTGTAGGTAGAATACTTATCATAAAAAAATTATAGTATATTTAGGATACTGGTTCTTTTATGGCTTCAAATAATAATAAGATAGTGGTGAGTTAATAAGGAAAATAAAAGAAAGAAACTCGAGAGAGGACATTAACTCTAAATCGGGTAACACTTTTTGATTTGATCCAAAGGCTTCTTTGGAAAGACATCTAGCCACAGTTAGTATTTTAAGAGTAAGAGAGGGATGTGGAAAGATAATATGGACAGATTTTGGATGATCTAAGGGCTTCAGAGGTCTGGGTAAGTGGGTAGAGGTGGGGGCCTTTTATAAGAGGGAGGAGGGTCACTTTTGGAATGCCTTGAAATGTTACTTTATTATAAAATGATTTTTGGATTTTAAAGGTCCCCCAATGATAAATTTTGTTTATAAGGTAATAAGTGTTCGAAATTAACCCATTAAATAGGCTTTCTATAAATTTATGTCTTATATTATACCTTATATTTCCATTTTATTTAAATCATTCATTAATGTGGTAATCACTGCCACAAGATGGTGTCATAAATAAATTTATTTATTTAATGTCAAAATATTATAAAAAAACTACCATGATGTAGGAAATATTTTTAACTTTACAATGACTATTTACAGTCTAAGAGATCATTTATTTAAACAAAATTAAAATTATTTTACTTAGAATATACAAGCCTGTGTTATATTTCTCTTCTTTTTAATAATAACTTCATAAATTTCACTATTACACCCATGTGACTCCATGGGCCCTAGTGTTTGGTAAAACGCTTACCATGGTGGGCCATTACCCAAATATAAGGATTTGTACATAGCTTGGGGTCATTTTATGTTATTATGATATTATTTTATTACCCTCAACTACCGGATTACTAATTAATCACGATAATTTAAGATAATTATCGTCGTTACTATTCATAATGTCTAAAAACAAAAGAGTCTTAATTACATAATTTGGATCTTCTAATTCCAAATCATGAGTCAATTTGACCAAATTCAAAACACTGAAATTGCAGTAATTAATTTAAAAAATAATTCCCGTTGTCAAAACAAATAGCTTGTTTTTAAGAAATAATATCTCTCAAAAATTTGACACTTGTTTATGTCCAATTTCAAAGTGAAATAATTTCAATGACCACCATTGGATTAAATGGTAAAAATATATTTTAATTTAAATTTAAAACCAATTAAAAAGATAATCTAACCGTATAATAAAATTAGATGAAAAATCATTTTTGAAGTAAAATGCTGTATTTTTCACTATTCATTAAAAATGAACATTGTTAGAAAAAAACAATAAATTTATCCAAAGTAAATTTCAATGTCCCAATTCTAAAGAATTAGTTTATTTTGAAAAATAGGCCTTATAAAATTGTCAAAAGTTATATTTAGAAATAGTTTTCCATCAAAAGGGGGTAAAATAATCTTTTAAAAATATTAGAGTATTCTAGGCTTAAGATTGTAATTATTATCATTTTAATCCTCTAAAAGACTATCTAATTCAAAAATAGACATATAAATAAAAATATATTATTTTTTACTTACTTGGGATGTTACAATGTATCCACACCTCACCCAAAAATATTTTTAATTTTTTTGGAACTCCTTGAGGAGTGGTAGTCCCACATATCATGTTTTCATTATAGGAGGGGCCGACTATATTATAGTTTGGGGTAATTAAATTATTTTAGCTCCATTAAGTATTATCCTATTATATTCCTATAAATTTAAAATTTCTTTTCAAAATATTATTTTCATTATATTTATACATCATAAAAAATGTTACGTCGTAATCGGTAACAATATATATTTATTTTTGATATTCTTCTTCGATGTATGTTTCCATTCATACAATGAATATATGTATTTTCTATTTTGACTATTAAATATTCATTATATTCTATAACTCATAACTTTTTATTTCTATAAAAAATATAATTTAATAACCATTTTATTTTTATAGGTTAATAAATTTTTTAAATGTTGCTAAAATTTATTTCATTCAACTTCAATATCATTTCATATATTTTTCACCAGGTTTTCTTATAAACAAAATATATTTATTTTTAAGGATAATATATTTGGAGTAAATTATTAAATTTATTTATAAAATAATTTTTTCAAATTTATAAAAATAATTTTTAAAGTAACATTATATCTTGGTTTTCTTGATAGTGTAAATATAATCCAAATAAAATAATTTTCATGTTTTCTCTTGAATTTACCTCTATTTATGATCATGTTTACCTTTATGTAATTCTAGAACATCGATATATATTTAAAAAATATTTTTACATAATTATTCTTATCTTCTATCATTTCATGGAAGTATTTTTTATTCCATTTCTTGCATTATTTTTATTATTTAAAAATCATATAAAAAGTAATAATATGATTTATAAATTGTTGTAAAATTTTAAATAATCCACTGAAGAATATTTCACATATTTCAATACAAATTTAGTAACATTATCACTCAATATATATTTTTTATAACTATTATAATTTCAAAATAACTATATTGTTTACCACAATTTACTTATATCCATCTTGATGAGTGTAATAAATATCATTAGATAATTGATAAATCACCACCATTATTTTTCCTTATGATTAACTATAAAAAAACAACCTTCATCTAATAAATTTCTACCAAGAAAAAAATATATTTAGTTTTTCATTCAAGGGTTATTTCCTAGAAAACTATGCGATTTGATTTTTGTAGGAAATATTTTATTCCGATCAAATTATTTTTTATAAAATGTAAATATATTGTATTTATTTAATAATTGGTTATTTATTTACACATCCATAATATTTGCTTAAAAATAGAAAAATAATTTATATAATATTATATCATTATCTTCAAATAATTAACCCTTATATAGTATGAATTATTTTCTATGACATGAATTAATATTATATCAATCATATTATTTAATTTGGTTTGTTTTTACCTAATGAAATATTATATTTGACCCACTCTATTTATATATATATATAATGTTACTAATTAAGGCTTTCCCAAACTTTTCATCTTATTTATATTCCACATATATTTATATATATATATCTTTATCTAATAGGTAGGCCTAAAATTGAATATGACTCTGTTGAATTGGGAAATGGTTTATATCTTTTCATATTTATATAGTATCAAAAACTGGTGGTTGGACAAATTGATTATGTTTTCGGACACAGGTGGTTATCCTTATCCACTATGATATGAATGGCCTGATGGTTAAACATTAAACATGCTTATGGAATCCTTTGATTATGTATGTGAAACATTCATACATTAAGAAACATTCTTATTTCATTCCACTATCATATTTTATGTCTATAATGTCCTTGATTATTGTTATTTGATTCCTCATTTTATACCATGGAATATGTTAGTCAATTTTTACTATCTTTATATATTTTATGACATTTTCTATGTTTATGATACCACGACTAATTATTATACTTCTTATAATTCCATTATCATATTCTATATATTTCTCTAATACTTATAATCCAATTATATATTCTACTGACACATTAATATTGACTTTGCAGTTTTATTAATTTGAGAATAATCTTTTCATATGGTTCCCCATTTATCCATGAATTATTCTATAATAATTTTTTATTGTGAGATCATGTGGAGCAGTTTTAAGATTATATGGAAATTATACAGAGTAATAACATATAATTGTAGCTAATATCCAAGAAAACAAAACCCTTAGGCCTTGAGAGTGTTTTAATTATTAAAAAATATATACAATCACAAAAAATAATGTATACCATTTGGTTCCATAAAAACCTACCATAATTATGAATCCATTTTTTCAGTGATCAATGTATATCTTCTTATAATTTTTTAAATTGATATTTACATGAAAATATAATAGATGAAGTTTAATAATTATTTTCAAATAAAATTATTATTCCCTTAAGATAACTACATAGTACCAAACATCAATGCCATCCCACAATGTGACATGATGATAAACTCAATTTGATATTCATATTATTTTCTATTTTTGTGTGTTGATATATTTTAAGGAATTGAAATATGTAATAGTGGGGGTTGTTTTTTTTAAAGTATGAATTTGAAATTTATTGTCGAGTTATGAATATTGATTTTAAATTCTATGGAGTTTTTCCATACGTGACATGTCAGAGTTCATTTGAGAAAATTTACTCTCAAATTATTCTTACACAGTTGCATGAATCAATAAAATTTACTACACAACCTCACTATTCTATCAATTGTGGGTAAAATCACACAAATACCTCTATGTGATATTATCTTCTCATATTATTTTCAATGGTCATTATCGTTACCCAATAATGTGTATAAAGACTTAGGAACTCCCCTCAGTTACTCCTATCTATTGTGATTAATCATCTACTCATACCCATTAACTATGAACCCTCCCCCATCATACTGCCCAAATCTATAAATAAAGTTAATAATAGTGAGAGGAAGAACTAAAATAAAATAATTTGATGATGATAATAATATTTTATTATTGAAATTTGATTACAGCTATATCTAATATAGTTTACATATACTACTATAACATTAGATAAGAACATTGGAAATAGTTAAATGATATTAAATAGAAAAATTCATATCATAATTTCATTCCCACTAATATAAAAAAAATTATATATTTTAAAAAAATTATATAGTTTTTAATGAATCCATTAATCTTAATTATCATTTTACGCATTTCCTTGTATCCATTATATCTTGAAAGCCACTATTGGGGTTATTTGATAACTTTCCAAGGTAAAACATCTCCACTAGCCCTTATGGGGGTTTGGGTTACAATTTCCACTATCATCTCCAAAATATCACTCCTTTATCATCTTTTAGATGGAAAATATTATTGTACCCTTTTTAAATATAGTTAAGAATTTATGTGTGAGGAAGATTCCCCATATATTCATCATATTATGTCATCTACATGGAATTCAGAAGATCACACTAACTATATATTATACATATAAATCCTTAATTGTTTTATCAACCAGCTTTCAATTTTGATAATGGCCATAATATCACATTAGCATGGTTTGAAAAAAAATTACATTCGCACAAAATTTCTTTTATTAGAGTGAATGAAAAATATTTTAAACATTAATTATAAGATAAAAACCTTATACAGGTTGACTTAAAAAAGGTAAAGAATCTTACACAGCATGTTGAAAATAGGCTTTACTCCAACCTAGATTATGTTTAATAATACATGGAATTTAGTAATTTGTATTTATTATTACACAATTTTTTTCCTTCAGATTATTCATTTAACTTGTAAATCACACATAGCTACTAATTCTCTTTTTTCTATCATTCATGACTCTACATGGGGTATTATTATTCTTACACACACATTAAAATTTTTTATCCATTCTTACGTATCCTCATTTTTTTATACGTAACTTGTTTAAAATCTACCGTATTCATATACATCTACCTATCTACTCAAACTCAGCTATTAATAATTACATATTTCCTTTAAATGTGTCTCCATGATTGTTTTCCAAAAAATTTGATTAAAAAAATAAAATACAAATTTTCTGAAATATCTATATTATGACAGAAAATATTACCATAAATTACATAAATTTTAATCCTTATTTACAAAAAAAATATTGGGTATTATATCAATGAAAAATCATCTCAATGAGTCAAACTCCTTAGGTAAAATTTCTTTAATGGAATATTAATTATTTAATGTGTAAGAATAACCCATACCATAAAAAAGATCATTTTTTCAACCCATGTATGGAAATATTCTAATTCTAAAAAATTTACATATTGACTAAATATAACAATAATTCTCATTTCTTGGAATATAATTGGAGAAAATCAATACAAATCATCTCTTTTATAAGTAATTAAGGTAATGTGTAGAAAAAATACAAACTTTTCATAGAAGGATCATGGAGTATAAAAAAAGGGTAACCATGATTTCACCTCTAAAGGATACCGCAATTTTAATTGGGGGATGAACCGTTTAGTCATGAAAAAATCATGGTGGAGATGAAAAATATTTATTGAGGGTAATAAAGGGGAAAATTGAAAAATTGCATAGTCAAATAAATAATGAATAAATAAAATCAGGAAAATTTTCATGATCTTGATTTTTATGATGGAAAACCAGAAAACCAGAACTTAAAAAGGGATACACTAAAACATCCTAGAAAAATTAAACTGAATACAAGGATAAATGTAATCCTAATGACTACCGAAAGGGTATTACTTATTAAAATGTATTTAAATGTGACAAATAATTTGGTTAATATTTGGATAAATGATGATAAATTCTTAAATATTTATGATAATGATTGAAAAATATGAATTTTTTAGGACAACAAGAATGTATAAGTAGAATGTGAAAATAACTCAACTTTAGAAATTTATGAATTATGGATGTATGGTCCTATGATTTCATAACCACAATGACTAAATAATAAAATCAGTGAAAAATGATATGAGAAATTGCTTGAATCATTAAAATATAATTATCTTAACAATCCACTAAATTAAAAATTGGTGCATTTTCTAAAAAATGATAAAAATGATATTATTTATAATAAAGAGAGGTCGAATGATTTATCCATGATTACTATCATGAAAAAGATTTCCTTTTTGTGTTTTATTGTAAACAACCTTATAAAATAAAAAGCTCCATTATTATTTATTGGAACATGTCACATTATAGAGGTTGAATTTTCATGGTTTCTATTTGGTCTTGGTGAAAGTATTAATCGTATTCCATAATCGACATTAAAACTATTGGGATTGGTGAATTAAATCTCCCATGATTTATATATATTTTTATTATAATTTTGTTATATATCCCAATGGTGGTGTATAATAATTATGCATGATTTTTTTTGATTAATAATTAAGCTTTATTTCTTGTTCTCAATGTGTAATATGATAAGAATGCATATTTTTTATGGGAAGACCCATTTTGGTTACAAGTGGTTCTATAATTGTTGTGTAAAAGATAAATTTCATTTAAAATATGATATATTACAAGGAGGATTTCAATTAATATCATACAATGATGGGTCCATATATAATGGGTGTTTGTTTCACATTTTATGTGGTGGAAGAAATTTCATCGAATCAATATTACATACTTTATTTCTCATTCCTTGGAAATGTGTATTAAAATTCATTTTTGTGATGATAGGATAATATTTATGATAATAATTAGTATATTTATTTTTATGAACAATGTGGTAACAAATAATATCATACACTAATTGAAGTCTTGGGGCCACCTAAACCAGATGTTTTACCATCAATAATAGAGCATCTTATATTAGAACCCAAACACTACCAACACATGTATAGTACGATTTCATAGTGATTTTATCACATTACCAATAATTATTTAATTTATATTTAATGGATAATAAGAGGAAAATATAGTAATGGTTCTACAAGATTGTAGAAAGGTAATTATAATAAACATTTATTTTTGAAGTACATTTCCAAGATTCTATTACATCGAAATTAATTTACAATGCCGTTTTTAGGATATACAAGGAAAGATTTGGGTATGTATGAAATTGTTTTTTGACTATTATTGTGTTAGTAATTTTTTTAATTAGAAAAAGTTCACATCAATAACAAGGTGTAGGGAACCAGGTACTCACTATCAAATCTAGGGTCCCTATATCTCCTAAAGCACCACAAGAAAGACAATGAAGATTGATCTATTGTCTGATGGAGAACTAGATACAAAACACTTATAGATCATGTTCTTAGTGGTCTTTATTGGTATTTTTAGTGGGTTTTATAATTTGTAAAGAATCTATTATTTCATATTTCTTCCTTTCCTAACCAATCATGAATATGCCTTCCATTTTTTCCCTCCTTACTTCTCTTATTTCTCTAATCCTTTTATCATTCCTATTTGAAGTGTCATTGGTCTCGTTGGACATCCATTGTGAATAAATACCTTTTTAAATCTTCTTATAGTCATCATACACCAAATATTCATTTTATATGTTAGAAGCCTAATTTTATTGGGATTTTATTGGATTTATGAGTTTTTCATAATACATATTGAATTTTGTATAATTGTAGATGATTTGACTCTTCAAGGATTTATGTATGATGTCCATACCATGATATTTTCAATATATAGTATTCCATAACCTATTTTTAAAGTGTTCATGTGAGTGTTCATTGAAATATTGTACATAAGGTATCCAAATGACCTAGTTGGTCTATATATATAGGATTGTCCTTTTGGATGGTGGAAATGGGTATTAAAATTTGGTTAAAATGAAACCACAGTGATTATAATAATATGGCATAGGGGTTTTATTCCTTTTTTAAATATGTTAAGAGTGAGTTTCATAGATTTTTTATTGGTACTGGAAGGCATCTGGCTAGGTGTGTGGGTATGTTATTAAACCTATCTCAATTAAGATAGGGTTGTGGTGGGGATTGGGATACTAAGTGGTGTTTTATTTATAAATATTTAGTGAAGTATATAATTGTTCAAATATTTATTCTATTTTCTTTGAGCTGATATATTAGCCTTGGGGGTTCAATTATGGTGTTTTATGGAGTTTTCCTTTGTTAATCTTATATTATATTTATATTTGGTTTTGATATAACTCATCCACGGAACCATACCTATGTGGATATAATTAGTTCAATCCTCATGGGATGTTGGATATGTTGAGACCTAATTTCCCCCCTTTTTTGATGTATCTCAGACATATCCATGAGATATTATCATTGATAATGGTGATGGTTTCACTAATATGGTACTTGGGTAATGTTATTACCTCCTCAAACTATTCTCTATATGTCCGGTGTATATGAGATGTAACCATGAGACCATACGTATATTAATGTGTTGTTTTCATCAGGTGGGAGTCCTGTTATGTTACACCAATATAAAACCACATTGAATGTTATTTATATTTCATTATTTCTAAGGGTTATCCCATATTTGGCTTATACATGGTAATTTCCCTATTGGTGGGGGTAAATCAAGGTTTGTTGGTTTTTTATAAATCCATTATCAATGTTATTCCGAAAATGTTTTATACAGAAACCACTCTCCCTAAAATGAAATATGAAGAAATAAAGCATGTAGGAAGAGAAAGCAATTACCTGGTTCAACCACATTATTCTACACCCAAGGAGCATACAACAATGATGTTGTAATGTTACAAATTCATATAGCACAATGATTCTTTATTTTCCATTTAGAGTAGTCACAAGGTATTTATAGTTTTACAAAATCATAATGAATATAACTAACTAGTATCAATAACTTAGTAATCTTCATGCTCCTCCAAGTGAACCCATATTCAACATCATGATTTGTGATTAAGATTACACCAATGATGAGATATCTAATAACTCCTCCCCCCATATATGTCTTGAAAATCCATTATTTTCCAACAAGATATAATCCCTAATTCTCCGCATTTCCTCTCATTTAATTTCAAAAATAGATCGATAATTCTCATTCTTTTCTATTTTCATCCATTATCACTATTATATGATATATATAGAAAGACATCACATCAATATGGATAAAATCTCCACGTTTCACAATTAATTGTTCTCAAATTATAATTGATTAGGATGATAAAAATATTATAAATTGTATCTTCAAATTAAATTTAACCATCCATAATTCATGTCACAAAAATGCCTTAAATGATTGTATTTTTTAATTCTAGAAATTATGCATGAATTGAATAGATTATTATGTAATCATCATCATCACGAGAACAAAAATTCATCATTTATTGAAATAAAAAAATAAAATTCTTCCATATCATAAATATTCATGATGGAAAACTAAATGTTAGTGAATTAAAACATTAATCTCCTTAAAACAATTGGTGTCTTACATTGATTGTATAGTGAAATAATTGTTAACATATCTAAAAATACATTCATGGAGAATTATTATATAAATATAGTATACCCTATCATCCATCAAAATCTCAATATATTGATCCCTTTTATTTTGTGAACATTGCATATGATCTACAGTATGATCTATTATATATTCATATTCTATGTCTCTGAATAATTCCAATGTATACTTGAACATATTTTATAAAGGATGAGTTTTAAAAAAAATTAGGTCAATTACTATCTATATAACAACACATGGAATAATCACTCTACAATAAGAAATAATTTGATATTATTGGAAACACAATACAATATGATTACATTTATTATGGCACAACATTACACAAACATATAGATCCTCTAAAACTTTACTATTCATCAATTTATATAGGATTCATCACTAATAATAATCATTAGCATGTCTAACACACACTATGGAATTAAAAATGGTGTCATGGAGTGTTATCTATCTAATATATATAAATTACATAAATTATTACAAGAATCCTGTAATAAACATGATACTAGTTCTGCACGTCATTTTTATCCCCATTATAGGCATCCACATCATATTTTTCCACAAAAACAATGTGAAAATGATTCATGTTTAATTATATAAAAATATAACCCTTTGGGTTTTTCCAAAATTCAACAAAATATATTCATTTAAAATCATCAAAATATTAAATCAACACATTATTATAATTAATTAATTTATATAGTGCATAAATGATTCAACAATAACTAATTGTAAATTTAGATGATTCATGATCAGTATTAGAAACAATAGTTAAATTAAAAGTCTCATATATACCACATTTTTATTCATCATTCTCTTTAACACATCAGATCCAAATGTATGCCACTAAATGTAAAATCAAATAAAACCCCTTTATAAAGAACAAATAACAAATCTAACCATCTCAAGAATCACTATATAATAGAAATCATATCTCCATTTCTCAATGAACCTAAAGCGTGTTTCTCAAAAATTCATTGACATTGCAGGAAAAATCTAAAAAATCAATCCATGAGAACCATCATAAAATTCCAAAAATATAATATTCCATATGAAATTCATGTCCCTTTGTTCAAAAAAAATATTTTGTTAGGGATGATTGTACACCAAGATCCTATTGAATCATTTGAAGACTATCCTTTATTAGTAAATTATTCCTAATTCCCATAACATGATATTCTGTTAACAATTATACAAAATTCACTTTTCTATATTCAACCTTATACTTGATGAAATTATACATTATCTTGATTCCCTTTTTCCAAGGGTGATGGTCTAGAGTTTTTCTTAGATTTATTTCACTCTTGTTATAACAAATTATTAGATATGATATTTTACATATTCTTTAAATTCATGAAGATATTGTAACAAATATTTTCCCAGATGTAGAAACTTTAAAATTGGGTCGATTAATGTTTAAATAAATATACTATTTTTTTAATAAATATTGTAAACAATATAGAAGTTATAATTTAAAATATATTCATTTTTTAGTGACAAAAAATTACAAAAAAAACAATGTAAATTGAATCACAATGAATTTAAATATAATCTGATTTTATTAATAAATGAAAAATAAAAGTAAAAATAATTGAAAAGTATGTGTTAAAGTTTCTATAAGTAAATATATAATCTTTTTTAAAAAATATTATTATGTATATATTGTTCCAATAAAAGTATCCAATTGATATTAATCTATATAGGTTAGAGTATCAGTGCTCAAATCTGTGGGATATATGTTTTGATTACATAAGAACTTCAATGATCAACATGATCAGAAGATATAAGTACTCACATCAAATTATTTGATAAAATTAACAGTTGTAGCTCTATCCCCAAACCCTTCTTTAATTAACCTCACCAATATTAAACCTTTCCCCAGTACTCATTTAACCTATAGTTTTGAAGATAAATGATTCCTAGAACCATAATCCTGTTGATCAAGTCAAATAAAAATAAAATAATTATATAATAAAACTATGTTCTTTTATAATAGGGTTCTCTAAAATGTAATCTATAAGAAATGTAGAAAGAAATATAATGAATGATATCAAAATCACTAAGGTGTTTCATATCATGAAGGTAATCACCTTTCATATCAGCTTCTTTTTCTATCCACTGTTTATGAATATCCTTTTTCACTCAAATCCTCAATCGATTTTTTATGAAATAAGTGTAGGAATATTTTTTGAGGTTTTTGAGTATGATTAAAAAAATGTAATATAACTTATCATTCATTTTAATTCATTTCGAGTGAGATTATGTTGATATGGTAATTACATGTAATGAAATAAAATCAATGGAAAATGTGATGAAAATGTTAATTTTATAGAAAAATAGAACTAAGAAACATCATTTATGTATATGAAAATGAGGATTTTGTTTTTATTCATTAAAAAAATTTATGCGTAAAAATTCATTTCATAAAAATTTCCCAATAGGGTCACCGATTTTATAACAAAAAATACGACAAAAAAATAAATTGGAATACATAAATAAAATATTTTTTTTAAATCTCCATGTATATATATAAACAATACTCTACATTGTGATATCAAATTAGAATTCAAAAAATATGTTCCTTCTAAAACCACTATAACATCACATAGTAGTCTCCCACATAAATTTATAAATATCTTATTCTTTTAATTTATCTTCCTAATAGTATTTATACAACCTTACTAAAACAATAAAATCAAACCTAACATCTAATACATACTATACCCCTACAATATTCTCATAAAAAATTATTACCATACATTCTCCCATTTTAGAATTATAAAAAATAAAACTAACAGTAAAAATATTAGAAAAGGAATCTCGAGAGTTAAAAAAAGAGTAATAGTCAAAGGATAAAAACATATGTAACAATATTTCAATATGTTAGTGTAACAAATGAATATTAAACATATTTATGAGTAAACTAAACATTAAAAACTATATATTACATTAAAAATGTATTTTTAAAACCCAATAAAATCATAAAAATCATAATCTAGATTATACTAAAAATTATACATAAGAGGGGGGATTCATGTAAGAATAAAACAAAATAAGTAAACATTACCTTTTATAACATAATTACACATATGTATATCAAAGAAAATAATTTCTAAACGGTATTTTTCTAAAATATGATTAAGATACATCGTATTAATTTAGTTTATCATTTTAGAGAATATATGATTTTATAGAACAGTAATATAGAAATAATATATATAAATAAAAATATTTCCCTCCTATTTTACATATCATTTTTTAAATGTTAGGAGAAAAAATAAAAAAGAATTGAAAATTTATCACATAACATATATTATTCCAATCTTATATTTAGTTTATTTTAATCTCTCTAAATGTAATGTTTTGTTAATAATTTAGCAAAATAATGTTTAGTCCAAAATAATTTGTAACCAATATTTCTTTTAGCATTTGATCTTGAAGAAAATGTTGTCTTGTATCTATTTTTATTCTCATGTGTGATGTTCAATGTTATTAAGTATGTAAATAGCATTGGTTCCACCACAATGTATTAGATCTTGATTAAAAATAATTATAAAATCTTTGAGTGTGTACCACATCACAATAATCGAGTGTGAATCCTATAGCTTCCACACATTCAAATTCAACATGGAAAGTGAAATTGAATGTTTCATGTTTTTAGATAATTAAAATTAATATCCTCCAATTAAATGATAAATTTTTGAAGTAATCTTCTGATCCAGTCAATAACTATTGGATAAAATCTAAAAAACTCTTAATTGTGTATTCATATCCTAAGGAATATATTAATGTATATTATAATGAACTTTTATGTTAATGAATTATTTTTTTGAATAATGTAAGTTGTTACTATTTTATATTGTCTTGTAATATCACATGCAAGCATGTAGATTACATAACATCTGGTCAACTAATAGTCATATGAATTAAACTTGTGATCTTCCCCATAATCCAATAGTTCCCAAGATTCAACATGGTCTAGTTTGAAATAGGTTCCTTCATTATTAATTATTATGGAATAAATTTTCCTGACCCCAATCAACTGGTACCCCTCTAGGGTTTTTAGTGATGAGAATGAGTAACCCATCAAGTCCTGGATTCATTTGGACCTTGGGAATCCACTATAACAGAGGCTATAAAATTCTTAATTAGGAGGAATTACTGTAAAAATATAAAATGGATTTAGAAAAAATATGAATGAACACAAAAACGTCCATAATATAAAAATAAATATACAAAATAACCACATGTGTATGTCAAGAGATAAATGTAAAGACTCTATTTTACAAACCAAGAGAAAACTAAGGTAGTTCACCCCATAACATATATGATCTCAATGATAGTAGTATACAACTTGGTCCATGTAATTGTAATGAAAAAATTAAAAATAGTTTATATACATAGTGTGATAAAAAATGCCAACTCAATAGGATCATACATATGGTCTCCAATGAAAATGTGATTATTGAATACTAATACACCTAGGAATAAATGGCATATCAAACAAGAACCTAAAAACCCCAGTTGAGAATCCTAATATATGCATATTGTTTCACCAATTAACATAAATAATTACTAATTTTATAATACTTTAACATCAATAATGTTTCCATAAATCAACTTACCCTAATGATTTTCCTCTCATATTCCCTAACATCAAATGTCATGTGCTCCCATCCATTCCATTACACCACTTCACGACATCCCACAACATCTATAATTTTGGTCATGAAATATCCCTAACAAGCCAAGCCTCATGTAGGGTCAGAAATCTCATCTTGGAACTAATTTATTCAAGAATACCTCTAATTATAGTTCAACATCAATCTTTGATATGGGCCAAAATGCATCGCTACTGACCATATCCTCGAGTAGGTCCCATCATCTCATATTGTCATTGGCCAACATTAACATCAAATCCATATCATGAACTAGGGTAATAGGATATCATGAACATGAAATACGTCAACGTTGTTCCCTTATCCCACTGCACATGTCCCCAACACATAATATATTTTCATCATCCTAAAGAATCTGCACACTATCAATAATTATCACCACTACTAACGGAAGAAAAATGAATATGGGGTAGTCAACCATATATTCCTTTCCATATGAATCTTAGGTAAATACCCATTAAATATATTCATTTGAATACATGGTGTTCAAAACCAATGGGTCGAATATAGAAAAATAAGATAACTATTAGCATATGTATACATAAATCACCAACTAAAGGTTTCAAATCAATACTCCATCACCTTTGTATTATCATCACCACCCCCAATAACTCCACTAAAAGATAAAATCTATTAGATGGAAGCTTTCCCCAAAACAACGACACACACCCCATTGTTCCCATTCATTCAATCGTCAGTTTATACACATTTAAATATTTTTATATTAGAAACCATTTTTAAAAATTAATGAACTATTAAACCATTTTCCTCATAAGAATCCCATTAAGTCCATTATATTCATAATTATTAAATTTATCAATTAATTACCAATCATTAATTCCAAACCAAAATTATTGAACTATACTATTGATAGTTTTAGTCAAATTAAACCATATTACCACAATAATGCATCGCATAACAACCACATCTCCATCACCACACTTCAACTACTTGAAACATGTCCCACATATGAATAGGTCACAACCATTGATCATACTAATCCCAAAATGTCGAAAAAACCATACGCACTACATAAAACATACAAGCATAAAATAATAAATGTGTTCCAGAATAAAAATTTTCCAAAATGTAAATTATAGGAAAATTTGATAATAAACATTCTATTAGAGAAATTATATTTTTCACACAGTTCCTATTCACATGGGAATCCAGTTTTTTGATGAATATGAATCTTAGTCCTTTTATGAGTAATTGGTTAAAAAATCAATTAGCTATAGTTAGTCCAACATATATGTTTATAGTTTATACTAGTCTCGACTGGAACATAATAGTAGTGTTCAATCATTGATAGCAGTCATCACTAAAATGTTACAAGACATCTAGTAAAACATTCATGTACACCTTATTCCATTCAGTTAAATTTAATCTTCTTTATTATCAAAATTAAATAATTCTAATGATGAAAACATTTTAAAATAATCTTAGCATAGAGATACACAAAAAATAGAGGACAAGGATCCCCTGACTAAAAAATGTTCTATAACACATTGCGATAAAAATATTGGGAATGTAGATGTTGTTTACACATGTATATCATGGAGGTTAGGGTTGGATAAATCAAACATAACATACTGGAAAAGGGATAATTTGAAGGGTCAAAAATTCATTTTCACATTCGTAGTTTGTTTACACTCTCCCACAATGCATTCTCATGGTCACACATTTCCTTCTCACAGTCATAGTTCACATTCGATACCATAGTATGACTTCACTGTCATGAAATTCCATCTTAAGGATACATAATTAATTATCATATTTTTAGTTTGTTCTAATGGTCTAATTATTCCTTCCCACAAGTTCACATTTCCTACTTGGACGGAATATACAAAGTAACACAAGAGGGGGTGAATTTCATTTTTTTTGTAAATATTTAAAATATTATGGATTTTGAAACCCACTATGATTTATGCAGATATGAAATGTTTTTATATTGTAAAAAATATCCAGTGGATAAATAGAATAAAATATCTTTTTATAATGGCTCGGGGCACAAAGATCCCCTAGTCCACACTACCAATAACTCCCTCTGTGAGCCTGGTATATTTCAAAATAATGGTCCTCCAATGATAAAACCAAGAATCCAAAACTAAGTATAGGAATTTGAAACCATTAAAAAAAGACTAAAAAAGTATTCTAGTTCATTAATAGAGAACCAATTATCTAAAACATAGTTCGAGAATATGATACTCCACAACAACTGAGTATGAGTAGTTACAATTCCAATAAATAACAATTGTTTGATTTAAAAGGTTTTGGTTGATCTTAAAAGTTTCTGTAGAAAAAAACTAACAAATGGTGGATCCTCTTATTCAAAAAATAATATCTTTAGGATTAAAATAGTCTTACATGATCCTGGTTTTAACAGGATCTTCAATAAGTCAGCAACTTAAAAAATAGTGGTAAGCTTAAAACATTATTTTACTAAACATTATATCCCGATAGTGTAGCTTCTTTTAGAATCTATCCTTATTTTTATCAGAAAAATAAATGATAAATTAAAAATTATGGTCTTATATGTAAATTTCTTATCATGCATAGATATATATTTGAAGGGATACTCTAAAATAATATATATAATGGAAAAATTATTTAGTATTCTAGATCCAAAAGAATATACTGATTGATTGTAGAAATTAAATTTAAAAAAAACTAAGGGAATCGTAAAATCCCATAAAATTGGGAATGATTTTTTCTAATGAACACATTTCATTGAAATAATAAATATTATCCTTCCTCAAATGGCCCAAAGGCCTTCATTTTTTATTAATTTTTTGATAATCCACCTTTCAAGGGGTGAGGTGGAACCATTACAAGGCATGTAGGTGAAAGTATTACATGGCCCGTAGGCCTTAGAGGAATACATTTCCCATTGGCTCAAACATTACATACAACCCAAAATAACTACTTAGAACTACTCCTCCCTAGTATATTCATCATGAAATCTGTTATCCACCTTTGCATGGATATTCGTCTAGGCATTTTCATGCATGTACAGGCTTGTCCCGATGGCAGGTGCCATACCCTCTCATTCTTGCAATCCATTTAGCGTCTGCTGTAGTGAAAGCTCCTTGCTCATCTTCCTTGTAGATCTTCTTCTTTGTAGGTTGTCTGGTTTGCATTTGCACTTATGGTGGTCTGAAGGCCTTGAGGTGGCCCTAATTCCTTACTGACCCGAAGGCCTGGGTGCTCGAAGGCCTTTGAAGGACTCAGGGACCAAATCGGTGGCCCGAAGGCCAAAACGAGGGCATTTTCCCAGCTGCTATAGTGCGAAACCGTGCCTGCTACAGTTCCTGCTACAGTACCTGCTATAGTACTGTACAGTTCCCACTACAGTGCCTACTACAGTACTGCTATAGTCTCGGAAATTCTGCCTCTGCCTGGATTTGATCCTTGGTCACTTTGATGCACTTACAGAGTCCTTACCAACCGGGCTAAGCCTCATGTGCATAAAAATTATCCTTAAAGTTTACATTAATTATGACTTTTCCAATATAGAAATATCATATTGAAAACATGGATTGAAGAACTTCATTGTTTAGAACACAACATAGGGTTGATATGTATAGCATAGGCTTTCACTGTGTAGTATAGGGTTCCTTTACATAGAATAGGGTTCCTATGCATAGATTAGTAATGATAATACATATTTTTATCCTTGTTAGCAAAAATCCCTAACATAGTATTTATTAACCATATGTTCTAAATTTCTGCATGTAGGGTATGAATAAAAATTCCAAAAATCAACACATGGTTATTGATCCTTACCATTTACGATTATCTAAATGTTTTTATATTGATCCAAATGAAAACTATTTTTTGCATAATATTTATTTGATACCATACTCAATTGTTTCACTTCATAGTGCAATGTAGGGTTGATACCATATGTTTGTTTCTCGGACATATGGTTTGAATCAATGTTTCCATCAACATTCCCATAATGCTAAATTCCTTAAAAATGAATATAAATTTCTATATAACTCACCAAACAAAATATCATTTGAAAAAAGGTATTTTTGAACATTCAAATCCTCATAAATTATAGTGTATTTTTTTAAAATACATGCCCAAAAATCTCCCCCTTTCGATGACCACAAAACCAATAAAATATTCTATAACAAGATTTAATGAGAATGATGGCTTTGTAAACATAGAAAATAGATATTGAAATTATTTTTATATTTTTTTTTATCATTATTATTTTGATAATGAAAAATATATACTAGTAATATAAATATATTCTATAATGAAATGTTTTGGTCATTACATATTCTCTTAAAAGGGTATTTGTAGATACTATCCCTTATTCCTTTATAAATTTTCACACCCTTTTTATGATATCACAATACAGTTTTAAAGAATTAATTATATTAACCAAATTTAATATAGTGTTGAGCTATTATAAATTGTTATATGTAATTTCCTAAAAAAATATAGGAATGGTAGTTCAAAAATTTAACTAAAATAAAAGATACTAAAACATTAAAATAAATTAAATTGAAATTAAAATGAATTTGAAATTGGAGAAAAGGTAGGAGCCTCTCAATATATGGTGATCCCACATTATTACCTAATTGTGGTGCTCACACTTTGGGTGGTGGTGATTTTCAGCCTTCATTCCCCTTCCCCCTTCTAGGATTCTCCCCTTTCTCCAATCCAGCATCTCTCCCTAAGTTCCCTTATATTGTCATTAGCCTAAAAGTCCCTTCCCTCTATAATGGTACTACATCACTCATGATTTATCTCCATGAGTTCTCGGAGGCTTCATCACTCCATTGAATATCCCTTGTCACCCATATTGGCCATCACCATCCATCCCTAGACTGCTTCAAAAAGTTTATAAACAGCACCTGGCCCCAGAAGAACCACATCATGTTTGGGCTCTTGAATCCTCACAACATTCTTCTTCGCTTTGGTAGTGCTAATGATGTGTCTTCCACGTGGTCCAAAAGAATGTTTTCATGTGATGGATCTCGCTACATCTTTCATAGATTGAGTTTTGAGTACCATTGCAGTCATCACCTTCCCTCTATAGTGATTTGGGAATGTTTTTCAAATCTCCCTCTTGCATTCCAAAATCCTATTGTTCTGTAATTACTTGGTAACCTCATCGGGTGGTTCCATGACTTTAATGAGCACTCAAGTATCCTTTTCAACCTGGTTTATCTCCATATATTTCTTAAATGGATGTTTCAAATCCTCCTGTGGATATAGTTTGGATTGTGGTTGGTGAATAATTCCATTACTAGAAAGGAGTGTTCTTCAAAAATTGGTTCGTCTATTTTACTTCATGTTTTCATTTGGGCTTCCTAAAATTTTATTACCAATCATTTTATAGCTTGGTCCTTATGCATTCTTCTCTACTGTTAGTATGGACCATCCAAGATGTGTTGTCCCCCTTGGGATGGATGCTCATTTTTTCTCGCTGAATCAAAAGAGTATAATCCAGTAGAGTATAGGGGGAAATTATCTTCAAGTGTTAATCCTTCCTAGTCAGATGTCTCATACCCTCATTATTGTCCATTTGAATATAGGTCATACTTTGGTGGAAACATCAAGTGAAATTTAATTATTAATCCAAATATTGTTCATACCGATCCAAGGGTCAAAGACATATTTTTAAGGCTAAAATGTGATCTGGTCACTCCCAAACCATCCAAGATTGTTCAAGGTGTTCTAGTCCTATTTATCTCCCTACCTTCATGGAAATAGTCAATGATGGTGGAATGAGTACTGGTAAAGTGTCCTCAAATTCTATATATGTTGTCAAACATTATGGTGTCTACGGAAACATCAAACAGTACACTTTCTTCCTTCTCATCTTTGGGGTCCTTTCCTACCGAAGGATTGAAGTTTTTCAAAATTGATGCCTTGGGGTTGCATTACATTAGACCCCCAAGACTTTTTTCCTTGTATTGGGATTATTAATTTTAATAAAAATGTTAACTCTCAAGTCAGGGATGGTGGCTTTCAAGTCAAAGGAAGGGTCCTTACTGACAGAAATAACTCCCTTGAGTAAAATGATGGCGTGGAACTATGTTGTGAGATAACTACCCTCCATGGTACCTTCTATCAGAGGTTTTTCACTAGGGGTCCCATCAAAGAATGAATTAACCATGACTCAATTTGAGATACTGATTCATTATAAAGAGTGTCGATGGACGGGCTTCCATTTTTCCTTTTCAAGTATAGTTTTACGGAGAAATATAACCCTCAGATGATAATTCTATTAGAGGGTATGGTAACAGCCTACACAACCCAAGGAGGAAGAATGAAAATAAGGAAAATAAGGAGCTGGGGATTTAAATTATTTACAAGAAGAAGAAATATAAGGGACATAAAGACTACTCATACGTAACTAGGGCTATAGACACTCAGTCAACCAAAAAGGGTGGTAATACCAAAGAAGAGAATTACCAGCCAGTGGAAGGACACATGGAGGGTCAACATATAGGAGTATCCGGTTCCTAATAGAATATAAATGAGAGTTCATAGAATGAGGGAACCTCATATGTTTTGGGGTTTCATCAAGGGGGTGTAGATATGTTTACCATGGATCAGTAGGGGAGATTCCCCCCCAGTTAGAGGATACACATCTGGAGAAGTAGGATACTCGACCTCCTAAGAAGCTGCGAGAGGCAGAGTCCCCCCAATGGCCCCTAATGAAAGGATGTTGAGGATTATGAAAATATTATGGATCTTATCATGAACTTGGGAAATGATATAATTTTGGAAGTTCTGTAGATTAAGGTAACGTAGGAAGATATTGATAAAATTATGGGATGATTTCTCTGCATTGATAATATGAGGGGGAAAGTTTAGTGGATTGAAAAGAAAGACAAAATATTGATTATAGGATTCAACATGAGGATTATTAACAAAGATTAATACTTGAAATATTTGGACTAATTGTAATTCTATTATGAATACATATTAAAATATGAACCAGACTCTCAGGTAAATTCTCTGCGATGGAAATTCTCTAGGGAGATAGATTCCAACTGACATAAAATTTTTCCTCAATGAGTCTATTATTTCCTTTTCTGTTTCATTGGACTATGATGTGAGGGTTCTCACATTCCCCTTAAATTTTATTTATAATATAAAAATGTTATTTTGGAGGAAATTAAAATTAATTCAACTGTTTTGAAAATGATCATACAATTGTCCTTCAATGAAAGTGTCCTCAAAATGAAGGGTTTTGGTCTGAAACAGTAGGAAAAAAGAGATCATATGTATAAGGATGGGATTGAACTGCACTGATAATATCATGAAGATGGAAAATAAGGATCTGGAAATGGATATTGAATACTATTGACCAATGGTAATGTCGATTCCTTGAATAATTACCAGCCATCATATTATTTAATAGACTGACCATTAAAAATTCATTCAAATCTTCTTCAGACTAGATGAACAAGGTAAACTTGTATTTAACTTGATTAATCATGGTTACCAACCAATATTTACATGATATCAGTTGAATAGTTATATTCCTCTTATTGAACAACATAACATTTAATGGAATATTATTACACTAAAGAGTGAGTATACAATCATTGAACTCGTCCAATATAGAGGGAATAACTTCAAAAATGTTGATTAGTTCTGGTGGTGTCTGTTGAGAAGAGCTTATTGCTTGATTACATTCCTTGAAATAATGAAATTCTCCCCATATCAACAACTTACACTCTTAAAATGCTAGTTTCTTGAAAAAATCATCCTTTAACAAACAAAATTCTCTTGACATTTTGTCCATAAGCTCTTTATGGTCTCCAACAGATATGAGATCCTCATTAAATTATATTAAATGAAGATTCTGGGCATCAAATAATGATCTTGGCACTAAAGTAACCTTGTATTATTCAAATTTTTTCTTATTAACTTCGAACTATACTCTACAAAAATAGTTATGATCCTCCAATAGATTTATTATCATATCTAATGCTTTCGAAGGGGAATCAAAATATTTAGAATATGAAGTATCTGGTATAGTAATAGATTACCTACAATGAATATCTACCAAGGAAATACATAGCTCTTCATTATCATCTGGTATATATCTTTATTCATAACATACAAGATCAATAGAATTAGGAACAAAATGATTAATGAGATTAGTAAAATATTGCATGATAAGTTTGTGACTTTGAACCTCTTTCTCAAGTTTCTCATCCACTAGATTCTCATACTCACCTGCAACAATGGATTAAAATATAATCTATAGAATGTTTTCTAAAATTATTCTTCTTTTCTAGATAATAGATTCTTTGGGAAATGAAGTTATTTCTTCTTCAGTAACCTTTCTAACAGAGGAAACTGATGGAATCATCCTTTTCTCCCTGTATGCATCTACCAAAAACCTCTGATATTATTCTCCACCAACCAGCATAAGACTATTGCAGTAATAGATCAAAAAAACATGCTCTTTCACAGTCCCAACATTCAAAGTGTTTCGGTGGTGCCATGATCTACCAAAAAACAATATGACAATCATTCCATTCCTTTGGAACAAAAAAATACACAATTATTCCACAGGGATAATATCCCAAATTCACATTTTTATGGTAGAAATGGTTTTGTTATCTTATCATAAAATAGAATAAATTAATCATAACATTGTTCTGAATTAAAACATGATATAAATGTATGGTTAAAGGAATTTAGAAAGCTCAGAAGTCACAGACAAAACTCCATATTGACTAAACATCAACAACACTCAGATGTTAGGGGAATTCTCTTATTTCAATACCTTCTTTAACAGTTATTGTTCCAATAAAATAAAACATAATTTCCTTATATCAATGTAGTTATTTATTTATATTACATAAATAATATTTATCTCCCCCTTATGGGGAAAACATAGCAACCCATTCATTTCTGCATATGACAAAGAAAACATTGAATCATTAATCTTTGAGACAGTGAGGTCTTCATCAAATCCAAGTCTAAACAAATAATTTAGGGAAAATTATTTTAACTTAATTTCAAATACCCTCATCATGATTTCATTACCAAAAGTGTAAACAAAACCAAGAAATCTAATTGATTCCTTATGTTAAATATTTGTAGATTCCAAAAAGAAGAAATCAATTACCTTTCCCAACAACACATTGCGATCTTTCCCTAAATCATAGACATTGTTGTCCAAATTAGCATCTTTGGATCATCATGTGGATGTCATATTTAAAATATTCATACTAAATATATTGAAATTTTAGGTTACCAGAAAAAGGAAAATATAAAAAATATAGAGATACTTTGTAAGCTGAGACGCCATTTAGGAGAGAAGAAAAAGGGTGAGAGAAGGAAAATTTATTTCTCAAATCGATTGAGGATGTACTCATTATGTTTTAATTATTGAAAATAAACATATATTAAAATATAAATAAAATTAATTTCAAAAAAAATTAAAACAGAAATTTAATTAAAATAAAAAAAATTTATTAAATAAAGATTACAAAAATTAAAACATAACGATTATAAATAAATTAATAAACATTTATAGAATATTAAATAATTCTATCTACCCCATAATAAAATAGAAACTATCATTATGATTTGTTTTATTATAAAAAGAAACTAAATGAAATTTAGTAATAAAAATATCTACAGAAATGTCATTTTATGGATATGATCCCTTAGAAAATGATGTTTTATATAAATGTGCTTAGTCCAAAAATTAATTTTATGATTTATTGAAATATTTATTTCACATTTATTATTACATAAAATAGCTACAATATTAAGGATTAGTCTAAGGTCTATTAGAGTGTTGTTCATCCACAATACTTTTTTATAGAAACATCCAACAAACACATATTCTTCCTTTGCAGTTGACAAGACACTTGAGTATTGATTCTTACTAGGCCATGAAACTAAAAATTTTCCTAAAAAGTGAGAAGTTTATGAAGTATGTTTTCTACCTAATCTATAACCTCCAATGTCAACATCTGAATATGGAATCAAATTAAAATAAGAAGTTTTGTGTTAAATATTAGAATGAAAAATAGTTATATTTAAATATATAGATATTATTTTAATATTAGAAAAATGGGAATCTTTTGGATTTGATTAATATATTTCACGAAAATATAAAAAACATAATGTTTGGTCCACTAGTCGTAAGATATAACAAACTACCAATCGTACCACTATATAACTTTTTGTCAACTAGTTTTCTAACTTCATCCAACTTAAGTTTTATATTCTTACACATTGGTGTTGTATATATCTTTTTGTTCTCAAGTCCAAACATTTAAAATAAATCAATAAAATACATTCATTGATTTAAAACATTTCTAAAATTTTTTTCGGTAGATTTGAAATCCAAAAAAGAAATTTTGTTCTCTCATTACATTCATTTCAAATTCGTTTTTAATTATATTTGAAAAATTATGGTGAATAAATTTATTAATTGATCCAAAAAATAGCATCATCATAATAAATTTTAATTAATAATATATTTGAACAAAAGGTATTCATAAAAATTGTTGGATCTGCCAATCCAATAGTAAATCCATTTTTTAAATGAAAATATCTCAGTCATTCATACCAAGCTCTAGGTGCATGTTTAAGGACATAAAGAGCTTTAGTAAATTTAAAAACAATATTTGTTTTTGGATAATTATAAATACTATGGGGTTGGACAATATAATATTCTTACAATATATAACCATTTAAAAATGTAGCCTTAACATCAATCAGATATAATTTAAAATCTATATGAGATGCACAAGATATGACGATTATAATGGATTCTAATCACGTTATTAGGGAAAAGTCTCAACATAATATATACCTTATCATAAATAAATACTTTACTTAAAAATCTGTTTTATTTTAGGTTATGATCCCTTGATCATCATTTTTATTTCCAAATACCCACATTTTTCTATTAATGGATAATTTGTTGGTCTCTCTACTAGTTCTCAAACATCATTTTAAGAATTGGTTTATCTCTTATGTCATTTCTAATACAAAAATATCATCTTATAAGGATACTTAAATAGTCTTAGGTTCTAACTGAGATATAAAAGATGAGAATTTACCTAGGTTTCCGAAATTTACTCTAGTTATAATTATTGTGTCAAGGTCTCTTTTGACCATTTCTAAATGATTTTTTAGAGTAATAGATTCTCTTAGTAGAACACTTTGAGGTTCATCAGTATCATGTTCTTATGAATTGGACTGAATTTTATTTATTTAATTTTCAAAATAATTTTTGAGAGTTTCAAGTATCACGATATCAAAAATTTAGTAACATATTTAGTTAGATCTTTCTCTTTAATAAAATGGTCAGTTCCATCAAACTTTACATAAAATAATTCATCAATAATCCTTGAATTTTTATTAAACAGTATATATGTTTTAGAGGTATAAAACAATCCCAAAAATATTCCTTCATTTATTTTTGGATCAAGCTTACCTAGGTTTTCATTATTATTCAATATATACACCTTACATCCAAAAAAGTTAAATTTAATTACATTAGATTTTCTGTTTTTCCAATGTTCATAAGGTGTCTTTATGAAAATAACCCTTATTAAAATCTATTCATGATATATCATCTTGTACTTATATCTTCTTCTGAATGATAGTTATGAATACTATATTCATTCACCATATCTCATTCCATTTCTTGAATAGTCCTATTTATCTTCTTAACAATTTTATTTTGTTAAGGTGTTCTCGGTATAGAGAAGTGAAGTCTAATACCCAAATTTGAGAAAAAATTATTGATTTCATGATTCTAAAATTATCCACCATTATCACTTATAAATGAAATTATTTTAAAATATTTTCCATTTCGAACAATTTAACAAAAACATTCAACAATAATAAAATCTTCACTTTTGAGTTATAGAAAATAATCCCATGTAAATCGATAATAATCATTTTCTAAAAGAGAAAAATATAATTTTCTAGACAAAATATATACCCATTTTGGTCCAAAAAATCATATGTGTAAGTTATAAACGTTTACATATAGCTATTTTGTTAATAGATTTGAAAGAAGCTTGGTGCTTCATGCCAATATGGAATGCATCACAGAATCTGTCATTCTCAAACATAAGACAATGATAATCAGAAACTAAATATTTCTTTCATAATTTATGTAAATAATATATATTATAGTGTCCAATACTTTTGATCCAAATCCATGATTCATTAATATTAGCATTTAAACAATTCAATTTCTATTTTTATAAGGTACATACATGAAAAGTATAAACATTGTCACTTCTCGATGCTATAAATTTATGTAACTTATCTTTAAAAACATTGGATGAATTGTTAGAAAAATCAACATAAAAACCATAATAAAAAATATTATAGATACATATAAGATTTTTCTTTAACCCTTGCACTTACAGTTCATTGTTGATTGAGATAGTTATTCGATATCCAGTAGTTATAAATCCAATTATTTTTCCTCTAGAATTATCACCAAAAGTCACTTAATCCTCCACCCATTTGAGTTAGCATATGAATGATTGATGGACCTTCTATGATATTCCTGGAATTTCCAATTTTCATATACAATATGGAATTTATGTTCTTATAGCATATTTACTACATAATAATTTAAATAAATATTTTCTTTGGCACCCTTATTTACATGGGTCCATCAATGTTAGTTGGTAATGATATGGGAATCCAGAGTTCATTTATGTTTCCACAATATATATCACATGCTTTAGAATAAAATTTACAAAAAAAAGCTCTTTTAACAATGAAAATATGAGTATTTTTCAAATAGAAATTATTTCTGACATTTCCTTCTTTCCCACAATAATAAAAGATTACATTTTTAGAATTAAACCCAAAATATTTTTTATATAAATTTTATTTATCACCCTTTCTTCCTTTTCCAATTCATTACTTTTTAATGTAATCCATGCCAAGAATATTATTTAATGTATTTTATCCTTTAGTAAATATAAGGGAATCACTCTTATAGAATTCTACTTCATCCTGTTATTTTTTTATCCTTTTTTCATGATCAAAATAGTTTTGGTAAATGAGTCGATTTTTTTAAAAATCTATTGATTTTGTCTTAACAATGTGTCACTTTCACCTAAAACAACCCTTTTAATTTTTTTCAACGATTTTTTTTCATAAATAAGGAATCATATTTTTATTATAGAATGAAATAATAGGATACCAATTTATCATCTGAGAAACTACTAATATCAAAATTTAAAGATTAATAAGTTTTTAAGTTTTCTTATTCAACCATAAAACACACATTAGATTTTATGTTTTATTTCTCCATAGATGAATCATAATTATAAGGGAATATGGTGTCTTCATATACACTCCATGTGTCCTTAATTTCTCTTTTGATTTTGTTCTCATAATTATTATTCAACTAATAACTCAATTAATTTTTTTTCTTTCATCCTTTAGCTGAGGAAAATCACGCCTGCTATGATACAGTTTCTCACATTCATAACATATGAATTATCTTGAGACATTCACATCCTAATGAATGATTTTTTGAATCCCCTTTTCTTCTTCTAAAATAGGTTTAAATTTCATTCTAGTTGACGAACTTCCATTTTATAATCATATGAATCTAAATTAATCTCTATTTTGACTTCTTTCTTTGATCTTCTTTTATGTTTTGGAGATGTCACTTATAGAGAAGTATTTTATTTATTCACTATAATGTTCTGATCTCCAACATCATCATGCATTTTTTCTTCATACATCATCAATGTACCAATTAGTTCATTCATTTTAATATCTTATATAAGTGATGATTATTGAATATAAGTATATTTTCCATTCCATTTTGAAGTTAGTAGTATGAGTAATTCAAAAGATTGATATGCTTGTTTGATGGGATCTCTTATGGCTGTAATATTGTTGACAATTTCTATAATCCTTATATTCATATATGTGATGAATTTACCATCAAATATTCTAATTGTGTCAAATTTTATCTTTTTTTTATAATATCTCTTCTTTATGACATTATTTGTTCCTTTATAAGAAAGTACAATAGTTTGACACATTTCATAGAAAGTTGGACATTTTGATACACAATGGAATTCATCTGGTCTATGACAGAAATTATTATCATTCATTTACTTTTAATTCAAATCATATTTAGCTACTATTGATGCTTCCCATGTTTTAGGTTTTTTACGGATCCTATAAGGAGTAGTAATTTTTTTAATAGACTTTAAATCCCAGATTCTTTAGATAGATAATCTTTCGAGATTTCTCATATCCATAGTTTTTACCATTAAAATATGAATCACATACCATTGATATTTATTCTCTAATAAGCCATTACGATATTTTTATTGACCTTTTACTTTTTATCATGATATATCTTTATCCCAAACTAATCTTTTTATATGAATTGTTAGTTCAAAATATACATAGTCACACAAGATGGGGTTGAATTGTGTCTTTTTAAAAATCATCAACAATTCTATATTCTGAAACCCTCCATGATTTAAGATGATATGAAGTTTTATTATTCTATATGAAAAAATGACATGGATAAATATAAATTTAGAAAATAAAATTTTATAGTGGTTCGAGGTACAACGATACCTTATTCCACTCTACCAATCACTCTCTAAGTGATCATGGTAAATTTCACTAGAATAGTCCTATTATCAAATGATCAAAAATCAATAACTTAGTTCAGGAAGTTGAAACCTTTACCAAAAGACTATAAAAGTCTTCTAGTTCTTTAATAGAGAGCAGGTTATCCAATGTTTAGATCATGAAGCTGATCCTCCACCACAACTGAGTAAGAGTAGTTGAATCTCTAATAAATCAAAAGCGATTGATTTTAATGGTTTGTGTAGATATTCATAGATACAAAATAAAGGAACTGACAAATGATGTATCTTATTATTTAGAAAATAATACCTTCAAAAACGATATAGTTTGAAGTTAAACTTGATGCAAAAATATCTTCAATATTGTATCATATTAATGAGTAGTAGTAATCTTACATCATTAAAGGATTGAACATTTATATCTCCATAGTGAAACATTATTTCGAATTGGTCATTCACTGTTGCATCATTATAAATGATAATAACAACAATACAATCACATATGTGAATCTCTTATAACACATGTATATGTATTTGAATATATTCTCTAAAAGAATATATAGAATAAAAAACATGCTTTGTAATTCCATATCCAAATGAATAGCTTGACTAATCGTAGAAATTAAAATTCCAAAATGACCTGGGGAGTCATAACTTCCCATATAAATGTGAGTGATTTTTTCTAATAAACAAATTTCATTGAAACATTAAAAATTATCATTGAATCATTGTTTAATTCTTAATTGACTGTCTTAGAAAAATCAGATTGAAAATGCTGCTTGAAAAACTTTGTTGTAGAGAACATGATGTAGGGATGATATGTATAGTGTAGGGCTCTTTTTCAGAGAATAAGGTTATTTTTCATTGAATGGGGATGATAATCCATAAATTTATCCTTATCATCATAAAATATCAAATATATAATTTATTAACCATACAATCATCTTTTTCCACATAGGGTATAAACAATAAATCCAGACTTCAACATAGGGTTGTTGGTCTATACATTTGATGATTCTCCAAACATAAAGATATTGATCCAAATGAAAATTTTGTTAGTGTAATGTAGGATTGATACCATATTAAAGCTTTTCACTTATCAATTAATGAAGGTTGATACCATATGCAAGTGTTTCACTTCTCAGTGTAATGTAGGGTTGATATTATATGATCATTTCTAAAATGTTGTGTTTGAACAATGTTTCTAGTTTTATTCTCATAACTATAAAGTCCTTAAAGCAGAATATAAATTTCTATAGAAATCACTCAAAAAACATCATTGGATTAAAACAATGTAGTTTTTGAAGATCACAATAATCATAAATTATAGAGAATTATTGAGACAATACATGAACAACACTTCCTGCTTATTGTATCAGTTTGCTTTTACGATTATTATTTGGTCTCATGACTGGAAAATTCCATCCCACAGTTGAACCTTTCGTGATTTGGAACCAATCATGGTTCCTCTAATATATTGAAAAACTACTAGTATATCAAAATGTCCATATTATCCAAAATGTCATTGAAAAATAATTTTAACATAAAATAGGTTATTTAATGCATAAATAAAAAAAATTAAAACTATTTTTTGGGGATTAAATATTAAAATTGAGTTTATATTTACTTTTAGTATTAAAATATGTTGTTTCAAATTATATTAATTATAAAAAATTAAATTCCAATCATGTAGGGATTTTTACTACCATTATATTCAACAAACAATATCGAACATCTTAATAGTGCGTGAATTTATCCATACAAGGCTTTTCATGTTTCCTAAAGTATGGGAATGACATAAAAATATTATTAAACCTTGATAATTGCTTATATCCACATGAATACATCTTTAATTTATTTTACTAGTATTATAAAAGTAGGTTTCTTCCCTATTTTCATATTAATGTACTGTATATGAGGTTGGATAATGTTTCCCCTTCATAT
This sequence comes from Viscum album, assembly GCA_963277665.1. Lineage (NCBI taxonomy): Eukaryota > Viridiplantae > Streptophyta > Magnoliopsida > Santalales > Viscaceae > Viscum > Viscum album. The sequence continues at coordinate 2,143,283,169 of OY728143.1, read as the reverse complement.
TATCCCCTTTCCAATATTTTTTGTATGATTTATCAGGCCCTTAATGATATTATATACATTTGTTGACATCATCTACATTACCTTTGATTTTATCATATTTAATTCTTTATATTTTCACTATTAGGGGATCCTTGTTCTGTCTTTTTTTTCTTGTATATCTGCACTAATAAATCTTTAATTATTTTAGTAGGGTGGTTAATATTAACTAAAGATTATAATAAACCAAATTTAATATAATTTTGGAGGATGGTTTGTTTTCAAATATTTTTCTAAATTTATTTTATTCAATTTGATTATTGATATAATTTATTAAAAGCAATTATTGTGTTCATATTGAGACTGTTGTGAATGATAAACATCTATTGCCAAATAACAACCCTTGATTGATTTTTTGTTTTACCTCACCACACATTATAGTAATAATATTCATATTATTTTATGAATTTATTTCCCATGTGAATCAGGAAATGTGTAAAAATGTCATTTCACAAAAATATGGTTTAATGTAAAAGTCCACTATATTTGAGTTGTGGTAAAATATGTAGTTCAGAAAACAACTATTATGTGAGGCTAGTATTTTTTATGTTGGCATTATGGTTGCATGGTCTTTTTGTGGTTTTTAAAAGGAACGGTGGTTATTAGTTGACATATGGTATTTTTTGTGATTAGTGGAAGTGTGGTTTTATATATGTGGTTGTTGAGTGATTCATTATTGTAGTAGTCTGGTAGTAGTGGAATCAAACAATTAATGGTGAAATTCAATATTATGGATTTGTAATTCATGTGTCATAATGAATTTATGAAATTAATAATAATGAACAGGCTAATCCTAAATGGGAATCATATGTGGTAAGTTGTTTAATAGTTGATTAATTGAAACCAAGGGTTTATAATGTTAAATTATGAAAAAGTTTATAAACCAATGATTAAAATAAGGAAATTGTGGGATGTGGGCGGTCGTTATGTTGATGTTTTTCATATAGTATGTGGTGGGACCTGGTGGTTTTCATGTGGTGTTGATGATAATATGAAGGTCATGTTTTACTAATGTAAATTCACTTGTCTAGTCTTTTGTGCTATATAAATTTTTATATATACATATTGTTAGAATACATTTTTTATAAGCACCCAACAACTTGGATCTTCTCTTTTGTGACGTTCACCAAATTAAAACAAAGGACCACAAAGTCCCCAAACTAAGCTAAGAACAGTGAAGAAACAAATGGCCACCAATAGAATGCCTCATATGGAGCTATATTAATGGTTGATTGATAGCTATTAATGTACGAAAATAGAAAAAATGATAGATGGTTCACCCATGATCTAGATACATCCATGTTGAAATCATTCCATATATCCTCTATCATTTGGATGGGGCACTCTATCTACTCATTTGTATAATAACGAAAAAAATTTCTATATTGAATCTTTGAGAAAAAATAATGTTTCTACAATGATCTCTAGATTATTGTGGTAAATTAGTTTCATGATCATATATAATGGTCTTTGGTACTCTTATATGGTCTAACGATCTCTTCTGCATACCCCCTTTCTAGACAATCCAGAGAATTATACATCCTGATCATCAAAAAATAGGGAAAATTCATCATTCCATATATGGTTATCCAACATGTGTCAGAACAACTATGGGCCCTAGGTTACCTAGTCAGGAAATCTATAGAGTATTCCCCCACCCCCATTTCAAATTGGATAAGTCTAAGTGTTGTAATAAACCATAAGATATATTGTGATATATATTAAATTGTTGAAAACACATACAATATGCCACAAACTACACTAATAACCACGACATCCCATGCCACAAAAGATACCTCCTCAATCCAAAGTACATCATCTATACTATTTGATCCACTTATATGAGTCATGTCGGAAACACATGGACAAATAACTATTTTATGTCCAAAATAATAATCTATATTCCCTTAAATAACATCTGATTCTCACCATCTTCAGACTACCCATTCTAGAGAATTAACATTAGTAACAAGATATCCCATCACTTCACCAAATGTGAATCCACCACCTACTATATCAGGGATGATTCAATCTTCATCTGTTAGATTCATCCTTTTTCATTGGATCTATCTTCATGTAGATTCATAATTCCAAACTCTTATATCCCTTTCGAGGAACCCTTATACTTCAAAAAATATATATCTCATTGACTTTTGGATCAGCTCATAATATAAATCATCCAAATTTATTGGGGTGTGAGAAATATCAAAATTGTAATCCTTGAGAAACTCAATCCACCTCCTCTATTGAAATTTAAAATCAAATAAATGGAAAATGTACCATAGACACTTTTGCATTTGGAATAATACTAACATATCACTGATGAGGTAATATTACTATAGCATTTACAAGAACACTAATATTACAAACTCAAGGACATGAGTGGAATATTTATTCTCATAAGGACACAACAACATACACTTGTAAGTTTCCACTTCCATTTTATGGATCCAAATGCATACTTAGACAATATGGTAAGAATCAAAATATATATGATACATCACACATTCTTCAATGAATTATATTAAATTGTCACTAATCATCCACTCCCTTTGGTAGTCAAATGTTGTCTGACACAAATTACTATATTGATGAATGCCTGGTTTTTCCCTATTCAAGTCATTAATGAGGCTAAACTCATAGAAAACTCATTCCTGAACCTTCATTTGTATCCTATATTTCTAAAGAAACTATGAACTTATTCAACATTATTTTATAGTTTCTAGGAAATAATTTCCCCAATAATTTAATAATCAATTAACACCCCCTACAAATACACCACATGCCTATTTATAAACACTACATGTGATCAAAATATTAACCTAGATAGATTTATATGGAGTTGAGGTTGAAAAATAACTTATTGGAAGACATTTTGATGCTCAACGTGGTCCTACATTGACCATGGGTATTTATGGATGTCATTGATTAACATATCTATGTACTAGTTGAGTAAATCATGGAATATAGAGTTCAGGTGACCTATAAACATATTATCTTAATTCATGACACTAAACATGATAAATGTAATGTTGAAGTATTCATGTCTATATAAGATGATAGTTTTTGGGATATAATCATTATTCACCATCATTATCATATATCAATACAATAGATCACTCTTGGAAAACCAACTAGAACCATTTTTATGGTCGAAAAATCATCTATTCTTGGAAGATGTTAATGGTTCTTAAATACCACCTAATAATTTTATTTATTCCACACACATACTCAAACTATGGAACACATTTTCATAAAACAATACTTGATCACGCCAAAGAGAAATATTGGGTCATTAAAATCCCATATTTTACAAATCATAAATATAGAGTCTTAACACTCACAGCTCTATAGGTTCCATTTGATAAGGTTCCATTAGAATGGTATAGTTTCCCAATTATAACACTATAATAAAATTGATATTGAGATGAGGAGGTAGTGTCACAATTTCCATTGGTAACACATTAGTAATTTACGTAAAAATCTAAGGAAATTGGATTCGTGAATCTCTATTGAAAACACCACCTACTGAGATAACAGATACATTATAATCCTACCACCCACTTCATATAAATTATCTTTAAGGAACAACACTCTCTAACCCGCCACATCAGAAAAAATAACACAACTATATAAAGAATTAACAACCACAAGCATATAACATAACAAGACCATAACAATGTCGACATTGTATGGTACCGTCTACAATAAGAAAAAATTCCTCCAACAATCTATGTTTCCACGATAAATAGTCTACATCCCTATCACAAATCAAAAAATAATGTTTTTCTTCAAACAGAAGGGCATAACACTAAGAGAACAATAAACCACTCTACCTCCAGCACAAATTCACTAACTAGATTTGGTGCAAGAAAAGTGTTTAATGTACTAGAATAAAATAAATCATAAATTAAGTAACCTGATAAATTGATTACACCTTGAACAATCTATGGTATCTCTATCACTATCACCTCCATAGAAATCACCATCCAACATATAGGTCCTCTACATCACAAATGATTACATCCATGGAAATAATATGACCTAGGTTCCTAAGCATGATGGTAAACATGGGGATAAACAAACTAGCTTCATCTTCTCATAGTTGGTGAGGAAATGACTGTGTCTTCTTCGTCTATTGATGATAGAGTGGGTTATGATTTCCCAAAAACAACTAACCTCCTTATGATTTTAATAAATGAACTAGTAGTGTCCCAAACCTCTTTAGGCATTAGTCATGAATGGAAATATCACTAAATATTATAGGGAGACAAAGACCTAGAAACTTTTTGTAGAAAACTATTGAGATATACATATTATTGATTGGAACACAAACTACCCAAAAAATTGAGGTCCTCATCTAAACGATCATTTGGATAAAAAATGTACTTGAGAACTACATCCTTAATAATTCTATAGCCTCTTAATCTGGAAATATTTTTGGTGAAAAAAGTAGATCCTTAAGAAATATTTTGAGCTCTTTATTGCTCACACCATCCTACTGAAGAGGAAGAAGCCCCTATATCATTGGTTCCTTCATCATTAGTGAAAAAATCTTGACATGGAATTACATCTAGATGTTTTACCAGGAAACTTTATACTCATTCCACTCTCCAAGGTATATCATCCATCACCAGTGCACCACTTCATACATATGACTAACTACAAATTGAAAAAGTACTCATCTTGGGACTATAATTGAAAAATGGAAAACTCCGAATCCTCTAGTAAATGTTTATTCTTTAGATCCACGAAAATACCCTTGAACTTATCTCGAATCTAACAACTAAATGAACACAATTACAACCCCCACATCTCATCCTCCTCCATCAAATCATCTTTCTTACAATTTATTAAGTCATCCTAATGAATCTAAACCTCCATTAATTCATGAAAAAAATGATGATAAGACACCTCTACAAACAATCATGGGACCGATGCCTAATGTGGTAAACATTTAATTTATTTACCTTAATTTAATAATTCTATTTTAATGTATGATTCAACTCGTTCAGTTATATTTTCAAACAAGTACGATGCATGTACATCCCCCAGATCTCTACTCAACAATTGACATAATCACACCTAGGGTGTTCAGTAAGCCTAATGACCTTTTCAAATTCACATAATAACCTAAATATATATTCCCAAGTCAATATATTTTTCTATATCAAAAAATAATTGTGGATAATTTATTTTATCAATGATTCCAATGGAATAATATCTAGTGCATCATCCCAAAATCCATTATGTCTATATACAATAATATAGTAATACCACTCAATCATTACCCCACCCCACCCCCTCCACTAGTACCCCTCCTGGGATGATAGACAATTGAAGGAATCACCAGTAAGTCCATCCTTCAGTAATCCCCAAATCAATGATGAGCACCAATGATATAAAACAATCTAATGGTAGGTATTACCTTCAACAAATTAAATGGATTAAACGAGAACATAATAAATATTTTAAAAAAACATCACATAAAATGAAAAATAAAATTAAAAAACACTTGTAGTCAAGGAAATAAAATAAATTACCTAATGAAAAAAAACCAAAATAAAAACTAATGGAGAGACCACACAATAGCTCTAATATCCAAGATAATAATCTCCATCACGGACCCCATAAAATTCTTAAAAACATAAAAAATAGTATATAAATGGTGGTTGGTCATAACATGTATACTAAAATAGATCATATCCAAGTTCACTTATATAAATATGAATAAAAACATATGAACACGCCAATGAAGTGATAATAAAATAGAATATAATAGGAATAGACCAACTAACTATACAAACCTCACTGTGGATCACTAACTAAATAATGTTATAAATTTTATTGATAATAATATGAGAACATTGATTAACACACCCCACATACACTTTCCTAATAAGTTTATACTCTAACACCCTAACATCAAAAGTATGTTCTTTCATCCCTTCTTTTCCAAATCCCCACCAAATACCATGTAATGTCAGATGTGGTTTCGAATGCATCCCAACCTACCCCTGCTTCCCATAGGGCCCATACTCTCATTTTTGAATTAATTTCAACATGAAACCCCCTATAACCACTTTTGTGTCCATTTATGATGTGTGGATTGACACATCCTTACCTACCCCAGCCTCTTGTAGGGAACAACATCTCATGTAGACATAAATCATCCTAAATGTAAAAACCATATAATAATCAATGGAATTTTGGTATCTTGAATGTGAAGGATAACAAACATGTACCCTCATTAAATTTATGATCCCAACCACCTGAAACATACTCATCATATCAAGGCATCTCCAACACCATCCATCATAATCATTGCTACATATGTAATATAGCGGAATATAGATCAATGTACCATTCATTTATCACCGTTTATATGTTGGGGAAAACACCTCTGGAAAATTTGGGTGGTTGTATGTGGTTCTGGATTCAGGTATGGTTTTTATAGAAATAACATGAAATAATAGAATGCATATATATATATATACATATATACATATTAAGACAACACACAACATTGACCTAATGGTTTCACTTCAATACTCCATCACATCTTCCATTTCATCAACACCACACATACATCACCGCACACCACCACCATCTACATGAAACCCATCTACAGAAAAAACGCACGCAAACCAAAATTCAATTTTACTAAATCATATGTTCATACACATTTCCATATTTGTACATTAGCAACCAATATTTATAATTTTTCAAATATATTACAAATTAACAAATAAGATTCCTATTTAGATCTAGTGTATTCGTGATTATTCAATTAATCAATTCATTTTCACATATATTTCCCCACCCTGCATTATTCAAGTACACCATTAACAGTTTTATTCCACAACTACCTAGTAACTACAAAAAGCAATTTCATTGAAACCACATATCAACCACCAAGCTTACACTACATAAAACAAACCCCAAATATGCACCATTCATCACTTGTCATTGTAGGAACACCAAAAATCCCAACCAACCATATGTACAACCTCAAACATTAAAGAATAATGAAAAAAAATATTCTAGAACACATATTTTACAATAATTTATTTATTGGGGGATTTATCATTAAATTAACTTAGTGTTCATGGGTATTTTACCAAAATTCTAGACTCACATGGAAGAATATTTTTTATCATAATATAAATATTAAGAATTTCGTGATTCGTGGGATAAAACAAAAAAATCTAGAATGGGTTTTTGTACCAAATAGGGGTACATAATTCACATTGGTCACAACAAGCACACAATAAGAGCTTACAAACATGGATAAAATAATCCCTTATCATTAATATGAAATCATAAAAAATATGAAAGTGTACATCATTCACCCATTCAATTTAATACTTTTCATTACCATCATTAATTAATCACTACCACCTTCCAACATAAAAACATGATTGTTCTTACTTTATAAATGGTAAAAAGAACAGAGAATAAGGATCCCCTACAATGAGAATATGCTCAAAAAAATACATAACCTAAATTAATATATAAGAATATTATTTCACTAATTAGTTATCACATAGGTAAGAGATTGATAGATCATTAAACAATTATAATGAAATTGAGAATACAATGGTAGGTAAGATCTTACCCCGAATACCTCACACTATTATAGAAAATAAGGAGGAAACTCCGCTGTTGAACATTGTCATAATCAAGAATAAAGAGGATCTAGGTGAATATAGAAAAGTGTTGAGTAAGAAAATTTCATATGAATCCAGTGAGAGTATTGTTTAGTATAAATATTAATATAGACTTCATTTTTTATGATTTATTTATTTCAGAAATTATTTTTATTATGGGTAATTATCTAAATACATTATCTGAAAATAATTTTTTTAATGCTAGAGATTGTTTTGAATAGATTATAGAAAATATTAAAAAAAATAAGGATAATTTTAATGGAATATATTTTGTTGATAATAATTCTATAATTTAGATATTTTTTTATATTTTTTATAGAAGGTTTAATATTTAATAAATATTGAGATATTTTTATAAGAATGTCATGTAAATATAATCATTAACATTAATGAATAAATATCACGAAATTTGAAAAATGGAAAATATCCACTATTATTTCCATTCTATAAATTTTAAACAATAGACATGCATGAAACAAATGACTCTGGTCATTTCTTAAGTATTGGACTACAAAGGGAATCATTGTTCAACTATGATATTGAGGCACTATTGGAATTACAAAATCTTTTTCATTCCAAAAAAACTAATGGTTTCAGAGGAAAAATTCTACACCATAAATTTTATTTATAACTTCTAGTGGGTATCATTGTTTTTATTTTTAGTATACAGTTTTTACATAAAATTGTAATAATTTTATTATTATTCCATGTTTAAAAGGAAATGTTGGTTCTTCTATCCCAATTAAATGTTAGGTTTCCAAAGGTATTCATTGATCACATTAAAAAAACATGGTTTTGAATTTTACTTTTCAGAACCCCTTCCCCTCAGAGATACCCTTCCTAGACCCAAAGTAGGAGAAGGGATATAGTGACCATATGAGTCTCATAGCTTATAGGCCTAGTGTAACGACCCAATCTTTTTGAGTAGTATATTAACTTACTCTTAATGATTTAATAATATGTTAATGGTTAATGCAGAAAGAGGACTCGATGGCTTCATCCAGTAGACTTGACCCTTATGAAGCCCACTTATCAGAGCTTGGGAAGGAGGTAGCATCTGTGGGATTTGCTTTGGACCAAGTCCAAGCCGAACTCCAGCATGTGAAGCTTGAACGGAAACACCTACGGGAGAAGTTCAAGTTTTTAGAGATTACTACTAGGGCAATGTTATCTGAGCCTCCCTCAGATTCTCTCACCATAGCACACCTTACGCTTAGGTCTTCTGCCGGTGTTATAAGGGGCTATGTGACGAGACCCTAGCTTCCTTGTGTAATCCTTTGGGATGAATAAATTGAGATTTCTTCCTTTAGTGATGTTTGTGAAATTTCAATGGTTCGGATAATTTTAGGATGTATTTTATTGATTTATTTTGAAAAAGGATATTTTAAAATAATTATGTAAACCCTAAATAACTAATGATGTGCAATGATTTTTGAAAAATGGTCTTCTACAAAAGTGTTCAGTAAGGAATTTGGAGTCTAATAAGATCAACATATTTTTTGATGAATAGTAAATTATGATTAGTGATTTTACGCTTAGGATTAGTAATGTGACCAAATGGATTAGCAGTTTCACTCAAAGAAAGTTTTAATATAATTTAAACACCTAGATTAAGTAATGTGATTCAATAAAATAGGTAAATAATGGTTTCATAAAATACTAGTCAAGTATTAGTTTTTTTCGGGTGAATTGTGTTTTTTAATTAAAAATTTAATTACAAATAGTTAGAAAATTATTTTTATAAGAAGGACTTTATTTTTGAACTCAGAGCATCGATATTATGTTAAGGTAATTTTTGGGGATTTTTCTGAAAAAAATGAATTCTCAATGAATAGTGTTTTTATTTAAAAATTAAATTAAAAATATTTAGAGAATTATTTTTATAAAATGGATTTCATTTTTGAAATCAGAGCCTTGATATTTGGTTAAGGTGAAATTTTGGGATTATTCTGAGAAAGTTGAATTTTCAATGAATAGTGAAAATATAGTTTTTAAGTTACGGGTGTTTAATGACATCATTAAATGATGTACTAAGTACATATTCAATATGGTCGAATTATGAAAAGTAAGATAAGTTATGAGGTGTCCCAAGTGGCCAATAACATGGGCAAATACCATGGGCAAGCCCATGGTTATTCCAAAACCACTAGTGAGGTGTCCCTTGGTCATTAATGCCTTGTCCCCTCACTTTCTCTATAAATACCCACCCTTTCCTCCTTTATTTTTCACTCCCAACTCTCCCCCAACGAAGTTCTGGTCTCCTTACCTTCCAAGGAGTCCTCCCAAGGTTCCCCCAATCCCTCAAGGTCCAAAACATTGAGTTTCAAGAGTCACGTTTTAAGGTAAGGGGTCCGACCCCTCTCTTTCTTTTCATGTAATCACTTTTATGTCATTCCTTTTATGCTCCATGTTCTTATGTGAGAGGATGTTATTTTATAATCCTCTTACTGCCCTTTTTATTTTTATATGATTATATATCCCCTATTACTCTCATCATTTCATTTTATGAAAGTTTAAGTGACGTCGTTAGGCTGCCGAATTTTCATAAGAGAAATCTAATTTTGTCTTCCTTCCATGTTTTTCATTTCAAATGGTATGTCCTTAAAATTTCATTACCATGTACATATATCATTCTTATTCTGTTCCCCTACTGTTTTTTGGATCATTTATGAGTGGGTGACCCATCTCCCATCTCTTTTCAATGTTTTCTAAAACCATGTAACATAGTCGTTATACTGCAGAATTTTCATCTCAAAATGCCTCTCTCTCCTTTCTCAAATTTATTTTATGTTATAAAGTGAATACTCAAAGCCCTTATTTCTACAAGGGTATTCACATATATATCAAAATGTTCTATATTAAATTATGGGATTTACATTCATGAGACCCTCTTTCCCTTTCTGTGGGTTTAATGTGACGTAAAGATCATGTCTTTAAAGCAGTTTTTAAAACGTTATGATTATGAAATGAAACCCATTTATTTTATGCTATATGGGTTATTTATGAAATTTATGATGATGATATATGTGGATCACATGATAATAAAGGAAAATTTAAGGGTGCGTCCGGATAGCACTCCAATGCATTGGGTAATGATGTAACCACTAGAGATTACAATTTTCATGATACCTTGGTGTATAACCTTGGTAATTTTCAAATGACACCTTGGGGATGGACCTTGGTGATATGTTCATGATTGTCTATGTTAAATGATGTAGCAACATCTTCAAGTTATGAAAAATTTTATTTTTATTATGAAATGCCTCATGAATTCTTTCTCGTGCCTTAAAAGATCTTTTCATGTCCTTATTGAAGTATATCAAGTTCACAGGTAAAATGTTCCTCTTGTCTCCCTTACTGGGCCTTCTGCTCACCCTTTCTTTTGATGTATGTCCCCAGGTTATGAGATGCAGTAACGAACCTAGGATTAACTTAAGGAGAAGCCTTTCAAGTGTTTAAGAAGAATTCTTTATGTTGTTTTCATGTATTATGTTCCTAGTTTCCAAGACAGTAAACTTTAATGATCCTCAGTTTTGTGTAATGTAATGAAAGTTTATGTTATAAGAAGACAGGATGCTATAGTTGGTATCAGAGGATGGTTTAGTTATTTGTGGAGATTAGGATATAAAAACATTAGGAATAAACCTATAAAAAAGTTTAAATATAGGAAAACTTCTTGGTATTTTGGTAAATATTGAGTAAGTGGTTTATCAAACAAATACATCCCTGTCTGGATACGAGCAGGTAGAGGCGGGTCTGGCACAGATGTACATAGGTGTAAAACCCGAAAACACCACTTTGAGCTAGACTCGAACGGGAACTGGTGCATGATAATGGGCCTTTTTGCACTCTTGGTTACGACACTCCTGGGGGATATGTTTGGTTAATCACAAGCTTTTTATGAATCATTATGAAGGAATTATAGAAAAGTGTAATTGTCTAAGCACAAAGTCTTAGTTAAAGGATTCATAAATGAAATAAGTTTCTCACTAATTTTTTATTCTTTTAGAAAATGGCAGGCAATAGGAGAAATCGTGTCCATCGTGACCGCAATGCACCATGTGCTGATGGCCCTCCGATGGAAGCCGGAATGGAAACATTCATGCGAATGATGAACCAACTGACTCAAGTTATGAGTAATAACTTGAATCAAGCTGAGAGGCCGATCTCACCATGAAGGGAGAAACTTTCTGTTGAGTCCTTTATTCGTCAATGACCGCCAACATTCAGTAGATCTACCGACCTATTGGTTGCGGAACAATGGATAAGCTCCATTGAAAAGATCTTATCTGTACTTTATTGTTCGGAACAAGAAAAAGTCACCCTTGTTGTTTACCGCCTAGAGGGAGAAGCTGATCAGTGGTGGTCACTGATCAAAAAAACGAAGCCACGAGGAGAGATGGAAGCTGTGGAGTGGGATGCATTCTGAGGAATATTCTTTAACAAGTATTTCCATCGTTCCATGAGAAATAGAATGGGGAAAGAGTTTCTCGAGCTGAAGCAGAAGGAGAACGAATATGTCGGAAGCTATGAGATGAACTTCACAAGGCTTTCTCGTTATACCTCAAGCTTTGTCAAGGACCCAAATGGGAAGGTTGATAGATTCTTTGGCGGGCTACGACCTCATCTGCGGAAGAATCTATCCAACATGGACTATGATAGCTATGAATAAATAGTTCGAAGTGCTATGAAAGTTGAACTAGAGTTTGGGGAGACACAGTGGTCTCACAAATCTAATGAAAAGAAGTGAACTCTAGAACCAATCCTGGGAAGAAGTTTTGATTAGGAAATAGGTGGAAAGCATATGCAACATGCCACATGCAATAAGTGTGGGAAGAAGCATTCAGGGAACTGCTTGATCGGAAGTGGTAAGTGCTACAGGTGTGGAAGAGAAGGCCATATTTCACGGAATTGTCGTAGTGATGTGAAGCCTCAACTTCCCAACACTAACGACAGAGGAAAGATGGTTCTGGCCCTACCTGAATTCACATGCATCAAGTGTGGACAGCTTGGGCACTTTGCTAATCAATGTCCAAATCTGAGGGCGGTGCATGGGAATCACCATCAACCTCAGCAGAGGCCAAGGGAGAAAGGTCGTGCTTTTTCTATCACAACAACTGAAGTTGAAGTTCCAAACGATGTGGTAGAAGGTACTCTTGTCGTCCCTTCAAAACTAGCAAATACTTTATTTGATTCTGGTTCTACGCATTCCTTTATTTCCTCCATGTTTGGAAGGAATATAGAATCAATCCCCGAACTGCTAGAGGTAGAGTTGTCAGTCAAGACTCCATGTGGGATTATCCATGCATCAACAGTATTTGGAGACTCTAGTGTTTAATTTGGTGAGCACAATATTATCGCAAATCTAGTAGTCATTCCCATGATGGAATTTGACATTATACTAGGGATGGACTGGCCCTCAAAGTATAATGCTAAGATCAAATGCAGAAGTAAGGAAATCTCAATAGTCTTGAATGAACGACCTACAGTTATCTTCCGAGGAGAGATATCCCAAACAGATCCCTATCTTGAAGCACCTCCTATAGCTTTCTTTATGTAGTTAATAGGTGATGATGACGAAGGAAAAGGGACCATACAAATAGAATATTTTCCGATTGTTCAGGAATACATGGATGTATTTCCTGAGGAGTTACCTGGACCTCCCCCCGAAAGAGAGGTAGAGTTCTCCATTGAACTCGTACCTGGGTCTCAACCGATATCAAAGACTCCATATAGAATGGAAAATGTGGAGCTAGTAGAGTTAAAGAAACAACTCCAAGACTTGTTGGAGAAGGGGTTTATTCGACCGAGTGTGTCTCCTTGGGGAGAACCAGTTCTCTTTGTGAAGAAGAAGGATGGATCAATGCGGCTATGCATTGATTATAGAGAACTGAACGAGATCATAGTGAAGAACAGATACCCTCTTCCAGGAATTGATGATTTATTTGACCAACTTCGCGGGGCTCAATTCTTCTCTAAGATTGACCTTCGATCTGGTTATCATCAACTAAGGGTGAAGAAGGAAGATATTCCAAAGACTGCCTTCCTATCAAGATATTGGAATTATGAGTTTACTGTTATGCCCTTCGGCTTGACTAATGCTCCTGCTATTTTCATTTATTTGATGAATAGAGTCTTTAAGGCCTACCTTGTTATCTTTGTGGTAGTTTTTATTGATGATATTTTGATATATTCAAAAAGTCATGAGGAGCATGAAGATCATCTGAGGGTTATTTTGAAAACTCTACAGAAGGAGAGGCTCTTTGGAAAGTTCAGCAAGTGTGAGTTTTGGTTACAACAGGTGGCTTTCATGGGGAACATCGTAACCAATGAAGGAATCTCAGTTGACCCTGCAATGACAATGGTTGTGGAGGAGTGGCCTCAACCCACAATAATAACTGAGATTCGTAGTTTCCTTGGTTTAGAAGGATATTATAGGAGGTTTGTGAAAAACGTTTAACGTCTTTCTAATCCACTAACCAAGTTGACTTAAAAATGGGTTAAGTTCATCTGGAAAAAGGAATGCGAGGAAAGTTTCCAAGAGCTGAAGAAGATATTGGTTACTGCACCTGTGTTAACACTACCCTCTATTGGAGAAGGATTCATTATTTTTAGCGATGCATCTCTGAAAGGGCTTGGGTGCGTCCTCATGCAAAATGACAAGGTAATTTCTTATGCATCTCGACAGTTGAAGATTCATGAGCAGAATTATCCTACGCATGATCTAGAGCTGGTGGTAGTTGTTTTTGCTCTAAAGATATGGAGGCACTATCATTATGGGGATAAATGTGTTATATACACTGACCACCAAAGACTAAAGTATATTTTCACACAGAAAGAATTGAACATGAGACAAAGGAGATGGTTGGAGCTTATTAAAGACTATGATTGTTCAATACATTATCACCCTGGAAGAGCAAACAAAGTCATAGATGCATTAAGTAGGAATGATCCTGTTGTTCTGGCAATAATGAGGATCTTAGGAGATCCCTTGATTAAAGATCTAGTAAAATTGGACATGGGAATTATAAGGGAAGGGACATCATCAACCCTATCCCAAATTATTTCTCAACCTTCATTACTAGAGAAGATCAAGAAGGCTCAAAAAGAAGATCCTTTGCTACAGGAGAAGTTTGAGGCGGTAAAGTATGGGAAGTTCCCTGATTTCAATATTGATCAAGAAGGTGTATTGAAATTTCATACAAGACTATCTGTTCCATCTATTCCATAGATAAAGAAAGAACTGATGGATGATGCTCATAGCTCTACTTTCTCTATACATCCGGGAAGCACTAAGATGTATAGAGACCTTCGTGATTATTATTGGTGGGATAACATGAAGAGGGAGATTGCTGATTACACTACAAGGTGCCTGGTGTGTCAGCAAGTAAAGGCAGAACGACAACTTCCTAAGGGGGTATTACAACCACTACCCATACCAGTATGGAAGTGGGATAATATCACTATGGACTTTGTAACTGGTCTCTCGAAAACATCCAAAGGAAACAATGCGATATGGGTTATTGTGGACCGTCTCACCAAGACAACCCATTTTATATCTATTCAGGAAGATTTCTCTCTGGATCAGCTTTCCACGATATACGTGAAGGAAGTGGTAAGGCTGCATGGGGTACCACTATCCATCATATCTGATCGTGACCCAAGATTCACATCAAAATTCTGGAGAAGTCTTCAATATGCTCTGAATACTGAATTGAATTTTAGTACGGCCTATCATCCTCAAACTGATGGCCAATATGAAAGGACTATTCAGACACTCGAAGACATGTTGAGATTATGCTCAATGGAATTTAAAGGTGGATGGGATCAATACCTCCCATTAGTTAAGTTCTCCTATAACAACAGCTTCCATTCGAGTATTCAGATATCACCCTATGAAGCTCTGTATGGAAAGTGATGTAGAACTCCAACTTGTTGGGATGAAACTGGTGAGAGAAAGCTTCTTGGGCCTGATCTCGTGCAAGAGATGACAGAATAGGTTCATGCTATCCAACAACACATAAAGGCTACTCAGAGTCGGCAGAAGAGCTATGCTGACAATCGTCGAAGGGACTTGGAGTTTGGTGTTGGTGACAAAGTCTTCCTTCGAATTTCTCCATGGAAGAGAGTCTTGCGGTTTGGGAAGAAAGGGAAGCTCAGCCCTAGGTACATTGGCCCCTATGAAATCCTTGATCGCATATAAGCAGTGGCCTATCGTCTAGAACTTCCACCAAACCTAGCTCATGTTCATGATGTCTTCCATGTATCTCTCTTGAGGAAGTACATACCTGACCCTTCGCATGTACTGAACCCAGAGGTGGTACAACTGGAACATGGCCTCTCTTATGAGGAGCAGTCAGTGGAGATCTTGGACCATAAAGACAAGGTTCTACGAAACAAGACGACCCACCTTGTGAAAGTATTGTGGAGGAATCATAAGTATGAAGAAGCGACTTGGGTGCCTGAGGAAATGATGAAGCAAAAGTACCCTCACCTTTTCTACTAGGCCTCACGTATAAATTTCAGGGACGAAATTTCTTAAGGGGGGAAGAGTGTAACGACCGAATATTTTTGAGTAGTATATTAACATACTCTTAATTATTTAATAAGATGTTAATGTTTAATGCAGAAAGAGGACTCGATGGCTTCATGCAGTAGACTTGACCCTTATGAAGCCCACTTATCAGAGCTTGGGAAGGAGGTAGCATCTGTGGGCTTCGCTTTGGACCAAGCCCAAGCCGAACTCCAGCGTGTCAAGCTTGAACGGAAACTCCTATGGGAGAAGTTCATGTTAGTCAAGATTACTACTAGGGCAATGTTATCTGATCCTCCCTCAGATTATCTCACCATAGCACACCTTACGCTTAGGTCTTATGCCGGTGTTATAAGGGGCTATGTGACGAGACCCTAGCTTCCTTGTGTAATCCTTTGGGATGAATAAATTGAGAATTCTTCATTTAGTGATGTTTGTGAAATTTCAATGGTTCGGATAATTTTAGGATGTATTTAATTGATTTATTTTGAAAAAGGATATTTTAAAATATTTATGTAAACCCTAAATAACTAATGTTGTGTAATGATTTTCAAAAAATGGTCTTCTATAAAAGTGTTCAGTAAGGAATTTGGAGTCTAATAAGATCAACTTAATTTTTGATGATTAGTAAATTATGAATAGTGATTTTACGCTTAGGAATAGTAATGTGACCAAATGGATTAGTAATTTCATTCAAAGAAAGTTTTAATATAATTTAGACACCTAGATTAAGTAATGTGATTCAATAAAATAGGAAAATAACGGTTTCATAAATTATTAGTCAAGTATTAGTTCTTCTCGGGTGAATAGTGTTTTTTAAATAAAAATTTAATTAACAATAATTAGAAAATTATATTTATAAAAAAGACTTTATTTTTGAACTCAGAGCATCGATTTTATGTTAAGGTAATTTTTGGGGATTTTTTTGAAAAAAATGAATTCTCAATGAATAGTGTTTTTATTTAAAAATTAAATTAAAAATATTTAGAAAATTATTTTTATAAAATGGATTTCATTTTTGAAATCAGAGCCTTGATATTTGGTTAAGGTGATATTTTGGGATTATTTTGAGAAAGTTGAATTTTCAATGAATAGTGAAAATATATTTTTTAAGTTACGGGTGTTTAATGACATCATTAAATGATGTATTAAGTATATATTCAATATGGTCGAATTATGAATAGTATGATAAGGTATGAGGTGTCCCAAGTGGCCAATACCATTGTAAAATACCATGGGCAAGCCCATGGTTTTTCCAAAACCACTAGTGAGGTGTCCCTTGGCCATTAATGCCTTGTCCCCTCACATTCCCTATAAATACCCACCCATTCCTCCTTTAGTTTTCACTCCCAACTCTCCCCCAATGAAGTTCTGGTCTCCTTACCTTCCAAGGAGTCCTCATAAGGTGCCCCCAAGCCCTCATGGTCCAAAACATTGAGTTTCAAGAGTCACATTTTAAGATAAGGGATCTGACCCCTCTCTTTCTTTTCATGTAATCACTTTTATGTCATTCCTTTTATGCTCCATGTTCTTATGTGAGAGAATGTTCTTTTATAATCCTCTTACTGATCTTTTTTTTATATGATGAGAGATCCCCTATTACTCTCATCATTTCATTTTATGAAAGTTTAAGTGACGCCGTTAGGCTGCCGAATTTTCATAAGAGAAATCTAATTTTGTCTTCCTTCCATGTTTTTCATTTCAAATGGTATGTCCTTCAAATTTCATTACCATGTCCATATAGCCTTCTTATTCTGTTCCCCTACTGTTTTATGGATCATTTATGAGTGGGTGACCCATGTACCCTCTCTTTTCAATTTTTTCTAAAACCATGTAACATAGCCGTTATGCTGCAGAATTTTTGTCTCAAAATGCCTCTCTCTCTTTTCTCAAAATTATTTTATGTCATAAAGTGAATACTCAAAGCCCTTATTTCTACATGGGTATTCACATATATATCAAAATGTTCTATTTTAAATTCTGGGATTGACATACATGAGACCCGCTTTCCCTTTCTGTGGGTTTAAAGTGACGTAAAGATCATGTCTTTAAAGCAGTTTTTAAAACATTATGATTATGAAATGAAACCCATTTTTTTTTGCT
Organism: Viscum album; assembly: GCA_963277665.1. Classification (NCBI taxonomy): domain Eukaryota; kingdom Viridiplantae; phylum Streptophyta; class Magnoliopsida; order Santalales; family Viscaceae; genus Viscum; species Viscum album. The sequence goes on along the minus strand of OY728143.1, from coordinate 2,143,264,827 downwards.
ATATGGGTTATTTATGAAATTTTCGATGATGATATATGTGGTTCACATGATAATAAAGGCAAATTTAAGGGTGCGCCCTGATAGCGCTCCAATGCATTGGGTAATGATGTTACCACTAGAGATTACAATTTTCACGATACCTTGGTGAATAACCTTGGTAATTTTCAAATGACACCTTGGGGATGGACCTTGGTGATATGTTCATGATTGTCTATGTTAAATGATGTAGCCACATCTTCATGTTATGAAAAATGTTATTTTTATTATGAAATGCCTCATGAATTCTTTCTCATGCCTTAAAAGTTCTTTTCATGTCCTTATTGAAGTACATCAAGTTCACATGTAAAATGTTCTTCTTGTTTCCCTTACTGGGCCTTCTGCTCACCCTTTCTTTTGTTGTATGTCCCCAGGTTATGAAATGCAGTAATGAACCAACGATGAACTTAAGGAGAAGCCTTTAAATTTTTTAAGAAGAATGCTTTATGTTGTTTTCATGTATTATGTTCCTAGTTTCCAAGACACTAAACCTTAAAGATCCTCAGTTTTGTGTAATGTAATGAATGTTTATGTTATAAGAAGATGGGATGCTATACCAAGGGTATGCGACTACCACATTGGGTATTTCAGACATATAAATGGAAGGAATTATACTCTAAGAGACCATGTTAAAGTGGGAGGTGAGACATAATGAAAATAAACTCTAATTTATAGTTATAAAATAAAACCTCGATCTGTATATGTAATAAATAGAGAATTAAAAAACTAGAAAGGGAAAAATATTAGAATCAAATGTTCTTCAACACAAAATGGTCCCACATTACCAAAACAACTCAGGAAAAACCATGAGACAGTAAAATAGATTGTGATCTCTATACATATATTAGTGTCCAAAACATATTGGTGTATATATATATGGTGATCATAATAGGTAGAATCAGTATGGTTCTCCCAAAATACTCTCTTGAAAAAGATAAAGCAATCATACCAAATCACATTGAACTTAATTGAATTTTTCTCATCACCAGTAGAGGTAAACTATGTTTCCATCCCACCATGGATACTTCCCACTAGGTATTCCATATAAGAGATAAAATATTTTAATAATGAACTAAGGGTACCCCTCCATCAAATCCCCACTAATTTATCAATATATGCCACCATCGTACATCTTATCCATCTCGCATACACCTAGGAAGAGTACCATAACATGCACTTCATGCATCACATAATCTCATTATCCTATCGATATTTCAATATATTAACCAATAAGTTTCCAAGATCCACCACATCCAAAAATTCGTGTATAATACATTGGTTATTATAACATAATCTATCATAGCCTACACACCAAGTATTCACCTCAGGGCACCATATCCCACACACATCATTCCTATAGTAATAAATTGTATAATATATCAAGAGACACATTGGACATATGTAACAAATATCTGTTTAATACCTCTAAAAAACATTATGGGGAAAGATAACCATCATGAATACTAGTATATAATACTACAATTAGAACTAAGTGGGCCCTAAGTGGGTTGCCAGCCATCCTTCCCCACCAATAGTTTATTGGGGGAAACCCCTCCTAGAGTCTTCTATGGGTCAGTATCCCTATATATATGGGTGGGTATGTTGTGAAATCACAAAACACAGAGGATACAATAAATCTCACAAAAAAACTATAGAAAATAACCTAGCCTTACTCCCAATTGAAGCTTTCATCTCATGGACACTTGGATACCACCACTAAAAGCTAGTTATTATATAAAGACACAAACATTTAAGAGTCCTACCTAAAATTAATAATTTATTTTTTAATAATTTAACCTTAATTTAATTATTTCATTATCCATTAATTAACATTATTTTAAACTATATATCATTAATAATTCGAGTGATGTATATTACATACAAACATAATCAAACAGAGTCCCCAGTCAGTCAAGTTTAACATGATTTATCATTCTAGATAGAACTAACCTCATGTGATAGAAAATTTATTATTCTTTTAACATATCATACATCCAGGAACTCTAAGAAACATTCTATGCTATATTTTAAGATATGTAACGAGTAGCATAAATTTTTCACGTGTATTGGGGAGTGAAATAAAGATAAACAAGAAACCCATTCATCTAGCCTTAAAATACTTATATTCCTAATAATGAATCACATTATCAAGTAAAAAACCCATAATCACATCTTCATTCCACTCCATCATCTCTCATGTTATCCCCAACACCCTAATTCAAGTCACAATGAACATCTCTATCCCAAGCATAAACTACTTTCACAGACATTGTCCAAACCATAAATATCAACCCATAGATAGGTTCTTATAGAAATAAAATTACTATGTGAAAAACAAAAAACAAAGGGAAACATGGAAAATATTCATAAAAACATCATTCCTAGACGTCACATTTAAATGGGCTCTCACGTCTATAACACAAGCCACATACCCTTCACAAATAAATAGGAATACATTTCCAAAAATGTTATATTTACCAAAAAACTAATTATTACTCTTTATTTAATTGACTAATTCAATTGCTATGGGTATTAATTATAGTAAACCTAAGTCATCATCTAAAACATGGTATTAAATTAATTTAACATTCATTATATCATTTTCCATATTTAATAAGTTTTAAAAATTGAAAATTATATTTCAACAAGACTTATTATTATAATCATCATTGAAAATAATTCCAGCATCATGTTCATTATCAATTTCCATTATCCCAGGGAAGAACATCATCAATTAAACATACCTGGAGAATAAATTTGATTATTATCAAATTACAGAAAATGGGTCCTTAGAAATTCCCCTTTATATTATTATCCAAATAACCATTTTACATGCTTTATATTCATTAATAATTTTATTGAAAAAATGTGAATCCATTAATTTACAATATGATAAAAAAATCATACATGTAAATAGAAAAATATCAGGAAAAATTAAGAGGTAAATAGTTTACAATGATGGATGTCAAAATCCATAACATGTAAATAAGGAATGATGGAAAACTAGATCTAATAGGGAAGAAATTATAAAAAAAATGTCTGAAAACATATCATGGATCACCACAGATATAAATCGGGTGGCGTGGAATTAATCCTTGTTGAAAGCAGAATCAAGGCCTTTGAAGAGAACACCAGGACACTAAGGGTTAGTGATATAAATATGGAATAAAATTTTATTTTGATGGGGATATCAGGTATTTATTGGAATTGTTTAAAATAGAATACCCAAATATAGACCCTTATACCGCACTGGAGAATTTACCAACACAAGGTAATTTAGGGTTCAGGAATGTACATTGTATTATATCCCCCTTGTCAAGGATACATCTATAAACCATGAAAAGATCGAGAAAATATCTTATTTACTTAGGGAGGCACTACCATGAACCCAAATCCACCCAAAATTAAAACCCATTTTCCATGAAAGGGGGCTATGTCACAGCCTATCTCCCACTATGAGGTTATCCCCCCCCCTCACCTCCCAATTTGGCAGAACAACTATATACCACTACACTACAGCTGTAAACTGCACATCATAATCACTGAACCACCATAGAAGGTCATAAAATTAAACCACCTGCCACACCATAGTTATTTCTAAAAGGTATGTTGCTCCAAATCCCTCTTCTTAGGCCCATCTATCACATCAATTCCCACTACACCACAAAAACCCTACTTATGGAAAAGCCCAATGATCCACATCATAGAATTATCAATTAATCTGAGATTTTAGTTTAATTTCTATGTATTCCCATCAAGAATTTTCTTAGAACCTCCCTCACCTAAACAAAAAAAAAACATCAGATGCCTCTAAAAATATTATCATTCTCATGAATTCAAAATCAGCCCATATAATAAATAGAGAAACAAATTCAAATAAACACCCGATGAGATATCTGTTTTGGATGTCTCTATTGTTAGAGTTTGACCACATCATAGAAGAACTGAGGAAAAACCATTAAATAAAAAGAACCGAATCCTAAAAACTCTCCTATTTAGATACTTCTCAAATGATACAATGTTCAAAAAATGAATAAGAATAAACCATCACATAAAAAAAATTTCCCCAACCACAAATGATAATTGAAACATGAAAAGAGATTAAAAAAATAGTTAAGCCTATGTACCATGTATCATCATTTCATGTTCCAATGTTCTCTCCTCCATGCTCTTGTTACAAAAATAGATATAAACAAAGAGGATTTCACCAACATGAAACAAGTTCTATTGGTGGTCTTGGATCCCCACAGGACTCTCATCAAAGGTGGAATCATCGTCAACATTGATCTCACCCCAATCAATGAACTATAGTTTTCATGAATGAAAAATCAGAGTTGTCGCATGTGAAATATATCAATTATCTGTATTTTATATAAGCAAAGTTATATAAGATATTCTGTGGATCCAACATGAACCAACACCTCAAAGGACCTAAAAATATGTGATAATTTTTATACTCACACCCAAACCATCCCTTCCCATAATGAGAAATCACCTGTTGGATAAATGACCTCCAATGTCAAACTCTATAGGTATCCTCCCATGATTGATAAAAGTCATATAAATATCATTCAGTGCCCTCATTCTATAATACATTATCCAATCCATATCTGTTATATTATGAACAATATTTATCTTAAGAATTGCTTCCAATCCAACCCTAGTACAGCACAATGTAGAATGGAAAGGTTTGACATACAAATCTTTGAATGGAATCATAAAACTAGATGAGTGAAATCTATTATTTTAAGTGAACTTGACCAAGGTTAAGTTCCTAATCCATGAACCTCCAAAATATAAGACACAAGAACGTATTATAACTTCTAGAGTCTGGATAGTTCACTCCATAAAATATAATTTATGCAAATCAAAATAAATTCATAGGAATAAATGAAATTGAAATTCTAGCTGGATTTATATTCACTTCTTTGACATAAAATGAGGATCATGATCAGAGATTGTCCCCCTTGGGACTCTTTGAAGTCTCACCCCCCCCCCTTGGCACTATATGTACAAAAACACTAACGATATTAAATCCATGACCATTATAAATTGTAATGATTTCAAAAAACGATCCAATTTTACCCATATAGCATAAAATACTCCCTCTGGTTGAGGTAAACCAGTAATGAAGGCTATAAATATACCATCCCACTTTTACTAAGGAAAATTTAAAAATGGAAGATACCACTCCAAACAAAATTCTCGACCATCACCTTTTTCAAATGTAAATATCTTTAAACAAACACTAAAACTACATGGTGATGAAGCATTGTCATCCTCACTCTCAAAAATATTTTTAACTGGGTGCAGTATAGGTGCTGACGTAGGTCGTTCTCTTGAGAATATTTTGTGATCAATAAATCACTACTAATAAATCACTTTTTTATATTTTTTTATGAAATAAAACTAAAAGAAATTTTTTCCTTATAACTTAAAATTTAATATAATGAAATGTAAATATGTAACACATAATGCATGAAGAACGAATGCAGACAAACTGATGTTAGAAAGAAAGGAGATGTTCCCAGGGGAATCACCCGGATTGAACATTCATCGTCTCAATAGTAGTTTCAAATTTAATTAATAAACACAGTCAATAGTATATGTTAATATCCACTTCTATATATGTTTTTGAATATATATAACCCACAATGATCACCAATAGACCATACATCCACCTCCTCGGAAGAGGGAAAATGTTATAGAAGAGAAATTTATGTGTCGGATGGCAAGTGGAGATACAAAGTAGGCTTACCCACTAAGATCCCACTTGACATAACTCTAATAAAATAAGAAACAATAAATTTTATTGTGCAATTAAAGGGGTTCAGCATTGGATTGATCCTCTGGGAAGTTTCTCAGATTAGTTACTCATGATCACGAGTATAAGAGATCACTGTGGAGAGAAATGGGGTTTAAAAAATGAAGATAAAAAATTTAGAATGATATTAACAAGAAGAGGAAAATATATTAAAAATAATAATTTTATTACAATGGAAGGAAACTAAAAAATAATAAAAATTGGCCACACTGATGTCTCAATTCTTTACCAAGGGCTGAGGATACATATTTATCGGGAGATGTGGTGAAAGAATTCTCTCAAAAATAATTCTCCAAATGTTTTTGTGTGGATGTCCCATTAAATGGGAGAATTGGTAATATGTTTCATCATAAAAGATGTTTCATAATATCTCCTCAGTTCACCCTCAAAATATGAACTTTATTGGCTATCATATGTATGGTTTATGGATGATTTAATCTGAGACATTTAATCTGTCCATTTGACTGGCCAGATTCCAAGTCTTCAATTTCCATGGTCATTATGACATTTAATCCTTAATATTCACTCCTTTTATCCATAATAAATATTGTTCCAAATTATATTTTTCATTCCTCCACAAAATATTATTCATTTTGGATTCATGGTCAGGATGTTATGAATTAATTACGGAATAGAACTCTTTCTTCCTGGTGAGACGTTTCATCGTACACATGTTTGGGGCATTCCAGTAAATCATTAATGAGCATATTTTGACATGAAATGAATAATGGATGCGGATAATTGAATCTTATGTCATCTAATGATTGAACCATATAATTTGTATTTGTTTAGACCGATTTATGTGTTAATTATGGAGGTTGGGTCCACGCTGTCCACACGAAAAATGTCCCATATTAAATTATTTTTTCGGGCCTCTAAATCCTCGAATCAGCCTTTACTCCTTAAGAAAATTTTTTAGGAACTAAATCCGGTAGTTCAAAAAAACACAAGATTTTGAATAATAATGTACATTTCTTGATCAAAATACCCCTATTATAAAAATCTATCAAATTTCCAGATTTAACCATTTTTTGGCATTTGAGCTCAAAATACCACTAAAACCTAAAAACGTGAAAATTTATCATACATTAACAATGTGGTGGGATTATAAAAAATTATTTACAGTATAAAATGTTTGAAAATGTGAGCTTTATCACTCCCCCACACTAAAACATTGCACTCTTGGGCAATCATATTACATCCAAATCAAAATCCACACAACAATCAAAAATGAGAAAATATCAATGATCTTATCCAAAATAAATTTCTATCATGTATCGTATATGAAAAATAATTTTCTCTTATTTTAATTTCAGTAATTAAACTTTGTTCAACCTCATAAATCAATCCATGTACCAATCACAACATACCTTACATTGAATTTTAAGTCACACTTCACTAAAGAGAAATTAAATCTAGAGTTATGATCATACTTTAAAATCGCATGTGTCACCATAAGCTTGTAAAAATTATCATTTCTACTGCACATAAAACATGAAAATGAATTAAATCATTAGGGATTTAATTAAAGGTTCAAATTATTTTGAGGCCTAGGTTTGGAGGGAAAATGATTGATAAGGTTTCAAGCCAGAAAGAGGAGGTTGGACTCTTAGTAAAATTCATGATTAATTCAAGTGAAAACATATGAAATTCCTCTCTTAACCCCACTTGAAAATGAGAAAAACTGCAGCACCCTCTTTTATGACGTGGTACAAAAGACAATCAGTGATTATAATGAATGATATCATCTATGTTCTCCCTTTTTTTTAATGCTCTAGAAAGGAACAATTTTATTTTCTTTTTTCTTTCTTTTTATCATTTTTCTTCATGGGGGTGAGTTGAAAATTGAATACAATAAATGATTTAAAATTCATTCCCTTGATTTTTGATAGGGACATGAGTCATAAAATAATTTACAATGATGAATTCTAGCTCGTATCTATTTGTTTAATTTTTTGAAGGATAACTGAATGAAACAAATAAATCACAATATAATGATGAAACATTCCACATTCTCTTATTATCCACTCCCAAAAATATTGTCACACACCACTCACCACACATAAATGATACAAATCCCAAAGAACACACATAATAGGCCCTTCCCCAACACTGAAACATTTAAATATCCATGAAAAAACACTAAAAGTGTGTGCCAGTAAGGAAAAATAGGCTTGTATTATGGCTTAAACCTATAAGTCAATTTATGGAATCTAAGGGATTACAAAGGATAAATGTAAAGGTGGGAATTAAGATAAAATGTGGCTATCCAATGATATTCCTCAATCATTTGAAATATATTCCTTGAAATCCAATGATTTAAAAGTTAAAAACCACAAATTATAGTTCTCACACAATAGTCCATTTTCTCTAAAAAAAGTGTAGGTATTAGGAAGAATAAGTCAAAGTAGTTTAGAATGCCTCAAAGTATTGGAAAAATATTTTGAGTGAAATTTTCATGGGATTGGATATCATAAATCAGTCGAACACTTAAAAATTTTTCAAAATCCATTTCTTGGAAAAACAATTTACATCAACAATCATCTAAAATCCATTATTTCAAAAAACATTTCAACTCTTTCAAAATCAATTAATGATTTAATAGTGATAAGTATATTCACTAATGTTAAAAAATCTAAAAAAATAGAAAATGAAAAAAAAGACACAAATAAAATAACAGGTTAAAACTTTCACATAGTTTTAATTTACTACACCTCATTTCATATAAATAATAATGTAAATATAAGGTAGAAAAAAGAAATGGAAAGAAATATACAACCTGTCATTATTTTTGAAGTGGATTCCTTGAGTTATGATACTAGCAGTAGCCACATTATAACTACAAGAATGAAATGAAAATACATAAGAAAAATAAATAAAATGAAATTGAAAGGGAATAGAGAAATGATAATTCCTGGTTTAGACCCCCAAGCAGGTGATGGGTTTTTACTGCCCCTAGTTAGGAATTTTCAGTAGGTTATCCTCAATTAGAAGGTGAGTGTGGTTTCCTTGAGATGAACCACCACATATTAGTTTTACCAATGTCCATTATTAAATATTAAATGTAGAGAACACCAAAGATGATAAGGTAGTTCCCAACCCTGAATAAATAATAAAGGGAGAAATTAAGGTCCAGGGTTTGAGGGAAAAAATATAGGGGTGATTCATATTGCCTTCCATGGTAACCTCCTCCGAATGGTAGTCAAGTTGATGAAGAGGAGTAAGTCACACCACATGATTCTCAAGATATTATTCTTCATTCACCAACACATGGGCAGTCTCTTTAATAACATCTAACACTTGATTAATTTGTTCAATATCATAAATTTCAAAGAAAGAGATATCTGAAAACTATTTAGCATGAATATGAATAAAACATGAATAATTAATAAACAAATCATCTCTTTCAAGTAATTCAGCTTGGTAATTGATCTCTTTATGTAGGACCATTGGAAAACCAATCTTAGTACATGCATATCCTTCAGTATCATCCAAATAAAGAGAGAGGTAGAATGTTTCTGATGTTTCATTATTAAATATGAGAAGATCATGTTTCATGTTATCTTTAACAAAGCTATTACAGGATTCTTAAAAAAATTGATCTCTCATTCGTTCATTAGATATAATGTGTACTTCTTGGACCTCCTCAAGAAATGGTTGAGTGAGAAATGATGTCATTAGTTCTTTTATAAATTCTTTCTCACCCACCACAGGTTATTTAGCATAAACAATGATTGGTGAATTCTCATCCACAACACATTCTAGATCAGGTTCTGGCTCAGGTTCGGGTTTCTCCAAGGATGTGCATACATATTCAACAATCCATTCTATTTTGATCTCTAGGTTTTGAACATTATCACTAATCCTATGAAATTGAGAATCATGTTCATTTTAAAAAATTTCTTTCACTTTATATTGGTCATTCCATGCATAATAATCAAAATTTGAATACACCATGAACAAATAAGTTTTATTTTAGTTTTTGAAATTTTTTATTTTTTTAATGAAAGGAATATTATTTATATTATTTTATAAAAAATACTAAATGAAAACCACTTGGATCCTCATAAATAGGGCCAATGTGATGAAGAATTGTCATGCACACTCTCAATTGTTTTTTAACTAAGTGCAACATAGGGGCTGACCGAGGTCGTTCTCTTGAAGATATTTTGCGGTCAATCAATCAATACTTAAAATTAAATTTTTAAAAAATATTAATTTAGGAAATAGAAATAAAATAAATCTATGTTTGATATATGATAATTCAATATAATGATATGTAAATATGCAATGCATAATGCGGACAAAATGAATATAGACCCAATGATGTCAGAAAGAATGGAGATATTCCTAGGAGAAACACCGAGATTTAAACATTACCATCTCATTATAATATTCATATTTAATTAATAAACACACTCCATAGTATGTGTGAATATCATATTCTATATATGGTTTTGAATATATAGTACACTCAACTATTTCTGAGATTCCATACATCCACCTCCTCGATAAAGGTAAAATATTATAGAAGAAAATGTTATGTTTCCGGTGGTAAGTTGAGACACAAAGGTGCCATACCAACTAAGATCCGCCCTTGAACTAACTCTAATAAAATAAAAAATTATACAATTTAATGTGAAATGACTTGGGTTGAACACTGGATTGATCCCCTGTGATGTTTCTCAGATTTGTTACTCATGATCAGGAGTATAAGAGATCCCAATGGAGAGAAATGTGGTGGAAGAACAAAAGATAAAAAAATCATAATGAGATTAAGAAGAGGATAAATATATATTAAAACGGAATAATACTATTACAATGAAAGGAAATTACCAAACAATAGAAAATGACCATACAGAAGTTCCAATACTTTGAGAAGGAATGAGGATACATATTTATAAGGGAGAGGAGGTGAATGAATTATCTCTAAAACCGTTCTCTAAATGTTTCGACATATATCTCCCATTAAATTACCTAATGTGTAATATGTTTATTCATACAATATGTTCCATAATGTCTAATACTTTCACTTTAAACATATGAGCATCATTGGAAATCTTATATTGGAGTTATGACCGATTTAATCCATGACATTTAATCTATCCATTGGACTGGCCAAATTGCAAATCATCAAATTCCGTGGCCATTATGACTTTTAATCTTGTCTATTCAGTCCTTCTGTCCTTAATAAATATTTTTAGGAATACAATATTTCGTCACTCCAAAATATATGAGCTATTATGGATGAGTGGTCAAAATTTTATGAATTAATTACGCAATAGAACAGTTTCTGCCTTGTGAGACGTTTCATCTTCCACATGTTTGGAGCATTCAAATAATGCTTTAATGAGCATTATTTGACTTAAATTTAAAAATTGACCTGTAAAAGTTAATCATTTTTCATCTACAGCTGGAAACATCTCATTTGGATGTGTTTATATGGATTTATGTGTCTGTTATAGACATGGGGTCCCCGTGGTTCGCAAGGAAAATGTCTAATATTATATTATTTTTTTGGGATAATAAATGCTTGAATCAGCCTTTTCTCCTAAAGAATAAGTTTTAGGAAAACAAACACGGATTTCAAAAAAAACACTAATCACACGATTCGGAATAATAATGTAAATTGTATGACCAAAATACCCCTATCCTAAAAATCTGTCAAATTTCAATATTTAACCATTTTTTGGGATTTCAACTCATAATACAACTAAAACCTAAAAACATGACAAGTTCTCATACAATTACCCTATTGTGGGATTATAAACAATTATTTACAGTATAAAATGTATGAAAATTTGAGATTGATCACTCCTCCACACTTCAACATTTCACTCATGGGCAATCATCTTAAATCCAAATCAAAATCCACACAACAATCAGAAATGTGAAAATATCAATGATCTTATATAAAATAGAAATACATCATGTATCAGCTATGAAAAATAATACTCTCTTATTTGCATTTCAAAAATTAAAATTTGGTTAACCTCATAAATCAATCCAAGGCCCAATAATAACCTAACCCACTTTGAATTTTATGTCACTCTTCACTCAAGAGAAATTGAATCAAGAGTTATGCTGATACTTGAAAATCACATGTGTCACCAAAGGGTTGTGAAAATAATCATTTCTCCACAGCATTAAACATGAAAATTAATTCAATCATGTGGTATTTAATTATATTTTCAAATGATTCTATGGCTTAGGGTAGGTGGAAAAATGATTGAAACCGTTTCATGCCAAAAAGAGGAGGTTTGACTCTTAAGTACACTACATTATTAATTCAAGTGAAAACAAGGGAAATTAATCTCTCAATACCCCTTGAAAATGTGAAAACACCCTATTTTATGACATAGTACATTAGAAAATCAGTGATTATGATGAATGATATCATCTATGTTATCCCATTTTTTCCAAATCCCAAAAGGCACAATTTTTTTTGTTTTTTTTCATTTATTTCATGAAGGATGAGCCAAAAATATAATACAATGAAAGAATGACAATTAATTCCCTTGATTTTTGAGAGTTACATAGGTTATTAAATAAGGTATAGTGAGGTATTGTATCTCATCTCCATTTTTTCATTTTTTTTTGAATGATAAAGGGGTGAAAAAAGGATAATGAAATGATGACAAATGCCCAATTCTCTTATTATCCACTACGAAAAATATTGACACACAACTCGCACCACCCATATATGATACACATCCCAATGAACGCACACAAAAGGCACTTTCCTGACACTCAAACATGAAATATCCATGAAAAAATACTAAAAGTGTGGGTAGGCAAGGAAAAATTGGATTGTAATGTGGCTTAAACCTATAGGGAAATTAATGGAATCTAAGGGATTACAAAGGATAAATTTAAAAGTGGAAATCTAGATAAAATTTGACCATACAAAGAGATTTCTCATTCATTTCAAACAAATTCCATGAAATCCAATGTTTCTAAAGAGAAAAATAAAAAATTATGGTTCTCACACAAAATTCAAGTTTATCTCAATAATGTGTGGGTATTAGGAAGAATATGTCAAAGTAGTTTAGAATACCTCGCATGATTGGAAAAATATTTTCTGTCAGTGTTTCATCAGAATGGATTTAAAAAAATATTCAAACTCATTGAAATTATTGAAAATCCATTTTAATGAGAAATAATTCACATCAATAATAATTCAAAATCCATTATTTTAAAAATCATTTACACTCTTTCAAAATAAATTGATATTTGAAAAGTGATAAGAATGTTAACTTAAGCTCAAAAATCATAAAGAACTAAAAAATAAAAATAATACACAAGAAAAACTAATATGTTGACACTCCTCGACACATATATTTTACCACACCTCATTTCAGATCAAAAGGAAAATAAATATAATGTCAAAAAAATGAAAGGGAATAAAAAGAAAACACCTGACATTATTTTTGAAGTGGATTCCTTTAGGTAAGCTTCTATAAGCAGCCACATTATCACTACAATAAAAAAATGAAAAAACATAATAAAAATAAAAACATATAAAAATTGAATAGAGAAGAGATAATGCTTGGTTTAGACCCCTAACTGGGTGTTGGGTTTTTACATCCCCAAGTCAGGCAGTTTCAGTGGATTATCTTCAATGAAGAGGTGGGTGTGGTTTCCTTAAGATGAACCACAAAATGTGATTTTTTCTGATGTCCATGATTAAACCATAAATGTGGAGAACCCCATAGAATGTAAGATATTTATCTACCCTATAGAAATAATAAATAAAGAATCTAAGGTCCATAGTGGGACGGAAAAAAGATAGGGGTTCTCCTTGTTGACTTTCATAGTGTCCTCCTCCATGTGGTAGGCAAGTTGATGAAGAGGAGTTAGTCCCACCACATTATTCTCTAGATCACCTTCTTCATTCACCAACACATGGTAAGTCTCCTCAATAACATCTAACACACGATTCATTTGTGATGTATCAGAAATTTCATTGAAAGAGACATCTGAAAACAATTTATCTTGAATAATATTAAAACATGAAGAATTAAGAATGAAATATTCTCTTTCAAGTAATTTAGCATTGTTATTGATCACTTTAGTAAAGCCCATTATCAATGTAATATCTGTAGGTGAATATTCTTTATTATCTTCTAAATATATAACGAGGAATAAATTTTTTGATATTTCATTATTAAAGATAAGAATATCATGTTTCATATTACATTCAACAAAGCTATTCCAGGATTCTTCAAAAAACATTGATCAATCATTAGTCCATCAGCAGGAATGTGTACTTCTTGTACCTCCCCAAGAAAAGGTTGAGTGCGGGATGAAGTGATTAGTTCCATTATATATTATTTCTCATCTGCCTCAGGTTAATTAGAATAAAAATGATTGGTGAAATCACATCCACCGCTCATTCTAGTTCAGGTTCTGGTTCATGTTCAGGTTTCTCATTGAATGTGTGTACATATTACGCAATCAATTATATTTGGATGTATATGATTTGAAATTTATCACCAATCTTATGAAACTGAGTATCAGGGTAATTTTAAATATTTTCTTTTACTTGATATTGGTCAGTCCATGCATAATAATCTAAAATTGAATACATTATCAACAAAGGGGTTTTTTTGGTTTTTAAAATTTATGATATTTTTGGTTTTTTTTCAAATCAAAGGAATATTATTTACACAATGTGAATAAAAATATTTAATTAAAACCACAAGGCTCCCTGGAAATGATGTGAATGTGATGAATCATTTTCGTGTGTGCTCTCAAATATTTTTTTTAACTAAGTGCAGCGTAGGGGCTTCCCTTGGTCGTTCTCCTGAGGACCTTTTTCAGTAAATCAATTACTACTTATAATTCAATTTTTTTATATTTTTTTATTATTTAAATAAAAAAAATAAATTTATGTTTTAGAAATGATAATTAATGATAATGAAATGCATATAATTAATGCTTAATGCAGGCAGAATGAATGGAGACCAAATGATGTAAAAAAGAAATTAGATATTCCGAGGAGAATCACCATAATTGAACCTTCATCGTCTCATTATTACTTTCAAATTTAATTAATAAACACACTCCATTTTATGAGTAAATATACTATTCTATATATGGTTGAGAATATATAGTACACTCAACGATCGTAGAGAGACCATACATCCACCTCTTCGATCGAGGGAAAATATTATAAAATAAAAAGTTATTTCTTTGGTGGAAAGTAGAGACACAAAGGCACCATACCCACTAGGATCCCCCTTGACCATTCTATAATAATATAAGAGACAATATGTAACACCCCAACCCCAGTATCTAAGAGTCGGTATATTATTAAATAATATTGGCATGATCACAAAAGATCAAGTCTTGAAAGACCGATTAGTTTAGTAGGATTGGAACAACAAGATATATTCATAAAGTTTACATTACATCATAAAGTGAAAACTACTACAACAACTTCTTGTCTTCATATCTCCTCATACTATCCTTATAGTTCATCCATAAATTACCTCTTCAAATCATGGGAAAAATAAAACATTCAAAGGGGTGAGTTCAGATGCTCAGTAAGGGTAACAATATAGTGAAAACTTTCATAAATATGCATAAACATTTAAGGCAATGTAAAACTAAAACAAAATCCTTTTAAACATAAAATTCAACATAATATGGAAAAGATAAAATGAAATAATGACATTTAATTATTCACATAGATATTCTACTAGTCGAATAATCATATACAATATCAATAACCACTTTCATAATGATGGAATGCATAATGTCAGACTATCATAACCACGTAGCCAAGGCCTCATGCCAGGACTACAAATAAGATTTTTTCAAGGCCTTGTGCAAAGACACTAGTTTGTCTCATGAGACCTACCAATGCATCGAGGCGCTATATCATGCTCCACCAGTCACTTACTAAGTCCAATGCATTTATCATATGAACAGGTTTAAACATAACATAAACATTCGTATTAAAAATAGCATACGAAATGTAAATATTTTCTCCATAAACCATGAATGGAATAAAAATAACACATCCATAGTAAAACCTATCACATAACCTTAAATACAATATGGAAGTTTTGTATCATAATAAATCAACTTCAAATAAGCTTAAAATCCATCAAAGGATGTTGTCGTATATGAAATCAAAACTATTTGAGAGAAATATCTCTTGTTTTGAAATCATTTAAAAGTCACATAATTATAAAATAAAAAATTTACTTTGAAAATTTTATTATAATCATGTAAGGGAAGATTCAAAGATTTTACAATGGTGAAAAATATCCCCACCCACCGTATAAGTTAAAAAAAATACATTCTTACCTTAATTTGACGAAAAGGTTAAAAAGGTCCTTGTTTCAAAAATAACGTAATGATTCCTTTATAAACATATTATAAAAAGTAAAAAAGGGGTATAAATGACTTTAACCTATATTCTATAAAACTGTAAGAATGTTTTGAAGTACATTTTTAGGAAACATTGATGTGGATGTGTTGACGCTGAAAAAGTCCATAACTCTCGAAGGAAATTTCGAATTGACGAAGCGAAGTCATATTTGGAATCAGAGGCCCGATCCGGAGGCTCGAGAAGTGGTGCGCGAAAAACTGGGTGAAGTGCGTGGAAATAATTTCCCGCACGAAAGGAAACTCGGGATTTGCGAAATTTCCCAGCACCGGCGCATAATCATTTCACGCTCGCATCCTGTGCGGTTGAAAATTTCACGCCGCCGCCCCTGTCGCGCAATCATTTCGCGCGCCGCCTGGATTCTGTGCCGGAGGTCGCCTATAAATAGAAGGTGACCCCGAATGGTTTGGGGGTTGAGAAAAATATGAAGCAACTCTCGTGCACACAATTCGGCTCCCCCCGCACACAAGATGACTTCCAGTTAATCCCACATTTTGCGCAGCCTTGCCCCGGAGTTCGCCTTTGTGCGCAACTCCACCGGCTTCAGTGAATTTGCCCCCTCCCCCAGGATCCATCCTTACGTGCAATCCGTGTCTTGTGCATGCAATACCCTGTCGTGCGCGCAAAACCATGCGTGTAATTCCCTCTCCGCGCGCAATTCCCATGCTCCAATTGCGCGTTGTCCCGGTGTTTTGCACACAAACCTTCCCTTTTGCGTGCAAATCCTAGTACCCCTCACCTTGACTCCCCTTGGCTGCCCCCTGCACCGGCACCTGATGTCTCCCCTGCCGGGCATGCGCACCATGCGTTGTTTTCCCGTACGGCCTTCCAGGATCATGTGAAGTAACCTCAGGGTCCCTTGGGCCGTGTTTCCTGTTGCGTTGCTTTGCCTTATGCTTCTCCGCATAGGCACGCTAACGGTTATTGCTGCTTCGCATAGCCACGCTAACATGGACCCCCTGGTGGTTTACCCTGTGGCCCCCCTTCGCTATGGCCTTTCCAATGCCTTCCCTCCCATAAGGGTTAGAGGTCGTTGGGAATTTATGGCCTAGGGGTGTGGAGAAAACCCACCTCATCCAAGCTGCAGGACGTTAAACTTCTAAGCACCTCATCCTTAACACATGACGTTAAACTGTGGTCCGACCCCATGCTTCACACGCAGGGTCCCCCCAGCTCGGGCATTCTTTACGCCCACTCGTCTCCACGGGAATGGACTCTTCCTCGCATGGAATGAGATCCTCCTTGTTAGAGTGGATTTTGCCCACGGAGGAAGGGCCGCCTCATAGCATAAGCCCCTAGCCTTTCTTACGGATGACTACACCCGTGCATCTCCGTACTTCCCCCTGCCAAGTCCAGTGGAGTTATTTTCCCACTGCGCTTTGTCGCACCACGGGCATCCACCCTGGAGTAAGCCCCAACACCAAGGGCCACTTACCACGCGTAAGCTCCTGTTTCCTCTTTGGGCCGCTCAACACGTAAGCCCCATTCCGCTTCTCACAGACGCACCCTTCGTGACGTGATCGTCTTGTCCCTGCCGCCTCTTATTTCCCACACCGAGCATTACTCATGTGGGCTTAGAGTGTGCATCGACCATGACATCCTCTTATGGGCCGCCCCAGAGTGTAAGCCCCATCCCAGTGAACTATGTGGACTTTGATCCGTGCTAATGTAGGGTACGTCGGAAGCCTCCATGAGGATCAAGCCCACCACTCGGTCGTCCCGACCAATCCACGTCGGTTCCCTGACAACCTTGGGCCGCCTCAGAGCAGAAGCCCCAAACCCCTCGTCCCGCAAGACGTTAAATTGTATTTCTTCCCGCATGACGTTACACTATATTCCCCCTAGGGTTCCTTCAACCCGATCCATCTCCACAAGATGTTAAACTCGCGACATATCCCGTGTTAAACATGGGAAGCTGAGGAAAACCCCAGATGGTGCACATTACCTGCGTTTGATGTGGGATGCCTCGGGCTTCCGCTCCCTCGAGAAGCCATGTGATGAGGGACCAAAGACAGACATGTCGACGACGCCCCAATGTGATCATTCTCCTCACCGAAGGTTTCTGCCCCGATAAGAGCCCTTGGAGCGTCTTGACAAAAGCAGCATAATTAACTGGCGTCCATGTAGATATGGCACCGAGAATGAGCTTCACGAACCCGTATTAAATCTATGAGGGTGACTCGGACTAGGTGACGAGCTCCGAGGAGGAATCCACAAAAGGATGAACCGACATCCCATCATCCCGGTTTCGATCAAGGAGCAGACGTCCCTGAACAAGGAACAGATGCCACCCGCCTTTGGAAAGCGAGAATGCGGGGTAACGAACAGCGTGTCCTCCCCAAAGACGGATGTGTGCACCCCGGTGAAAGTATTGGAGCAACAAAAATGGTGAACCCAACATGAATCTCTTCTCCTCAATACGGGTAATGGTAGCTGTCAGGGCGTTAGAAGATATGCATGTCATCAGGTTCGGGTAACCCTCACCGGGACGTGAACTAACCAGGAGTTGAGGCCGTCAGGACGTTGGCCACTCTGTTCTGTGATGTCGTCAGCGTGGATCCCTCTCGCCAACCAAGGAAGGCATAATGACGTTGGGACTTGGTTGTTGATCTCCATTCCTATTGATGCTAATGGGTTCATCTCCCTGCTTCCAGGATTCAGATCACTACATTCAGAGCTCGACCTCCACCTGCCCACCAGCGCAGGGGTAGGGGCAGTACCGACACAGCTACCCCACGCGGTCCCACCTATTCCACGGTCGCTCCAACTTCGACCACCGTAGCAGCCGGGCTCTAGTTCCCCCTCTCCCCGTCAGAAATCATCAAGAGGAGGGTGATCAATGACCTGGTTCATAGGTACGACGAGGAAGGGATCATCCCCTCCAGGGGAATGGCCTGTTTTGATCTAGTGGCAGTTGCGCCTCACCACCATCGCTGCCCTCAAGGGCCGCGCAGGGAGCCGCTGCTCCCCACGCTGACATTCAACCGCTTCAGGAGCCTATCCCCGGAGCACCTTGACACATCCCTCCCCTATGCCAATGAGGTGGGGGATGTCTGGATCCATCCGATCGGCGATCCGTCCCAGGGGTTAACGGCAAGAACCCCCGCCAGGCTGCGTCGATGCCGCCGCCCGGCTCCCCGAGCCGAGGAGTAGGAAATCTTCATGCCCGCACCGCCGGTTCCGACCCATCTGACTCAACGCCAACGTCAGGCGCAAGCAGGAGAGAATGCCCATCCTGGGGCATCAATATCAGCAACCACTGTGGCCTGATCCACTGCTGACTCCTGTTACCAAATCCCCACACACGTTGAGCAGGGGCATCCACATGCCCGACTGGGATCGAAACCCCGACCACCCTGCAGGCAAGGTGGGTCGAATCTCCCGGTCGCGGACACTGGCAATGGCCACTACGGACCGACCCGCGGTAGTGCTACTCACCATGAAACCTCATTCTGTGCCACCGATATGGAAAGACAAAATCTTTTTGGTGACGGCTATGCTCTGGGTATGACTCCTTCCAGCGGCCACTGTATAGGGTATGAGGTCACTCCCCCTACTTCCGCCCACGATTATGGAGTCGTTGTGTACCCAGTCGCTAACTCACATGAAGGTCCTCCCCATGTCCCATTCAACATCTGTCCTGGTGCTTCTCACACCCCGGAATTCAGTCCCCTCCATCTCAGCTCTACTGTGGCTGGGGGACCCGATGACGGAAATCATCCGTACCCTGGGGAGCTGCCCAGGGGCAGGAAGGTCGGGTGTCGTCGCCGCAGGAGGAATGTCAGGGGAGTCCGGACGGAAATTAGACCTGTTCGTTTCTCGGATTTTGAGGCGGAGTACGACTCGATGATGGAAACTCCCCCCAACCCTTCGATTTGAGGGCAGGGATGGGGATGCGGCGTGTCAGTCTCGTACTCCCGGAATGCAAGATCTGTATGATTCCCTCCTGCCTTAGATGGTATATCAAGGAGGATGAGGTCTTGGCGTACCGTCGAGGATCAAACCCGCAGTTGCCACTGGCCTCCTCGGAAGCACCTCCCTCCCCTGTTAGGGTGGGTGAGGAACTTTTATGGGGACTGACGGAAGATTCATGAGGCGACACACCCTCAGTGAGCACCAAATCTATGACAGGTGGCCAATTCGCCAGCCCATCCTATCGTGACGTGGCAGCCAGGGCACGACAACCCCTGGAGGATGACCCAGGGATCAGCGGCCAATTGGCCTATTCGCCGTATTCCCCGCCGGCCAGCCCACCGCCCCGATAGCCTGCCTCGGCGCCATTTCCAATTCCCCGACTTTCCTTGGTGGATGAGCAGGGGAGACATGTTCCAGACTTAGAACTGGAGCCGTGGAGCTTCTGGACCATTCTTGCAGCGGGCCACTTCTCTGAGAAGTTTTGGCCGGTTGCAGATTCAGATTTGGATGTGCCAGAGTCACTCACCCCGGGAGAGTTTGAGTGATTCCGCCAGATTCTTGGGGTGACTCACTCCTCCCTTCGCCGTCAGCTAGCGCCTTATCCCAGGAGCCATGCGCATCTCAGGGAGATCAGTGAGAAGTGCCGCAAGGTCGACCTAGCACCACTCCCCGCGGTCTGGCTCCCCGAGTCACTGGACCACCACGAGGCCCTCCAGCAAAAATTCGTCTAGAGTTTTCGAGTACTCCATAGAGTTATTGAGGAATCCACCCCCCACACGCACATCCGCAGATAGGGGCAGTACGCTACTCTCCTCTCTTGTGAGATCCGCCGATAGCCCGATCCACTAGGCAGCCTTGAGGGAACGTCGCCAAGGGCAGTGGCCGTCAACATGGCTAACCTTTCAGATGAGGGAAATGTTGTGGAGCCCCTCTATGGGGACTCACCCCCTGAGGAAATGCTGCTACTGGACCCATCTGCGAGGATTACTCACCAACAGAGAAGTCTCCTAGGTCTTCTTGTACCCACGGAGGCACTGGCACTGGGCCGAAACATCGGCAAGGGTAAAGAGCCCGTCGGGTCTGACAAACTCGCCGACCCATCTGCCTCGGTGCAGAAGGTAGAGGAAGATCCTGAGAAGGCCACGCTGTGCCAACAGCTATCTAAGCAAAAGAGGATGGTTGATGAGCTCTTGGCCGAATGCATTACAGAGCGACGGCCTGACTGCGGCAACCCTAGACTAGGACAACGGGGGCAGGAGCATCTACCCCTTGCTGAGTTCCCCCCGGGAAACCGTGACCGTGTCGTGTTCGCTGACAGGGGAGACACTGGAACCCATGGAAAGAGGGCATGATATGTTTCATCGAACCCTCTTGAGCGGCGGGACCACCTGGGGGACCCTGCTCGGTTTCCTCCCGCCGCCCCGAGAGTCGCTCCGCCAGCTGACCCGCGAGCTGCTGAGCGCGACTACCGTATCGAAGATCCGGGCAACATGCTTGTGGTTAGAGATCCCCTTCAGAACATGAATCCGCATCTGGATGATCTGATGGAAGTACTCATCGCCCGCTTGGATGCCCTGGAAACTCGGCAGGTGGCAATCCCACCGGACGGCAAGCCATACACAGCATGGGTGGACGACATGCCGGCTCCACCAGGATTTGGGAATTCCACTTTTGCACACTTTAATGGGACCGCAGACCCACCACAACACTTGGCCCACTTCAACTCGAGGTGCGGGCCTATGTTAGGGACTCCGGCGCAGCAGGAGGCTGCCAAGCTCCGGTGCTTCGTTCAGACACTGGAAGGACCAGCATTCGTTTGGTATAGTTAGAACCCTGTTGGATCTGTGACTAGCTGGGAGGACCGTCGCTGGCAATTCCTATACCAGTTCAGTTCCACAACCCAGAAGATGAATATTGCATACCTCTACAGGTGCAAGAAAAGGCCCGACAAGCGAGTCGCAGACTTCGTCACCTAGTGGAAGGGGCTCATGTACTCCCTTGACATGCCACTGACTCAGGAGAAATTACTGACGATGTGTGAAAGGAACATCAAGGCAGAGTTGGTTCCATCTCTGATCATGAAGAATTACCCTGGAGTGTTTCAAGACTTCTCAGACAAGGCTCAGCGCCTCAAAGAAGCCCTACAACAGGTCGGTCAGGCACGCCCACTACCTCCTGTAATCTCTGCAAGGAGATCATCCAGAGCCGATCCCGCTACTGTGGGTCAGATAGAGGCCCCTGGACAGCTAGAGTTACTACCGGTGAGGCCAGATCAGCAGGCTCATAGGGGTCCACCCCCACGGGCATAGCCTCCTGCCCAGTAGTGGCCGCCTCAAAATCGGCAGGCTACTCCGCGTAACGCACCGCCACCACGTAGGCGAGGTAATCTGGCTCCGCCTCATCGGCCAGCTCCTCCGGCCTCTGGTCATGGTCATCTCCCAAGAGCCCCCTTTCCAAACAGAAGGAATCAGACTTACTCAATTGGTGAGCCCCAGGTCCCCGGTTATTTCCATAGCGCCTTGGAGTAGAGGATCGTGTGATTGCCTGAGTGCCGGAAGCCAGAGGAGGTGTGTCTCACTGATCACCATAACTACTACCCTTATCACCGGATCCTGGGACACACCATCCAGAAATCCTATGTGTTAAAGGACTGGCTCCAAGACCAGATTGAAAACAACATAGTCAGGTTGGGCCCAACCCCAGCACAGGTGGCAGGTGTCTTCGTGGGATCAGATGGCAGTAGTGACAATGGGGATGGGTGGGAACAGGTTTCTGACCGTGGGTCCCAGAATTATAATGACTGGATGGCCCGTAGGAAGGTCTTCCATGCCCATGGCATCATCCGTGCCCGCTTGAGTCAGCCAGAGTCCTCGGAGTCTGCGAGCGCCGCTTTGGCATCGTCGTCCCAGCCTACTTCTTCCCAGAAGAGTAGGCGGCAGTGCAAGAAGAAATAACGCGCCCTGCCATTGTCGTCATCTTCTCACACGCTTGGTGATTTCATGCCCTCGGAAATGGGGATCCCTCTGAGACCTCGTCCATTAGTGGATGACCCCTCGAGCGAATGCCCGAGGTATGCTTCGGTTAACACTGTAGAGTTGGTAAATCCCGTTTTGGCTCCCGACGATGAGGAGCTCTAGGTGGACCTCATCGAAATCCCGGGGTACACTTCGTTTAACACCGTAGAGTTGGTAAATACCTTTTTGGATCCCGACGACAAGGAGCGCTAGGTGGACCTCCCGGAAATCCCGGGGTACACTTCGGTTAACACCATAGAGTTGTTAAA
Source organism: Viscum album (assembly GCA_963277665.1). Lineage (NCBI taxonomy): Eukaryota > Viridiplantae > Streptophyta > Magnoliopsida > Santalales > Viscaceae > Viscum > Viscum album. The sequence continues at coordinate 2,143,241,370 of OY728143.1, read as the reverse complement.
TCCCGTTTTGGCTCCTGACAACGAGGAGCACCAAGTGGACCTCCCCGAAAGCACGGGGTACGCTCCGGTTAACACCGTAGAGTTGGTAAATCCCTTTTTGTCTCCCGACGATGAGGAGCTCCAGGCGGACCTCCCCGAAAGCCCGGGATACGCTTCAGTTAACACCGTAGAGTTGGTAAATCCCTTTTTGGCTCCCGACGACGAGGAGCACCAGGTGGACCTCCCCGAAAGCCCGGGGTACACATTGGTTAACACCATAGAGTTGGTAAATCCCTTTTTGGCTTCCGACGATGAGGAGCACCAGGTGGACCTCCTCGAAAGCCCGGGGTACACTTCGGTTAACACCGTAGAGTTGGTAAATCCCTTTTTGGATTCCGACGATGAGGAGCGCCAGGTGGACCTCCCCGAAAGCCTGGGGTATTCTTCGGTTAACACCGTAGAGTTGGTAAATCTCGTTTTGGCTCCCGACGACGAGGAGCGCCAGGTGGACCTCCCCGAAAGCACGAGGTATGCTTCGGTTGACACCGTAGAGTTGGTAAATCCGTTTCTGGCTCACGACGACGAGGAGCACCAGGTGGACCTCCCCAATGTCCCCAGTCGTCACCAACGTCGACGGAGTCGTGGCTACGTGAATCGTCAGGGCACTACAGTCGTCACCTCCAGTCAGGTCATGCACGCTACCAAGACCAGGCAGGAAGCCCAGTACAGAGAGCAGCACTCGCGGCTCCCTCACCCGGTGATAACAGGTTCGCTTCCACCACCTTTTGTGTTGCTGGATCGGGCGGAACCGCCTTTCCCACGTCGCAACCAGCCCAGCCCTTCCACAGGCCGACTATGGACTTCTGGTCCTAGCATGAAAGTCACCTCCTGAGCATCATCTAGTGAACAACGTGATGTGCCTAGTACCAGTCAGTCACCGGTCCCGCCAGTAGGGCCTGTCATGCCCCCAATCGTAGAGCGACCTCCTGTAAGCAGAAGCTCACGTTTTCCATGAAAGTATGATGTCCTGAAGCATCTGGATGGCATTCCAATAATGCTTTCCATCCATGAGGCCCTTCGCCTGTCCTCTGAAATGCGTGAGGCGCTCGTCGAGGCTCTAAGAAGCCCCCTCCAGTTTGAAACAGAGGTAGCGGCTGCAGAATCCTTCCACACCGAGGTGATTGAGGACGCCGAATGACAGACGGTTATCTCATTCTCTGCTGAAGATGAAGACCCTCGCATACAGGGGCACATTCGCCTGTTGTACATCACTTACCAGTTCAATGGCGTAGAAGTCAGTCGCTGTCTTATCGACACGGGTTCTGGGATTAACTTGATCCCAAATCGGACACTACGAAAACTGGGGTTGTTCGAGGATGATTTAACTCCCTCTGACCTCATAATCTAGGGATATGACAAGACCAAGCTAACCCCACTCGGCAGGATTCGTCTGTAGACCCAGTTCAGCAGCTTAATTGCCAATACTGAATTCATGGTCGTCTCTCAGGACACTGCCTACAATGCATTGATGGGCAGGTCGTGGCTCCATCTTCACGCAGAGGTTCCCTCATCATACCATCAGTGCCTCAAATACTCCATTAAGGGTTGAGTGGGTGTGCTCCAAGGAGAAGCATCTCTGTTTGCCTCTTGTGAAGCTCATTACCTGGATGATGACTATTACAAGAGCAAGGACAAGAAAATCCTGGCAGGTGAGGTTGAGCCCGCCGCTGTCACGAGTGATCCCTGGGCAGGTTTGGATGACGCATATGTCTTCCCAATCCCTCGGTTGGAGGCCACGAATCCCAATATGGGAGAGTGCTCTGTTGTCTCGGGTACCAGAGGAAGGCATATTTTCAGGTCTATGTGATGGAGGGAAATCACCTCGTACTGTTACACCAACCAGGCTCAGGTGATCCCCGAGCCTCCTAACCCTGTACAATATCGGGACGTTGGGCTCATGGCAACAGCAGTACGTCATACGTGTCAGTTTCTCCAGGCCGGAATTGACCGGCTCAAGCCAACACGTCACCACTACTTTGATGTCATAAAGTGTGGCCCCTTGGGCCGAAGGCCGGATGGGATTGGATCAACCTCCTTTGTCGCCATGGTCTCCGTTGTGAATGAGTCTCCCATCATGACGACCTCTGTCGCCCAAGCCGGTGCCAGCTCCCCATCAGGGTCGAGCAGCCCCGAGACGGCTCCCCCTGTGGGCGATCATTCCACATGCGGAGAAGAAGACATGGAAGATGGTCCTCTAAACATTGAGGAGGGCGTCCCCACCACTGTCGACGAGTTAGTACAGGTGAACCTCAGTAGTGAGGCGGACCCGAGACCCACATTGGTTAGCGCCGCTATGCCTCCCAAGGAATGGCAACAGTACATAGACTTCCTTAGATAGCACAGTGATGTGTTTGCCTAGAGTTATGACGAGATGGCAGGACTAGATCCCCAGGTAGCCGTCCACCGCCTTGGCCTCCCAACAAACCATCGTGGGTTCAAGCAGCCTCCCAGAAAAATGCACCCCTTTCATGGTGCCATGGTTGGGGCCAAAGTTTATAAGCTCATCAAGGACAACTTTTTCAAGGAAGTCCAGTACCCAAGGTGGCTTTTCAACATTGTGCCCATCAGGAAGAAGAACGGGAAGATCAGGGTCTACATCAACTTCCACGATCTTAATCGCCACTGTGCGAAGGACGACTTTCCCCTTCCCGTGACAGAGCTGTTGATCAATGCAACGGCCGAGTTTCAAGCCATCTCCTTCATGGATGGGTACTCTGGGTGCATCCAGATCTGGATGGCCCCCGAGGATGAAGAGTTCACTGCCTTCAGGGCCCCCCAGGGTACTTTATGCTACCGGGTTATGCCCTTCGGCCTGAAGAATGTGGGTTCCACCTATCAACGTGCTATGCACCGCATATTCAAGCCGTTCCTCGGGACACTGGTGGAGTTCTATATAGATGAACTGGTGGTAAAATCTCATCAGCATCCGGACCATCTCAAGGACCTTGAGAAAGTGTTCGGTTTCCTCCATTCTCGCCACTTGAAGATGAACCCGTTGAAGTTTGCCTTCGGGGTCACCTCCAAAAAGTTTCTTGGCTTCATTGTTAAGTATCGAGGTGTTGAGATCGACCCCGAGAAGATCAAGGCCATCAGCTAGATGCCTCCCCCGAATAATATTCGGGAGCTTCGAGGCCTCCAGCCACTTAACCTATATACGCCGATTCATTGCGAATCTGGCCAGAAGGTGTAGTCCCTTCTCCTGGCTTATGAAGAAAGGCGCCACCTATGGGTGGGATGAAGACAGTCAGAGCGCTTTTGAGGAAATCAAGCAGTATCTGCTTCATCCTCTGGTCCTGATACCACCCATTCCTGGAAAGACGCTGGTCCTTTATGTGACCGCCCTGGAGCGATCCCTCGGTGCCCTTCTCGCCTAGAATAACAACGAGGGAACAGAGAATAGACTCTACCACCTCAGTCAGATGCTCCTCAATGTGGAAATTAGATATTCTCCCATCGAGAAGAGCTGCCTGGTGCTCGTATTCGCCGTACAGAAATTGCGGCACTACTTTCAGCACCACGAGGTACAACTGGTCTCTCAGGTAGACCCGTTGAAATACATCCTGAGCCGGCCTATGTTGACCGGCCGATTGGCACGCTGGGCGGTGATCCTCCAACAGTTTGACATTAGGTTCGTACCTCAGAACGACGTCAAAGGACAGGCATTGGCAGAATTATTAGCTGCCCACCCAACCTCTGCGGACCAGCCACTAGATTTGGGCTTTCCTGATGAGGCAATCCTCCCAGTCGATCACACCACCCAATGCTAGAAGATGCACTTTGACGGCGCCTCTTGAAGCCCAAACGGTAGAAGGCTCAACGATCTTAGTCTTAACAGAGTGGGCATGGGTATCGTCTTCATCACCCCGGATCAAGCTGTTCTTCCGTATTCATTCTTGTTGTCAGAAGGCTGCACCAATAATGAGGCAGAATATCATGCCCTCATCACTGGCCTCGAGTTGGATCTGGAGGTTAACGAACCCCACCTGTATGTAAAAGGGGACTCTGAGCTAGTCATCAAGAAGGTTAACGGTGACTACGCTGTCAGGAAGCCAGAAATCATGTGGTTGCTGGAGTGCACCCTACATCTAATGGATAAGTTCCCCTCCCGACCAGATGTCGTTCATGTTCCCCGGTCGCAGAACAGTCGAGCAGACACCTTGGCCAGCATGGCCGCATCACTCGCGGATCCCGAATAGGATGACCTAATCATCCACGTGGCGCACCAGAGAGTCATTGCTCTTGTTACCCAAGAGGGAAATCATGGCCCACGATTGAACAATCTTACTACTAGTGCCCCTATGTTAGGACCCCCCCAGGGCATCAGGCGTGGTGGTCGAGATAGTTCTTGACTGGAGGACACCCTTGTTTGAATATCTCTGGCACGACAATCTTCCAATGGACCGAGCAGAGCGGGAACGAATCTGGCGCCGTGTGCCGCAGTTCACCCTTCAAAGATGTCCCAGCCGTGAGCAGCTCCTTTACAGGCATGGGATTGACGGTGTTCTCTTCCAATGTCTTCAAGGAGTTGAGATCCCATAGGTCATGCAAGAAGTGCGCGCTGGTTCCTATGGTGCCCACCAGGCGGGTCAAAGTAGTGCCACTAGATTCAAAGGCTGGGATACTTCTGGCCCTCCATGATCCACGACTACATCGAGTACGCCAAGAGGTGTCATGTGTGCCAAGATCATGCTAACTTTGTGTATCGGCCACCAGAGCCTCTCCATACTACTAAGTATTCTTGGCCCTTTGCAGTCTGGGGGTTGGATGTCATAGGGCTTTACCCGCCGGCGACGGCCCGCCAGTGCTGGTTCATCTTAACCACTACAGATTTATTCTTAAAGTGGGAAGAGGCAGGCCCGCTCAGGGAAGTCAAGGCTGGTTCTATCGCCGACTTCGTGAGCTCCAATATCATCTACCGGTTTGGAATACCTCACGCTATCGTCACGGATAATGGAACCAACTTACGAACGGTCGAGCTGAAAAGATTGTACGCCAAGTACAATATTCGCTCTAACCTCACCTCCCGCTATCATTCACTGGAGAATGGACAGATTGAGGCATTTAACAAAACCCTCTCTAACATTCTACAAAAAATGGTTGGTCAGAACATGAAAATTTGGCTGGACAAGCTCCCCAATGCCCTCTGGGCTTATAGGACGATGACTCGCAATTCCACCCAGGTCAATCCGTATTCCCTGGTATACAGAGCTAAGGCCGTCCTACCCATCAAAGTCCAGCTGCCCTTATTGCGCACGGCGGTCTATGACCAGCAAGTTCCGGATAGAGTTGTCGAGATCCGTCTAGCTGAATTGGAAGCGTTGGACAGAAGTAGGCTTCACTCTTTACATAACATGGAAAGGCATCAGAGCAGGATGGCACAAGCTTTCGATAAGAAGGTTCACCTCCGCTCCTTCTTGTATGGTGACTTGGTGCTGGCTCTCAGAGCGCCATTGATTCCCGGCAGGAAACCACCCAAGTTGGAGCCCAAGTGGGAGGGGCCTTTTATTTTCCACAAGGTCTATCCCAATGGCACGTATTACCTAGTGACTATGGATGGTGAGCATATCACTCCTCCCACCAATGCCAGGTTCCTCACGAAATACTTTGCCTAACCACCTGGTCCTACATGACCTTAAAAATTATGGTCCTGCATTACCTTAAACTGTATGGTCGTGCATGACCATAAACTGTATAGTCCTGCATGACCTTAAACTGTATGGTCTTGCATGACCTTAAACTGTATGGTCCTACATGACCTTAAACTCTATGGTCCCGCACGACCCTAAACTGCACCTTGGTCCGAGCTATAAGACCTTAAACTAAGATCCACATTTCGTCCAACATGATGTTAAACTGTATTTCCATAACTACGTCTAGCTTGATTCCCACCCTAATGGGATACGTAAGAATGCCCAAACCTTTCGTCTTTGGGTCCATCATGAGGTCCGTTGTCACATTTGTCTTGCCTTTGGGACCTCGACCATAGGATTGCATGGCGTGGTGTGAGATTATGTCTTCATTGACGACGGATTTGCAATAGTCGTACCACGCGCACCCTGTCCTCAGGATTAAGCCCTCCTATGTCCAATGGCATTAAAAGGCACCGTTCTAGAACTACGTATGCCTTGATTCCCATCCTTATGGGATACGTAGGACCTCCTAAACACCTAGATGTAAGGTCCAGCCCCATCTCTTAGGAGATCCGACGATCTCCTGGTTCCCATGGTGTTTGGCATTACGCCCCCTCTTTTGCCCGAGGATCCGCCATCTTTTGGCCGCTCTTGGACTGATCCCTATGACCCTTTACAGTGGTCTTCTGATGTTCTCAGGGTACTCTGGTCCGCGACATGGAGTGCTAGATTCGACTTAGGCAAGTTACATCTACTTTCCAAGCTTCGTGTTCCCCTTCATTCGGGCCCCTGTCATCCTTCACACACGGAGGGACCCCCAAGAACGGCCTGGATACAATGCCAAAGGGCTCTCCTACCGTCATGGGCCAATGCCCCCGAGGGTTTCAGACAAAAAATTGATATGAATCCTGCATTGTGAACATGGTCAGCGATTGATGCTCATTTGTTTGTCCCCATGGCTAACACGACAGGATGCTCTGTTGCGAACATGGTCAGCGGTAATCCTCAGCCGTCACGCCGGCTTCCCCGGGCCCTGAATGTTGGTGGCATGGTTCATGTCATGTTCCGCCCCACTGTGTCAAGGTGGAATCTCGACACTCCTTTTACTAACCCTCAGTACAACCTCGCACATCAGACATACTGAGCTGCATAACGGTGTCTCTCGGGGCTCCCGCAATCTGAGCGCTAGAGTATGTGCTTGGGTCTCTTCTTTACGGGTTGCGTGCAGCTTGACCCTCATCCCCATGGGGAACGAGGAGTTGCACAGACATTGCATTTCAGGCCCAGCATAGCTAGGAGCTAGCATCTTTTGCCCCCCTGATTGTTGAACCCTTGTAGGCCCCTTTGGCCCGAGGCTCCTCTCTCAGTTGGTCCAAACCATATGAGCTTAAACATTGATGTGGGTCCAAAACATATGACCTTAAACTTTGATATTGGTCTAAACCATATGACCTAAAACTGTGGTGACAGTCCAAACCATATGACCTTAAACTGTGATGTTGGTCCAAACCAAACGACCTTAAACTGTGATGTTGGTCCAAACCATATGACCTTAAACTGTGTTGTCGGTCCAAACCATATGACCTTAAACTGTGTTGTCTGTCCAAACCATATGACCTTAAACTGTGTGGTCGGTCCAAACTATATGACCTTAAACTGTGATGTCGGTCCAAACCATATGACCTTAAACTGTGGTGATGGTCCAAACCATATGACCTTAAACTGTGATGTCGGTCCAAACCATATGACCTTAAACTGTGGTGATGGTCCAAACCATATGACATTAAACTGTGATGATGGTCCAAACCATACGACCTTAAACTGTGATGCTGGTCCAAACCATATGACCTTAAACTGTGTTGCTGGTCCAAATCATATGACCTTAAACTGTGATGTTGGTCCAAACCATATGACCTTAAACTGTGATGTCGGTCCAAACTATATGACCTTAAAATGGGATGTCGGTCCAAACCATATGACCTTAAACTGTGGAGATGGTCCAAACCATATGACCTTAATCTGTGGTGACGGTGCAAACCATGAGACCTTAAACTATGATGTTGGTCAAAACCATACGACCTTAAACTGTGATGTTGGTCCAAACCATATGACCTTAAACTGTGATGCTGGTCCAAACCATATGACCTTAAACTGTGATGATGGTCCAAACCATATGACCTTAAACTGTGCTGCCAGTCCAAACCATATGACCATAAACTGTGTTTTTGGTCCAACCCATATGACCTTAAACTGCGGTGTTGGTCCAAACCATATGACCTTAAATTGTGTTGTTGGTCCAAACCATACGACTTTAAACTGTGATGATATCATCCTGGCTTCATGTTCGGTCCCTCGACTCGAGCATTTCCCCGGACATCACATGGTAAGTAGGGCTTATGTCCTCATCCACATCAGGATTTGTAACCACCTTTCCATGTGTCTATTTCCACCTATTCCCATTCATGCCAGGTTTATGAGTTACTCCACCGTGTGCCTCTTATGTTTCAGTCTGACCTTTGGTATGAGTTCTATGACCTAAAACTAAGATCATTTCTTTGGATTTCTATGACTCACTCTATCTTGCGGGATTGCACGATGGGGTGCGTGATTATGTCCTCATTTATGTCGGGTTACTCGTCGTGTCGTGCTCCTCCCCAGATGAGATGTATTCCATCCTGCATGATGTTAAACTATATTCCGTCCCGCATGACGTTAAAATATATTCCGTCCCACATGACTTTAAACTGTATTCCGTCCCGCATGACGTTAAACTGTATTTCGTCCAACATGACGTTAAACTATATTCTGTCCAACATGACGTTAAACTGTGTTTCAAGAACTACGTGTGTATTGATTCTCATCTTAATGAGATACATAGGACCGCCCGTAAATTTCATCTTGGGTCCAGCCCTAGGGATTACTGAACCTCGTCCTTCCTTGTTGTTGGCCCCTCACCCTGACTTCATGGGAAGTCGTGTAATCGGGACATCTACGCTGATCAGTTTTGGGATGACCCATTGTAATAATGGGAAGCGGCAGTCCTCTCGCCAAGGAGGTCCTACCTGGAAATTGGGATGACCCGTGATCTGGTCGGTAAGTCCGCCTAATGCACCTTCGCCATGGTGGTGCAATTTTGGGAGGGTTGGACTCTATTTGAACATACCACTACTCCACCTTCCACGCTTTGTGTCCACCTTTATTCGAATCCTCATTTCCTTTCATGTTTGACGGGACCCCCTAACAGTAAGGATGCTCGACCTATGGTCTGCCTACTGTCATGTGCCAATGTTCTGAAGGACTGGTTATGTTTGATGGGACCCCCTAACAGTAAGGATGCTCGACCTATGGTCCACCTACTTTCCTGGGCCAACGTTCCGGAAAACTGACTGACGGTATTTGAGTCAAGCCCCATGTTGCGAACATGGTCAGCGGTCATCCCTCATTTATTGTCCCCATTCTAGGCCAACATGATATGGATGTTGTGTTTCTTCCACGGTTGATAGTCATCCTCCATCGTTGTGCCCCATTGGGTTCCGAATTTGGGCAGCGTGATTCACCCATCCTCTCCATCCCCCTATGTTCAGATGGATTTCAATGCCCCCAGCATCGCCCCGCTCGTGTGTTAGAGCACATCGAGAAGTCGACACATCAATCGGCTCGGTGTCTCCTCAGAAGTCCATGCCCAATTTTGGACACCTGAAGCTTGGTCAATGCCCAACAGTTGAACAAAATGATGGCACGAGCATCTTCTACTTCTTGCGTTGGGCACGACCCACAGGAGCCTAGGTATGAGTTGTTATTCGTTTCAAAACAATGGTTGAGTTCATTAAACCAAGGGTAAAAATGAGTGGATTTGGCCATATATTGGATTGAGATGATGACCAGTCCAAGCAAAAAAGTTCATGAGAGGGAAAAAACAAATCCCTTAGGGATCAGCGTGCTGAAGCAATCCTTCCAGTGCCGCTACCCTTTGGCTGGTAGCCTCCAGGACCGCTTCTCGCTCTTTGAAGACTCTCTCCTCATCGGTCACCACATAGTGCAGCTCGCCAGCCCTAGCTTGTGCATGTGTCCGCTCGGTTCGATGTACGGTCATCTGGTGACTCACCTCCACCAGTTGTTCCTACACGTCAGCCAGCTGGGCCGTCAGTTTCTCCATGGGCTCAGAGCATGTTGGAATGAAGGCCTCCTTATCTGCCGCCTGCCTTCGAGGTGCTAGACATCCTGCTCTACCCTCATCAGCGCTAGAGCGCTCGCCGATCCTTCCCGGCACTGGGCAATGTCGGTGAGCTGGCTGCTATCGCGTATCTTTTCATCCATGTAGTCACGGACCGTCAGATGAAGACACTAAGCGTCAACCCCTCCGGCGCACAGGAAGCACAACCAGGTCTAATCTGATCCCATCAGCCTCAGCCAATCTGACTGGGGCTGCCTCAGGAAGTGCTGGATACACTTCCACCCTTTGCGCCGTGTCATCTAGATCTCCTCGGCTGCCTATGAGTCTAAGTCATCTATCTCCTCAGGGTCAGCGGGTCGGAATATGGGAAAGGCAACCAGCAGGTCAGCAGAATGATCCGCCTCAGGGATGTATTCGTGAGGAATAGAATCCACGACATCCGGGTGACCTTCTTCTCTCGCCCCAACAGCAATGATGCCTCCACCAGCTTCTGACCTCGTCTCAGGAACAGTGTCGCTGTTGTCCGCCGCCCCCTGTTCATATATTTTTGGGGCCGACACAGTGCATAGAGCATGTTCCGAACGAGGTGGTATATCCGCCATTGGTCCACTCGCGGACGGCCCGGGCTCCGCAGCCTGACGTGCCTCCGGTGTTGAGATCACTATGCAATGCATACACTGGTCAGATGAGATCTTTTTCCACCAAGAACTATAAGTGAAGCATGAGACTTACAGGAATCCAGAGCGTCGGTCCCCAGTGTTTCGGCCGCTGTAGGAGCCGCCGTAAGTGGAGACCTCTCCGTGCTTGTTAATTCATTGATGGGTGTCAGATCCCCATCATGTCCAACTGGTTCCTCTCCTCCCTCCTCTGGTGGGGATGCCCGTCCAACGCTCAACTGCTCCTAAGTAGGATGGGGAAGTGAGTTAGAAGTTAGAAAGGAGAACGGATGAATAAGGGAAATGAATGAAGTCCGAGACAAACCTTGAGAATCTCGGTTATGTCGAGATAAGAGTCGGAAATCTCGTCACTCTCACGGAGACTCCCTTGGAAGGTCTCCGCTTGAGACCCCTCACCTTCAGACTCTTCTTCTTCATCTTCTCCCTCGTCTTTTTCCTCTCCGGTTTCCTCCTCCCCCTCCGTCTCCTCGTCACTATCACCTTCTCTCGGTGGCATCGCTACCGGATCATGCTCTTGGCCGAGCATCACCTTTACTAGGAAAGGTGGCCCTGCAAGCCGCCCCCTATGGCGTGCATATGCATCCATGGTCGTTATATAAGCATGCCTCCGATGAAAGTTTACTCGGTTGGTAATTCGAACGAGCCCGACCACTGGCAGTTGGATCCCGTTTTGCATTATCTTCTTGACTGATGGATTCGACGCTCAGCAATTGCCGCAGGGTCATCCAGGCCGACCACTGTGCCGGGAGAATTGTGTCTTGGGAAGGTTAGAGTAGATATCATATCTGCTTCCCGGGAAGTTCCCTGACCGATTCATGTGACCCCCCTGCGGGTAACGAGGACGTGACAGTACCATGTGATGTCCCCACTGCTGAAGTCCCGGCCTGTGCAGGCCTCGCTGCCTGACGCGCCCTTGGTCCTCCCCTTCCGACAGCACCATGCCTTCTTTCTCATCACGCGGTTTCTGCGCGAGTAACCTCGAGTTACCGAACGCACTTGCGTAATAGCCCCTCAGGGTACGCAATGGTCCAGTGTTCGGCGTATTCTCTTGCTAGGCCGACATCGACCCCGGTGGAGGGGAGAGTGATGACCTCTCCAGAACCGATGGTGGTAAACATCAACCACATCTGGCATAGGACGCATGGATTCTTCTCCTTCCAAACAGCCATGAATACCTTCTTCGGCATTTTCTGGAGGCACCCGAACTGCCTGGCGAATCGGGATGGTATGTAAGGCTTGCAGATCACCTTCCCATTGATCCGAGCCACGAGCACCCTACCGCAAATGCTCTGGATGTATTCTTGTTTTTCAAGAGAGCCTCGACCATTGTCCACCAGCTAGCCGACTGGGGTGGGGAACGAGATGAAGTTGAATTTGGCATGGTTGCCGATGTGGATCATCACGCCCACCTCATTGAGCGTCATCGGCGCCACCCCTGTGATGTTTAGCAAGGACGGTTGTAGACCGTTGCCTAGGGGACGGACGTCATTTGGGAAAGTGTGCCCACCAAGGTGAGCCTCCACCCAGCCGTGGATGATCTGGAAGGGGCCACATACTCTCCAAGGTGACCCCACTCATGAGATGCGCTCCAGGATGGTATAAAGCTTGTCCTACACGGGGACGCTGAAGTTTAACTGTTTTTTGGTGGCCATGGAGCCCGCCATCACCAATGTTGCTAGTCGGACGCCCATCCTCGCGTCCCGCACAGGCAAGAGCCACCCGCTCAGAAAGGCGGCAAGGAACCCGGCATACCGGACGTTCGGGTCCCGGGCCTCAATGACGCGGTAGCACCATGATTGGTATTGCCCCGCCTCTAGGGTCCTCCAGTATGACCCATCCCTGCTCTTCTGAGTCGCGGTTGGGTACCGTTTTCCCCGTCCCAGAATATTGACTGTGGGATCCTTCTCAAGGAACAAGCTGAACCATCCCTTGAAGGCAACATCCTTCAGAAAGTCCTTGAACCCCAGCCTCTCTTTGGACAGTTCCAACAGTTTCCGCGTCAGCATAGGTATCTGCGACCTGTCTCCCCAGGTGTTATTTGGAGGAACGAACTCATCGTATTGGTAACCCTCCAGTGGGATACCTCTAATGCAGTGAACGTCCCATAGACTGATGCTGACTTCCCCATGATGAAGGTGGAATGTGTTGGTGTCAGGAGACCACCGAGTGAATAGATCTGGTCCGAGTTTAGGCTGGCAGGGAAATTGAAACTACGATGACCATACTGCCTCGAATAGGTCGATATAACGTAGTTCATCCCTGAAATGGTCACAGGTATGGCGGACCCAGAACGCCCAGGCCCATTCGCTGGTGAAGTTACCCCCGGACCATAGGTCCCAATCCTTCACCCAGCCCTTCGTATCATCTGTGATGCTCTGACGGAACGTGCTCGCGTAAAGGGCCGGAGAATCCTCTGCCACAGGCTCATCCCCGGTAATGGTCCTAGTCCTCAGGTTCAGGAAATATACATCTATATGTCTGGTTTCTCTGGCAGGATGGCCGTTGTTGGTGATGTTGAAGCGGGGAAGTTCGTCCTCCTGAGTCACCCAAGACCGCGGCGTGTCCACCTCGAAGCCTGGCAGTGGAACCTCCTCCAGGATGCCAAAATTACAGAGCGGAAGGTCGTCAGACAAGGGATACATCTTCTGGCCCGGAGTCAGCAGATTGAACATGGTCATATTGTTGGAGACAATCACCTTGGCACCATAAACCTCCTTGTTCGCCGCCATTTCTGTCCTACGGGCAGTGGCTTCCCCCTCATCAACTCGGTTTGCAGCCATCTCGAATATTTCGGGAGTTGGGAGAAATCAGGATGCAGTGCGCGGAATCGGAGTGTTCTACGCAAAATCTGAATGAGTTCCGCGAAATTATGGAGATGAGTGCGCAATCGACACGTGAAGCGCGGAAAATCCCGAACAGGTGCAAAATCACGGCCAAATTTCGTATGGAATTCCGTGCTTCCAGAGCATTTTTACGTGCATCCGCGGAAGCAATTTCACGCACGAGAGCGATGAGATTATCATGCGGAAAAAGCAGAAGTACGTATTTGGGACCCAGCGCCCCTTTTTATAGGCGAGGCCAGGGTTCCGCGCTACGCGGAAAGAGGATTCCGCGCGCGTCCGTAGGTTTTGCACGCCCCATCCGAATTTTGCGCGCAACTTGACTAGGGGACTCAACATTTAGGTGTTTTGGCGTTTCCCTTGGAATCTGATCGTTGCGACCTCTCGCCAATCCAATTCCAGGGGGGGTATTTGTTGACACCGAAAAAAGTCCATAACTCTCGAAGGAAATTTTGAAATGACGAAGCGAAGTCATATTCGGAATCAGAGGCCCGATCCGGAGGCCCGAAAAGTGGTGCGCAAAAAACTGGGTGAAGTGCGCGGAACAAATGTCCCGCTCAAAAGGCAACCTGGGATTCGTGAAAAGTCCCGGCACCGGCGCGTAATAATTTCGTGCCCGCATCCCGCACGGTTGACAATTTCGTGCTGTCGACCCTGTCACACAATCATTTCACACGCCGCCTGGATTCCGCGCTGGAGGTCGCCTATAAATAGAATGTGACCTCGAACGGTTTGGGGGTCAAGGAATCCGAAGCGACTCTCGTGCGCGCAATTCGGCTCTCCCCGCGCGCAAGATGACTTCCAGGTAATCCCTCATTTTGCGTAACCTTGCCCCGGAGTTTGCCTTTGCGTGAAACTCCACCGGCTTAAGTGAATTTTCCCCCTCCCCCGGGTTCTAGCCTTGCACGCAATCCGTGTCTCGTGCGCGCAATACCATGTCGTGCGCGCAAAACCCTGCACGTAATTCCCTCTCTGTGCGCAATTCCCTTTCTCTAATTGTGTGCCTTCCCGGTGATTTGTGCATAAAATTTCCCTTTTGCGCGCAAAGCCCAGGACCCCTCACCTTGACGCCCCTTGGCTGCCCCCTGAACAGGCACCTGATGTCTCCCCTGCCGGGAATGCGCACCATGCGTTGTTTTCCCGTACGGCCTTCCAGTCTCGTGCGAAGTAACATCAAGGTCCCTTGGGTCGTGTTTCCCGTTTCTTTGCTTTTCCTTATTCTTCTCCGCATAGACACGCTAACAGCTATTGCTTCTTCGCATAGCCATGCTAACGTGGACCACCCGGTGGTTTCCCCTGCGGCCCCCCTCCGCTATGGCCTTGCCGATGCCTTCCCTCCCACAAGGGGTAGAGGGATTTGGACATGTAATCCCTATGGGTGTGGAGAAAACCCACCTGGTCCAAGCTGTAGGACGTTAAAATGCTAATCACCTCGTCTTTAACAAATGATGTTTAACTGTGGTCCGCCTCCGTGCTTTGCACGTAGGGTCCCCCCAGCTCGGGCATTCTTTATGCCCACTCATCTCCACGGGAATGGACCCTTCCTCGCATGGAATGAGATCCTCCTTGTCGGAGTGGCGTTTTCCCACGGGGGAAGGGCCGCCTCAGAGCATAAGCTCCTAGCCTTTCTTACGGATGACTGCATCCGTGCATCTCCATACGTCCCCCCTGCCAAGGCCAGTGGAGTCCTTTTCCCACTGCGCTTTTTCGTACCACGGGCCTCCACCCTGGAGTAGGCCCCTGGCACCAAGGGCCGCTAACCACGCGTAAGCCCCTATTTCCTATTTTGGCCGCTCAATGCGTAAGCCCAATTCTGCTTCTCACGGATGCACCCTTCGCGACGTGATTGTCTGGTCCCTACCGCCTCTTGTTTCCCACACCGAGCATGACTCACATGGGCTTAGAGTGCGCATCGACCATGACATCCTCCTATGGGCCGCCCCAGAGTGTAAGACCCATCCCTACGAACTACATGGACATTGATTCGTGCTAACGCACGGTACGTAGGAAGCCACCACGAGGTTCAAGCCCACCACCCGGTCGTCCCGACCTCTCCACGTCGGTTCCATGACCACCTTGGGCTTCCTCAGAGTGTAATCCCCAAACACATCGTCCCGCATGACATTAAACTGTATTTCATCCCGCATGACGTTAAACTGTATTCCCCCTAGGGGTCCTTCAACCCGATCCGTCTTCTCAAGATGTTAAACTCGCGACACACCCCGTGTTAAACATGGGAAGCTGAGGAAAACCTCAGATGGTTCACATTCCCCTCGTTTGATCTGGGATGCCTCGGGCTTCTGTGCCCTCAAGGAGCCCTGTGATGAGGGACCAAAGACAGACATGCCGACGACGCCCCAACGTGACCATTCTCCTCACCGAAGGTTGCTGCCCCAACAAGACATCTTGGAGCGTCTTGACGGAAGCAGCATAATTAACTGGCGTCCATGTAGATATGGAACCAGGAATGAGCTTCACAAACCCATATTAAATCTATGAGGGAGACCCGGACTAGGTGATGTGCTCCGAGGAGGAATCCATGGAAGGAAGAACCGACATCCCATCATCCCGGTTTCGATCAAGGTGCAGACATCCCTGAACAAAGAATGGATGTCGCCCGCCTTTGAAAAGCGGGAATGTGGGGGCAAGGAGCAGCACGTCCTCCCCACAGACGGATGTGCGTGCCCCAGTGAATGCATCAGAGCAACGGGATGATAAAGAGGTCCCAGTAGATAATCACGTATAAAAAACCTCAGATAATGAAGAGATTGTAAAATAAACCATTACCTTGTAATTTTCTTCGGTTGAGGGTAGATTAAACTCTTGTATAATGGTGAGATAATTGTTAATAAGTTATACAAGAATCAAATACATTAATATGATATCATATATGATCTTTTAACACTGATTTGTTAATAATAACTTTGTATTATCATCGTTTTGGGTGTTAACATACTCATTTTCTTTTATATGTTTTGTTACAGAAGCCATGTTTTTTATGGATAGGTTGTATATAATTCATATCCACAATTATTTAAAGTCCATAAACATTATTTTTAATCATAAAATAAGAATTATACTTGATTGGATATGATGGGGAATGAATCTCATCATGTTGGTGGAGACTGTAGTCCGTATTTACGCACGAGCGACAATATCATATTTTGATATTAAAATAATATATATTGGAAGGTATATCATATATACAGAATAATTATCATGTTATATTTATTATTTAAATGAATTATACATAATGATTATACTAATATAAATAATAATATATTGAATAACAATTACACCACGACGTGGAGACGGTAGGCTGTACGTACGCACGTAAAGTGACATGTCATTCAAGGGATGGATATAATAATGCATTTCGTTGTTCCATATTTATAATAACATCACAGTTAATAAAATATACTAGAGTTATTATTTATTAATGTAAATAAAATGGAAACAAGAAGTTTAAGAAGAAAGAAACTTGCAAGAGGGTGGTGAAATCATTACCTCCTCTTCGGGTTCTTCCTTTTGATTTGATAAAAAAGGCTACATAGGATGGATTTATGATCAAACTAAGGCCTTTAGGTAATATTGATAGAAGTTGGGAGGATATTTGGGAAGAGTTTGTCTAAGCCAAAAGGCTTTGAAAGTGTGAAATTGAGAGAAGGGGGAGTTCCCTTTAATAAGAGGGGTGAGGAGCACCTTGTGAAAAGATAGAAATATTATTATATAATAAATTAATATTCGCTTTCTAATGGCTACAAAGTGGATTATTTAATGGTTAAGGTGGGGAGGGGTCGAAAACAACTCAACAAATAGGTTTTAGACAGGTTTGGGTCACTATATTAACCTTATCTCTTACTTTTAACTCTTAGTTAATTAGTTTGACATTTACCATGTCCCTTTGTATTTTTATATTATATAGTTAATAAACATACTATATACATCCAATCGACACCCAAGTGGTCCATTAATGATACAACAATCATTATATATGTCTCTTGTCTGAACCTTAGATTTTTAGGAATAGAATATATATTAATAATAGAATATTTGTTTTGAAAACTCTTTTATGTCAATTTTGACAGAATTGGGTATTTTGTTTTTGATAATTTCATAACAGAATTATTACTTAGAAAAAAATTTATATAATCAGTCCTAATTTGTCATATTATCCTATAAAATTAGTTTAATTCATAAAAAGTCTCAAATTACATTTATTTTTATATTTATAATATCAATTATTTTAATATTCCATTAATTAGGTAATTACTGCATCACCATTGTGTCATAAATAAATTAAATTATTTAGTGTCTCAAAATTATAAATAAAATACCCTTATGTAATAAATCGTTTTATATTTCTAAGGAATATTTTTAATAGAATTTACCCTATGTATAACCCTATATTAAAAATGTTTTAGTTAATAAACTTTGATTCTAACACTTTTAACTCTTCTTTGAATTAAATAATAATAAATGTCCTAATCTAATCGAAGTGGACCTAAATGATAATATTTTATTCCTAAGGTTGTTTTTGGTCTAGATAAACTTGTCTAATATAATTAAGACACATGTTAGGGTGGTATTAATATCATTTTTACCCTTAATTACACTATTTACTTTTAATAGTGGTAAATAAATGTAAAAAGACACTATTCCCCAAAAATTATTTTTATCTTATTGAACCACATTTTACTCCATGATATTTTTCGTGTCTCTCAGATTTTAGAAATTCCACTCACTGAAGCGGTAAAATTATGTTTTATGTAAATTTCAAAATTCTCTTAGGAGGTTGGTAAAAGACGGTGAAAAATTTATTAAAATTTTTATATGTCTAAAATTATTATAAACTTACTCCAATGAATTAAATTAAACTAATATAGGTATTGTAACACCCGAGACTTTTATGTTATATAAATCATCAAAGGAATCTTTTTCTACACAACACTTGCTTGGCTTGCTTTACACGCAGTCGCGACCTTCCTCGATAGCTTGCGTCGTACGCAATACCGAGTTTCACTAAACAACAATATGCTATTAAAACTAGCCGTCATGAATAGTAATAACAACTTTTTGAAATTTTATAAATTTTATTTTTCAAAATGGTCTTCATTTTTTGACACAGAATATCGAAATTAGCCTAGGGTAAAATTTTGGTATTTTTCTGAAAACTTTCAATTTTTGATGAATAGTGAAACCACTAAGTGGTAGGTTAAAAACTGAATTTTGCATAAAACATAATTTTACCGCTTATGTGAATGGAATTTCAAAACTCCGACAGACACGGTTGATATCAGTAAGTAAAATGTGGTTCAATGAGATAAAAATAATTTTTTGGTGAATAGTAACTTTTTACTATTTTTACCGCGGTTAATAGTAAATAGGGTAACTAAGGGTAAATATGATATTAATATTACCCTAACACATGTCCTAATTCTATTGGACAAGTTTAATTCTACCAAAACAAACTTAGGAATAAAATATGACCATTTAGGCCCACTTGGATTAGATTAGAACATTTATTATTAATTTATTTAAAGAAGGGTTAAAATAGTTAAAATCAATGTTTAATAAGTAAATCATTTTTAATATGGGGTTATACATAAGATAAATTCGATTGTAAATATTCATTAGAAATCTAAAAAGATTTCCTACATGATGGTATTTTATTTGTAATTTTTAGACATCAAATAATATAATTTATTTATGACACAAAGATGATGCAGTAATTATCTTATTAATGAAATATTGACATAATTGATAAACCGATTTATGACACAAAGATGATTTAATATGGGATTGAAAGGCTTTCGACCCTTCCCCACTTTAGCTTCGAAATAAGACCCTTTGGAACCATTATAAACCGATTTTGACTTTAATATAAAATAATATTTTGAGATATTCCTAAGGTGCCCCTCTCCTCCCTTATAAAAGGGCACCTCCTCCCCCTCCTCCTCACACCAATTTGAGCACTCAAGCTCGGCCATCCCCTGCCATTTTCCCCTCTCCACTTACCTAGAATAATCCTAGAGGTCCTGGTCTTCTTCAAAGACCAATCTTAGTTCCCTAAGTGGAGGATTCAAAGAAGCGTTCCAAAGAAGAGGTAATATCCATTACCGATCTTTTCAATTTCTTTCTTCTTCAACTTCTTCTCCTTTAGTTGTTTCATGATAAAGTAATAACATCAGTATTACTCACATACTGATATGTTATTATAAATATGAAACAATCCTAATTCACCTTCTATCCATCCTACGGAAAAATAAAATCACCGCGCGTGCGTACGTACGGAATACCGTCTCCACACCGTGGTGTAATCTATTTTTCCACCGTCACTTTACAAGGATGGGTATAATGGTGTAATGAGTAACTATTTATGATTATTATAAAGTAATATTGTTACTGAAATAATATATATATACTCCAATACAGTTCCACGATCATAGGAACGATATCATCACTCGTGCGTACGTACGGAATACCGTCTCCACGATGTGATGCGACTCGTTCTACATGATCATCATTACATAGTAATTATATAAATGAATTGAATGAATAAATATGATATATGTTACACTAATACCATTCTGGATATAAGGAATCTATAACCTTAAAAGAAGAATAAGAATTTATTCGGCAAAACACGCATAAGAACAAAAGGCAATAAAGACCCGAGTAACAGGTAACAATGAAATATTACTAACAAGAAGCTAAGAATATGACCATATATGATATCATATCAATATGTATGATTCTGGAATAAGTCAATAACATTATTTAAACCATTATACAGGAGATTCGGACACGTACAAAGCAAATCGGACTTAAGGTAAGGGAAATATCACAATCTCATTTTTATCCGAGATTGTTTATTCGTAAGTATTTACTGGGGTGTATTTTATCATCCACATCCATGTTTCATCAATATGTAATATTATTTCCATCCTTCTACAATAGTTTATATCCAATTTTACCCTTCAGTAAGTTTTTTGTAAAAGATATGAAAGGAATCTTTTGTCGTTTTTTCGTACGAGGTACTTTTTGACTTTTCCGACAAAAGTACGAAGAATGTTTTTTTTAAATTATACGCCATGAATGGATTTTTAAAAACATTATTTCCAAGAAACTTCCTTTAAAAGTTTTCATGTTTATTTTTAATCAACTTCTTTTATTTTAAAGTCGTATGACATGTTATGAAAGGAAAAATGTTTTTGAAGTAGAAAGGATATTTTCCTCAAGAATGAAGTTCAAGTATTTTATCAAAATTATTTTCCATCTAAGATAATAAAAGGGTTCTGTTTTTACCCCTATTATTACATGGATTTGATTATGTTGTGATGGAAACATTTTTATGAATTCCTTTATCTTATATGAATTAATTTATGATGTCATGATGTTTCAAGAATCCCATTTTTGTTACATGTGTTATGCGATGATGTATGTTTTATGACTATGTGGCACACATAAGAAAGGATTCATTATAAGATGGGTGGGACCTATATCTCCCTCTAATGCATTGGGTAAAGATTATATATCTCATGAGATAGACAGGGCTGGAATGGTAGGTTA
Source organism: Viscum album (assembly GCA_963277665.1). NCBI lineage: Eukaryota > Viridiplantae > Streptophyta > Magnoliopsida > Santalales > Viscaceae > Viscum > Viscum album. Next base: position 2,143,220,438 of record OY728143.1, on the reverse strand, counting down.
TACCGGTTCAGTGAAACAGGACTGAAACGAGGGTTACTCGATTCAGAAGGGGACTTTGTCCACTAAGATAGTCTTGGCAATGAGTCTTGACGAACAAGAAATGATTCTCTATGATTATGTGTGAATGCCACAAAGTTTCATGTTTTAAGTTATTATTATTGTGATTTCATTTCACTGCCATGATTTATCCCATGTTATGAAATTTTGATCTCTTTTGCAGGTTATGATTTTCAAAAAGATATGATATGATTTTTTCCTTTATTTGCCTTGCTGAGCATTTGAGCTCACCCTTTTATGTTTTCTTTTCCCCAGGTCAGGAAGATGGATATTAAGTAGAATATGCTAAAAGGGACCCTAGATATGATGAAATAAATGGGAGACACTGTAGAAGATTTATGAACCAGTTGTTTATGTTTCCCAGTTTCTAAATACACTATACCTATACGGTCCTTTGTGGTTTTGTCATATGTTGTAATAAGTGTGCTTCAATTTTGAAGTATTAACAATGTATGTAAAGTATGGGTCGTTATAGTTGGTATCAGAGGAAAGGTATAGTCAACCTTTGGAAACTAGGATGTGAAAGCCTTAGTAAGAAGCCTAAGGATAAGTCTTAGCATAAAACACAATCTTAGTGTTCTAGAAATGTCCTTGAATAACCTAGGATAAGACCTTAAGCATGAAAATTTTATTCTGGAATTATGTGGTTTTCCTATTATAATTAGTGTTGCTCACAGTATTCTTCTTGGTTTTAGTCAATGGCTGGAACCCGAAGGAACCGTGTTAATGCGGAATGCGATGGGCAATGCAATGATTGTCCCCCTGAGCAACCAAACGATATGGGAGCTGGAATGAAAAATCGTGTAGCCATGGTCACACAACTTTCTCAAGCTATGAATCATGTAGGACTTCCAAACGAGCAACGGAAGGAGCAACATTCTGTTGAATCCTTCATGAGGCAGCGTCCACCTTCTTTTAGTGGGTCTACTGATCCATTAGTTGCTGAACAATGGATTAGTACTACTGAAAATATATTTTCACTTCTTCAATGTTCTGAACATGATAAAGTCATCCTAGCAGTGTATCGTCTTGAAGGAGATGCTGATCAATGGTAGAATCTTATTAAGAATACGAGGCAAAGGGATGAAATTGAGTCTATGGAATGGGACGAGTTCAAGAACTTATTTTTCAATAAGTGCTTCCCTCGTATTCTCCGAACAAAGATGGAGAAAGAGTTCCTTGAACTGAAGCAAAGGGATGATGAATCTGTTAGTACCAATGATGCAAATTTTACAAGACTTGCAAGGTACGCTTCTGGTATTATTATCCAACCTGAGAGTAAGATCGATCGATTCTTTAGTGGCTTAAAACCAAGTCTTCGAAGGGCGTTAGCCATAAGAGACTTCAATAGCTACGAGGAAATCGTTCGATGTCCTCTCAAAGTCGAGATGGAGATTGGAGTAACCCATCAGTCACATGGGTTTGATAAGAAGAGGAAGATGGAAATCAAAGAAAAATCTAAAGAGCACACGGAAAAGAAGATGAGCTTTTCCTTATGCTCAAAGTGTGGAAAGAAACATGGAGGGAGTTGTCTTAAAGGGACAAGTAAATGTTTTCAATGTGGAAAAGAAGGTCATCGGGCATTTGAATGCCGTGATAATGGGAAGAAGATGTCTAATGACGCAAACAAAGGAAGGGATACACAGAATGAACCTACTGCACATCAATGTTTCAAGTGCAAAGAGATGGGGCATTATGAAAATCAATGCCCAAATCCAAGGGTTGATGATGATGGTCGACGTCAACCAAATCTTAAGGCTAAAGACAAAGGAAAGTCACATGCAATTTCTATCAGCGATGTGGAGTACGACAACAAAGTGGTGAAAGGTACACTTACCATCCACTCTAAAGTAGAAAATGTTTTATTTGATTCTGGATCCACCCACTCTTTTATTTCTAAAGAATTTTATAAGGGTATCACTGTATTACCTCAACAATTAGATGTTGAGTTAGCTGTGACAACACCTAATGGCACAACAGTCGCATCAAAAGTTTATAATTCTTCTCCGATCGAAGTTTGTGGGAAAGTGCTTCCTGCAAATCTTGTGATCCTTCGTTTAGTGGAATTTGATGTGATTCTTGGCATGTATTGGATTTCTCTACATGGAGCTCATATCAATTTCCAATGAAGGGAAGTCACATTTCATATTCCAGATCAATTTACGATCGTATACCAATGCAAGGATGAACATAACCTTCCAGTGGAAATTTCTTCCATCTTATGGGTATTGATTCCACTAAATGAAGGTTATTTATCTCAAATGGTTGGTGAGAAACTCATGATTAAGAATATTCCCATTGTACGGGAGTTTGATGATGTCTTTCCGGAGGAATTACCGGGTCTTCCACCAAATCGTGAAGTTGAGTTTTCAATAGAACTCGTACCGGGCACTTTGCCAATTTCAAAGACACCTTATAGAATGGCCCCAATTGAGTTGCAGGAATTGAAGAAGCAACTCCAAGAGAATATTGATAAGGGATTCATACGCCCTAGTGCGTCACCTTGGGGAGCACCTGTTCTATTTGTTAAGAAGAAAGATGGATCAATGAGACTCTGCATTGATTATCGAGAACTTAACAAGATCACTATCAAGAACAAATATCCTCTCCCACGCATTGATGACTTATTTGACCAACTACGCGGAGCTCAATACTTTCCCAAGATTGATCTTCGTTCAGGGTATCATCAATTAAGGGTCAAAAGGGAGGATATACCAAAGACGGCTTTCCGTACAAGGTATGGACACTATGAATTTATAGTGATTCCATTTGGTCTTACTAATGCCCCTGCTATCTTCATGGATCTAATGAATAGAGTCTTTAGAGACTATCTTGATCAATTTGTGGTAGTCTTTATAGACGATATTCTTGTCTATTCAAAGAGCAAGGAAGAGCATGAAGATCACTTGAGAATTATATTGAAGACCCTGAGAAACGAGAAGCTTTATGCCAAATTTACCAAGTGTGAATTTTGGCTTCAAAAAGTTGCATTTTTGGGTCACATAATCTCAAAAGAGGGGATATCTGTGGATCCAGCAAAAACAGAGGTTATCGAAAGATGGTCGAGACCAACAACAGTAACTGAGATTCGAAGTTTTCTTGGTTTGGCTGGATATTATCGACGTTTTGTAAATGATTTTTCACGATTATCTAATCCACTCACCAAGTTGACTCGGAAAGGAGTTATGTTTTTCTGGACAGAGGAATGTGAAGAGAATTTCAAGGAGTTAAAAAGAAGGTTATCCAGTGCACCTGTGCTCACACTGCCTTGTAGTGGAGAATGGTTTGTGATCTACAGTGATGCATCCAAGAAGGGATTGGGGTGTGTTCTTATGCAAAATGATATGGTGATAGCTTATGCCTCACGACAGTTGAAAATCCATGAGCAAAATTACCCAACACATGATTTGGAGTTGGATGCGGTAATCTTTGCATTAAAGATTTGGAGGCATTACCTTTATGGTGAAAGGTGTGATATTTATACTGATCATAAAAGTTTAAAGTATATTTTCACACAAAAGGAGCTGAATATGCGTCAAAGAAGATGGTTGGAGCTGATTAAGGATTATGACTGCTCAATCCATTACCACCCTGGGAAAGCAAACAAGGTGGCAGATGCATTAAGTCGACAAGACCATGCTAGTTTATCCATGATGAGGATCACAAAGGATCCAATATTTATGGATTTACAAAGGATGGATCTTGGAATTATAATGGAAGGGGAAAAATCTTATCTTTCTCTAATGAATGTTCAACCATCTATACATGTGAAGATTTAAGAGGCACAGAAAGAAGATGTCGAGTTACAAAAGAAGGTGAGAAATGTTCCTGAATTCAACCTTGATTGTGATGGGATAATAATGTTCAGGAATCGGGTTTGTGTTCCTTCCATCCCTGAATTAAAGAAGGAGCTGCTGGATGAGGCTCATAGTTCTTCATTCTCTATTCATCCTGGAAGCACGAAGATGTATAGGGACCTGAAAGAGTACTTCTGATGGGATGGCATGAAAAGAGATGTTGCTGAATATGTCTCTCGATGCTTGGTTTGTCAACAAGTTAAAGCTGAGAGACAAAAGTCTAAGGGGATGTTACAACCGTTACCCATACCCGAATGGAAATGGGAAAACATCACTATGGACTTTGTCAAAGGACTTCCTAAAACATCCAGAGGCAATAATGCTATCTGGGTCATAGTTGATCGTCTTACAAAGTCTTCACACTTCATTCCTATTAGAGAGTATTTCTCTCTAGATCTGCTTGCCAGGATATATGTAAAGGAAGTGGTAAGATTGCATGGAGTACCACTTTCTATTATATCTGATCGGGATCCGAGATTTACCAAGAAGTTCTGGCGAAGTCTTCAGCATACTCTGGATACAGAGTTGAGTTTCAGCACTGCTTATCATCCCAAGACAGATGGTCAGTCTGAGAGAACAATTCAAACCCTAGAAGATATGTTGAGAGCTTTCTCTATGGATTTCAAAGGAGGTTGGGATCAACACCTACCTTTGGTGGAATTTTCTTATAATAATAGCTTTCACTCCAGTATTCAGATGGCTCCTTATGAAGCTCTCTATGGAAAGAAATGCAGGACTCCAACTTGCTGGGATGAAGTTGGGGAAAGAAAGCTATTAGGACCTGATCTCATTGATGAAATGGCAGAAAACGTCAGATCTATTCAACAACACATAAGCGCAGCTCAGAGTCGACAGAAAAGTTATGCCGACAACCGAAGAAAAGACCTAGAGTTTGAAGTGGGTGATAATGTGTTCTTACGAATATCTCCCTGGAAGAGGGTTATGAGATTTGGAAAGAAGGGGAAGTTGAGCCCTAGATATATCGGTCCTTTCGAAATACTGGATCGTGTTGGGAAGGTAGCTTACCGATTGGCGCTTCCACCGAATCTCTCTCAAGTTCACGATGTGTTCCATGTATCTCTCCTGAGAAAGTACATACCTGATCCTTCACATGTACTCAGCTCAGAATTTGTACCGCTGGAGCATGATCTTTCTTATGAAGAACAGCCGATAGAGATTCTGGATCGTATCGAAAAAGTCCTACGAAACAAGACCACTTGATTGGTGAAAGTTTTATGGAGGAACCACCAACATGAAGAATCTACATGGGAGCTTGAGGATATGATGAGGGAAAAGTATCCTCATTTTTTTGTTACAAAGTAAAGAATTTCGAGGGCGAAATTCTTTTTAAGGGGGGTAGAATGTAACACCCGAGACTTTTATGTTATATAAATCATCAAAGGAATCTTTCTCTACACAACACTTGCTTGGCTTGCTTTACACGCAATTGTGACCTTCCTCGATAGCTTGCGTCGTACGCAATACCGAGTTTCACTAAACAACAATATGCTATTAAAACTAGCTGTTATGAATAGTAATAACCACTTTTTGAAATTTTATTAATTTTATTTTTCAAAATGGACTTCATTTTTGGACTCAGAATATCGAAATTATCCTAGGGTGAAATTTTGGTATTTTTCTGAAAACTTTCAATTTTTGATGAATAGTGAAACCACTAAGTGGTAGGTTAAAAACTGAATTTTGCATAAAACTTAATTTTACCGCTTCTGTGAATGGAATTTCAAAAATCCTACACACACGGTTGATATCAGTAAGTAAAATGTGGTTCAATGAGATAAAACTAATTTTTTGGTGAATAGTAACTTTTTACTATTTTTACCGCGGTTAATAGTAAATAGGGTAACTAAGAGTAAATATGATATTAATATTACCCTAACACATGTCCTAATTCTATTGGACAAGTGTAATTCTACCAAAAACAAACTTTGGAATAAAATATGACCATTTAGGCCCACTTGGATTAGATTAGGACATTTATTATTAATTTATTTAAAGAAGGGTTAAAATAGTTAAAATCAAAGTTTAATAAGTAAATCATTTTTAATATGGGGTTATACATAAGATAAATTAGATTGTAAATATTAATTAGAAATCTAAAAATATTTCCTACATGATGGTATTTTATTTGTAATTTTTAGACATAAAATAATATAATTTATTTATGACACAAAGATGATGCAGTAATTATCTTATTAATGAAATATTGACATAATTGATAATATAAATACCAAAATAAATGTAATTTAAGACTTTTTATGAATTCCACTAATTTTCTAGGTTACTATGATATATTAGTGTTGATTTAATCAACTTGGTTTGAACATATAATTCTGTTATGACTTTCACAAAAATCATATATCAAATAGTGTCAAAATTGACACAAAATAGTTTTTAAATCAAATATTATATTATTAATTGTTATTTTATTCATAAAAATCTAAGGTTCGGCCAAATGACTTAGATAAGGATATATATATTAATAATAAACAATTTGGGGTTCGTTTGTCATGTTATAGTAAGTGTATTAACCATATAGTGAAAGAAAACAAAAAGACATGGTAAAAGTTAAATTATTTAACTTAGAGTTAAATCTAATTAATAAGGTTAAAATAATACCCTAAACTTGTCTAAATCCTATTGGTTGATAGGATTTCTACCCTTCCCACTTTATCTTCGAAATAAGACCCTTTGGAACTATTATAAACCGATATTGTCTTTAATATAAAATAATATTTTGAGATATTCCTAAGGTGCCCTTCTCCTCCCTTATAAAAGGGCACCTCCTCCCCCTCCTCCTCACACCAATTTGAGCACTCAAGCTCGGCCAACCCCTTCCAAAATCCCTTCTCCACTTCACTAGAATAATCTTAGAGGTCCTGGTCTTCTTCAAAGACCAATCTTAGTTCCCTAAGTGGAGGATTCAAAGAGGCGTTCCAAAGAAGAGGTAATATCCATTACCGATCTTTTCAATTTCATTCTTCTTCAACTTCTTATTCTTTAGTTGTTTCATGATAAAGTAATAGCATCAGTATTACTTACATACTGATATGTTATTATAAATATGAAACAACCATAATTCACCTTCTATCCATCCTACAGAAAAATGAAATCACCGCGCGTGCGTACGTACGGAATACCGTCTCCACGCCGTGGTGTAATCTATTTTTCCACCATCACTTTACAAGGATGGGTATAATGGTGTAATGAGTAACTATTTATGATTATTATAAAGTAATATTGTTACTGAAATAATATATATATACTCCAATACAGTTCCACGATCATAGGAACGATATCATCACTCGTGCGTACGTACGGAATACCGTCTCCACCATGTGATGCGACTCGTTCTACATGATCATCATTACATAGTAATTATATAAATGAATTGAATAAATAAATATGATATATGTTACACTAATACCATTCTGGATATAAGGAATCTATAACCTTAAAAGAAGAATGAGAATGTATTCGGCAAAACACGCATAAGAACAAAAGGCAATAAAGACCCGAGTAACAGGTAACAATGAAATATTACTAACAAGAAGCTAAGAATATGACCATATATGATATCATATCAATATGTATGATTCTAGAATAAGTCAATAACATTATTTAAACCATTATACAGGAGCTTCGGACACGTACAATGCAAATCGGACCTAAGGTAAGGGAAATATCACAATCTCATTTTTATCCGAGATTGTTTATTCGTAAGTATTTACTGGGGTGTATTTTCTCATCCACATCCATGTTTCATCAATAAGTAATATTATTTCCATCCTTCTACAATAGTTTATATACAATTTTACCCTTCGGTAAGTTTTTTGTAAAAGATATGAAAGGAATCTTTTGTCGTTTTTTCGTACGAGGTACTTTTTGACTTTTCCGACAAAAGTACGAAGAATGTTTTTTTTAACTTATACAGCATGAATGGATTTTTAAAAACATTATTTCCAAGAAACTTCCTTTAAAAGTTTTCAAGTTTATTTTTAATCAACTTATTTTATTTTAAAGTCGTATGACATGTTATGAAAGGAAAAATGTTTTTGAAGTAGAAAGGATATTTTCCTCAAGAATGAAGTTCAAGTATTTTATAAAAATTATTTTCCATCTATGATAATAAAAGGGTTCTATTTTTACCCCTATTATTACATGGATTTTATTATGTTGTGATGGAAACATTTTTATGAATTCCTTTGTCTTATATGAATTGATTTATGATGTCATGATGTTTCAAGAATCCCATTTTTGTTACATGTGTTATGCGATGATGTATGTTTTATGATTATGTGGCACACATAAGAAAGGATTCATTATAAGATGGGTGGGACCTATATCTCCCTCCAATGCATTGGGTAAAGATTTTATATCTCATGAGATAGACAGGGCTGGAACGGTAGGTTATACCGGTTCAGTAAAACAGGACTGAAACGAGGGTTACTCGGTTCAGAAAGGGACTTTGTCCACTAAGATAGTCTTGGCAATGAGTCATGACTAACAAGAAATGATTTTCCATGATTATGTGTGCATGCCACAAAGTTTCAAGTTTTATGTTATGATTATGGGGATATCATTTTCACTTCTATGATTTGTTCCATGTTAAGATATTATGATCTCTTTTGCAGGTTATGATTTTCAAAAAGATATGATATGATTTTTTCCTTTATTTGCCTTGCTGAGAATTTGAGCTCACCCTTTTATGTTTTCTTTTCCCCAGGTCAGGAAGATGGATATTAAGTAGAATATTCTAAATGGGACCCTAGATATGATGAAATAAATGGGAGACACTGTAGAAGATTTATGAACCAGTTGTTTATGTTTCCCAGTTTCTAAAGACACTATACCTATACGGTCCTTTGTGGTTTTGTCATATGTTGTAATAAGTGTGCTTCAATTTTGAAGTATTAACAATGTATGTAAAGTATGGGTCGTTATAGGTATTAAGTATCTATTTTGACCTAAAAAAATTAAATAAAATAAATAATTATTTTAATAAATAGTCAGTTTTAAACAATAATTCAGTGTTTTTCACTATTCATCAAAAATTGAATTTTTCAGAAAAATACCAAAACTTCAACCTAGGATAATTTCGATATTATGAATACAAAAATGAAGTACATATTAATAGATAAAATTTATAAAATTTCAAAATGTGGTTATTACTGTTCATAACGGCCAGTTTGATTGGTTTTGGTGTACGTTAGAACTCGAAGTTACGTACAACACATGCTACTGTATTACTCAAAGAGAAGCGTACTATGGAAGCATGGGGTGTTACATTCTACCATCCTTAAAATAATTTCGTCCTAAAAATTTTTAGAATAATACCGCATGAAAAGACGTGTGTGGTTCTTCATCATAAGTTCCTCGGGTTCCCACATTGCCTCTTCCATCTTATGGTTTCTCAATAGAACTTTTACCAGACGATTCGTCCAGTTTCTAAGCACTTGTTCTCTAGTATCAAGAATCTTTATGGGCTCTTCACAATAAGACAGATCGGGTTCCAGTTCTAATTCCTCGTAAGTGAGTACATGTGTTGCGTCAGGCATGTATTTCCTCAACAGTGATACTTGGAACACATCGTGAACTTTGGAGAGACTTGGTGGCATTTCCAAACGGTAAGCTATAGTCCTAATTTATAATAGAATTTCAAATGTTCCGATGTTCCTGGGACTCAATTTTCCCTTCTTACCGAAATGTATAACTCCATTCCATGGAGATACCTTCAAGAAAACATGATCTCCAACCTGAAATTACAAATCCTTCCTTCAATTATCAGGATACCTCTTCTGCCTACTTTGAGCTGCTTTGATGTGGTTTTGGATTACCTTTACCTTTTCCATTGTTTCCTCCACGAGTTCTGGGCCTATAATTTTTCTTTCACCAACGTCATCCCAATAGGTCAATGTGTGACATCTCTTTCCATATAACGCTTCATATGGTTGCATCTTAATACCTGAATGGAAGCTATTGTCATAGGAAAATTCTACCAGAGGTAAATATTGATCCCACATACCCTGAAAGTCAAGTGAGCAAGACCTCCACATGTCTTCTAATGTTTAAATAGTCTATTCTGATTGACCATCTGTTTGAGGGTGGTAGGCAGTGCTCAAATGAAGTTCAGTATCCAAGGCCTGTTGAAGACTCTTCCAAAATCTTGAAGTAAAACGAGTATCACGATCAGAAACAATTGATAGCGGTACTCCATGAAGTCTCACAAATTCATTAATATATAGCCTTTCTAGACATTCAAGAGGTAAATCATCCCTTATAAAAAGAAAATGTGCTGACTTGGTAAGACGATAAACAATGTACCATATTGCATCATTCCTTCTAGGATTCTTTGGTAGCCCCATGAAAAAGTCCATCATAATATTGTCCCATTTCCACTCCAGTATAGGAAGAGGTTGAAATACTCCACTAGGCTATTTCCTTCCAGCTTTCACTTGATGTAAAACCATACATCTTGACACAAAATCGGAAATCTCCCTCTTCATGTTTTCCCACCAAAAATGTTCCTTAAAATCTCTATACATTTTGGTGCTCCCAGGGTGTGTAGAGAAATTGGAGATATGAGCATCATCTAACAATTCCCTTTTCAGATCAGGTATATTGGGAACACAAATTCTCTACCCAAATTTCAAAATTCCATCTTGATACACAATGTCACTCAATCTCCCGTCATTTACAGCTTTAATATTCTTTTGAAACTCTTTATCATCGGTCTGAGAACTCTTTATCCTTTCTAGTAAATATGGTTTGGCAACCATTTGAAAAAACATTGATGTTTCACCTTCGATGGTGATTCCCATATCCATCTTTACTAAATCCATGAAAATATGATCCCTTTCAACGCTCATCTTGTTCAAAACTCCATGATCCTTTCTTCTTAAAGCATCTGCCACATTATTTGCCATCCCCGAGTGGTAGTGTATCGTGAAATCATAATCCTTGAGTATATCAAGCCATCGCCTTTGCCTCATGTTCAGTTATTTCTATGAGAAAATGTACTTTAAATTTTTTTATCGGTATAAATATCACATTTTTCACCATAGAGGTAGTGAATCCATATCTTTAAAGCAAAGATCACAGCTGCTAACTCAAGATCATGAGTAGGATTGTTTTGGTCATGAATTTTCAACTGTCCTGATGCATTGGAAATAACCCTATCATTCTGCATAATTACACAACCAAGTCCTTTATTCGATGCATCACTATAAATAACAAACCCATCATTCCCCGATTGTAGAGTCAATATTAGAGCATTGCCTAATCTTCTCTTCTGTTCTATGAAACATTCTTCACACTCTTTTGTCCAAAAATATTTAACCCCTCTACGTGTGATATTTGTTAATGGGTTAGCCAACCGGGAAAAATTCCAGTTGAAATGTCGATAATAACTTGGTAAACCAATAAAACTGTGTACCTCAGTTATACTCATCAGTGCAGGCCATTCTTGGATTTCCTTGGTCTTAGAAGGATCAATAGAGATTCCATCTTTAGAGACAATATGGCTAAGAAAAGAAATCTCTTGAATCCAAAATTCACACTTGCTAAACTTCCCATATAATTCATGTCTTCTCAGAGTCTTTGGGATAATGCGCAAGTGATTTTCTTGAGCTTCCTAGCTTTTGGAGTTTACCAAGATATCATCAATAAATACCACCACAAAATAATTGAGATATTCCTTGAAAACTCTATTCATTAGATCCATGAATACATAGGGTGCATTAGTCAGACCAAAATGCATTACTGTAAACTTGTAATGCCCGTACCCGGTTCGAAATGCTGTCTTCGGAATGTCTTCCTTCTTCACACACAACTGATGGTATCCAGATCGAAGGTCAATCATTGAAAAGTATTCATCTCCATGCATTTGGTCAAATAAATCATCAATGTGAGGTAGGGGATACTTGTTCTTTATTGTAATAGCATTTATTTCTCTGTAGTCGATACATAACCTCATAGATCCATCATTCTTTTTGTCAAAACGAACAGGGGATCCCAATGGAGAAACACTGGGTCGAATAAATCCCTTATTACTCATTTCTTATTATTGATTGTTTAGTTCGAATAATTCCACAGTATCCATTCTATAAGTGGTCTTTGATATAGGCCTTGATCCAGGAATTAAATCAATGGAAAACTCATCTTTTAATTTTGGATGATGTCCAAGTAAATCGTTCGGAAACACATCTACATATTCTTTCACAATAGGTACATCCTCTATCTGGACATTCCTTTCCTCACCCACAGTTATTTTAGTCTCTTCCTCCACAATAATTTAATTTAGTTGAGCTAATGGGTGTGGATCTATGTAAGAATTAGGTGGTGATAATTCCGCTCAAAAGATAAGGTGTTCCTTATCATCATCATCAAAAATAGTAACCTCCTACTTATTACAATAACTTTTTTCATCATGGTCCAAATGACAATCCATACTGACGATTATATCAAACTCAATCTTAGGTATGATGATGAGATCAGTGGATAAATAGCATTTATGTGCTCTAATGGGGACTGATTCACAAAACATTGTTGCAATGATACTTCTCTTAGGAGTTTTAACTGAAAACTCCCATGTTAAATCAAATTGAAAATATCTAATTTTCTTATAAAACTGGGGAGATATGAAACAATTAAATGATACAAAATCAAATAAATCATTTCATAAACATGAGGAAACCATTAAATTAACTTCCACCATGTCTTTCGAAGCTTCTACTTCCGTAGTAGTGATAGCATATGCTTGGCCATGATCCCTTGCCCTTTTCTGAGGTATGTTCCCCTGATGATTAGGACATTCATTTTTATAATGTCCCCTCTCCCTACAGTTGTAGCATTGAACATCGGTAGCTTCTTTCTTCCCCTTGAAATCACGAGCTTGGTTTCCTTTTCATCACACTTGTAATAGACTCCCATTCCCTTAAAGAAAGTACCAGGGTGTTTCTTCACACAGTTATTGTAGGATTTTTATTTGACTTTTCCCTTATTCCCCTTATTTCCTTTACCAGATTGATCATCATATCTCTTCTTCTCTTGGTTTTTTTTAAAGTCATAAGACTTAGAGAATTCATTTTCTATCTTGATAGCAGATTAGACAATGTCTTCGTATGACGAGAAGGATTATGAGACTAACGATCGATGGAGAAATGGTTTTAACCCATCAAATAAATGATCAATCATACTTCTTGGGTTACTTATATAATCTATATCATTCCATGTTAACCTTGTAAAGTTAGCCTCATACTTTACAACATTCTCATCCTCCTTTTGAATCAGACTCAGAAATTGCCTTTCCATATCTGCTCGATGGTCATGAGGAAATTATTTTTCTAAAAACAGATCATTGAACTCCCTCCATTCCATATATTATACTTCATCATCTTCCATCGTGTTTTGAATCAATGACCACCATTGATCAGCATCTCCAGTGAGGCGGTCAACATCCATGATAAATTTTTCCCTTTCACTACACCCCAAAGCCTAAAATATTTTATCTAGGGAACTTATCCATTGCTCAGCTACCAATGGATTTGTATTCCCATTGAACGTTGGTGGTTGTTGCCTCATGAAGAGACCTAACATTGATCCTCCATGTTGCGGATCAGGGTGCTCCATATGGGTAATGTTATTATTCATAACCCGGGAGAGTTGTTCTAGTATGGTGATAAGCTGATCAACACCAGTTGCATCACCAGCTCCACTATAATTATCTTGAGCTAGAGGGAAATCCCTACATGGTGTGCATGCATTGGTTGTAACACCCAATATTTTTATGAGTAATATTTTGTTTTTTATATATCATCAAAGGAATCTTTCACTACATACTAGCTTGGCTTACATTACACTCAATCGCAACCTTCCTCGATAGCTTGCGTCGTACGCAATACTGAGTTTCACTAAACAGCGATATGCTATTAAAATATTATTAAAACTAGCCGTTATGAATAGTAATAACCACTTTGTAAAATTTTATAAATTTTATTTTTCAAAATGGACTTCATTTTTGAATTCGGAATATCGAAATTAGCCTAGGGTGAAATATTGGTATTTTTCTGAAAACATTCAATTTTTGATGAATAGTGAAACCACTTAGTGGTATGTTAAAAACTGAATTTTGCATAAAACTTAATTTTACTGCTTCTGTGAATGGAATCTCGAACATCCGACAGACACGGTTGATATCAGTAAGTAAAATGTGGTTCAATGAGATAAAAATAATTTTTTGGTGAATAGTAACTTTTTACTTTTTTTACCGCGGTTAATAGTAAATAGGGTAACTATGGGTAAATATGACATTACTATTACCCTAACACATGTCCTAATTCTATTGGATAAGTTTAATTCGACCAAAAACAAACTTAGAAATAAAATATGACCATGTAGGCCCACTTGGATTAGATTAGGACATTTATTATTAATTTATTTAAAGAAGGGTTAAAATAGTTAAAATGAATGTTTAATAAGTTAATCATTTTTAATATGGGGTTATACATAAGATAAATTCGACTATAAATATTCATTTGAAATCTAAAAATATTTCCTACATAATGGTATTTTATTTATAATTTTTAGACATTAAATAATTTAATTTATTTATGACACAATGATGATGCAGTAATTATCTTATTAATGAAATATTGACATAATTGATGTTATAAACACCAAAATAAATGTAATTTGAGACTTTTTATGAATTCCACTAATTTTATAGGATACTATGATATATTATTGTTGATTTAATAAACTTGGTTCGAACATATAATTCTGTTATGACTTTCAGAAAAATCATATATCAAATAGTGTCAAAATTGACTCAAAATAGTTTTTAAATCAAATATTATATTATTAATTGTTATTTTATTCCTAAAAATCTAAGGTATGGCCAACTGACTTAGATAAGGATATATATATTAATAATAAACAATTTGGGGTTCTTTTGGCATGTTATAGTAAGTGTATTAACCATATAGTGTAAGAAAACAAAAAGACACAGTAAAGGTTAAATTATTTAACTTAGTGTTAAATCTAATTGATAAGGTTAAAATAACAACCTAAACTTGTATAAATCCTGTTGGTTGATAGGATTTCGACCCATCCCCACTTTAGCTTCGAAATACGACCCTTTAGAACCATTATAAACTGATTTTTGACTTTAATATAAAATAATATTTTGAGATATTCCTAAGGTGCCCTTCTCCTCCCTAATAGAAGGGCACCTCCTCCCCCACCTCCTCACACCAATTTGAGCACTCAAGCTCGGCCAACCCCTTCCAAAATCCATTCTCCACTTCCCTAGAATAATCCTAGAGGTCATGGTCTTCTTCAAATACCAATATTAGTTCCCTAAGTGGAGGATTCAAAGAGGCGTTCCAAAGAAGAGGTAATATCCATTACCGATCTTTTCAATTTCTTTCTTCTTCAACTTCTTCTTCATTAGTTGTTTCATGATAAAGTAATAGCATCAGTATTACTTACATACTGATATGTTATTATAAATATGAAACAACCCTAATTCACCTTCTATCCATCCTACAGAAAAATGAAATCACCGCGCGTGCGTACGTACGGAATACCGTCTCCACGCCGTGGTGTAATCTATTTTCCACCATCACCATAAAAGGATGGGTATAATGGTGTAATGAGTAAATATTTATGATTATTATAAACTAATATTTATACTGAAATAATATATATATACTCCAATACAGTTCCACGATCATAGGAACGATATCATCACTCGTGCGTACGTACGGAATACCGTCTCCACCATGTGATGCGACTCGTTCTACATGATCATCATTACATAGTAATTATATAAATGAATTGAATAAATAAATATGATATATACTAATACCATTCTGGAAATAAGGTATCTATAACCTAAAGATAATAATAATAACTGGTTCGACAAAACATGTATAAGAACAAAAAGTTATAAACACCCGAATAACAAGTAGCAATGAAATATTACTACTAAGAAGCTAAGAATATGACCATATATGATATCATAAAAATATTTATGAT
This sequence comes from Viscum album, assembly GCA_963277665.1. NCBI lineage: Eukaryota > Viridiplantae > Streptophyta > Magnoliopsida > Santalales > Viscaceae > Viscum > Viscum album. Next base: position 2,143,204,467 of record OY728143.1, on the reverse strand, counting down.
TCAGGAATAAGTCAATAACATTATTTAATTCATTATACAGGAGGTTCGGACACTTACAAAGCAAGTCAGACCTAAGGTAAGGGGAAATATCACAATCTCATTTTTATCCGAGATTGTTTATACTTTGGTATTTACTGGGGTGTATTTTATCATCCACATCCATGTTCCCTCAATATGTAATATTGTTTCCATCTACCTACAATATTTTAAATCCAATTTTACACTTCGGTGAGTTTTTAGTAAAGAATATGAAAGGAATCTTTTGTCGTTTTTTCGTACGAGGTACTTTTTGACTTTTCCGACAAAAGTATGAAGAATGTTTTTTCAACTTATACGGCATGAATAGATTTTTAAAACATTATTTCCAAGAATATTACTTTACAAGTTTTCAAGTTTATTTTTAATCAACTTCTTTTAGTTTAAAATTGTATGACATGTTAAGAAAGGAAAAATGTTTTTGAAGAAGAAAGGATATTTTCCTCAAGAATGGAGTTCAAGTGTTTTATCAAAATTATTTTCCGTCTATGATAATAAAGGGTTCTGTTTTTATCCATTTTATTATATTGAGTTGATGAAGTCATTTACCTTATATGATTTGTTTTATGATGTCATGATGTTTCAAGAATCCCATTTTTGTTACATGTGTTATGCGATGTTGTATGATTTACGATTATGTGCCACGCATAAGAAAGGATTCATTATAAGATGGGTGGGACCTATATCTCCCTCCAATGCATTGGGTAAAGATTTATATCTCATGAGATAGACATGGCTAGAATGGAAGGTTATTTCGGTTCAGTGATACAGGACTGAAACGAGGAGTTAACTCGATTCAGAAATGGACTTTGTCCCCTAAGATAGTCTTGGTAATGAGTCAAGACTAACAAGAAATGATTTTCCATGATTATGTGTGCATGCCACAAGGTTTCAAGTTTTATGTTATGATTATGGGGATATCATTTTCACTTCTATGATTTATTCCATGTTATGATATTATGATCTCTTTTGCAGGTTATGATTTTCAAAAAGATATGATATGATTTTTATTTCCTTTATTTTCCCTTGCTGAGCATTTGAGCTCACCCTTTTATGTATTCTTTTCCCCAGGTCAGGATGATGGATATTAAGTAGAATATGCTAAAAGGGACCCTATATATGATGAAATAAATGGGAGACAATGTAGAAGATTTATGAACCAGTTGTTTATGTTTCCCGGTTTCTAAAGACACTATACCTATACAGTCCTTTGTGGTTTTGTCATATGTTGTAATAAGTATGCTTCAATTTTGAAGTATTAACAATGTATGTAAAGTATGGGTCGTTATAGTTGGTATCAGAGTCAAAGTAGGTAGGAATGGTTCTGATCCTTGGGAACTCTCACATGTGAGCGTTGGACGAAGCATGGCTCTCCCCCCAAGGGCTTCATGAGGAAATGGCTGCCACTGGGGATGGTGGTGTGTCCCGCCTAGGGGGTGTAGCCGCCCATGGAGTGCCCTGATAGGTATCTATTGTTGTCCACTGGAAGTAATTCTAGACCGCTACAGTTGGTATCAGAGGAAAGGTATAGTCAACCATTGGAAACTAGGATGTGAAAGCCTTAGTAAGAACCCTAAGGATAAGTCTAAGCATAGTACACAATCTTAGTGTTTTAGAAATTGCCATGAATAACCTAGGATAAGACCTTAAGCATGAAAATTTTATTCTTGAATTATGTGGTTTTCCTATTATAATTAGTATTGCTCACACTGTTCTTCTTGGTTTTAGTCAATGGCTGGAACCCGAAGGAACCGTGTTAATGCGGAATGCGATGGGCAATGCAATGATTGTCCCCCTGAGCAACCAAACGATATGGGAGTTGGAATACAAAATCTTGTAGCCATGCTCACACAACTTTCTCAAGCTATGAATCATGCAGGACTTCCAAACGAGCAAAGGAAGCAGCAACATTCTGTTGAATCCTTCATGAGGCAGCGTCCACCTTCTTTCAGCGGGTCTACTGATCCATTTGTTGCTGAACAATGGATTACTACTACTGAAAAGATATTTTCAGTTCTTCATTGTTTTGAACATGATAAAGTCATCCTAGCAGTTTATCGTTTGGAATGAGATGCCGATCAATGGTGGAATCTTATTAAGAATATGAGGCAAAGGGATGAAATTGAGTCTATGGAATTGGACGAGTTCAAGAACTTATTTTTCAATAAGTACTTCCCTCGTATTCTCCGAACAAAGATGGATAAATATTTTCTTGAACTGAAGCAAAGGGATGATGAATCTGTTGGTACCTATGAAGGAAATTTTACAAGACTTGCAAGGTATGCTTCTGGTATTATTATCCAACCTGAGAGTAAGATCGATCGATTCTTTAGTGGCTTAAAACCAAGTCTTAGAAGGGTGTTAGCCATAAGGGACTTCAATAGCTATGAGTAAATCGTTCGATGTGCTCTCAAAGTCGAGATGGAGATTGGAGTAACCCATCAGTCAAATGGGTTTGATAAGAAGAGGAAGATGGAATTCAAAGGAAAATCTAAAGAGCACACTGAAAAGAAGATGAGCTTTCCCTTATGCGCAAAGTGTGGAAAGAAACATGGAGGGAGTTGTCTTAAATGGACAAGTAAATGTTTCAAATGTGAAAAAGAAGGTCATCGGGCATTTGAATGCCGCGATAATGGGAAGAAGATGTCTAATGATGCAAACAAAGGAAGGGATACACAGAATGAACCTACTACACTTCAATGTTTCAAGTGCAAGGAGATGGGGCATTATGCCAATCAATGCCCAAATCCAAGGGTTGATGATTATGGTCGACGTCAACAAAATCTTAAGGCTAAAGACAAAGGAAAGCCACATGCAATTTTTATCAGCGATGTGGAGTACGATAACGAAGTGGTGAAAGGTACACTTACCATCCACTCTAAAGTAGCAAATGTTTTATTTGATTTTGGATCCACCCACTCTTTTCTTTCTAATGAATTTTCTAAGGGTATCACCGTATTACCTCAACATTTAGATGTTGAGTTAGTTGTGACAACACCTAATGGCACAACAGTCACATCAAAAGTTTATAATTCTTCTCCGATTGAAGTTTGTGGGAAAGTGCTTCCCTCAAATCTTGTGATCCTTCCTATAGTGGAATTTGATGTGATTCTTGGCATGGATTTCTTTCTCTTCATGGATCTCATATCAATTGCCAAAGAAGGGAAATCACATTTTATATTCCAGATCAATCTACGATCGTCTATCGATGCAAGGATGAATATAACCTTCCAGTGGAAATTCCTTCCATCTTATGGGTCTTGATTCCACTAAATGAAGGTTGTTTATCTCAAATCATTGGTGATAAACTCACGATTAAGAATATGCCCATCGTACAGGAGTTTGATGATGTCTTTCCGGAGGAATTACCGGGTCTTCCACCAAATCGTGAAGTTGAGTTTTCAATAGAACTCGTACCGGGTGCTTTTCCTATTTCAAAGACACCTTAAAGAATGGCCCCAATTGAGTTGCAGGAATTGAAGAAGAAACTCCAAGAGAATCATGATAAGGGATTCATACGCCCTAGTGCGTCACCTTGGGGAGCACCTGTTCTATTTGTTAAGAAGAAAGATGGACCAAAGAGACTCTGCATTGATTATCGAGAACTTAACAAGATCACAATCAAGAACAAATAACCTCTCCCACGCATTGATGACTTATTTGACCAACTATGCGGAGCTCAATACTTTTCCAAGATTGATCTTCATTCATGGTATCATCAATTAAGGGTCAAAAGGGAGGATATACCAAAGACGGCTTTCCGTACAAGGTATGGACACTATGAATTTATAGTGATGCCATTTGGTCTTACTAATGCCCCTGCTATCTTCATGGATCTAATGAATAGAGTCTTTAGAGACTATCTTGATCAATTTGTGGTAGTCTTTATAAACGATATTCTTGTCTATTCAAAGAGAAAGGAAGAGCATGAAGATCACTTGAGAATTATATTGAAGACCCTGAGAAAGTAGAAGCTTTATGAAAAATTTACCAAGTGTGAATTTTGGCTTCAAAAAGTTGCATTTTTGGGTCACATAATCTCAAAAGAGGGGATATCTGTGGATCCAGCAAAAATAGAGGTTATCGAAAGATGGTCGAGACCAACAACAGTAACTGAGATCCGAAGTTTTCTTGGTTTGGCTGGATATTATCGACGTTTTGTAAAGGATTTTTCACGATTATCTAATCCACTCACCAAGTTGACTCGGAAAGGAGTTAAGTTTGTTTGGACAGAGGAATGTTAAGAGAATTTCAAGGAGTTGAAAAGAAGGTTATCCAGTGCACCTGTGCTCACACTGCCTTGTAGTGGAGAAAGGTTTGTGATCTACAGTGATGCATCCAAGAAGGGATTTGGGTGTGTTCTTATGCAAAATGATATGGTGATAGCTTATGACTCACGACAGTTGAAAATCCATGAGCAAAATTACCCAACACATGATTTGGAGTTTGCTGCGGTAATATTTGCATTAAAGATTTGGAGGCATTACCTTTATGGTGAAAGGTGTGATATTTATACTGATCATAAAAGTTTAAAGTATATTTTCATACAAAAGGAGCTGAATATGCGTCAAAGAAGATGGTTGGAGCTGATTAAGGATTATGACTGCTCAATCCATTACCACCTTGGGAAAGCAAACAAGGTGGCAGATGCATTAAGTCGACAAGACCATGCTAGTTTATCTATGATGATGATCAGAAAAGATCCAATATTTATGGATTTACAAAGTATGGATCTTGGAATTATAATGGAAGGGGAAAAATCTTATCTTTCTCAAATGAATGTTCAACCATCTATACATGTGAAGATTAAAGAGTCACAGAAATAAGAAGTCGAGTTACAAAAGAAGGTGAGAAATGTTCCTGAATTCAACCTTGATTGTGATGGGATAATAAAGTTCAGGAATCGGGTTTGTGTTCCTCCCATCCCTGAATTAAAGAAGGAGCTGCTGGATGGGGCTCATAGTTCTTCATTCTCTATTCATCCTGGAAGCACGAAGATGTATAGGGACCTGAAAGAGTACTTCTGGTGGGATGGCATGAAAAGAGATGTTGCTGAATATGTCTCTCGATGCTTGGTTTGTCAACAAGTTAAAGCTAAGAGACAGAAGTCTAAGGGGATGTTACAACCATTACCCATACCTGAATGGAAATGGGAGAACATCACTATGGACTTTGTCACAGGACTTCCTAAAACATCCAAACGCAATAATGCTATCTGGGTCATAGTTGATCGTCTTACAAAGTCTTCACCCTTCATTGCTATTAGAGAGGATTTCTCTCTAGATCAGCTTGCCAGGATATATATAAAGGAAGTGGTAAGATTGCATGGAGTACCACTTTCTATTATATATGATCGGGACCCGAGATTTACCTCGAAGTTCTGGCGAAGTCTTCAGCATACTCTGGATACAGAGTTGAGTTTCAGCACTGCTTATCATCCCCCGAAAGACGGTCAGTCTGAGAGAACAATTCAAACCCTAGAAGATATGATGAGAGCTTGCTCTATGGATTCCAAAGGAGGTTGGGATCAACACCTACCTTTGGTAGAATTTTTTTATAATAATAGCTTTCACTCCAGTATTCAGATGGCTCCTTATGAAGCTCTCTATGGAAAAAAATGCAGGACTCCTACTTGCTGGGATGAAGTTGGGGAAAGAAAGCTATTAGGACCTGATCATGTTGATGAAATGGCAGAAAAGGTCAGATCTATTCAACAACACATAAGAGCAGCTCAGAGTCGACAGAAAAGTTATGCCGACAACCGAAGAAAATACCTAGAGTTTGAAGTGGGTGATAAAGTGTTCTTACGAACATCTCCCTAGAAGAGGGTTATGAGATTTGGAAATAAGGGGAAGTTGAGCCCTAGATATATCGGTCCTTTCGAAATACTGGATCGTTTTGGAAAGGTAGCTTACCGATTGGCACTTCCACCGAATCTCTATCAAGTTCACGATGTGTTCCATGTATATGTCCTGAGAAAGTACATACCTGATCCTTCACATGTACTCAACTCAGAAGTTGTACCACTAGAGCAAGATCATTCTTATGAAGAACAACCGATAGAGATTCTGGATCGTATCGAAAAAGTCCTACAAAACAAGACCACTCAATTGGTGAAAGTTTTATGGAGGAACCACCACCTTGAATAAGCTACATGGGAGCTTGAGGATATGATGAGGGAGAAGTATCCTCATCTGGTTGTTACAAAGTGACGAATTTCGAGGGAAAAATTCATTTTAAGGGGGGTAGAATGTAACACCCGAGATTTTTATGAGTAATTTTTTGTTTTTTATATATCATCAAAGGAATCATTCACTACATACTAGCTTGGCTTACTTTACAGGCAATCACGACCTTCCTCTATAGCTTGCGTCGTACGCAATACTGAGTTTCACTAAACCGCGATATGCTATTAAAATATTATTAAAACTAGCTGTTATGAATAGTAATAACCACTTTTTGAAATTTTATAAATTTTATTTTTTCAAAATGGACTTCATTTTTGGATTCGGAATATCGAAATTAGCCTAGGGTGAAATTTTGGTATTTTTCTGAAAACTTTCAATTTTTGATGAATAGTGAAACCATTAAGTGGTAGGTTAAAAACTGAATTTTGCATAAAACGTAATTTTACCGCTTCTGTGAATGGAATTTCGAAAATCTGACAGACACGGTTGATATCAGTAAGTAAAATGCGGTTCAATGAGATAAAAATAATTTTTTGGTGAATAGTAACTTTTTACTTTTTTTACCGCGGTTAATAGTAAATAGGGTAACTAAGGGTAAATATGACATTACTATTACCTAACACATGTCCTAATTCTATTGGATAAGTCTAATTCGACCAAAAACAAACTTAGAAATAAAATATGACCATGTAGGCTCACTTGGATTAGATTAGGACATTTATTATTAATTTATTTAAAGAAGGGTTAAAATAGTTAAAATCAATGTTTAATAAGTAAATCATTTTTAATATGGGGTTATACATAAGATAAATTAGACTATAAATATTCATTAGAAAATGAAAAAAATTTCCTACATAATGGTATTTTATTTATAATTTTTAGAAATTATATAATATAATTTATTTATGACACAATGATGATGTAGTAATTATCTTATTAATGAAATATTGACATAATTGATGTTATAAACACCAGAATAAATGTAATTTGAGACTTTTGATGAATTACACTAATATTCTAGGTTACTATTATATATTAGTGTTGATTTAATCAACTTGGTTCGAACATATAATTCTGTTATGACTTTCACAAAAATCGTATATCAAATAGTGTCAAAATTGACACAAATTAGTTTTTAAATGAAATATTATATTATTAATTGTTATTTTATTCCTAAAAATCTAAGGATCGGCAAAATGACTTAGATAAGGATATATATATTAATAATAAACAATTTGGGGTTCGTTTTGCATGTTATAGTAAGTGTATTAACCATATAGTGTAAGAAAACAAAAAGACACGGTAAAAGTTAAATTATTTAACTTAGAGTTAAATCTAATTGATAAGGTTAAAATAATAACCTAAACTTGTCTAAATCCTATTGGTTGATAAGAATTTGACCCATCCCAACTTTAGCTACGAAATAAGACCCTTTGAAACCATTATAAACTGATATTGTCTTTAATATAAAATAATATTTTGAGATATTCCTAAGGTGCCCTTCTCCTCCCTTATAAAAGGGCACCTCCTCCCCCTCCTCCTCACACCAATTTTAGCACTCATGCTCGGCCAACCCCTTCCAAAATCCCTTCTCCACTTCCCTAGAATAATCCTAGAGGTCCTGGTCTTCTTCAAAGACCAATCTTAGTTCCCTAAGTGGAGGATTCAAAGAGGCGTTCCAAAGAAGAGGTAATATCCATTACCGATCTTTTCAATTTCTTTCTTCTTCAAATTCTTCTTCTTTAGTTGTTTCATGATAAAGTAATAGCATCAGTATTACTTACATACTGATATGTTATTATAAATATGAAACTACCCTAATTCACCTTCTATCCATCCTACGGAAAAATGAAATCACCGCACGTGCGTACGTACAGAATACCGTCTCCACGCCGTGGTGTAATCTATTTTCCCCCACCACCTTACAAGGATGGGTATAATGGTGTAATGAGTAAATATTTATGATTATTATAAAGTAATATTGATACTGAAATAATATATATATACTCCAATACAATTCCACGATCATAGGAATGATATCATCACTCGTGCGTACGTACGGAATACCGTCTCCACGATGTGATGCGACTCGTTCTACATGATCTTAATTTAATAATGATTATATAAATGAATTGAATGAATGAGTATGATATATAATAATACCATTCTGGAAATGAGGTATCTATAACCTAATGATAATAATAAGAACTTATTCGACAAAACACGTATAAGAACAAAAAGTTATAAACACCCGAATAACAAGTAGCAATGAAATATTACTACTAAGAAGCTAAGAATATGACCATATATGAAATCATAAAAATAAGTATGATTCTGGAATAAGTCAATAACATTATTTAAATCATTATGCAGGAGGTTCAGACATTTACAAAGAAAGCCGGACCTAAGGTAAGGGGAAATATCACAATCTCATTTTTATCCGAGATTGATTATACTTTGGTATTTACTGGGATGTATTTTATCATCCACATCCATGTTCCCTAAATATGTAATACTATTTCCATCTACTTACAATAGTTTAAATCCAATTTTACCCTTCGGTGAGTTTTTAGTAATGAATATGAAAGGAATCTTTTGTCGCTTTTTCATACGAGGTACTTTTTGACTTTTCCGATAAAATTACGAAGAATGTTTTTTTAACTTATACGACATGAATGGATTTTTGAAACATTATTTCCACGAATATTACTTTACAAGTTTTCATGTTTATTTTTAATCAACTTCTTTTAGTTTAAAATTGTATGACATGTTAAGAAAGGAAAAATGTTTTTGAAGAAGAAAGGATATTTTCCTCAAGAATGGAGTTCAAGTGTTTTATCAAAATTATCTTCCATCTAAGATAATAAAGGGTTCTATTTTTATCCCTATTATTACATTGATTTGATGAAGTAATTTACCTTATATGATTTGTTTTATGATGTCATGATGTTTCAAGAATCCCATTTTTGGTACATGTGTTATGCGATGATGTATGATTTATGATTATGTGGCACACATAAGAAAGGATTCATTATAAGATGGGTGGGACCTATATCTCCCTACAATGCATTGGGTAAATATTTATATCTCATGAGATAGACATGGCTAGAATGGAAGGTTATTTCGGTTCAGTGATACAGGACTGAAACGAGGAGTGAACTCGGTTCAGAAATGGACTTTGTTCGCTAAGATAGTCTTGGCAATGAGTCATGAGTAACAAGAAATGATTTTCTATGATTATGTGTGCATGCCACAAGGTTTCAAGTTTTATGTTATGATTATGGGGATCTCATTTTCACTTCTATGATTTATTCCATGTTAATATATTATGATCTCTTTTGCAGGTTATGATTTTCAAAAAGATATGATATGATTTTTATGTCCTTTATTTTCCCTTGCTGAGCAGTTGAGCTCACCCTTTTATGTTTTCTTTTCCCCAGGTCAGGAAGATGGATATTAAGTAGAATATGCTAAAAGGGACCCTAGATATGATGAAATAAATGGGAGAAACTATAGAAGATTTATGAACCAGTTGTTTATGTTTCCCAGTTTCTAAAGACACTATACCTATACGGTCCTTTGTGGTTTTTTCATATGTTATAATAAGTGTGCTTTAATTTTGAAGTATTAACAATGTATGTAAAGTATGGGTCATTATATTGATATGGTTTCCATTCCTTCCACTAGGTGCACTTTCTAAACATGTCAGAAACTATATCATTTTATGAATCAAAATACATAATTCCATACATGTAAAACACTTAACATAAACTTAAACCGTTTATGGATATTATCCATAATCATAAAAATGTATTCTTTGAGGAAGTATATACTCACAAACCCTTCACAATGGTTTGTAAAGAAAATGAGAATTATCCTAAGCATATCCCCTAGGAGTGTCGTAACCAATAGTGCAATAAGGCCCATTGTCGTGCACCAGTTACCGTTTGAGTCTAGCTCAAAGTGGTGTTTTTGGGTTTTACCCCTAGGTACATCTATGTCAGAGCCACCTCTACCTGCTCGTATCCAGACAAGGACGTATTTCTTGGAAAACTCACAAGATTTCTACAATACAAAAATTCTAGGATGATCTTCTATACTAATCCTCAATGTCTATCTTTGGGAAATGTTCTCTATTCAGATTTTATCTAAATCTAGCATCCAAGGTTTGTACTAAACTTTCTCTGATACCAACTGTAATGCCCTAACCCTAGTTTCCCTGATTCAGTGCATTATTACATAATATTAGCATGATCACAAAAGATCAAGTCTCGAATGACCAATTATTTAAGTAGCATTGGAATAACTAGATACATTCATAAAGTTTACATTACATCATAAAGTGAAAAATACTACAACAAGATCTTGACTTCATATCTCCTCATACTATCCCTATAGGTCATCCATAAATTACTTCTTCACATCGTAGGGAAAAATAAAACATTTAAAGGGGTGACCTCAGATCCTTAGTAAGGGTAACAATATAGTGTAAACTTTCATAAATAAGCATAAACATTTAAGGAAATGTATAACTAAAACAAAAGCCTTTTAAACATGAACTTCAACATAATATGGAAAAGATAAAATGAAATAATGACATTTACTTATTCACATGGATATTCTACTAGTCGAATAATCACATGCAATATCAATAACCACTTTCATAATGATGAAATTCCCAATGCTAGACTATCATAACCACGTATCCAAGGCCTCGTACCAAGACTACAAATAATATTTTGTCAAGGCCTTGTGCCAAGACACTAGTTTGTCTCATGAGACCTACTGATGCATTGAGGCGCTATAGTGTGATCCACCTGCCACTTACTAAGTCCAATTCATTCCTCATATGAACATGTTTAAGCATAACATAAACATTAGTATTACAAATAACATAAGAAATGTAAATACATTCTCCATAAACCATGAATGGTATAAAAATAACAAATCCATAGTCAAACCTATCACAAAACCTTCAATAAAATATGGATGTTTTATCATAATAAATCAATATCAAATAAGATTCAAATCCATCAAAGGATGTTGACATATATGAAATCAAAACAATTTGATAGAAATATATCTTTTTTTGAAATAATTGAAAAGTCACATAATTATAAAATAAAACATCTAATTTGAAAATGTTCTTATTATATTGTAAGGGAATATTCTAAGATTTTACAACAGTGTAAAATAGTCTCAGCCTCTGTATAAGTTTTAAAAAAGACATTCTTACCTTAAATTGACGAAAAGGTTAAAAAGGTCCTTGTTTGGAAAATGACTTAAAGAATCCGTTATAAACATTTTATAAAAAGTCAAACATGGGTATAAATTAATTCAACTCATATTCTCAAAAATATTAAGAATGTTTTGAAATAAATTTTTAAGAAACATGTATGTGGATGATAAAGAGGTCCTAGTAGATAATCACGTATAAACAACCATAGATAATGAAGAGATTGTGAAATAAACCGTTACCTTGTACTTTTCCTTGGTTGAGGATAGGTTAACCTCTGGTATAATGGTAAAATAATTGTTATTATGTTATACAGAAATCATATAAATTAATATGATATCATATTTGATCTTTTAACACAACTTTGTTTATAATATCCTTGTATTATCGTCGTTTCAGGTGTTAACATACTCGTTTTCTTTTATATGTTTTGTTACATAATCCGTGTTTGATAAGGATAGGTTTTATATAATTAATATCCCAAATGATATAAAGTCCTTAAAAATTATTTTTAATCATCAAATGAGAATTATACTTGAATGGATACGATGGGGAATGAATCTCATCACGTTTGTGGAGACTGTAGTCTGTACGTACGCACGAGCGACAATATCATTCTTTTGATAATAAAATAATATATTATTTAATGGTATATCATATATAAATAATAATTATCATTTTATATTTATTATTTAAATGAATTATACATCATTATTATAACTATCTAAATAATAATATATTGAATAACAACTACACCACGACGTGGAGATGGTAGGCCGTACGTACGCACGTATGGTGACATGTCATTCAAGGGATGGATATGATAATGAATATGGTTGTTCCATATTTATAATAACATCACAGTATATAGAATATACTAGAGTTATTATTTTAGAATGGAAGTAACAAGGAAATAATATGTTGAAGAAGAAAGGAACTTGAAAGAGGGTGGTGAAATCATTACCTCTTCTTTGGATTCTTCTATTTGATTTGATCAAAAAGGCCCAATAGGTTGGATTTATGATCAAAATAATGACTCTATGCTGTAGTGAGGGACGTTAGGACGATATTTGGGCAGTGTTTGGCCGAGCCAAAAGGCTTTTAAGGTGTGAAATTGAGAGAAGGGCGAGTGCTCTTTTATAAGTGGGGTGAGGGGCACCTTCAGAAAAGAAAGAAATATTATTTTATAATAAATTCATATTCGGTTTCTAATGGCTAAAAAGTGAATTATTTAATGTTTAAGGTTGGGATGGGTCGCAAAACACTCAACCAATAGGTTTTAGATAGGTTTGGGTTACTATATTAACCTTATCTTTTAGTTTATACTCTTAGTTAAGCAGTTTGACATTTACCATGTCACTTTTTATTTTTATATTATATAGTTAATAAAGATACTATATACATCCAAGAAACCCCCAAGTGGTCCATTAATGACAAAAATATCATTGTATAAGTCTATTGGCTGATCCTTATATTTTTAGAAATATAATATAAATTAATAATATAATATTTGTTTAAAAAACTCTTTTATGTCAATTTTGACACTATTGGGTATTTTGTTTTTGATAATTTAATAACATCATTATTACTTCGAAAAATATTTAAAACTTCAGTCATCATATGTTCTATTAACCTATAAAATTAGTTTAATTAATAAAAAGTCTCAAATTTTATTTATTTTGATATTTATAATATCAATTATTTTAATATTTCATTAATTAAATAATTACTGCATCACCGTTGTGTCATAAATAAATTAAATTTTTTAGTATCAAAAAATTATAAATAAAATACCATTATGTTGGAAATAATTTCTCCTTTATAATGAATATTTATAATCGAATTTATCTTATATATGACCGTATATTAAAAATGTTTTAGTTAATAAACTTTGATTTTCACTCTTTTAACTCTTCTTTGAATTAAATAATTATAAATGTCCTAATCTAATCCAAGAGGACCTAAATGATAATAGTTTATTCCTAAGGTTGTTTTTGGTCGAGATACACTTTTCAAATAGAATTAGGACATGTGTTAGGGTAATATTAATATCATTTTTAACCTTAATTACCCTATTTACTTTAAACTGTGGTAAATAAAAGTAAAAAGTTACTATTCACCAAAAATTATTTTTATCTTATTGAATCACATTTTACTCCTTTATATTCACCGTGTCTCTCAGATTTTCGAAATTCCCCTCACATATGCAGTAAAATTATGTTTTTTGTGAATTTTCAAATTCTCCTAGGTGGGTAAAAGATGGTGAAAAGTTTAATAAAATTTTTATATGTCTAAAATTATTATAAACTGACTCCAATGAATTACATTGAACATATATAAGTATTACATATATATTTTTACCTAAAATAAATTTAAATAAAATAAATAATTATTTAAATAAAAAGTCGTTTTTAACCAATAACTCAGTGTTTTTCACTATTCATCAAAAATTGAATGTTTTCAGAAAAATACCAAAAAGTCACCTTAAGATAATTTCGACATTCCAAATCCAAATATGAAGTCCATTTTGAAAGATAAAATTTATAAATTTTCAAAAAGTGATTATTACTGTTCATAACGGCTAGTTTGATTGGTTATGGTGTGTGTTAGAACTCGAAGTTGCGTAAAACACACGCTAATGTATTATTCAAAGAGAAGCGTACCGTGGAAGATTGGGGTGTTATACAATAAAAATTAATTTTACCTGACTTGGTTTCAACACTATATTGATCCCCAGAGATGTTCCTCATATTAGTTATTCATGATCATGAGTATAATAGATCGCAGTGGAGAGAAATGTTGTGGAAGAACAAGAGATAAAAAATGAGAATGAGATTAAGAAGAAGATAAAAATATATTAAAAATGAATAATACTATTACAATGAATGTAAGTTAAAAAAATATAAAATGGCCACACAGAAGATCTAATGCTTTGAGAAGGGGTGAAGATATATATTTATATGAAGATGAGGTGAAAGAAATATCTCCAAAATGATTCTCTAAATGATTCCGCATGGCTATCCCATTAAATAAAAGCATTGGTAATAGTTTCTTGTTAAAGTATGTTCCCTAATATCTGCTCCGTTCACCCCCAAAATATGAGCATTATTGGCCATCATATACAGGGGTTATGGACAATTTAATTCAAGACATTTAATATGTCCATTTGACTAGCCAAATTCCAATTCTTCAACTTCCATGGCCATTATATTAATGACACAAATGTTCATTAATGGAAATACCTCTTTATCTAATTAAATGTCACTTTTTATAAAATTATTATATAAAATGACAACTTCTTTGGTTTTATCTTAAGATTTGTGACCGTAGCTAATATAGCAGTCGAAAAATGGTCACATGATTAGTATAAATAGAGGGATTTAACAAATGAAATTTACTCAGACAAAGAAAGAGATTTCCTCATCTAGTAGATGTTTCCCATAAAAAAAAATTTGTCAGTTCTCAGAATGGATGTGGCGTAATTGTGATTCGCTCTTGACAAAGCACAAGCTGAGCTTGAACATGTTAAGCTTGAGCGAAACCCCATACTAGAGAAGTGGAAGTTGAAAGAGATTACTACCCAAGCGATGTTATCTGAGCCACCCCAAGAGTATGTCACCATCGCTCACCTCACCCTTCGGTCTTATGTGAGGGTTTTAAGGGGTTATTTATCAAGACCCTAGTTCTATGGTTATGTACATTATTTTTGTATATAATAATTAATATACTTCCATTTTATTATTTTTACCTTGTAAAATGTTTTTAAATGACAAATAGTATTTTTATTTAATGTTCAACTAAGAAATATATTTTGATGAATTAATTTATTTTTGAATTAAGTAATAGTTTAATAAAATATTATTGTTATTATTAAATTAGTTTTTATTAAATATAAATCATCGTATAATTTTTTGAATGAAATTGTAATTTTTATTAAGGTATAAAACACATTTTTGTTAAAACCCATACATTTTTTATTAATGTCAGTTTTTATTTTAAATGTTAAAATTAACATACTTTGAAAATTATTTAGATAAAATGACTATTATTTCTGGAATCATGACGTCAAAATTATTCAATGGTGAATTTTTCATAATTTTCTAAGACAGTTAAATTTTTGGGTAAAAATTAAATACCATTTAAATATATAATGTGTTTTATGACATCAAAATGACCCAAGATGATGTAATAAAATGCTATAAACTTTATCTTCGGCCAATCTATGTCTTAATATTAAATTAATGTGATTTTGGGTTAGTTTGATTTATTTTACAAATCTTTAGTGGACCCTTCAAGACTTATTAAACATTTTTTCTTTTTAAATTGTTTTCCTTGGGAGTGTTACTCAATTCCACAAAATCAACCCCATTATTTTAAGATTTTTGGACTTTGGACTTATAAAATATTTTTTTAGTTTCCTTTAGAAAAAACCATGGGCTTGTTTGTGGTTTGGATTAGTTTAATTTGAGGTGTCCCAATCCTAAATAATAAAGAATTCCCTCACCTTTCTTATATAAACTCAACCAAACTCCCACTTCCACCTCACTCAAAGCCTTTGGATTTCGTCCTACATCTGCCCTCATATCTCTAGAATCCTCCCAATGTTCCCCAAGATCCCAGAAGCTTCTCTAAAGCCTCTCTCAAACCTTTGGAAGCACACATCCAAGTAAGGGTTTTTATTCCTTTCTATTTTTTGTCCAATATTCTTTAAGTTGTTATGCCCTTTTAATTTCAATTATAAATGTTTGGGTATGGTTTCACACCTCCCCCATACTTCCCTATTTATTTTTGAATGATGGGATACATATTTCTCTCTCATTAAATGCCTCCCATGTACACTCGTTACTATGCTGAAATTTCGAAAGGAATTTTTCTCTTCTCATTTACATTCAAGTAATTATTTTGTATCATGAATATAAATTCAATTACATTCATTGGGATATATATCAATATGAACCCCTTGCTATACATGTCATGTAAATATTATGAGATACCCTGTTCTCTCTCATCAACCATTTTTATGAGTTCTTATGTAACATTATTTTGTTGCCGATATTGCTCCGCACTTTTCCCAGCCAAAGTCATTGTGTAGTGAATACCAATACCATTTCTCTATCAAGGGTATTCACCTTTATGAACATTTACATATTGTCTAAATATTTTCATGTATGTTATCAACATTTTTTTATCATGGAATAAATTATTATGTTGAATGATTCAATGTTTTATGATCCATGTGGCACACTTATGCATGAAATGAAATGTTTAAATAGGGTGTGCCCTGATAGTGCTCCACTGAATTGGGTAAAGTATAGTGTCATGATACATCATATGAAATGGGTGTCTAATCATTCAAATTCATGCGTGACAAGGGTTTACACAAGCTTCATGTGCAATGAGGGTTTACTCATGCTCTATGTTCCATGAGCCTTGGATAATGCTAATTGCATGTTAAGTGTTGTTGCCACATTTTCATGTTATGATTATCATGATTTATCATGCTTTTATGTTTATGATTCTATTGTTCTCTATTGATACTCCTATTGTCTAACATGTATTGTATTCCTCATGTTATTCCATGATTATTCCTTTACTGGGATTTATAGCACACCTTTTTCTTATGCATGTCCTCAGGTTATCCCATTAAATACTATGTACAAGGGATTGTAGTGGTAATGTAAAGGAAGTTTTCAATAAAGTTGATGTATTACATGTTTTAAGTTGTTTTTTAATGGTCCTATTCCCTAAAGTTACTAGACCTCTTGATCTTCAATTTTGTATCTAGTAATGTTTATGTAATAAATTATGTTTAATTGTGTTATAAAAAGTCAGGTTTTCATAGTTGGTATCAGAGGATAGGTATAGTTATTTTTGGGATTAGAATTAGTCAAACATATTAAATCCTTAGAGACAAGATTATGTATAATAAAAATAACCCTCAGTTTTGGTGATTATTGAGTAAGTGGTTTATCATGAAAATGCTTCCATGCCTGGAAATGAGTAGGTAGAGGCGGCTATGGCACAGATGTATCCTAGGGGTAAAACCCGAAAATACTGCTTTGAGTTATACATGAATGAGAACTGGTGCATTGGATTGGGCCTTGCTTCACTCTTGGTTATGACACTCCCAGGGGATATGCTTTGTTAACTTCACAGGCTTAGTATGAACCATTATTAAGGGAAAAAATTCCCAAAGAATATATGTTTTAAAGTAGATTGTGGATAACATAGACTGAAGCTAATAGATTCATATGTAAAGGGAATAAAATCAATTTATAAGTCATCATTTTTGTCCTTGTATTACCCTTTATCAATTACCCCTAACATTTCTTTTATTCTAGCCAATGGCTGGTAATAGTAGGACTCGGGCTAACAACCGATGTGAAGATCATTGTGATGATTGTACTAATGAGATTCCAAATCCAATGGGAGTGGGAATCGTTAACTTTGTCATGCTTCTCTCTCAGATAATTCAGGCTTTGAATAGAATCATGGGTTAATAGTAATGTTCAACTCCTCCCCCCCAGAAATAACATGTCGCTATCGAGAGCCTCATGGGATAAATACCTCCTACTTTTAATGGATCATTCGATCCCCCAATCGCTGAACAATGGATCAACTCCATTGAAAATATTTTCTCCATCCTTCAATGTTCTGAACAAGAGAAGGTTCTCGTGTTTTCTTATCATATGGAGGTTGAAGCAGATCAATGGTGGATGTTGATAAAATATAAGAAGCTTGAGGAGGAGATCGAGGTGTTTGAATGGAAGGATTTCCGAAATATGTTTTTCGATAAATATTTTATGCGCACCCTCTAGCATAAGATGGAAAGGGGCTTCCTTGCCATCAATCAAAAAAAAAATCTGTTGGAGTGTACATGGAAAACATCACAAGGCTTTCATGATAAGCTTCTGTCTTTTTCGTTACCCCCAAATTCAAGGTTGACAGCTTCTTTGGTGTTCTGAAACCTAGCATGCGGAAAGCTCTAGCGATCTGTGACTTCGATAGCTATGAAGAAATTGTCCGATGTGCCCTCAAGGTCGAAATGGAGTTCATGGAATTTCAGGGGTATCATAGAGATAAGAATCATAAGGTGGAGTTCAATGCTGGCATTCCAATGGATAAATCCAACGGTGCAAAGAAGATCCATCATCCTACTTGCCAAAGGTGCGGAAAGAAGCACCCTGGAAATTTCCTAAAGGGTACAAGAAAATGATTTAGGTGTGGAAGATAAGGGAACCTTGTTATTAATTGTCAACAAGAAAAAACTTCAGCTGAAATAGAGTAGAGGAACGCTCCATTCGAACCTCGACACATTTTTCACTTCTACAACTACAATGAATTAGGAAATCTTTCAAATCAGTGCCCAAAGCCATGGGTTTTCGAAGGCAACCAACAATCTTCAAGGCAGTAAGGGTGATATTTTTTCCATCACTACTGCTGAAGTGAACCCCGACAATGAAGGGGTGACAAGTATGCTAGTTATTCATTCAATAATAGGGAACATATATTTTGATTCAGGTTTTATGCATTATTTTATAGCTCGAATGTTTAGTAGAACAATCCCAGCACCCCACAAATCATGTAAGTGAAGATGTCGATGAGTATAATAAATGGGTAAATCATTGCATCCCGTGAATATAACTCATCCCCTGACATAATTTGTGGATTTAACTTCCCATATAACCTTGTCATACTCCCTCTGGTGGAATTTTATGCGATTCTTTTCATGGATTGGCTTTCCTTATATAGAGCCAACAAAAATAGCTGGGAGAGGTAAATCACTCTTTATGTGGGGAATCGACCGCCGATTCTATACAAGTGCAAGAAGGAAGACGAATCTTTTGTCGCTCTATCATCTCAAGCTTGGATATTACTACCCTATGATCACACCTATCTAGCTTATATGATTGAGTCCATGGAAGCAACCATCCTTGATGACATGACTATTGTGAGGGAATTCACTGAAGTTTTTCCTAAAGAATTTCCCAGTCTTCCTCCTAGAACAGATGTTGTATTATCAATTGATCTTAAACATGGGGCATTTACAATATTTAAGACTTCATATAGAATGGCTATTTTGGTGCTTGAGAAGCTGAAGAAAAAACTACAGCAGAATGTCAATAAAGGGTTTATATTCCCATGTGTTTCACCATGGGGTGCACCAGTCCTCTTCTTCAAGAAGAAGGATGGGTCAATGTGTCTTTTCTTCGATTACAGTTGTTTCAGTGCGGATGTGCGTCGGGTTACGCTGTTCCGCCAGGACGCGTTCGCGCGTGCACCCGTCGACCCGAGGGGATAGGCGCGCGGCTTGTGGTCCCGCAGTCCCGCTTTCCAAGGGCGGGCGGCATCCGTCCCTTATTCAGGGGCGTCTGCTCCTTGATCGAAACCGGGATGATGGGATGTCGGCTCCTCCTTCCGTGGACGTCTCCTTGGAACTCGTCGCCTAATCCGGGACTCCCTCATAGACTTAAGAATGTTCGTGAATCTCGTTCCCGGCGCCATATCTTCATGGACACCGGTTAATTACGCTGCTTCCGCCCGGACGTTCCAAGGAGTCTGGTCGGGGCAGCAACCTGCGGTGAGGAGGCCGGGTGGCTCTGGGTGCTGGGGGCGTGTCGTAACACTGCGGCTCTGCACGTCTGTCTTCCGTCCCTAATAGGGCTTCTCGAAGGCATGATGGCCTGAGGCATCCCGCACTGGGTGCGGGGAACTGTGTCCCCTGAGGTTTTCCTCAGCTTCCCATGTTTAACACGGGGTATGCCGCGAGTTTAACGTCCAGCGGAGACGGCATCGGACTGATCAACACGAAGAGTGGATCAGATGACAGAACCCCTTGCAGGGAACCTCCGACGCTGGGGCCAGCGCATGGGCGGCTTCCCAAGTGATATGGAGTGGAGTGAAGTGGCATGACCCCACCGGGATGTGGCGGCCCGGGTAAGGATCAGGATGGATGATGGAGTGAAGAGCTTGGACCCCGTAGGGGCTTCCTACGTACCGCGCGTTAGCGCGGATCAAAGTCAGCGTAGTTCGGATATACAGTTTAACGTCATGCTGGACGTCGGCAAGCCGACTCACGAAGGGGTCGAGGCCGCAGGGCGGAGGATTGAACCGAACCACCTCGCACAGAGGGGGATGGAACGGCCGGGTGGATCACAGTTTCACGTCATGCTGGACGATAAAAGGAGGAATGGAAAAAGGGGCTGTGGGGAGTCACAGTGGAGATACACACGGGCAGTCTCCCACAGTGGCGGATTCATAGGTGAATCGACGCAAGTGTGAACCCAGGAGGGGTCCACTGATGGACGAACCGACGTGAATACGACCGGGACGACCAGGTGGTGGGCTTGAACCTCAGGGAGGCTTCCTACGTACCCTGTTTAGAAGACAGGGATCAAAGTCCACGTAGTTCATTCTGTCAGGACTTACGCACTTGAGGCAGCCCGGATGCGGCAAAACTCAGTTGGAAGGGACTTGGACCGAAAGTAGGAGACACCTCGATCTCAGTCACACCCTCTACTGGCTTCGGCAGTGGGGGAGCGCAATGGAGATACACATGTGCAGCCCCCCACAAGAAACTAGGGGTTTGTAATACCCTACCCCCGTGGGGAAAAGCCGCTCCCATTAAATCGTCCCTAAAGAGGGGCAATCCCGACATCCCTGCAGAGACGAGCGGGTGGGGGCCACATCCAAACCGGGGGGGACCCTGCGTGCGAGGCACGGGATCGGGTGATGCGGACGGTTTAGCGTCTTTCCAGACGATGTACAGTTTAACGTCGTGTGTTGAGGACGAAGCGGACGGTTTAACGTCTTGCCGGACGAAGTACAGTTTAACGTCGTGTGTTGAGGACGAAGCTGCTTGGCAGTTTAACGTCTTGCAGCACGGACGATAGGGGCTAGGCAGTTTAGCGTCGTGCAGCTTGGACGTAGTACAGTTTAACGTCATGTTGGATGGATGCAGTTTAGCGTCATGCGGGACGAATGTACAGTTTAACGTCATGCTGGACAAATGTGCAGTTTAACGTCATGCTGGACGTTGTGAAGTTTAGCGTCATGCAGGACGAATGTGAAGTTTAACGTCTTGCGAGACGAATGCTGTACAGTTTAACGTCTTTGTAGCTTGGACGAAGTGCGGTTTAACGTCGTGCGGGACGTATGCAGTTTAACGTCGTGCAGGACGTGGTGCAGTTTAGCGTCATGCAGGACGATGAAGTCGCCGATAGGTCCGTGTCACTTCGCGCAAGCCTGGAGGGCCGCACGGAAAGACAACGCACGGTGCGGGCACCCAGGATGAATATCATCGGGCGCCACGCAGGCGGGTACCCTCAGGGGGTCAAAGGGGGCGGCCCTGGCGGTTTGCGCGCAAAAGAGGAGCTTTGCGCGCAATACCGCGGGTCGGCGCGCAAAAATGGCGGGCTGGCGCGCAATTGGGCCAGCGCCTTGCGCGCAGAAGGTTAAGATTGCGCGCACCGGGCTTCGGGTAGCGCACGGGGGCAACGGCTCATTCTCTAACGAATGGCCACTTTGAAGAGGGGGGTGCGCGCAATCGGGCTGGATTGCGCGCACCCGGGGGGAATTGCGCGCAAGCGGGTTCTTTCGCGCGCAAAGGCCTTCGGGTTAAGGATTATGCAAAGGAAAGGAGCCAAGGGGATTGCGCGCGAAGGCGAACCCCAAGGCTCTTTTGCGCGAAAGAAAGGAGGTTACCTAAAGATCGGCATTGCGCGCGGAAGGGGTTGGATTGCGCGAACGAGCGACGCTTCGGATTCTGGCAACCTTCAAAAAATCGGGGGTCGCCTTATATTTATAGGCAACCCCGGGCGCGGAATCCGGTCTCGGGCGCGGAATTCCCTTCGCGGGCGTGGAATCAGGACCCGGCGCGCAAAGGAGCCGCGCAGGCCACGGGCGCGCAAAATAGCGCGGCGGCCCAGCGCATTGCGCGCATCCCGGGAGGATTGCGCGCCGTGACTCGACTTTGCGCGCGGGCCTCGGAAATTTCGCGCAAGTCCTCCGGGCCCTCCGGAACGTGCCTCTGACTCCAAATATCACTTCTCTTTCCACATCCGGAGCTTCGTTTGGGAACAACGGACTTTTCCGGCGTCTACAAAATCCCCCCCTCGGAATCTGATCGGCGAGAGGTCGCAACGATCGGGTTCCGAGGGAGACGCCGGAATGCCGAAGTCCTGGGCTGTGCGGGACTTAGGCACGCAAAAAGGGGCGTCGGGCGCGAAATTCGCCGCTGCGGTCGCGCAAAGCGCTTTCCGCGCAGCGCGGACCCCGGCCTCGCCTATAAATAGGGGCCCTGGGTTTCTGGAGAAAAGAGGGAGGTCATTCCTAAGAAAGGAGACCTCAAGCCTAATCAATGAATCATCCCCCCAATTTGTTCCAACACACGAGCGGGACAATGCCAGGGGCGTTGAGATTTTATCCGAACATAGGGAAATGAGAAAGGGTGAATCGCGTGTCCCGAATCCAGACATCCACAACGGTCGGCCTTCCAGGAAATGCCCAAGACGGTAGGCGGACAGTGGATCGACCATAACAACTGCAATAGACGGACCGAAGGTCATCATTCATATTGCAGGAGGCGGACCACATGTCATCATGAATACCGCTTTGGGGGTTCCTTCAGACACAAGGGTGGAAATCCAGATCAACAGGGCACGCGAAGCGTGGGGCGAAGTGACGATTTGTTCGGACAGAATCCAACGCTCTCAAAATTGCGCCACCGTGGGGAAAGCGTATAAGGAAGATGCACTAATCTGGCCGTGAATCACCCCAATCCTCAGACAGAACCTCTTTGACGAGGAAACTGTCGCTTCCCATCATTGCGATGGGGCATCCCGAGCTGAATCGGGGAGAATATTACAACTGCACCACTCTACCCGAAGTCAGGCCAGACGGCCGGCGACGAGGAGGGGCAGGACTTAGCGATCCCTGAGGCTGGACTCGAGTCGAAATGCCCGGGCGTTCCTACGTACTCCATCAGGCTGGAGATCAAGCCACATGTAGTTCTGAAAGTGCAGTTTAACGTCATGCAGGACGCAGAACCCCGTTTGGAGAGATCTTAGTTTAAGGTCGTAGAGCTTGGACCATAGGGGTGGATCTTAGTTTAAGGTCTTAGAGCTCGGACCGTAGGGGTAGATCTTAGTTTAAGGTCTTAGAGCTCGGACCATAAGGGTGGATCTTAGTTTAAGGTCTTAGAGCTCGGACCATAAGGGGAGATCTTAGTTTAAGGTCTTAGAGCTCGGACCATAAGGGGAGATCTTAGTTTAAGGTCTTAGAGCTCGGACCATGGGGCTAGATCTTAGTTTAAGGTCTTAGAGCTCGGACCATGGGGCTATATCTTAGTTTAAGGTCTTAGAGCTCAGACCATAAGGGGAGATCTTAGTTTAAGGTCTTAGAGCTCGGACCATAAGGGTAGATCTTAGTTTAAGGTCTTAGAGCTCGGACCATAAGATTAGATCTTAGTTTAAGGTCTTAGAGCTCGGACCATAAGGAGAGATCTTAGTTTAAGGTCGTAGAGCTCGGACCATAAGAACCTCAAAGTACGCCACATTGTGGTCCTATCCCCTGGATATGCGAAGATGCACTGAGGGATAGCGTCAAGAGTGTCGAGGTTTCGCCTGGTCAGAATGGGAGGTGGAAAATGTGAATCATGCGGCCATTCACTCAAGGACTGGGGGCACCGGAGTAACGATATGAGAGTACTGCCGACCGTGGCGGAAAAGCAGCATCAATATCGCACTAACCGTAGATGGAATGAGGCAGCAAACGAGCATCGACCGCTCAATCGCAGGATTCATATCGATTTGCTGCCAGAGGCCATTGGGGGCACCAGCCCGAGTCGGTGGGAGAGCACTGAGGCATTGTGTCCGAACCGTTCACGGGGGCTCCACCCAGGGCATAGACGATGGGTCCGAATGAAAGGGAGCACGAAGCCTGAAAAGTGGAGGAACCTGACCAAGCTGAACCTGACCCTCCTGGCAATAAACCAGAGTATTCTTGACACCAGTGGACCACTGCAAGGGGTCGGGGAACACGCCTTGAGGGTGACCTGAAGGCGGCGGATTCCCCAGAGAAGGGGGAATCTCTAAGAGGTGGGGGGCTAGACCCGGAGTTTCAAACATCCGGGCGTTCCTACGTATCCAATAAGGATGGGAATCAAGCCACACATAGTTCTTGAAGCGCGGCGCAACACAATCAGGCACCAGCGCGGGGAAGAGTGTGGGTCTGACCCTCGCACACAGAAGGAGCGGCATTTGATATTTCTTGTTTGTCCTTAAAGATGAATGGTTTTTCTTTGTGCG
The DNA here is from genome assembly GCA_963277665.1 of Viscum album. Lineage (NCBI taxonomy): Eukaryota > Viridiplantae > Streptophyta > Magnoliopsida > Santalales > Viscaceae > Viscum > Viscum album. Next base: position 2,143,179,700 of record OY728143.1, on the reverse strand, counting down.
GCGACATGCCTGTGATTGAGAAATCTCTGGCGTCGCCACAATAATCAAGCCATTAAAGGCATTGATGAATGACATGGTTATTAACCAGCGCCCAACGTGAGTGTCCTCTGAGGAGAACATCACGATGCAGTGCCATTTCTCGTCGGGCGGCCAAGACGATCACAGTTTACGGTCGTGTGGTAGGACCAGACAACACAGTTTAAGGTCGTGTGGTTCGGACCATGGAGGAATCCGCTTATCGCGGTACGGCGGACACGGTAGAGGTGGGAATATACCCAGCCCTGCGGTCACGCACGATTCCAGGAGAAGAGTCCTGGGATAGGGGTCCGCGTATGTCCATCACCCGAGGGGCAGAGATGCTAGCCTCCAGGTATACTGGGCCCAGAACGCGATTGTTCGAGCGACTCCTTCCTCTTTATGGGGACGAGGGTCCAGCTACTCATGGCCCTTAGGGAGGATATCTGCATATATCCTTGGTGCTCAGATCATGGGAGCCTCGGACGACATCATTACCCTGGTTAGTCTGCCTAACGTGTAGAGGTGTACTGAAGGTCAGTATGAAGAGAGTGTCGAGATTCCACTACAACGCACAAAGGCGGAGTGTGATGAGGACTGCGCAACCAATGTTCAGAGCCTGAAAGAGCCGACATGGCGATCAAGGATGTTGCTGACGCATTCGCAACACAACATCCGATCGCGTCAGCCTAAGACGGGGCAAGCAAACGAGCATCGACCGCTCAATCGCAGGATTCATATCGATTTGCGTCCCAAGACCCGCCGGTAAATCGACCCGGAGCGGTGGGAGAGCACTGAGGCATCGTACCCAAACCGCTAAAGAGGATCCCTTTGAGTGAAGGCTCAAACAAGAGGAAGCGCGAGAACCGACAAGCAACACAGGACTTGTCGGGATTGAATCTGACACTACGAGTCATAGACCGGAGAACCCAAAACATGTTAACAGATCACCGGAAAGGGTCGGACGACTCACCCTGAGAGCAACCAAAAGAGGGCAGATCCCCGTGATCAACCAAGAGACGGGGCTGGACCTGAGACACAAGCGTCCAGGCGGTCCTACATATCCCATAAGGATGGGAATCAAGCCATACGTAGTTCTTGAGAGGCAGTTTAACGTCATGCAGGACGATGAGGGGTGTGAGGTAGTCTCACACACGGGGGAGGCGTACGGCGCGGCCAGTAGACCGACGCAAATGAGGACATAATCCCCTGCTCACGCGATACGCCTCGCACAAAAAGGAGGGGAACTTGGTCCAGAGGCCCAACGCGGGATAGAGACTCCCGGGAAATGGGGCTGGGCCTGAAACATGAATGTTCAAGCGGTCCTACGTATCCCATAAGGATGGGAATCAAGCCGCACGTAGTTCTTGAAGTGCAGTTTAACGTCATGTAGGATGAAAAGAGAGGAAAAGGGGGGAGCAGAAGGCATCCCCAAACGTGGGGGGCGTACAGCGTGGCGAGCAAACCGACGTGAATGAGGGCATAGCCCCACGTCCACACCATACACCACATACCCAGAGGCAACTGGGCCAAGGGCCCGAGATGGGATGGAAATTCCCAAAGGATGGGGCTGGGCCTGAAACATGAATGTCCAGGAGGTCCTACGTATCCCATAAGGATGGGAATCAAGCCGCACGTAGTTCTTGAGGTGCAGTTTAACGTCATGCAGGACGAACGCTGAACAGTTTAACGTCTTGTAGCTCGGACGTAGTACAGTTTAACGTCGTGTTGGACGGATGCTAAACAGTTTAACGTCTTGTAGCTTGGACGAGGTACAGTTTAACGTCATGTTGGACGAAACACTTGGCAGTTTAACGTCTTGAAGCGCGGACGATATGCTAGGCAGTTTAACATCGTGCAGCTTGGACGTATGCAGTTTAACGTCGTGCAGGACGTGGTGCAGTTTAGCGTCATGCATGACGATTGTACACTCAGCCAAAGTACTGCTTGAGGAACCTAGCGTTGGTGGGAGGAGTGACACGCTCACCATCCATAGTCGCCAGGGAGTACGCGCCATTGGGATAGACCTTGTGGATGACAAAAGGTCCCTCCCACTTGGGCTCCAACTTGGGCGGCTTCCTGCCGGGGATCATAGGTGCTCTTAGGGCTAGCACTAGATCACCCTGCAAGAAGGAGCGGAGGCGAACCTTCTTATTGAAAGCTCGAGCCATCCTGCTTTGATGCCTCTCCAAGTTGTGCAAAGCGCGAAGTCTATTCTCATCCAGTGCTTCCAACTCGACTAGACGGGCTTCAACAACTCTGTCCGGCGCTTGCTGGTCGTAGACCGCAGTGCGCAAGGATGGTAACTGGATCTCGATGGGCAGGACGGCCTCAGCTCCATACACCAGGGAATAAGGGGTCATCTGGGTGGAATTGCGAGTCGTCATCCGATAAGCCCAGAGGGCGTTGGGGAGCTTGTCCGGCCAACTCTTCTTGTTCTGACCAACCATCTTTTGCAGAATGTTAGAGAGGGTCTTGTTAAACGCCTCGATCTGTCCATTCGCCTGCGCATGATAGCGAGATGTATGGTTCGAGCGAATGTTATACTTGGCGTACAACTTCTTCAACTCGGCTGCTCGGAAATTGGCTCCGTTATCCGTGAGGATAGCGTGAGGCACTCCAAATCGATGAATGATGTTGGAGGTCACGAAGTCAGCGATCGAACAGGATTTGACCTCTCTGAGCGGAATCGCCTATGCCCATTTGGAGAAGAAGTCTGTGGCGGTCAGAATGAACCAGCACTGGCGAGCTGTCGCCGGCGGGTAGGGTCCCACGACGTCCAGACCCCAGACTGCAAAGGGCTAGGAATACCTGGTGGTATGGAGAGGCTCCGGCGGCCGGTGCACAATGTTCGCATGAACCTGGCACGCATGGCACCTCCTGGCATACTCGATGCAGTCGTGGATCATGGAGGGCCAGAAGTATCCCAACCTCTGAATCTGGTGGGACAGCTTCGGCCCGGTCTGATGGGCACCGCATGAACCAGCATGAACCTCTTGCATGACTCGCGGGATCTCAACTCCCTGAAGGCAACGGAGGAGAACGCCATCAAATCCGCGTCTGTAGAGGATCTGTTCCAAGCCGGGACTGCTCTGGAGGAAAAACTGCGATGCGCGGCATCGAACTCGCTCGCGCTCGGCCCGATCCGATGGAAGAATGCCATGTTGGAGGTACTCAACCAAAGGCGTCCTCTAATCAGGGGCTGATCCGACTGTCATATCTGGGGTACTCGGGGCTCCGGGCATAGGGGCAACCGTGGTGAGATTACTTACCAACGGGCCGCGATCTCCCTCCGAGATAACGGGAGCGATGAGCCTGCGGCGCGTCACGCGGACGATCAGGTTGTCCTGTTCAGGCTCCGCAAGTGACGCAGCAAGGCTGGCCAAAGCATCTGCTCGACCGTTCTGCGACCGGGGAATATGGACAATTTCTGGCCGAGAAGGGAACCGGGCCATCAGCAGGAGGGTGCACTCCAGCAATGGCACAAGTTCCGGCTTCCTGACAACATAGTCGCCATTGATCTGCTTAACAACCAGCTCGGAGTCCCCTTTCACACACAGATGGGGCATGTCGATCTCGAGAGCTAACTCGAGGCCGGTGATGAGGGCATGGTATTCCGCCTCATTGTTGGTACAGCCCTCTGACAACAGGAAAGAGTATGGAAGAACGGCTTGCTCCGGGGTGATGAAGACGATACCCAAGCCCACTCTGTTGAGCTTAGGATTATCAAGTCTTCTACCAGTGGGGCTCCGGGAGGCACCGTCAAAGTGCATCTGCCAGCATGGATCGGCTCGATCAACCGAGAGAATGGTCTCATTAGGAAAGCCTAGATCTAGCGGCTGATCCGCGGAGGTTGGGTGAGCAGCCAGAAAGTCTGCCAATGCTTGCCCTTTGATGGCCTTCTGAGACACATACCTGATGTCGAACTGCTGGAGAATCACAGCCCACCGCGCTAGACGGCCAGTCAACATAGGTCGGCTCAGGATATATTTCAACGGGTCTACCCGAGAAACCAACTGTACCTCATGGTGCTGCAAGTAGTGCCGTAATTTCTGTATGGCAAATACGAGCGCCAGGCAGCTCTTCTCAATGGGGGAATATCTGACTTCCGCATCGAGGAGCATGCGACTGAGGTAATAGGGGCTATTCTTTGTTCCCTCGTTGTTCTTCTGGGCGAGAAGGGCGCCAAGGGACCGTTCCAGGGCGGTCACATAGAGGACCAGCAGCTTTCCGGATACAGGCGGCATCAGAACTGGAGGTTGCAGCAGATACTGCTTGATTTCCTCGAAAGCGGTCTGACACTCATTATCCCATACATAGGTGGCACCTTTCTTCATGAGCCGAGAAAAGGGCTTACACTTGCCGGCCAGATTGGCGATGAATCGGCGTATATAGGCTAAGTGGCCTTGGAACCCTTGTAGTTCCCGGATGTTACCTGGGGGAGGCATTTGGCTAATCGCCCTGATTTTCTCTGGGTCGATCTCAATACCCCGGTATCTTACCACAAATCCAAGGAACTTTTCGGAGGTGACCCCAAAGGCACACTTCAACGGGTTCATCTTCAGGAAGCGAGACCGGAGGAAGCCGAACACTTTCTCAAGATCTTTGAGATGGTCCTGACGCCGGCGAGATTTGACAACAAAGTCTTCGACGTAGAATTCCACCAGTGTGCCGAGGATTGTCTTGAATATGCGGTGCATCGCCCGTTGATAGGTGGCACCTGCATTCTTCAGGCCGAAAGGCATGACCCGGTAGCAAAAGGTACCTTGGGGGGCTCTGAAGGCAGTGAACTCCTCATCCTCAGGGGCCATCCGAATTTGGTTATATCCGGAGTATCCATCCATGAAGGAGAGGGCTTGGAACCCTACCGTGGCATCAATCAACAGCTCTGTCACTGGAAGGGGAAAATCATCCTTCGGACAGTGGCGGTTGAGATCGCGGAAGTCGATGCAGACTCTAATCTGCCCGTTCTTCTTCCGGACCGGCACAATGTTGGCCAGCCATTTGGGGTACTGGACTTCCCTCACGAAGTTGGCTTTGATAAGCTTGTCAACTTCGGCCTCAACCATGGCACCGTGGGATGGGTGCATCTTCCTGGGAGGCTGCTTGAACCCGCGATGGTTCGCCGGGAGACCAAGGCGGTGGACGGCTACCTGAGGATCTAGCCCCGACATCTCGTCATAGACACAAGCGAACACATCACGGTGCTGCTTGAGAAAGTCCACGTACTGCTGCCGCTCCTCAGAGGGCATGGCGGCACTGACCAATGTGGGTCTTGGATCGGCCTCGGTTCCAAGGTTCACCTGTATTAACTCATCGACCGTGGCGGGGACGCCCTCCTCAAAGGCTGGGGGTGCATCTTCCACGTCCTCTCCACTCGGGGAGGGATCGTCCACGGGAGAGACTGCGTTGGCAACTGCATTGGGGCTACCAGATCCTGTTGGGCCACTGGTGCTGGCGCGGGCGGTCGCGGTCATCTCATCAGGAGACTCGCGGGCCGTCGAGACCATGGCCACGTCCAACCGTTGAACAGGGAGGACGTAAGCGTCATCCAGACTTGCCCAGGGATCACTTGCAACAGCGACAGGCTCGACCTCACCTGCCAGGATCTGCTTATCCTTGCTCTTGTAATAGTCCGCGTCCAGATAACGGGATTCACATGAGGCAAAAGGAGAGGCATCTCCTTGAAGCACGCCTACTCGACCGTTAAGGGAGTATTTGAGGCATTGGTGGTATGATGAGGGAACCGCCGCATGAAGGTGGAGCCATGGTCTGCCCATCAATGCGTTATACGCAGTGTCCTAAGAGACCACCATGAATTCGGTGTTGGCAACCAAGTCACTGAACTGGGTCTTCAAACGTATCTTGCCGACCAGAGTTTGCTCGGTGCGGTCATACCCCTGGATCCTGAGGTCGGAGGGGATCAAGTCATCCTCAGACAACCCCAATCTCCGGAGCGTCCGAGTTGGAATCAGGTTGATCCCGGACCCCGTGTCGACAAGACAGTGCCGGACTTCAAGGCCGTTGAACTGGCCGGTAACATACAGCGGACGAATGTGCCCCTGTATGGGAGGGTCTTCATCCTTACCAGAGAACGAGATAACTGCCTGGCATTCGGCGTCCTCGATCGTTTCGGCGTGAAAGGCCTCTGCAGCCGCAACCTCTGTCTCAAACTGGAGGGGGCTTTTCAGGGCTTCAGCGAGTGCCTCACGCATCTCAGATGACATGCGCAGAGCCTCAAGGATGGAGAGCCTTGCGGGGATGTCAGCCAAGTGCTTCAGGACATCATACTTTTTGGCCAAGCGCGAGCCCCTGGTTACAGGAGGTTGATCTGCGGTTGGAAGCATGACGGGCCTTACCGGTTGGATCGGCGGCCGACTGGTACTTGGCGCATCTCACTGTTCACTGGCTGCAGTCCGGGAAATGGTCGCCGTACTGGGGTCAGGAGGCCGGGACGGACTCGTGGCAGGGCGGAGCTGATCGTGACGCGGCTGAGGCGGTTCTACCTGGTCCCACACCACAAACAGTGGCGGAGGCGAATCCGTCATCCCCGGATGGGGGGCCTGCGCACGCTGAGCTCGATCTTGAGCCTGCTGCCTAGTCTCAGTGGCGTGCACGGCCTGGCTGGAGGTACCAACGGCTGTGCCCCGGCGACTCCTGCTGCTGCGGTTCTTCCGACGGTGGCGACGACCGGGGACACTAGGGAGGTCCACCAGGTGTTCTTCAACGTCGGGAACCGAGAAGGGATTTACCAGCTCGACGGTATTAACCGAAGCGTACCCAATACTGTCATCGGACGACTCATCCATCACCGGGCGGGTCCGAGGAGGGACCCCCATCTCCGGGGGCATGAAATCGCCGAGAGTGCGGGATAGTGGCGGAACTGGCGGGGCACGCTCTTCCTTCTTGCGCTGCCGCCGTTTGCTCCTCTTGGAAGAGGCAGGCTGGGACGACGATGCCGAAGCAGCACCCGCAGATTCTGGGGGCTCAGGCTGATTCAAGCGCGCACGGATGATTCCATGGGCACGAATGATCGTCTTGCGGGCCATCCAGTTTTTATACTTCTGGGACCCGCGGTCGGAGACCAGCTGCCATTCGTCCTCATCGCCGCTATCGTCATCTGGCGGGTAAGACTGAATGCTTGGCCGGGAAACATGCCAGTCTTCCAACACCTCTGAAAGCCATCGGTCTTCGTATCGAGGAGAAGAGATTCACGTCGGGTTCACCATTTTTCTGTTTCGGTGCGGATGTGCGTCGGGTTACGCTGTTCCGCCAGGACGTGTTCGCGCGTGCACCCGTCGACCCGAGGGGATAGGCGCGCGGCTTGTGGTCCCGCAGTCCCGCTTTTCAAGGGCGCGCGGCATCCGTCCCTTATTCAGGGGCGTCTGCTCCTTGATCGAAACCGGGATGATGGGATGTCGGCTCCTCCTTCCGTGGACGTCTCCTCAGAACTCGTCGCCTAATCCGGGTCTCCCTCATAGACTTAAGAATGTTTGTGAATCTCGTTCCCAGCGCCATATCTTCATGGACACCGGTTAATTACGCTGCTTCCGCCCGGACGTTCCAAGGAGTCCGGTCGGGTCAGCAACCTGCGGTGAGGAGGTCGGGTGGCTCTGGGTGCTGGGGGCGTGTCGTAACACTGCGGCTCTGCACGTCTGTCTTCCGTCCCTAATAGGGGTTCTCGAAGGCATGATGGCCTGAGGCATCCCGCACTGGGTGCGGGGAACTGTGTCCCCTGAGGTTTTCCTCAGCTTCCCATGTTTAACACGGGGTATGCCGCGAGTTTAACGTCCAGCGGGGACGGCATCGGACTGATCAACACGAAGAGTGGATCAGATGACAGAACCCCTTGCGGGGAACCTCTGACGCTGGGGCCAGCGCATGGGCGGCTTCCCAAGTGATATGGAGTGGAGTGAAGTGGCATGACCCCACCGGGATGTGGCGGCCCGGGTAAGGATCAGGATGGATGATGGAGTGAAGAGTTTGGACCCCGTAGGGGCTTCTTACGTATCGCGCGTTAGCGCGGATCAAAGTCAGTGTAGTTCGGATATACTGTTTAACGTCATGCTGGACGTCGGCAAGCCGACTCACGAAGGGGTCGAGGCCGCCGAGCGGAGGATTGAACCGAACCACCTCGCACAGAGGGGGATGGAACGGCCGGGTGGATCACAGTTTCACGTCATGCTGGACGATAAAAGGAGGAATGGAAAAAGGGGTTGTGGGGAGGCACAGTGGAGATACACACGGGCAGTCTCCCACAGTGGCGGATTCATAGGTGAATCGACGCAAGTGTGAACCCAGGAGGGGTCCACTGATGGACGAACCGACGTGAATACGACCAGGACGACCAGGTGGTGGGCTTGAACCTCAGGGAGGCTTCCTACGTACCCTGTTTAGAAGACAGGGATCAAAGTCCACGTAGTTCTTTCTGTCAGGACTTACGCACTTGAGGCAGCCCGGATGCGGCAAAACTCAGTTGGAAGGGACTTGGACCGAAAGTAGGAGACACCTCGATCTCAGTCACACCCTCTACTGGCTTCGGCAGTGGGGGAGCGCAATGGAGATACACATGTGTAGCCCCCCACAAGAAACTAGGGGTTTGTAATACCCTACCCCCGTGGGGAAAAGCCGCTCCCATTAAATCGTCCCTAAAGAGGGGCAATCCCGACATCCCTGCAGAGACGAGCAGGTGGGGGCCACATCCAAACTGGGGGGGACCCTGCGTGCGAGGCACGGGATCGGGTGATGCGGACGGTTTAGCGTCTTGCCAGACGACGTACAGTTTAACGTCGTGTGTTGAGGACGAAGCGGACGGTTTAACGTCTTGCCGGACGAAGTACAGTTTAACGTCGTGTGTTGAGGACGAAGCTGCTTGGCAGTTTAACGTCTTGCAGCACGGACGATAGGGGCTAGGCAGTTTAGCGTCGTGCAGCTTGGACATAGTACAGTTTAACGTCATGTTGGACGGATGCAGTTTAGCGTCATGCGGGACGAATGTGCAGTTTAACGTCATGCTGAACAAATGTGCAGTTTAACGTCATGCTGGACGTTGTGCAGTTTAGCGTCATGCAGGACGAATGTGCAGTTTAACGTCTTGCGAGACGAATGCTGTACAGTTTAACGTCTTTGTAGCTTGGACGAAGTGCGGTTTAACATCGTGCAGGACGTATGCAGTTTAACGTCGTGCAGGACGTGGTGCAGTTTAGCGTCATGCAGGACGATGAAGACGCCGATAGGTCCGTGTCACTTCGCGCAAGCCTGGAGGGCCGCACGGAAAGACAACGCACGATGCGGGCACCCAGGATGAAGATCATCAGGTGCCACGCAGGCGGGTACCCTCAGGGGGTCAAAGGGGGCGGCCCTGGCGGTTTGCGCGCAAAAGAGGAGCTTTGCGCGCAATACCGCGGGTCGGCGCGCAAAAATGGCGGGCTGGCGCGCAATTGGGCCAACGCCTTGCACGCAGAAGGTTAAGATTGCGCGCACCGGGCTTCGAGTAGCGCACGGGGGCAACGGCTCATTCTCTAACGAATGGCCACTTTGAAGAGGGGGGTGCGCGCAATCGGGCTGGATTGCGCGCACCCGGGGGCAATTGCGCGCAAGCGGGTTCTTTTGCACGCAAAGGCCTTCGGGTTAAGGATTATGCAAAGGAAAGGAGCCAAGGGGATTTCGCGCGAAGGCGAACCCCAAGGCTCTTTTGCGCGAAAGAAAGGAGGTTACCTGAAGATCGGCATTGCGCGCGGAAGGGGTTGGATTGCGCGAACGAGCGACGCTTCGGATTCTGGCAACCTTCAAAACGTCGGGGGTCGCCTTATATTTATAGGCAACCCCGGGCGCGGAATCCGGTCTCGGGCGCGGAATTCACTTCGCGGGCGCGGAATCAGGACCCGGCGCGCAAGGGAGCCGCGCAGGCCACGGGCGCGCAAAATAGCGCGGCGGCCCAGCGCATTGCGCGCATCCCGGGAGGATTGCGCGCCGCGACTCGACTTTGCGCGCGAGCCTCTGAAATTTCGCGCAAGTCCTCCGGGCCCTCCGGAACGTGCCTCTGACTCCAAATATCACTTCGCTTTCCGCATCCGGAGCTTCGTTTGGGAACAACGGACTTTTCCGGCGTCTACAACAGTGATCATACATAATCACGATAAAGAACAAGTATCCTCTCCTACAAATTGATGACTTTTTCAATCAACTGTGTGGTGGACAATACTTCTACAATGTGTACTTGCGGTCGGGATATTATCATGTAAGGGTGAAGAAGGATGGAATCTCTAAGACGGATTTTCGTACAAGATACGGGAACTATGAATTCATAGTAATTCCCTTCAGACTCAATAATGATCCAAAAATCTTCATGGACATGATAAATAGTGTCTTTAAGGATTACCTCAACAATTTTTTGGTTGTCTTTATAGATGATGTTCTGATATACTCCAAAACCAAGGAGGATCATGAGGAGAATCAAAGAACTGTACTAGAGACCTTGTAGAAGGAGAAGCTCTATGAAAGTATATCAAGTGTGAGTTCTGTTTGATGGAGGTATCATTCCTGGCCCATATAATCATATGAAATGGGATATCTGTGGATCCCTCCCAAAAAGATGCAATTGATGGATGGTTGAGGCCAACATCATTAACAGATTTTTGTAGCTTCTTGGGGTTAGCTGGATATTATCGACAATTTGTGAGGAATTTATCACGATCATCCAACCCTCCTACCAAGCTATGTCAGAAGGGATTAATATTTTTTGGGAGTGATGAATGCAAATAAAGCTTCATGGTGTTGAAAAAAAGGCTTCTCACTGTGCTCGTGCTAACTTTACCCATAATTGGAGAACTTTTTGCGGTATTCAGTGATGCTTTAAAGAAGGTTCTGGGATAAGGGTTGATGAAAAATGACAAATTCATTTCATATACTTCAAGGAAATTGAAATTTCATGAACAACACTATCCAACACATGACCTCGAGTTGGATAAAGTGATCTTTGCTTTGAAAATTTGGTGACATTATCTCTTTGGGGATAAGTGTGAAATATATACGGACCAAAAAAGCCTCAAGTATATATTGACACAGAAAGAGTTGAACATGTTCCCATGAAGTTGGTTAGAGCTGATCAAAGACTATGACTACTCAATCCATTACCACCCTAGGAGAGGAAACAAGGTGGCAGATTCCCTAAGTAGAAAGGACCAAACGATTCTATCATTGATGAGAATTTAAAAGGATGAAATCTTCTTATATTTGATGAATATTGACATGGGAATCATAATGAAGGGAACATCATCAATCATATCACAAATGATTGCTCAACCATAACTTTTGGAATGGTTAAAGGATACTCCAAAGGATGATATGGGAATTTAATAAAAAGTGGAATCTATCGAAATAAAGAAATCCTCGGAGTTTAATGTTAATGAAGAAGGAATTGTGACATTTAAGAAAAGACTATTCATTCCATCAAGTCCGGAGCTGAAGAAAGAACTTTTGGTTGATGCACATAGTTCAAATTCCTCTATTCACCCAGGAAACACAAAGATGAATCGATATCCTTGAGATCATTATTGGCGGGATAATATGAAGAAGGATATCACTGAATATACATAAAAGTGTCCGGTGGATCAAAAAGTAAAGGAATATAAGTAAAAGTCTAAGGGGATGATGCAACCACAGCCCATACCAGAATGGAAATGGGTGACCATCGCCATCGACATTGTCACTGGACTCTGGATGACATCCAAAGGCAATAATGCAATCTTGGTTTTTGTGGATCATCTTACAAAGGCTACACAGTTCATTGCTATTCGAGAGGATTTCTCATAGGATCATATGGAATGGATATATATATATCAAGGAAGTGGTAAGGATGCATGGAGTACCACTATCTATTATGTCCAATCGAGATCCTAGATTAACCACTAAGGGTTGGAAGAGTCTTCAACATTCTTTGAATACTGAAATGAACTTCAGTACGGCCAATCATATTCAAACGGATGACCAATCCGAGTAGACTATCCAAACACTTGAGGACATGTTGAGAGCATTCTCAATGGACTTTAAAGGAGTATGGAATCATCATCTTCCTCTGGTTGAGTTCTCTTATAATAATAGTTTCCACTTGAGCATCCTAATGGAACCATATGAATCCCTTTATGGGAAAAGGTGCAGAACATTGGCGTTTTGGGATGAGGTCTGTGATCGAAGGCTGCTTGAACATGAAATGGTCGAGGAAATGGTGGAGAAGGTGAAAACCATTCAGCAGCATATCAAGGCATCCTAGTGTCTAAAGAAGAGTTATGCATATTACCATCGACAAGACCATGAGTTTAAAGTTGGAGATAGTGTATTTCTATGCATATCTCCATGGAAGATGGTCATGAGGTTTTTAAAGAAAGGGATGTTGTGTCTAAGGTACATCAGTCCCTTTGAAATTCTTGATCGTGTTAGGGTTGTGGAATATTTACTAGAATTTCCACCAACTATGTCCAAAGTACATGATGTCTTTAATGTATACCTATTAAGGAAGTACATATCGGACCCTTTAGATGTACTCTATGAAGAGGTGGTATAGTTAGAGGATGATATTTCTTATTAGAAGCAACCAGTGAATATCTTAGATTATAGATAAAAAGTTATACAAAATATAACAATTCCCCTCATCAATGTGTTATGGGGAAACCACAAGCTTGAAGAAGCGATGTTGGAATTGGAGGAAATGATGAGGTATAGCTACCAACATCTGTTTTATTATGGGAAAAGGAAATTTCAAGGATGAAATGTCTTAAGGGGGAATATTATAACGACCCAAACTTTCATTAATTGAAATTCATCTTGATCTAATTAAATGTCTCTTTATGTAAAATTTTTATATAAAATATCAACTTATTTGGTTTTATGTTAAGAATTGTGACCATTGCTAATATATCCGTCGAACAGTGATCACATGATTAGTATAAATAGAGGGCTTTAACAAACCAATTTACATAGAAAATAGAAGCGATTACCTAATCTAGTAGACGTTCCCCATACGAAGCCCATTTGTCAGAGCTTATAAAGGAGGTGGCATCATTGAGATTCTCTCTTGACCAAGCTCTATCCGAGCTTGAACACGTTAAGCTTGAGCGGAACCACCTACGAGAGAAGGGGAAGTTGATAGATATTACCACCCTAGCGATGTTATCTAAGCCACCCCAAGAGTCTATCACCATCACACACCTCTCCCTTCAGACTTATGTGGGTGTTTTAAGGGGTTATTTAACAAGTCCCTAGTACTATGGTTATGTACATTAATTTTTTATATAATAATGAATATACGTTCATATTATTATTGTTACCTTGTAAATAGTTTTTAAAGCACAAATAGTAATTTTAGTTAATGTTCAACTAAGAAATCTATTTTGATGAATTAATGGATTTTTTAATTAAATAATTTATTAATAAATATTATTATTTTTATTATTAAATTAATTTTTATTAAAAATAAACGATCAAATAATTTTATGAATGAAATTTTAATTTCTATTTCGGTTGGAATGACATTTTTGTCAAAACCCATGAATTTTCAATAAATGTAGATTTTTATTTTAAAAGTGAAAATTAAAATATTTAGAAAATTATTTAGATAAAATGAATATTATTTCTGGAATCAGGACATTGAAATTATCCAACAGTGAATTTTTCATAATTTTCTGAGACAGTTAAATTTTTGTGTAAAAATTAAATACCACTTAAATATATAATGTTTTTTATTACATCATAATGAACCAATAGTGATGTAATAAAATACAATAAACATTATGTTCACCAAATATATGTTTTAAAATTAATGTGACATGATTTTGGATTTGATTGGTTTATTTTACAATGCTTTAGTGGACCCTTGAAGACTTATTTAATATTTTGTCTTTTTAAATTGTTTTCCATGAGAGTGTGACTCACCTCCACATATGCAACCCCATTATATTATTAATTTACGAACTATTCCATATAAAATATTGTTTTCTACTTTTCTTTGTAAATACCCATGGGAAAAAATCATGGGCTGGTTTGTGGTTCAGATTAGTTTAATGTGAGGTTTCCCAAACCTAAATAATAAAGATTTCTCCCACCTTTCCTGTATAAACCCACACAAGATCCCACTTTCTCCTCACTCAAAGCCTTTAGAGTTCGTCTAAGCTTATCCATTATCTCTCTATAATCCTCCCAAGGTGCCCCAATCTCCTAGGAATCTGCTTTCAAGCCTCTCTCAAGCCTTTGGAAGCACGCTTCCAAGTAAGGGTTTTTCTTCCTTTCTCTTTTATTACAATATTCTTTATGTTGTTATGACCTATTAATTTAAATTATAATTGTTGGCGTATGGTTTCACACATTCCCCATACTTCCCTCATTATGTTTGAATGATGGTAGAACCCTTTCCTTCTCATTAAATTCCACCCATGTACACATCTTATTATGCCGAAATTCCAAAAGAAATTTCTCTCTCCTCAGTTACATTCAAGCAATTATTTTGTATCAGGAATCTAAATTCCATTATATTTTTTTGGGACATGAATCTATATAACCCCCTTACATTACATGTCATGAAAATATCATGATACACCCATTTTTCTCCCATCAACCATTTTTATGAGTTCTTATGTCACGATGTTATGGTGCTGAAATTACACGGCAATTTTCCAAGCCAAATTCATTGTGTAGTGAATACCATGCCCATTTCATTATAAAGGGTATTCACCTTTATGATAATTTACTTATTTTCTAAAGAGTTTCATGTTTGTACTATAAATTCATTTATCGTAGAATAAATAATTATGTTGAATGATTCAATGTTTTATGATCCATGTTGCACACTTATGCATGAAATGAAATGTTTTTGAAGGGTACGCCCAAATAGCGCTCCAATGCATTGGGTAAAGTACAGTATCATGATACATCATGTGAAATGGGGTTTTAATCATGATTATTCATGTGAACTGAGAGTAAACTCGTTCTTCAGGTTCAATGAGGTTTTAATCATGCTCCATGTGCAATGAGTCTTGGCTCATGCTAATTCCATGTTAAGTGTTGTTGCCACATTTCCATGTTATGATTTTCATGATTTATCATGCCATTATGTTTATAGTTTTCTTGTGCTATATTAATATTCTTATTGCCTAAAATTTATTTTATTCCTCATGTTATTCCATGATTATTCTTTTACTAGGCTTTACATCTCAACCTTTTCTTGTACATGTCCGCAGGTTACCAGAGGCAATGCTAAGTATAAGGGATGGTAGTGGACATGTAAAGAAAGTTTTCAATAAAGATGTTATATTTCATGTTTTAAGTTTTTATGTAATGATCCTAATACCCAAATACACTAGACCTCTCAATCATCTATGTTCTATCAAGTGAAGTTTATATAATAACTTATGTATAATTATGTTATAAAAAGCAGGGTTGTCATAATTATCACTTTTAATACTGTCTATTCACTCCTTCCATCCATAATAATATTGTTATAAATGTAATTTCTCATCACTACAAAAAATATGACCCATTTTGGATGCATGGTCACAATGTTATGAATTAATTATATAATGGATCCATTTCTGACTGCAAGACTTTTCTTCTTTCACATGCTTGGAGCAATCAAATAATGATTCAGTGAGCATATTTTGACTTGAAATTCATCATGGACGTGGCCCATTGAATCCTCTACATCTACAGCTTGACCCATCTCATTTAGATGTGTTTAGACCGATTTATATGCCTCTTATGGATGTGGGGTCCACGTTGTCCGCCTAGAAAATTTCCCATATTAAATGATTTTTTCGGAAACTAAATCATCGAATCAGCCTTTACTCGTGATGAAGAAGTTTTAGGAAATAAATAATGCATTCCAAAAAACAATTATCACATGATTGGGAGTAATGATGTAATGTATGTGACCAAAATACCCCTATCAAAAAAATATGTCAAATTTCCATATTTAACCATTTTTTTCATTTTAGCCCAAAATACCACTAAAATCTAAAAAACGTGACAATTTCTAATACAATAACACTATGGTGGGATTATAAACAATTATTTATAGTATAAAATGTTTTAAAATGTGACCTTCATCACACGGTTTATTACAAGACTCAAAAAATGACCTCTTAATGATTTGATCATATTTTTAACATCTGGGTGTACCACCAAGGGGATTTTGTGGAACTCACAAAGAAAAACCTCACACATTTCCAAAGGAAACAAAAGCATTCTATGAAATAAAAACCATATGTTTTAATCTATATAACAACCAATGGGGTCATGAACAAAAACTAATTGGGCTCTCCATACCTCCACCTCAGAATCCCCTAGATGGGACTCATCCCCTAACATCACCAAGGATGATTGCATAATAATTTTAAGAAGACATCCTTTTCTTCCACCCTCTCCCATGATAAGATAAATTTCTATGAACTAGTCCATCACTATCAAGGAAGCTTCAGATTGGTACATGGAATAACTACCGGAATTCATGGTTAGAGAATCAGCTACAACATTACCCTTTCTAAGGGTATATAAAATGTTAATGTCATAATACCGTAATAATTCCACCCACTACAATTTTCTCAATTTTAGTTTTTGTTGGGATAAAGTATACCATAGGCTCTTTTGATAGGTAAAGACCATGATATTATAACTCATGCAGTAATGAATCTACAACTTCAAGGTCAACATAATTTTCTTCATCTCAATTTCATAGAGGGAATAGTTATTCTCATGGGAATGTAGCCATCAATACCCATAAGATACAAAAAATCTATGTGACATTAGGAAATATAAAAAACCAAGATAGGGAGCCTAAAAAAACCTAAAACGAAATTGACACTTCGAGTATATGTATAAATGGATAACTAACCAACTTCTCTATCAAGTATTGAAAATCTATATCACACTAATAAGTAAAGAAGAAAACCCAATACATTCAATTCATGGCTATCAGGGGAGTAAAAACCTATGAAAATAGGCTATGAATCTCCTACAAAATATTTTAAGATTAAGGAAACTCTGCACATTCATAGTTGTCTTGGAAAATACCCAATAAGTGACTATATTAATCTCTTAAGGATCTATAGCTACTACATATGGAGACATTACCTTCTCCATGAAACATACTTCTTGATCCTGAAAAAAAATTTACAACATATAGTTCTTTGTGAAAAAGAAATTCGGAAACTACCCACAAATACAATTTAGGATCCTCCTTGGATGAGGATAGAATTGGGATTTAATCGATAAATAAACCCTGAATTGGTCCATGAACACTTTGAACAACACATTAATCAAAACCAATAGCATGACTATAGATTTATTCAAACTAAACAACATTATAATGAACTCATAATTCCCATATCTACATTATGAATTGGTCTTTGGATGATCAACATCCATCACCAACTTATGATGATAACCTTTTTATAGGTAGAACATACATAACTAACTATCTCCTTTGAACTGATAGAATAAATCAACAATAGTTTGAGGATGATAGTGGTACACTATTTTCACCTAATTCACGATATGATAATTGATACCAATATACGATCATCCATCATCCCCTTTTATGAAGAAAAAATTGTGTAACCTAGGGTGATATATTCGGCTAAACAAAACCCCACTGCAAGAGATCATTGATATGTACTTGTAGCTCTCAGAACCTGGAAAGTTCTAAACAATATGGATACATAGAGATATGTTAAATTCATGGTTATTGCTAATCCCAAAACATAATTTCCAAATTAGGGGGTAACACTATAACCTCATTCCAATAAACCTCTGGGTACTATTCCATGACCCTGGGAAACATTGATGGATGAAAATTACAGAAACTCTACATGATCTCAGACATCAGGGATGAAAAGGATGATACAATAAAATATCCCATTCGTAGGTATCTCTTTACAATATAATTACTTTACCTCCATCAATATTATGGAACACAGCCTACCAATTGAATAATCCAACAATAGAGAACAAATGATACAAATAGTCTATTCTGAGGATGATTCCATAGTGATGTATCTATAAACTTATGAACTATCCCAAAGAGTGGTTATTCCCTAAAACTAGCTCACATTTTCTTCAAACATCACACATATAAGATCAACATCCAACTTTTGTGGGGAATTCTTAGGTAACAGGAAGTCTCTCCTCCAGAAGACCCAAATCATGGACTTGGGATATTTATATAAAGGATTATGTTGATCCATAATCAATTAAGGAATGCACCCAAGTAGGAATCTATCATATGTTAACTAAAATGATTTCTATCATACCCATTTTTATCAAAACTATAACATGATGTAGACCATTATATACTCTATGACATATTGATACCTTAATATGATCACCTCTAGGGAAACACTCTCCTCTCTGAGGATGGGAAGCATCCATATGTTGTCATTTTACTACCCTATATCCTATATGATGACCCCAATAATGATTATCCTACTTTAGAAAACTTAGATGAAACTACCTAACTATATTAACTTGTGAATACCACCATCCTACAATAATTTGGAACTCTTGTTCTTAATAACCACATCCTCCACAAGAGAAACACATGTTTGATCCCTTGGAAAGTCTTTAGAGCCACCACCTCTTGGAGAAATGATCTGATAAAAACTAAGACCTGACCTATGTGATCTAAAATATAATATGTCCTAGAAACTAAGAACCCCATAATGTTGTTTTATTATTAAAGTAATATTGACCACTCCCCTCCCAAGATGATTCAATTATGAACAGTGTATCATCAATAACCACGTTTCTTACTAGAATCTTGAGATATGTGTTTACCAAAAATGGGATAAAACCACACTAGATATATGGATGAAAAACATCCTTAAAATTATTATAAAATGACTCCTTATCTGGAAGGAGTTTTGATTCATAACAAAGAAGGGTCCTCAAATGAATCTCAAAATTCTACATTTTGAACTCTTATATTTTATAGTAGGTAGCTTCTGGGGATTGGATACCTTCACGATTGAAGAAATAAACTCTCAATGGATCTATTACCTAAACCTATCCCATGATACTAGGGACAACTGGTGATCCTTGATGGAAAATATCATCCACTTCCTTGCTACTCCCCAAAGTATCATCACGGAAAATGAAACCCATTTCTCTTTCTGAGCATGGATAAAACTAAAATTTATCTCAAAATCCTCTAACAATTTCACTATTACTAATTTAAGAATATATATTTATACATATTAATACATTTACAATTTAATTACAATATTACCATCCTAAAAGTAACTTCATCATCAACCTCTACTGTATGGTGATCTATACGAACATCTTATTGAACATCCTCTATGTAAAATCAATGAGGTCCTTAAACCAGAGCTATACATAAAAAAGAAAATTTTGTTACAAACTCATAATAAAAGAATATGTAAAATTAAACACAAATTAATTAACTAATTTTTTATTTAAGGTTTATCCAAAAACCATTTTTTACCCATTCCAAACATAGGCATAAAGAAGAATGATTCATGATCCTTTTATAGTTATATATCCATAAACTAGTATAACATTGGATTGTATGTTGAATAAAAAACATATACTAATGATACCATATGGGTCAATAAATACATGCGTATCAATTAGTATCATATGTTTCAATTCATACTAAAGATAGATAACATAGTTTCCCTATCAAACCTTGTATTCCTCAATTGTGCATAACTACAATCTTCATCATATCCTTCGACCTAAACCTATCCTAAAACTCTATCATGAACCCATCCATCCAAAAGGTACCCCTCCTGGTTTGGAATTGGGAGGAGGATGGTGATCTTAGACTCCCACCTATAGTAGGCACCGAGTTTGCAACCTGCACTAAGGGTATATCACACATAAAAAATGTAAGGAACTACTCTATAAGAGAATACAAGGAAGGAAAAAATATAGAACACAAAAAACCCACTTCTCACATTTATAAGAGAAAATTTTGGTATGTGAAATTAATTTCATAAAAAATTAAAACAACTGGATAGGTAAAATATAAACAAAATATATTAACCAAGGAAATGACATGAATACTAATGAGATCTGCAGATCCCTGAGATTATAAAATATAGGCTAAACTACAATATTCTATTGTTAACCTAAAATATTTAACATACAGATATGATGAAAATTATAGGTATAATCAGTCATATCATCCCTAGAGCCTCTAATGTAAATAATAAATATGGAATATTGAATCCTAGTTAACAAAAAGTGATGAAAACTCATCTCCTAAACATATAAACTAAGTTCCCAACTTCACTATAGTTATCACTTAACATGTATCACATAAATTATATCATATATTGTTGTAATGAAACAAGGGAACCCCACTATAACATCAGCATGGGTTCGTCCCTTTTCCCAAAAATCATACATCTTTGGTAATCTCTCTCCAAAAGTATGTCAGTTTCAAGACACCTAGGCTATTTATCAAAAAATGAACCCCATATATCATATCATATAATAATCCCTTAAATTTTGGTATATATTAACCATGTTGTTTCCTAGAGCCACAAAATCACATATTTCATAGATCATACATATATTATTGTAACTAAATCAATCACAGCTCAAACATGAGATATGCACATTAAGGAACCACAAATTCGACATATCATACATGTGATAATCCTGAGTTTACAATATCCAATTATATATGGGCATAATGTAACAGATATATATCACATCCTTTTACACACATATATGTGAAAATCTAACCACCATGTATACCAAAACATTATACTACCCAGATAAGAGAGTGGGGTGAGAGGGGATAGCCTGCCATCCATATTCACCCTAGGGATGTTTGGGAAAACACTATCATAGAGTCAATTTGTTGTTGATATCCCTAAAATCATGGTTGTAGAATCATATTAAATCTAAAAAATTGTAGGATATAATATATAACACAACCACATTGTGGGAAATAACCAATTCCCAGGATTAACTAAAACTATGATCCCAAAGACCCCTGACTACCCCTACTAAGATCTAAAAGTCTAATAAGAACAAAATTATTGAAGAATTTTGTATAGAATTATTTATTTTAATTTTATAAATTTTACCATAAATTAATTAATTCAATGAATTTTTTTAACATTATCCCAAACTAAATTTCATTAACCATAAAATTGAAATACAAGCCTTTACTATATAATCCAACCTATTCCACAAACTTTAATGGATAACATCATTTTGTAATTTTATCTATAACCAACCACATGGGTTAAATCGTTTATTATTATTTTTCCATTAAATAATTCTAGGTACTCTAGGAAAACATTCTAATATAAAATCCAATATATTCCTAACCAATAACATCCAGGTAACACATGAATTCGGGAAAGGAATACAGATAAACAAACAGCTTGTCAATCTTCACATTAAGAATATTTATTCTCAAGAAATAACATAATATTTTAGAAATATATGGAAAATCCCATATTCAGTCTAATTTTTCATATCTGGTATCATCCAGGAGGTCCACATGTATATATTTATGAATCTTGTCATTATAGGAATCAATTACTACCACAATCCCAGACCCCTCCATCTATATCTCATTAGACAAACCACATTCACCTAAAATTAATGAGCATTTATAACATCTAAAATAAAACACAATTTTTAAAACAACCAAATAGGTAAAAAGTGAAACCAGGCATGAAAATAAGGTAGCTAATATTCACATGCAAACAAACAATCGCAACCCCAAAAAAGGCACATCGACATCATAAGAAAATTCACAATAATATCCTAAAAAATTATCTTTGTCAAACAACCTATTCTTATTCGATATTGAATTTATGAATTAAATTATCATATTTTACAACTATGGTTAACCTATGTAATTAGGTATAATAAGCTATAAAATTACCTATACATTTTTTTTATCAATTTTTATATTTGACAAGATTTAAGAATGATGATTCTCATTTAACATGACTTTTTATTCTTATCGTCATTATCATGTATTCTAGTTTCTTTTTAGTTATCAATTTCCAATATAAAATGGATGAAAAAAAAGAATTATACATGTATTAAAAAACATTTTTTTTACCATTAAACTACAATAACTATTTCATCATACAATCATCATTAGATTCTTTTCCAAAAAAAACCATTTTACCCACTTTTGGTTATTTATTAATCTAATAAATAAACATTATAATCCATGAATAACTAACATGATACAAAATCTATGTGTATAGAAAAAAAAATATCTAGAAAATCAAGAAGAAAACTATGAACATGGTGAATGGAAACACTTTCTGATCTCTAACCAAAAAATAATTCCTTTCAATAACAATATATCCTTGAATTTTATTAATTGTGAATTCACCCAAAGGGATAAATCATAGTCAATTTATAATTATATGTAAATAAAAAAGGATAATAATTGAATACCCTACTTTATTAAGTCAACATTTTTCACATGAGAATGGAACAGCATGAAGGTATCTGATCACCTCTTCATTAAGAAAACATTAAACCTCCACGTACTCTATGTCACAATTATAAAAAAAATAAAATAAAATAAACTCCATTATAATGTTGATGATCAAATTATATAACATAGAATAAATAAATGCGAGAAACTAGAATAAACAGAAAATAAAGCATAAGAAAATGTGGAAGATAATACCTTAGATTGCCACATATCAATCATTATATACCTAATATTAACACTAATAGAAAGGGGATTCCATGAAATATAAGAAAACTCTAGGTCACTAAGGATTTTTTAAAAATGAGTGAATATTTTTTTGGAATTGATGGGAGATTATGTATTTATATGACGTTTGAAAAACAAAAAACCACATTATAACCCCTCAAACCATGTTGTAGATCTTCCGGACACAAGGCACATAATGGTGCATCCTAGGATAGTAGAACATCTCCCCCTGGTCAAAGACATTACCCAAAACCATGGAATTGATCCATCATAGATCATATTTACCATGAGAGGAACTATGGAACAACAAAATGTACCACATTGTACAACCCATTTTATAAGAAAGGGGACTACAGTAATGAAAATAACCAAGACATATCTACCCCCATTTTGGAAGAACCACCTCAAACTACTACAAAATTGCTAGGAAATCCACACTGATACCACTCAACCGCCATAGATTATCCTAAATTGCAGCTGGAATCCAGGTCATAGTCATTCCAAAAATGTTATTATATAAAAATCCCATTTCATGGGACTCATCAGCATAGTCATTCCCACTATGCCACAGTAACCCTAAGTAAGGCACGACTAAATACTCCATGGCACAAAATACTCTTTTAAGATGATATTTTAGTATAAATTCAATTTCCTCTCCTTGAGACTCCTCTTGGAACCTCCAACAACTCTACCATGAAATGGGAAGGGATACTAGTTGTTAAGCCCTTAGACTCCTATTAGTGTGTGTGGTTTAAGACTACAAAAATTTTAAAATAATAGGTTTTTTATTCTCCCGTATAAATTTTTTTCTATTCGAGGTTTCTAGTTTTGGAAATCCTATTTTATGTTTTCTCATAATAAAAATATAGGGTTATTTATCTTCCCATTTAAAATATTTTGTTATGGATTATCCCATTAATAAAAGTTTTGAATTTTTTAAAAAATATAAAATTCCATTATTTATAGTGGATATATGTGCTCCATGATTGGACTCTGAAGTGTATACCTTGGATAAATATCATTTTAACTATATTAAAAATACAAGTGTTATCTCATTTAAAAATACTAAATTCATTATTCACATGTCCAATACATATAATTGTTAAGGTTGAATTTCTAAATACCTTAATCCTCCAAATTCAGTAATATTACATTACTATCTTTGATTTATAGATTCATATTTCACCCCCTTGATTTCAACACATTGGGTGTGATCTAACATTTGGCATAATATTTTATTAATTAAGAGGTCTAGATTATTTATATTTTTTTATAATTTATTATTTATATAAATTATTTTTATCAAATAAATCACTCATGTTTTTACAGAAATATTTGTAGATATTTCTTTTAATGGAGGGATAAAAATAGAAAGTCTTAGGGAAATGGATAATGGTTACATAGTCAAAGGATATAGTCAAAATGTTTTAATTATTTTAATCTAACAAATATTGTTTTGGTACACTATTATAATATATGTTTTTTATCCACATATATTGAGATTTGTGATTCTAAATCTTTTAATGATTATAGCTATGAAAATACTGGTTTTAAGGAATTAAATATGATATGTGGTATGTATCAACAATGAATTGAGTAAATGGAAGAAACACAAATGTATCTTGATTCCATAGAAAACAATTTTTTTGAATAGAAATGGATACAGAAAATAAAATATTCATTCTTAAAGAGGGGAAATATAAGCTAAAGGATTTTATTTAATATAATGGAGGTGTTGAAGAAATTTAATTTATTGTACAATTGGATTATAATTTTTAAGTAAAGAAATAATTTCAGGATTTTTAGGAAGAGAATAACAATCATAAAAATTTCTTGATCAACACATCGGAAGTTTTTTGATAGTATTGAATCTTTTCTAAATAAATATGATAACATAAAGAGAGGCATAGAAAATATTTTTGAATAATGGAATATTTTGAGAAATCCAATGTCTAGAAATTCAATTTCAAAAGTAAAAATTACAATATATTTTAATTTCAATAAATGTGAAGGAAATGGTACACTTATTTTTTATTAACCATCTATCAATTATTTTAATATTTAATTTCATAGTCATTGTCCTTCTAAATGTTTTAAAATTTTATAAAACCTCGAGGTAATAATGATTTATTTAGTGATCTATATCTAATAACTTCTATTTTCTAAGACTTCATTCATTATAGGTTACCAAATTTATTATGAAGAATGTGTTGGAACCTAAACCATTTTACATTTTGATGTGTGTTCAATTAAAATATACAATATTTATATATTTCTAGTTTTTATCAATAATTTTTTTTCATGTTCATAAATATATTCATCATTTATTATGGTCCATTTGTCTTGTTTTTTATTATTTTCTATTTTACAACAATATTTCATCACTATGGGTTACTTATAATTTCAAAAAAATTATATAATAGTTTATTTAGTTTAATAATAGGTTTCTTGTGGATCAGAATATACTTTACTATTTTTATACTAGAATATTTATTACTTTTTATATAGTAAGAATTCAAAATATACAAAAAATGGGTTATCTATTCAAAACATAGAAACTAAGATAATTGGGTATATATAATAATTTTTTAGTTAAATCAGTTTTATTTTATAAATCATTAGAAGTCATAAATTTATGTAGATTCATTTTCCTTCAAGACATTCGAATTTGAATATGAATAAAACATCATGAAAACTATTTTAATTTTCTATTAATCCTTATGAATTATGTTAAATTTTTATTTCTCTTAGGGAGAGAATCATATTAATACTTATTTTATGTATTCATAGTATATGTATATACCGTATTTTTTCATAATTATTTATTTTTAAAAATGAATATTAATTTTATTAAGATAATATTTTTGTTTACAGTTTTATTAAAAAGGGATGTTTTTTAAATGGACCATTTTATTTATTACTATGGGATAATTGTTTATTGAACTAAATTTCATTTTTTATCTTTTTTATTCATGTAAAATTGTGGAGAAATTTGTGATTTTTTTGAGATCATTTTCTAATTATACATTTGGGGGAGATTACATAGTGGCTATTTTCTACTTCATTTGTTTATGTTTTCACACTGCAAAACAAAATTTCATTTTATTTTCTCAAATATCAACTATGAATAAATTAATCTATTTTTTAATAATAAAATCATTTTAAACTAAATTTATAGTTACAAATTAATTGTTTATTCATTGGTTATTACAAAATAATTTATTCATTATTCTATATTTCATTTTTCATTATTGTTTTTTATTTATTTATTGTTATTGTATATATTCTCTTAGAACTATAATTTGAATATATTTTTATGTAAATTATTTTTCATTTTAAAAATTCTAAAAAATTTAACATAAGGAATAAATGTTTTTCATAACAAGTGTTTCAAATATATTAAGTATTCTTAAGAATATTTTAGACATGGATGAAAAATCATAAATTTAAGAATATTTATTTTATATAATATGTTATGTGTCTCTTTGAGTCTTGAAAATATGTTATTTATATTATTTGGAGATCCAAATTGAATTATTTATCACTATTTATTAATGAAAATTCTCTTATTCATCAAATTTCTATCAATTTCAAAATAGATAAATAGATTAAAATGTTATGTATTGCCTATATATTCTATATTTATGTTATGTACCAGAAATACGTCAAATTAAAATATGTTTCACATTTTTTATAATTGAAATTTATTTTACATATGAAATTTATTTTTTTAACTATTAATTTTTACATTTATATTAGTATTATACACAATATATATCTTTTGTATTTTACTCTGAGTTTTCAAATTTAGAATGTATCTATATATTTACAAAGTAAATAATGATACATGTCAATTATATTAAATATTCAACAGAGACAAAAAAAATATTTTTATATATTTTAATTTTATGTTTTTTACTACTTATACCTTATAAAATTATATTACATTTGATGTTTTCCTTATGGATTTTCATATTTAGAAGAAAACATTTAGTAAAAAAATATAATATATATCTTGAATGAGTTAAATTTATATAACATATGAATATAAAAATGATTTTTTGGTTTATATGTTTTTGTAAATTATATTTATTATAATTTATTATATTGAAACTGTATCTTAAATTATTATTTTTTATTGTATTAAATAAGGCTATTATTCATGGATTATGAAAATATTTAGAAGATTAAAATTTTTTCAATATATTTTTTATTATTAATGCTATTAATTATTTAGCACATATTTTTACTAGATTATGGTCCTAACATTATTTTTTTTTTACTAAATATTAATGAAAATTAAGAAGAATTTTAGGTGAAATTTATTATTTATATTAATAAATAATGATTGTGAATTTTGAACCATAGAAAATATTCACAATTGTTTCCAATATTTCAAGGGAAAATAAATATGCATGTATACATAGTATGACTGCATTTTTATTCTAAATTAGTTTTTTAAATAGAGATAAATTATTCAACTAATTTGTTGAGGCCTAATTAGAATTACAACGATACATCATTTAAAAATTCTCATGGTTAACGAAGAACATTCCTATAGTAATATTAATATTTATAACTTCCAATGGCCAACTTTTTTTATTTTTATTATAGTGTTATTTATAATTCATTATTATACAATAAATGTTACACCACACATAAAATGTACAATTAATTCTTCACACCTGGCCAAAATGATGATTCATAGTTTATAACAGATCCTGTTAAAAATCACGATGTTTTGGATACTCTTTTTAGAATGTCCGGGTTATATCTTCACCTTTTAAAAAATCATGGCTTTCTTCTACTCCGTAAATATTTCAATGTTGTTTTTAGGAATTCCCCATTATAAGTTCCCACATTAGTTATCATGCCAAAAAAATTCAATCTAGGATTGATCCATTTTAATGTAAATGGATACATGTAAGTGTATGGGTTTGGATTCAGCTTTTAAAAGGCCAATATCATTTGTGAATATCTATACTACAGGGATAAAGTGTAAATAATACACATATAATCATATTGATTTTAACTACTATAATGCTTTTATAGATATGTTTTTATTCAAATTATATCACTCGTCAAATATTCACAACATCTCTTGTTTAAGGATGAATTGGAAAAAAATATTTAATCTACAAATTTATATACTATATTTTTTCAGTATCTTGAATTAAAAATAATGTAAATTCAATCCCCCACCACTGTTTTTTTCATCACTCTATTTGGGGAAAACATGTTTTAGTAAATCTTTAATATACATATGATGAGTTAAATAAGATCATTATACTTTTTAAGTAATAAAAAACCAATGAAAGTTGTTATGTTCATCCATCATACTCAAATCTGATTTACTTTTCAGAAGATCATAAATACTATATGTAATTGTTTTTTGTAAAACCAATAAAATAATATCATTGGCATATATATTTATAGTTATCAAGTCAGTATAAGCCTCTTGATAAAAATAATGATATTTGGCATTCCTATAACAATTTTTTGAAATAATCATTTGAAAAATATATCCTACTAATCTCTTTAATCATTTTTCATGTCTATAAAGTCGTTTTTATAAAAAGGCTATATAAAATTTGTATCTTGATGAAATAATATGTTGCTAACCATAAAAACATTTCTAAAAATAATCATTAATCAAGGAACATAACACATCGGTTTTAATTAAATTAAAATTTAGATCATATATACATTTATATAAAATAAAAATAGATTCATGTGTTGATAATATATAAGATATTTCTCCACTATTAATTACATATTTATGATTATATACCATAGAAAACAAATTAGTCATATTTTTAACAATTATTCTATTCTGATAACACATATTTCTAATGTCCCATTTCTATCTTATAGTAAAAAGATCACCAGGACACTCAAACAAAAGCCATAAATTTTTACAATTGTTGATTATAAATCTATTCATAGAAATAAATTATCCAAATCTCATCACTAAAGTTATCATATTTCATTTTAAGTGCATATTGAGATAGGAATGAAGGGTAATAATATTCATTTCATAACTATCTTTTATTTTGAAATAATTTATATGCATCAACAATTGTTTTAACAATGGGAAGATTCTATAAGATCACCTGGTTATTAGGTAAAAAGTAATGATTATTCTCATCTATAGATTGATTATATTCCGTTAAACTAGCTTCAAAAATCGTAGCTATTAGTGATTGTGGTTATACTTCTAGAAGTAAAGCTAAGGGTTATTCAAAAACAATACACATATTACTATCATCCCATTAAAATATTAAATTTCTATAAGGACTCTCTTCATAATAGTTTCCATGTTCTATTTCTCCTCTAATATGGGTTGATCTAATAAAATAATTATTCCTTAATTCTGATGGATTAGCTAGGGAATTAACCTTAACCAAATTTCAAATCATGTTTATAAAAATTATTTTCAATTTTTCAAATTACAATTTTATATATGAAATATATGAAGGAACAATGTTTTGGATTCCCTCTATTCCACATTACATAATTTGCCTTATATAAACTAGTTGATATAAAATATGATTTAGAGTGTATCATTAAGTACTAATGGATTTTCCCTAAAAGTACATAGAAACACAATATTTACACAACGTGGATTATGAAATTACTTGGACTATTATTTAACTCCATTAAATTATAACATTATTTTTTTGTTCTTAGTTTTAAATATTATATATAAATCCATTCTCAATAAATAATGTTTCAAAAGAAAAATTCAGAAAATATCCACCACAAAACTTTATAAAGTTTTTATATGAAGGTTTTTTGAAATTTTAATTAGAAAAAAACCAATTTAAAAGAATAGAGTGATTATGGAATAAAAGTAAGAAAATAAACCCTTGTAAATTTTATATAATCATCAACTAAAGAATTTAGATAGTGTTTTCAACTATTAATTGTTGTTTTTTTGTAAAAAAAGGTCAATGTGAACTAACTATACAAATTTTTATGTTGGTACCTCACCTATAGGTCTAAATCATTACTTATATTTTGTATTATATTAAAACGGGTTCAAGACTCTATAATAAATAATCATATTTTTATTATGATCATTCATAATTATTCACCTGTAAATTAAATCTATTTTATTAAAATTATAGTGTGTGATTCTCCTATTACAACCTTGATACTTATCTTCAACCCCACTAAGAAAAGTAATTTTATTATATGTTATGTAATATATGCCAATAGTGTAAGCAATATCATGTTTTTTTGTAGATAAGATATGTACTCATTTCAAAATTATGAATGTAATTATGCCATTCCAAAATATCAAAGACTAAACGTCATCCCAAAAGTGGCTTAGGTATATAAGGTTTTAATTAGGTCCTAGAAAATAATGATATTAAAAATTAAAGTCTCACAAAAAAAGGAAACATCACCAAAACAAACAATCTATCTCATTGCATTGTATGAAAAAGTAAGATGACCAAATTTTACATTTTCATTGACTCTAAAGTATTAATTTTTTCTTAAATGTTTTTAGAATAATTTATATCTATATGCCATGAATTCATGATGTTGGTTCTCATTGTTTTCTTTTGAAACAAATAGAAATTAAACATCTGTACCCAAACATTTTGGTTCTTTGAATTAAATAAAATAAGAACATAAAAACATATATATTAAAATATAATTTTTTAATAGATTAAACATCTTAATAAATATATTCCCTATAATTTTAAAACTATGGAACCTTGTTCACAATACAATGATATCTCCAGTGACCAACTCTTTGAGATTTTTTATCAAAGGGTGAATTTATAAAAAAAATCGAGAAGAAATTTGAATTTTCAAAAATAAAACAAATTCTAAAGGATGTTATAGAATTTTTGGTTGATTTTATAATATTTTAAAATTTTCTCTGTAATAATTAATTTAGGAATGAATCTTTTTTAGAATATTGAAATTGTATTTTAGTTTCACAACTCAATTCTGATCATCACAGGTAGAAAAACAATTTCTTGGCCACATATATTTTTAGTCAGTTTAGAAATAATTTAATCAATCATTGAAATATCATCCCAAATAAAATTATATACATATATATAAATGTTAAAGTTTCATCTTTATCATATAATGTATAATAGTAATTAGTAACTAAAGTAAAACATTTTATCACCTCAAGGGTTCCCTTTCCTATAAATCACACTTCATTATGAGGATAAATTTTATAGATTAAACTTATGATACATATGTCATCAGTATCCGTTTATCTCAAGGAATTAGGATCACCAATAATTCTATAGGGCTATTAATTTTCTATTAGGAAATTATTATCATTTATCATTGATGATCTTCTAGAATATATATCATTCTTCATTAGTATAAGAAAATCATGTCTAGTATGCATTGGTTTCATAAATTGAAAACATATAATTTATATTGTATCATAACTTATTCCATTTTTTCATATCTAAGTTTTTTATTTTTAAAATTATAATTTAAAAATGTTTTATCTTAAATAATCTGATCCATATTACTCTTAATAGATACAAATTATACTTCCCCCTCTTTTGAACTACTAAAATATGACGATTATTTACATGTTTATATAACTGTAGTTGGATTATAATTTAATAACCTTGTAAATTAATGAATACATTATTTTTGGGCTTATTAATATATAATAATTATAGATATATGTTCATTATAAAAATATTAGGTAACTTTTAAAATAAAAAATTAAAAAATCTTAATTAAAATCATTTAATATAATTTTTTTAAGAATAATTTATAAAATATTGAATTTGAATTTTAAAAATTAAATTTTATTTTTCAAATCACCATCCCAATATTAATATGTGGTAAATTATATTATAATTCAAAAATATTGATTATTCAGTGAATAGAGAAAAATACTCATTTTTTTAAAAATGTTTTTTATTTTTCAATAAAATGTGTAGTTTAAAATACTCATTATGTTGTGAATATGATATATAGTAACATATGTATTATTATGTTATATTTAATCAACTTAAATAAATTTTATTAATATCTATATTTTATTTTAGTATAAGCATATTTTTGTGTATAAAAATGGGTTTTTTCTTAAAACCATTTTAAAGATCATAATGTTTATCCATTTTATTTTCCTTAAATTAACCATAAAATAGATTTATTTAAATTAATGTTATATTTTATTTTTAATAAAATATAAATTTAAATTCGTATAATTATTAGTAATGGTCATAGAGTTAATATTTCTTGCAAGGAAATTCCTGGATGTGGTTCAGGGCAGGGAGTGTCCTCTATATCCTCGCTACTCAGAATTGGATGTTTTGAGAGGGTATGGTGTTTTCCATCGTTACCGTTCCCATTCTTCTTTACACGAGACAGATATCCGTGCAGTGATGGGAAGGTGGATACTGATTATATTGATTTTTTTCTTGGGTGGGACTTTTCATTTTTATTAAATTGGATTGTCATTTGTCTTTATGAACTTAGCCAATGGATGCATGGTTGTGTTTTAAGTCTTTTATGACTTCTGTTTTCCAAATGTTTCCTCCAAAGTGCTTTTGAAATAAAAAAAATTAAATTTTCAGTCCATTCATAGAGTTAATACAAATCATCATATTCTAAAAAACATATATTTCTTAAAAACCACTAATTCATGTAGTTTGTGGGTTTTATATTAAATTTAATTAGTCCAATTATATGAATTAAATTTAGTAAAATGGATTATTTATTTTTAATAATAATAATATAAATTATATAATATGTAAAAAAAATAGTTGGTTAATGTGAATTGTGAAAATAGTAAACATGTTTTATTGTGATTATGGTGAAAATGATTTTACCCGAGGGTTGTTGTAAAAGGATAAGTGTAAAAATCGTCTGCAAATTTGTATAAAATCTATTTTTGACCATATTTATACCTTATATCATTTAATTGTTGAAAATGGTCCATTATTGATTCTTTTCTCATGTGAAAAAAGATGGAACAACTATTCCTTTTTATATATTCTAAGTGCATCCTCTCCCCCACATATAAAATTCCACCTCATATACACTCATATTAACAACATAAAAGTATTTTTTTTCAGAAATTACCTACTGAAATAACTTCCTTAGATACCTACCCAATACCTAGATCATTGGGTTTAGTCATAAATCCATCCTATGGAGGATTTTGGTGCTAACTTAAGAAGGTTTTTTCAAAAAGTGGTATCAGACTTAATTGAGTGTTTTTATTTTATTTTTTCATACCCATCATTCAAATATTTATCAATTATGATTATACTATTACAACATTATTTTATATATAATTATAGTTATTTATTATAATTTAATAAGATGAATACATATCCTCTTCGATCTAATCAATAATGAAACCATCATACATGTGTACAACAGAATTTCGCCTTGTGAACCAATGTAATTATATTTTCATCATCGCCTCTCATGGATTTTAATAATGATAAATATATTATATATATATATATATTAAATTTATAATATATTTATAACTTTTAAATTTTTATAAAACATATAAATTTTTACTTTTTATTCTGTGTCAGATATGATAAGGTGGCTCATGTGTATGGTAGACTACCGCCTCATGAAGTGATGTGATTCATTTTTCACTATAAAATCCCATTAAAGGTAATAAAGAAAACTTTTATGAATATCTTATATATATATATATGAAATCATTATGATAATAATGAAATACTTATCATTCTTAACTAAAAATGAATCATTTTTTCTTACAATTCCACTTACCAATAAATGATAACATTGTTTGCTTGTATGTGTGGTCTACATCCTCGAAAAATATATGTGAATATTATTTAACTACAAAAAAACTTTTATCATAGATATTTATATTTAATGAAAAAATATGGTAGTCATGATGTGGTTGTAATTTATGATAGATTAAACAATACATTCATTATAACGACCTAAACTGTAGCAAAATAAATTCCCCATGTGATTTAATTTAATGTATTATTATGCAATATGGTTACAGAAAACACATAGATTATTTGATTTTATTATATTCTATAATACATAAATGACTTTTAAGAATCATTACTGTTGATAATATAGCTATAGAATAGTGATCACATGATTTGTATAAATATAGTTTTTTAAAAAATCATGTTGATACAAACAAACAAAGTGATTACCTCAACCCATATGATCATACCCTATGAAGCCCAATTATTAGAGATTTATAAGGAGATATCATCGCTTGGATTTCATTTTGAACAAACCAAATCTAAGAACCTATTATTTAGGTATGATTGAAATCATTTATGGCAGATGTCTAAGCACTTCAAGATCATAGCCCAATCCCTTTACACTAAACTACCCCAGGATAGTATAACAATATCAAACCTCACTCTTAGGGTGTTTGCATGTTTATTAAAGTTATTTGAAATATTAACCATGATATATGAATATGTAAATCACATTTTATAGAATAATGAATATATTCTCATCCAATTATTGATACTTTATAATCAATTTTTTTATTTTGATATAATAAACATAAATAGTATTTTTGGATAATATTAAAAATTAATTAAGGAATATATTTTTATGAATTAATACTTTTTTCAAATTAATAATTTTTTAATAAAATATTATGAATAAATAATTTTTATTAAATATAAATTCTCATATAATTTTTTTGATGTCAACATTAATTCATTATGGGTTCGAATTTGTTATGGTCAAAAAACCCAACATTTCTCAATAAATTATGATTCATATTTTAAAAGTGAAATGGGAATTTTTAGAAAAATTATTTTGATAACATGAATATTATTTTGGGAATAAAAACATCAAAATTATCCAATAGTGAATTTTTCATAATTTTCTATGATAATTGAATTTTTGTGTAAATATTAAAAACAAAATAAATATATGGTGTGTATTATGAAATCATAATGATCGAAAAATACTGTAATAAATTCGATAAAAGGTATCCATGAAAAATTAAATGGTTTAATTTTAAATTAATTTGATATTATGTTTATTTCATTTTTTTTATAAATCCTTTATAAATCCTCCCCAACCTATTAATAAATTTAATGGTTGAAAATTTATTGTGTAAGAGAATGATTCATTTCAACAAAAAAAGATATAATTTTATTATATTCATCTTTTGACCATATAAAATAATGAAAAAGACTCCCATTTGGTCAAAACCATGGGAAAACCAACATAGTGTTTTTTCTTTTGTATTTTTTATTATATAGTTTCTAAAACCCTGTGTTTGATTAATAATAATGAAATACTCACTCATATCCTATATAAGCGTACTGAATATCTCATTTATCATAACTCAATATCCTTTGATCATGTACCTACCCTGCACTCCCCTTAATGAAGTCGTCCAATGGAACCCCTAGCTCTCACAAAGTTCCTCCAATAAAATTGGATTAAAATGCTCATTTAAGGGTTTCTCAACTTCTCTACCTTATTCAAGTGTCATTATTATCTTATTCCTTGTATTTTCAATACGTAATATTTGGATATGTCCTTCCATGTCCCTATTACTTCCTATTTTAGGTTAAAATTCTAATATACCCCATTCAATCTCATAAACTATTTTATTTAATTTTTATGTGGTGTTGTTATGATGATTAAATTACACCACAATTTTACATTCCAAACAATTGTGTAGTAAATACTCATGACCATTTCTTAAAATGGGTTTTCAAATTAATGAACAAATACTAGTTTTTTGAGCACATAAATATATTTCTTCCACACTCTATGATCATGGAATAAAATTTGATGATAAATGATTATGTGGTTTATGATCTATGTGGCACACATAAGAATTATAATGAAATGAATGTGACAGGTGAACCTCTAATTATATAACACTCTATTAAATTGGGTAATATTTAGTGTCATGAGAATTCATTTTGGGACAATGATAGATCTGTATTCCTTTATGGGACTTTTTCCATCATCATGTCTTTGTAGTTATCCTTGACATCTATTTATCATGTTATTTTTTAAGTTGTTTCCACATTTCCCATGTTCCCTTTATGATTATCATACTATAACATTGATCATTGTCCATGTTTATCATTATCTATCCTTTTAATCCCCTTTGATATACCAATTTTATAACATGTATTATATTATTCATGTCATTCCATGTTTATTCCCTTACACGGATTTATATCTCACACCATTCTTATGTTTTTCCCTAGGTTATCCCATGAAGTTATAAGTATGAAGGAATAATATGAACATGTTAAGGAGGTTTTAAATAAATATTATATATCCCTTGTTCGATATTGTTATGTAATGTTCCTAATTTTATGGTAAAATATATTTCTTGATTTTTTGGGATGTATTAAGTATAAGATTATGTAAAAGATCATGTATTAATTTGATATAAAGATAAGGGTTTTTATGGTTGGTATCAAAGGAAATGTTTAGATATTTTTTCTATAAGGATTAGGAAAATCTAATGAAAGTGATCTAGTCAAAACTATGTATAAGAACACATCCCACAATATTGGTAATTATATATTAAGTTTGTTACCAATAAAATAAAACCCTCTCGGGATACTATAAGTGGTTGTGTATCTACATAGATATACATATGCTTAAAACATAGAAACACCTCGTTGAGCAAGACTCAACCTGGAACTGGTACACGACAACATGCCATGCTACACACCTAGTTTGAAACTCTTGTGGATATGATTAAAAATATAATATTCTCATTAAAACCTCTATAAATGTAATAAAAATCCCATAATATTATAACTTTATAAATAGATCATGGATAACATAGATTGATGCCTATAAATTCATAAATTAATAAAATAAATTTATTTCTTAAGTCATCCCTTAAATTTCATTGGATTACCATTTATGTGTTTTATAATTTTAAAATACTCATCCCTAATTTTCACTTTATTCTATCCAATGGTCAAGAATATTAAGAATTGTGTAAATAACTAATGTGGTGGAAAATTTGATAATTTACCCAATGATATTCACAACCATATGGGAGAAGTAATTGGTAAATTTATGACCATAATCTCTCATAATAATCATGTAATAAATAGAATCAAAGATTAAGAGGAGTTCCAAAATACATTTAAGAAATAACATGTTTCAATTGAGTCCATTATGCAACAAATGCCTATGACATTCAATGGATCATCTGATCCCATAATCATCAAACAATGGATAAAATCCAGTGAGAAGATCTTCTACCCCTCAATAGAAGCTTCCACTGGTTGTGTATTGTAGAGGGGGTGAATCTGATCGGTAATGGTCATTGATCAAGAATATGAATCCTAAAGAAGAGATCAAAGTGATGGGTTTAAAGGAATTTCCGAAAAAAAATCAATAATGATTTTCATCACACTCTCAGACTTAAAATGGAAAAGGAAATCCTTGAACTCGGGAAATAAATATTATGAGTCTTCTGGGTGTATGAGGAATAATTGAAAAGAATTTTCATATTGGCCTTCGTCTTTGTTGATACCCCCAAAATTCAGGATTTGACCATTTTTTTTTGTGGGATAAAACCTAGTATATGACAATACCTAGTTATCTAAGACTTTGATAGGTATGAGGATATTGTATGACGTGACCTTAAAATTGAAATAAAGATCAGTTAATCTCACGGGAATCATTGGGAAAAGAAGGTTGAATTTTATTCTAGAAATTTGATTGATAAATCTAACAGTTCCTAAAAATTTTAATATATCACTTGTCAATGGTGTGAAAAAAGCACCCAATAAAAATTATAATCAAGACATTGAAATCATTTAAGAATTTTATGGAAGGAAACCTAGATAATGATTGCTGATAGAAGTAACACACTAATGTGTTGGAGTAGAGGAATTATATATTCAACCATAACTTTATTTTCCATTACATAAAATAAAAGGAACTATGAAACATTTCAAACCAATGCACTAAACCAATGGGTTTCGGAGACAACCAACAACCTCCAATGAAGAAGGGGAAATCATTTTCCTTAAAAACCATTGAGGTGGATCCCATAAATTAATTTGTGGAGGAAATGATAGTTATTTATTCAAAAATAGAGTACATACTTTTTGATTCTGGTTCTAAACATTCCTTCATATCATGAATGATTAGTATAAATATTAAAACACCACCACAAATCATTGAAGTAATGTTGATGATGAGAATGGAAAATTGGGAAATTATTTCATCCCAATTATATAACTCCTCCTCTATCACAATAGATGGGTTGAACCTCCCATTGATCCTTGTCGTACTCTCTTTGGTAGAATTTTATGAATTTCTATCTCTGTATTGATTTTTTATATATAGATCTTACAAACATTTAAACCAAAATAAAATCAATATTCATATTTTGAATCTTCCTTTGATTATATACAAGTTATTAGAGGAGGATAAATCATATTTAGCACCAACATCTCAAGAAGGGATATTATTTCCCTATGATCAAGCACATATTTCTCCAATGATTGGGTCTATTTAATATATCATCCCTAAAAGATATGCCCATTGTGAGGGAATATGTTGATGTTTTTTCCCATGGGATTTTCTGGTCTTCCTCCTTGAGTAAAGGTTGAATATTTAATCGAGCTTATACCAAGGGAATTTCCATTATCCAAGAATCTATACCGAATTGCTTTTTTGAAAATTTAGGAGATGTAGAAATATCTATTATATTATCTACATAACAGTTTCAATCACCCATGAAATTCAAATTGGGGAACACCAGTCAAATTCCTCAAGAATAATGATAGATCAATGCACATTTTAATTTAATATTATTAGCACAACAATATCATGATAAAGAATAATTATAATATTCCATAGATTGATGACTTTATTCACCAGCTACATGGAGTAAAATACTTCTACAAAGTGGATCTATGGTAGGGTATTACCATGTTAGGGGGAATAAAG
This sequence comes from Viscum album, assembly GCA_963277665.1. Lineage (NCBI taxonomy): Eukaryota > Viridiplantae > Streptophyta > Magnoliopsida > Santalales > Viscaceae > Viscum > Viscum album. The sequence continues at coordinate 2,143,141,038 of OY728143.1, read as the reverse complement.
AGGATATCCCCAAGACAACTATTCATAAAAGGGTGGGGCATTAAGAGTTCATAGTAACCCCATTCAGCATCACTAATGCTTTAGAAATCATCATGGACAACACATAAAAAGTATTTAAATATTAAATCAACAATTTTTTATAGTCTTTATATATGATATTGTAATATTCTCCAAAAAATTGAGGAGAATGAGGATCCTCTGAGTGTTGTGTTAAAGGCCCCTCAAAAGGAGAAGCATTATGATATTTATAAAAAATATGAGTTCTTGTAGTAGGAAGTCTCATTCAAGGGGAATATCATCAAAAGTAAGGGGATATCTAGGGACCCTTCAAAAAGATAATCAATTGAGGGATTATTAAGGCCAATATTAGTGATTCATATCTATTGGTTCATTTGATTAGGTTGGTATTACCGTTTATTTGTGAAAACTTTCTCATTGTTGTCAAACCCTCTAACTAAGATAACTCACAAGGGAGTCAATATTTCTTGGAATAAAGAATGTGAAGAGGGATTCATGGAGATGAAAAGGGGGATTATAAATAAATCTATTCTTACACTACCCATTTGTGGATAAATTTTCATAGTATTCATAAATGGGTTGGATAAGATATTGGGTTGTGTGTTCTCGAAAAATGACAAAGTGACAGCCTATGCTTCAAGGTAGTTGAATGTTCTCAAATAGAGCTACCCAACGCATGATCTGGAGTTGGTTTCTATGATATTTTCCATTAACATATTATGGAATTATCTATTTGGGAAAATTGTGAAAAATATACAGATCAAAAAATACACAAGTATATATTCACATAGAAATATTATAAAAATATCCAATTAAGATGGATAGAGCTGATTAAGGACTATGACATCTCAATCCACTTCAATCCTAGAAAAGAGAATAAAGTGGAGTATAATCTATATAGAAAGGATCTAGAAATGTTAGCATTAATGAGAATTTAGAAGGATTCAATATTCTTATATTTTAGAAAGTATGGACCTGGGAATCATAAAGTGAGGAACATCCGCAATACTTTCACAAATGATTGGTCAACAACCTTTTTGGAAATGATAATTGATTCTCAAATAGATTATTTGGAATTTAGAAGAAAGTGTAAACTATCAGAAAATGTAAATCCTCTGATTTTAATATTAAAGAATAATGATTTGTGTGATTTGGGTCAAGACTATATGTACCATCAAATTGTGTGTTAAATAATGATTTATTTGATAATGCACATTGATCAACCGTTACCATCCATCATGAAAGAACAACTATTTATTGATATTTTGAGTACACTATTAATGGGAAAATATAAAGAAGGATATCAAATAATATATATCAATGTGTTTTATATTTTAATAAGTGAAAGAAGGAAGAAAAAGATATAAGTTCATAATAAAAACATTAGTCATACCTACATGGAAATGAGAAAATATCACGATGGATGTTGACATTAGTTTTCCAAAGGAATCATGGTGAAATAATTCTTTATGGGTTGTGGTAGATCGTCTTATAAATTCAATATATTTCATTTTGATTGAACATAATTTATCACATGATCAAGTTGCAATGATATACATTAGATGAGTGGTGAGGTTGCATGGAATAATAAAATTAATTGTATCTGATCGAGAACCTTGATTTACATCTGTATTCTGGAAGAGCCTCCAACTTTCTCTAAATAATGAGTTTATAACTAGCATCACTTATCGCCCTAAAATTGTTTTTCAATTTGACCAGACTATCCAAACACATGAGTAAATGTTGAGATAATTTTCAATTGACATCAATGGAGGAAAAGATTGCCAGATTCCTCTGGTTCAATTCTCATACAACAATAGATTATATTCATGAATCCATATGGTTCCCTATCAATACCAATATAGGAAGAGGAGTAGAAAAACCAGCATGTTGGGTTGAGTTTGTGGATTAAAACCTTCTTGGTAATGAAATGGTGGAAAATATTAACAATATTCTATAAAATTTCAAGGATACTTAGATTCGACATAATATATAATATAAAAATCCTTAACAAGACCAATAGATTGTTGTTGGAGACTTTTTAATTCTCCATATACATCCACGGAAGATGGTTATTGGGTTTAAGAAGAAGGTAAATCTTAGTCCAAGATATATTGTCACATTGGAGATCCTTGATCTCAATGGAATGATTTCTTATTGACAAGAACTTACAATAAACCTATATAAAGTAAATGATGTATTAAAAGTATCCCTCTAATGAAGTATATACCAGAACCCTCACACATACTCAGTATAAATGTGGAACCGTTGCATAATTACGTTTTCTCTTTGAAGAATTTATTGAAGATATTAGACCGTAGTGACAAAGTTCTATAGAAAACAACAATTCACCATGTCAAAGTACTGTGGAAAAAGAAAATATTTGAATATGCATTGTGGGAATTATAGTTGGGGAAGAAATATAATTACACTCGTATTGTTTATTATGGGGATATAAAATTTCAAGGGTCAAATTTATGAAGGGGGAAGACAAAAAAGACCCAAACTATTATAAATAAAATTCTCTTTTGGATTTAATTAAATACATTATAATGTAAAGTAGTTATAGAAAACACAAGAACATATTTTTTATTATTTTATACAATCATATTTAAAAAACATTTACACATAATTACCATTTATAATATAGTTTTTGAATAGTGATCACATAATATTATAAATTTATGGTTTTAAAAAATTCTAATTAACACAGATAAAGGAAGTGATGACATCAACCATTTGTATCATTCCCTATGAATCCCATAAATCTGAGCTTCTAAGGGAGATAAAATCAATGGGATTCACCTTTATTAATCCTAGGATGATATACAACAACATAAGCATTATTTAACCCATTTACGAGAGACATTCTTGATCATTGATATTACAACTCAAAGCCTATATACTGAACCATCCCATGAAAGTATCACCATCGTGTACCTCACTCTTAGTTCGTTTTCTTAAGTATTAAAAATATTTGTATCAATACTCAAGAAACATGAGTATGTAAATTTATTTTTATTGAATATTTAATATATTTTCTTCGTATTATTACTACTTTCTAAATGATTTTTTTTATTTTGATACAATAAAACACACAGAGTATTTTTGGATAAAAAATAAAAATCAATTAAAGAATTTATTTTGATAAATTACTATGTTTTTAAATAAATAATATATAAATAAAATATTATTATTAAATAATTATAATTATATATAAATGAGTATGTATTTATTAGGAATCCAAAGTTAATTTTTATAAGGGTTCAAAAGTAGTTATTACCAAAAACAAAAACCATCATTTTTCAATAAATATTTATTATTATTTTACAATTAAAAATAAAAATATTTATAAAGGTACTTTTATAAAATTAATAATATTTTTTTTAATAATAACATCAAAATTATCTAATGATTATTTTTTTCATGATTTTTAGAGAATGTGGAATTTTATAGAAAAAATTAAATGTTGTATAAATATCGTGTGTGTATTATGGCCTCATAAAGACAAATAAAATATGTAATAAATATTATAATGGATATTAAGGTCAAAATATATTTTTTAATTAACATAATTTTGTTTTATGTTTATTTTTTAAAATTTTAAAAAGCCTTCAAGATTCCTTCAAAAACAATTCATATATTTTAGACTTTTAAAATCATTTTATTAACAGTATGACTCATTTCTACATAAAAATGGAATTATTTTATTAATATCATCCCTTGGTCATATAAAATACTAAAAACCTCTAAAATGTGAAATAAAACATGGAAAAAGGGAGAGTTTTTAGTTTCTGTTATTTTATTATATAGAGTCCAAAACCAATGTTTGAGAAATAATAATGAAATCAAACTCATTTCCTATATAATGAAACCCAAGATCTCATTACTCTTCACTAAAAATCTTGGGATCACGTTATTACTCTATCATAGCATGTCTAGTGACCTAAAATTGTAACTTTAGTCTCTAAATAAGTTCCTCCCATGCATATGGAGTCCCAAACTCATATAAGGGATCCACACCATCAATTCATTATTCAAGTTTCCTAATTAAACTTTGCATTCAATTACCAATTACAGATGATTGGAAATCTATTTACAGGTCTATATTGCTGAAAATATTATCTCAAAATGATGAGATAACCCTTTATATCTCATCAACATATTTTATGAATTTTTATGTGATGTCCTTATGCTGCCAAAATTACACCATGATTTTCCGTATCAAATAATAGTTTAGTGAATACTAATTAAAATTTCCTATTAATGGTGTTCACCATTGTGAAATTATAATTATTGATTGGGGAAATAAATTTATTTATTCCTCAATCAATTACAATGGAATAAATGTTTTTGAAAAATGATTCCATTTTATGATTTATGAGGTACCATTAAGTATGAAAATGAAATGAATGTGACAGGTGCACATGGAATTATATTGTGTTCCGATGCATCGGTAATTTTTAGTGTCATGAGACGTAATGTTGGGATATATAGTGAGAATGATTCCAATATGGGACATTTTCTATCATGATGTCATGGAAGTTAATCCTTTCGTATGTTAATAAAGTTTTGTTTTAAGATGATTCCATAATTCCCATGTTGAATTTATGATTATCATGTTATATATTACCTAACTGTTCATGTTTATGATTCTCTCTCCTTTTATGAAACAATGTTATTCCTATTTTATAACATGTATTAGTTTCTTCATGATATTCCAAGTTTATTTCCTTATTGGGATTTATAGCTCACCGATTTCTTATGTATGTCTCTAGGATATCCCATGTTGATTTATGTATGAAGGAATATTAAGAATATGTAGCAGAGGTTTTCAATAAATATGATATATCCCTTGTTTATATTGTTATGTAATGTATGCAATTCCCAAATACACTAAACTTTTTTATGTCCATGTTTTTATTAAGGTTAATATTATGTAATAAATTGTGTATTAATGTGAAATAAGTAGAAGAGTTGTTATATTACTTCATTCTATTCATAAATGTAAAATATTTTCATGCATACGTAGGGCATGTCATCTCGATAATTATAACATTGAAATTTTTTTATAAAAATATTTCATTATTGCTTTAACAAGTATAATTTATGTATAAATATGTTAAATATGTCTTGATTATTATTCTATAGAAGTTAAAAAAATGACCTCTTTAACCAGTCTCTCAAGGGCGTGATCATGTTTTATAATATCAGTGGGGTAGGGTAGGACACAAGCAATGTCATTATCCCTGACCAACCATTAATTGTCACATGTGAAGGAGGTTGGGGAATAGGGAGAGAAAATGTGGGGACCCTGAATAGTTTATTCATGATAGAGTATTTAGACTAGTTTAGAGTGTAAGAAGGGGTGGGTTTTCCCCATATCATGAAGGTAGTTGGATTTCTTCTAGCTATACTAGTTGAGATAGTGTACATGGTGCTCTGGGACAAGGGTCCCCTTATTCGCAGGGTAGTGTAATTATAGGGTCCCATATTGGATCCCAAGGTAGAGGGACATGTCATATTTATGTACTTATCTTGCTCCATGACGCGATTCGGTTGGATAATTGATAGTTTGAGATACGTTTTTAGTAGCTTTAACTAGTTCTAGTTTTTTATTTGATACAGGTTCTTCACATTATTTTATGTCTTCCAAATTTGTGACTGTGTTGGGCCTTGTGGTGGAACACATATTTGGGGTCATTTTGATTGATACACTATTGGAGGTGCGAGAAGAAAATATTTAGCAAGGTCAGGAATGTTCTCTTAACGATGGTGAGTACAATTTTTTGTGGGACATATCTGTGCTCAAAATATCATTTTTTATCTAATTTCTGGGGTGGATTGTATAGTGCAGTATTAGGATGGTATTGATTATTACTGTTGTAGTTTAATTCTCAAAACTCATGAGTGATAAACTTATGTTCACCATGAGGAGTTGAATATTTGGGCAAGTAATACAAGACCATCCTATCAGCAACTGTGTGAACTCACATCCCTAGTAGATTTTCTGATGCTAAATGATGGTGGAGTAGATTAGCCTATCTTTCCGTCTGTTGTGGAACAATTTTAGGATGTGTTCCCTGAACACTTTTTATTCTTCCACCTTAGAGGGTGGTTTATATCATGATTGAATTTTGGATTGGAGAAGAACCAGTTTTGATTCCAACATATAGAATGGAAATGGTAGAAATCACAGAACATAAAACACATATAAGGGAACTATAGAACAAGGGATTTATTCATATGACCACATCATCATGGGGATATCAAAGAAGGATGTTTGATCTTTATGGTTGAGTAATGATTACAAAAAGGTGAACCAGACAATTGTGAAGAATTGACACCATCTTCAACAAATTGATGATATTTTCAACTAGCTGAGGTGTGCTTTTATGTTATCTAATATATATTTGAGATAAGGATATAATAATTTTAGGGTTATACCTTTTGATATAATGTGTACTTATTTATGGAGTAATTATTGTTTATATATGTTTTTTTATATCATTGAAGTTGACTAATTCACCGACAGTGTTTTTGGAGATAATTAATTAAATCATCCAAACATAACTAGATCATTTTGAATTTATATTTTTGATGGAATATTGGTGTACTTTAAGACTCATGATGATCATGCCAAACATATTCATATCATCATGAATAATCTAAGAAAACATATTATATAATCCATGTAGTATAAGTGTCATTCCAAGATTTAAAAGGTATATTTATAGGGCCACATCATCTCTGAGGAAGATGTGTCTATAGACCCAGTGAAAGATAAAGATATTTTATATTAGAAGAATCCAATGAATGTTTATGATGTTTGATGTTTTTTTGGGTTTGGTAGGGTATTATATAATGTTATTAAAATAATTTTTCTATTTTATTCCAAAAATATAGAGTTAAACCATGAAAGGAATCATGTTTTAATAGTATGAAGAATGTGATAATTATTTTCATCAATGAAATGAAAAATTAAAAAATAAACTGATTTTGATCCATCCCAAGTTGGGAAAGGAATATAATATGTATTTTTTGATTCACCTAGTGTGGGGATTGGGGCAGTTTTGATGTCATATGATTGGGTTTTGGTTTATGGGTCACGATAGTTGATGCCTCAAGAATAAATTTACATCATGCATGACCATGAATTGGAAATGGTAGTTCATGCCTTAAATTTTTGGATGAGTTACTTGGGGTGAGAAATAATTAATTTATATACCAATCATAATAACCTTAAGTAAATTTTCTCTCAGCATGATTTGAATCATCAGTATAAATGATGGGTTGAATACATGGAGTTCATCGATTTTGACATGGTATACAGATCATTAAGGGGAAACATTATTGTGGATGATTTGATTTGAATGAATCAATAAACTGGTGGTATTGGAATACAATGTTGAGTGATGGATGATGGTGTTTTTTGTAGAAGCATCTGTATGTTTCTGATAGACAAGGGTTGAAGACCCTTTCATCCTATGAATTATAGTATTCCCTTACAAGCTAGATCAAAGAGAAAATTATGAGGATCTCGAGTTATTGTATTTAATGGAATATTTTGAAGGGAGAGTCACCACCCAATTAGATTGTTGTTGATGATGAGATCATTTATGTTTTTGGTCATCTTCTCATGCCTAAATGTTTGTGGGAAGTGTTGATCAATTATTTATTTTCCATGAGGTGGGAAGTTAATCAATGTTTAACTAAAATGTATCATGTCCTCTTGTAGACAATATCAATGGATAAGGATAAAGAAAGTTGTTGTGGGTTTCATCGCATGATGCTACACCTACAATTAGGTGAACTTCAAACATCAATGGTAGGGTGGTTTGTTATAGTCGTTTCCCATTGCATAAAGTAAATGGGATTAAATGATGATGGAATTTGTTGTGGGACTTCTAAGGATTCCTCAAATGAATGATTTTATCTAGTTTTTTGTCGATCAGTTAACAAAGGTGGAACATTCCAGACCAATTAGAAAGACAATCACCATTGATAAGTTGAGACAGTTATATGTTAAAGGGATAGTGCAGTTGCATGGGGTTACGTGGAATGTAGTTTTGGATCACTATTTGACTATTTGTATATGCTTCTAATAGGGATAAAAATGTTTCTTGGTACCTGAGTGCTTTTGGGTAATTAGTTTCACCTACAGACCAACAGGTAGTCGTAACACACTATTCATGTGCTATAGGAAATGTTGAGGGCTTGTGTCATATATTTTTGTGGATCTGGGAAGAATCACTTGGAACATTTTGAGTTCTCATAAAAAATATTTACCATGAGATGATTCAGATGGAACTTTATGATATGCTCTATGGTAGATCATGTAGATCACCATTATGTTGGATTGAGGATGGGTAATCCTAGTTTTTGGGATCGAGTCTCATGGAGGATACATCGGAACATGTTCAATTATTTCAAAACGGAATGACTGCTAGTCATAGTAGGTTAAAGGTATATGTTGATTAGTGATAGTTTTTTTGTTTATGGTGGTTTTTCCTGTTTTTCTTCGAGTGTCACCAAGGTTGGGTTACCATCGGATTCAGAAATAGGTAATGTTAGCACCTTGGTACATGGTGTAATTTATTATATTGAGAGGATCAGAACAATGGCTTACTGATTAGCTCATCCATGAATCATAGTGGTATACATGATACTTTTCATTTGTCACATATTTGAAATTATCACCTTATCCCATATCTTGTGATTATAGTTGACGATGTAAAGATTTAGGCTTATGTGTTATTTAAGGATCATCTAGTTTGTATTTTGGATCATAGTGAGAAAGTCTTGTGAGGCAATATTGTGACTTTGGTTCGAGATTTGAGGCAAAGTGGTAATATATAGGAAGTATTATAGGATGTGAAGATGTGAATTTAGTCTTGGTGGCTTGATATCTTAATTTTATAAGCTCAATGATTCTTGGGAAGAGTGGATTTAGGAAAAGTCGTTATATTGTGGGGAGGTTGTAAGATATGGGAGTCAGTTAAGATACATACTTGTAATAATTTAAAATTTATATACCATCCATATTGTTATTAAAATTTTCCCAAAGTCCACGTGGATGGTCAAGGGTGTTATGGGAGTTTGGGACATGAAATAAGGGGGATTGGGGCCATCCTTTTTTGTAGAATTATTGGCTCATGGTGTAAAGACCCGAAAAATCAAGGGAATTTTTTTTTAATTTCTTTGAGATTTTACAAGAACGTAGTTTCTGACGGCGCCTGATTCCGAGGACCGGTGTGCCCAGATTTAATTTCCAAAGCTAGGCTCGGGTACATTCATTGAACGAACGAGCGGGTTTTTCTAACTTTTAAACTGTTGCTCGGAATTGAAATCTGAGGGCACCGATGGAATCGCAGCGCCGTTAATTTCTTAGAAACACCTTTTCCGGAGTTGCGTTTGCTCGGGTGTGGTTATTAAATTTTGGGTTTAGTAAAGGAATAAAATAAAAGCGGTGCAACCAATTTTATTTTATTTAAAGAAGTGTTAACCTAAGCTAAGTGGTTGAGTGGGACCCACATCCTAACTAATCCACTAGGTAGGATATTAGTGCGGTGGGGCCCGCATGATCCCCACCCTTTCAACTTCCTCAACCCCTATTTAATTTTAGTAATGCACCCCCCCCCAATTAATGAAAGTCAACTCGTGCATTTATTTAAATATTAAACTCCTCTATTAATTGGGCAGTTTAAACGTTGCAATTAAATTCAATTAATTGGTTGATTCAATTTTTGAATTTCAAACATAAGGCTTGAGTAATAAAATAAGAGGTGGCTTATTTTATTATTGTTGGGTTGTTGTGTTGAGTTTTTGGGGAGAATAATAGAAGTCTTGAAGTTCATCATTCTTCATCGAAAAAATGCGAAGAACGCACAGCCGCCGATGAGGAACGCCGACCTCTGACGATGGACGACGGCGAAAGACGCCTTCCTCGGAGATCAACAAACTCCAATTATCCTCTTCTTTTGTGACGATCAATTCCGTGACGTCCCTTTCCGCGACAAAACTCATTCGACGACAATGCTTGAGGTAGGGGTTAAATTTGTGTAATTTTATATTCTCGTGGTTCTTTCCTTATAAAAGAAAGAACTCAGGTCAACTCATTCTCAAGATGATCCTTGAATGATTTATTTTGTGGGTTGGGAATATTTATTTGCGGGGAAATTATAGGTGATTTTGTTGTTGTTGTTCATGATTTCTTCTATCATCGTTCCTCGTTTCAAATTGGACTGCTTGCTATCTATTAACGGGAGGGGGCCGGACCGCACTAACACGGCTGATCCTCCTCCCTTAATTTTTGTTATTGTCCTTGTTGTTGTTTAGAATGGGGATGGTGCGGTGCCATCGCACCGTGTGGGATCTTGCGGAAAGGATGTGTCGCGCCGTCGTGCCGCCCCGTTGAAGATGAACAAAGCCGCGGCGCTGTCACGCCGCGCTGGAAAACCACGAAGAGACGCGGTTTGTTTATTTGGCGTACGGATCAACGAGCCATGGAAGAACAAGCCGCATGGGTGATTTGAAGACTTTGCAGAGAAGGGCAGGTCCCGGGAGGACTGCAGGCGAAGACCGAATTGGAAACGGACCATTGGAGCAACTCCGGTGGTCCGCAGATGGTGTTGCCGGCGTGCCTCGCCGGTGCGGCGGCGCCCCAGCGCGCCGTCGGTAGGAGCCACCGCGGATGAAGCCACGGTGGAGGAGGGATCCCGTGGTCGTGCGGTATCTGGATGGGAGATGTGGTGGGTCGCCGCATCAATGGCAGGGAGCGGCTCCCACGCGGGGGCCGCAACCTCTTTCACGGGGGGCAACCACACCCACCTATTTCGCTCAGCCGGACAGCCGAGCGGCCACACCAGCGCGGTTGGCCAACCGGCCGGGCCGCACGCAGGTCGCGCCAGGCCACACCCAGGTCAGGCCAGGCCGCGCCCACCGGGCCGGGCCGCGCCCTATTCGGCCAGACCCAGACTCGGTTTGGGTCGACCCGGTTCGGGCCGACCCAGGGGGTCTCGGGCTAGGTAGGACCGGGGCCGAACCCCCATATTTTCGGGCACTTTCTGATCAAATGCCCATATCATGGGCCACAGACCTCTGATCGACACACCATCAGTTGCGATACGATGCTTGGATCGAGAAGGTTGTTTCGGTATATTACACTCAGGGTTTTGGTGAATTTTGGGTACGACTGGGTTGGTTCAAACACGAAACCAACTGGGCCCGCGGAGCGGAAACGCTTTTATCTTGAGTTCCAGATGTCTGATTGACTTGTCGTCAACTTTGTTGGATTCCTCTTGATGAGACGGAACTTTTGGTATACTTTTAGTGTGTTTTGTTTGCATTTGGATATTGGTCAGGTTGGATTGTACCCGAAATCCAACCGGAACCCCTGGAACGGAAAAGATGATAACATTCAGACTGGACGTCCATTTGACGAACCGTCAGCGGCGTTGGTGATCACGTTGAGAAACAGTCCCTATGAGTATAACCTATGAGAGTTTAAGGTATAGTTGACATACGACCGGGTTGGTTCACACATGAAACCAACCGGGCCCCTGGGACGAAAAGGCTAATAACTCACAGATTGGGCGTCCGATTGACGCGCCGTCCGTTGCGTTGAGACCCCTATGACGAGGCAGTACTTTGAGGTACTTATTTGTGGGTCTTTTAGATACTTGGAGTATCGACCTGTTGCTTGTGGAGCAGTCTTTTCCAGAGACGATCATACGGAGTACAGAGACCGTGTAGCAGGCTGAGACCTGACGACTGCTTGACTGACTCGACTTGGAGTGAGTCGACTATCCCAGTGGACGAAGAACTACTTTATTTGGGTGTAGACCCATGGCGGACGGAGCACTACTGTGTGACAGTGCAGACCCGCGGTACTCGTCCGGAGAGTACCTCTTCAAGCTATTAGGGGGGTGTGCACTATTGTGTTTGGGTGGAATACCCCAGCAGGAAGCGCTACTATGTTTGGGTGGCTGACCCATGGTACTCGACAGGAGGAGTACCTCAGCAGTCTTAGGTTAGTGAGCAGTACCTCGTAGTCATGACAAGAATACTGTACAATCCAGAGATGGGGCTCTTCAGCATTTACAGTTTCGATAATGAAAATCTTGGTTTGAGATGAATCTATGATCTTGTGTTTACCTCATGATTGATATGGGTCACTTGATAACTTGGGTATATGTATGGGAATATACCTTGGTAGTGGTTATCCATTTATATCATAATCTTTGTGCTTCCTCATGATTGAGATGGGTTACTTGATAATTTGGGTATATATATGGGCATATACCTAAGTAGAGGATATCTGTTGAGTTCTTCTTTGTTGTTAACATTATTGGATTTAGTGAGACATTGAAGGTCTCGGGGTCCCTACTATGTATTGTTATACTCACCCCTTCATGGGATATGCCCGAACCTTGTTTTGTTGGTTGCAGATGACGGGAAGCACAGACAGATGCCGAGTGTTCGAGGACTGGATAGTACCCAGAGGTGGACCTCACGACGAGACAACATCTGTTGGTGGACATCAGGACAAGATGACACTCGTAAGAGGTTGACATGCGAGAGCGCTGTGGAGGCTATCTGTACCTACCCTTCAGGTAGGATCTGTAGTGGACGATCCAGGAGTTTCCCTATCTGTACCTACCCTTCAGGTAGGATCCAAGGTGGACGACCCAAGAGCTGCTTTTTATTCTTCAAGTTGTTTGTCTTTTCTGTTTTACTTTTGTTCAGTTATACCTGTACTTTCGATTGGGTTTGTATTCTGGCACATTTACTTTTCAGCACTTCCTTTTGTACTTAGTGTTTTACTTCCGCTTGTACTCTGTGGTGTTTTGTTTACTTTTATAAAGGCAATGCCTTCTCAGTTATCGGGATTTACGCCTTTGGTGCTATTCGCCAGCCCCTGGCCTATGGAAGGAAGGCTTAGGGTAGTCATGGCATGGGCCTCAAGGACGGGTCGTGACACATGGTTAGTAGTAACTAGGATCCATAATAGTTCTTTTCTAAATGAGGGTTTCACAGTTTGATGAAATTGAACAAGGATAAAGGAAAGACCATACGTGATTATACATTTCTATAACTCACAGTTAGAGCATGGTTTTTCAAACCATGTGGGATTCCCTAAAAACACTATGACCTATCCCCCTCTTGGATAGAGGGTGGATCATGGTCATCCCACAGTTTGGACAACCTTTTGGCCAAATCACAAGACCCTTTAAAAATGGGACTTTAATATTTTCCACTCTTTTCTTATGTGTTTTAAATCATTATCTCCATTATTAATTCCTTCGACAGTCCTAGTGATGAACCAAAATTCCCCAAGATTCCCAATTATCAATCCCAATCATTTCTAATCCATTTTGGGTGACATTGGTCGTGAATCAAAGTTGTAGGTGAGACTAAAAGTCCTCTTTATTTTCATTTCATATTTAGGAATTGGGTGGTTTCTATTATTCATAGGATGCCCTAGAACCATCTTTTCCATACTAATATTAGGTCGGAGAATCAATGGGTATTCACATCTGAAGAAAATTCTAGGGTAAAATGATAATTCTTATTCAAAATTGAGGTAGGTTGTCTACAGGTTACATCCAATATTTTTATTGGTTATTTATATGTATGTGGATTTTATTTGGTGTGGATGTGATTTGGTGTGGTTGTGTTTCCCTTTTTGTTCTTCCATCATAGGAATAATGAAGTGACTTGACAAATTCTTAAATGATCCCCACATGATCCCCAACGAATTTGTTGATGTTAATTTGACCATGATAAGGGCTACCCATGGGGTGAATCATTTGTTATCACCATATGAATCATAGTTTACCATGATAAAGAACTTTACATATCACATTATGAATCATAGTTGACCAACATTGGATAATGTGCGATAAATTAAATTCATACCTCATGGAATAAATGATGTAAATGGTTTTTGTAAATATTATTAACTAATGGAACTTTGTTAATCTTTTAATTATCTTGTATACCTTTTCCAATTTTCATACACTATTTGTTTAGAATTGATATTGTGTAGACACCATTTGTGGTGTCTTACACAGTTTTACTCACACCCTTTCTAGGCTGTCATTGGTTACCTCAGTATATTTTATTGTTGTAGGTAAAGACAAGGGAAAGACCCTATGCTAGAGGGTTTATGTGGGCATGACATGTACATAGATGACGAAACCAGAATTGGTGTTGGGCCCCATTTTTGGGATTCATTAGTGTGCCATTATTTTAGAATTACATGCACATGGAACTATATGATATGATAAGGAAATATTTTTGTTTGGTTGTGGGCTAGTACCCTGTTTTGGAAATATTTTGGTAATACATGTCTATTTTTAGTTATTACTTATTTTTTATTTTACCAACCTTTGGTTATTCTTTTATTGAAAAAATAGTCTCCCCATGTGACCTAATGGGCCCTCAATTCTAGTTGGCAACCTCTGGTGTGTGGGGAGGCATGACTGAGGTCAGGTGGTGACTCATCTCGGGGCAATGGATTGGTGGCCTCCAGGATAAGGATGTTACAAATCATCCTAAATACAATGAATTAATATTCAAGTGAAAACATAGGAAATATAACTCACTCAATCCCCAATAAAATTTTGAGCAACCACTACCCATTTTTGAATAGCATGGGACATGTGTCAAATAACGAATGCAACATATGATTTCATCCTAAATAACCCCTTTTTATTATTTATCCTCAAATTGTTTTTGTTTTATAATTTTTAGATGATCAGATTATAATGAAAATAAATGAATGAATGAAAAATAAAGCAAGTAATAATTATTAGAAATTAATTCTCATATGATTTTTTCTATCTTTTTCATTTTATAATTTTTTCATTTATTTTTATCTTTATTTATTTGACAAAATTATAACAAGAATGGTGTAAAATGGAATAACAAGTCATGTATATTTATTTATCACCACATACAAGTATTATTAGAGTCAAATTTCACAAACCATCATTGAATTGCTTCAAAAGTGACACATATGAAAGGCCCTTCTCCCACACACTATCATTAAATATCCTTTTAAAAATATTGTGACTCATGGATGATAAAGAAAAATTTTATAGTAATATAGAATCAAACTATAATTAAATTCATGGATTATAAGGTTTAAAAAGTGGTATATATAATGTGTAAGACTCCATTTGAAAATGTCGAAAGGCTAAAATGTCATTATTCATATTAAAAACATTTCTCATAATACAAATAATTGAAAGGGAAATAATCAAATGGTTTGGATCACACATCATGAATCCGGACTCTGAAGAAAAATAAAAATGTAATGAAGATATCATAAAAGATTATAAATCCCTCAGCATGGGGAGTTTATAAATTTTGGATAGTACGAGTCCATATAAGTCTCAAAATAAATGAAATTTCATTAAACAAAAATATTTGAATTCTCGATACAAAATTCATTGAATAATTATTTAAATCTAAATATAATCATATCATGAAGTGTAAAATAAATAAAAATTTGATTTGAATATAACATGTAGTCTATTAATATCAAGATCCTACAAAAAATACCTAAAATAAAAAATATTAAAAAAATAAGAATAATAAATTTAATAAATTTTACAAAAATGACATAAACAACATAAACCCCCCCCCCCCATAATGTTGTAAAAATCACTGAACACATTTGATCTAACTACCCTTTATTCCAGATTAACATATTAAAAATATAAGGGCTAAATTCTATGTGGAATGGTATAAAAACCTAGGGAAATTTCTATGTGAAAACCATTATTTAATACATTATTTTATTTAAAATAAAATCTAGAATGAATGAAAAATCATTTGAACATTTTAGAATGAAAAATAAAAAAGAAATGTGAAAATAATGAAAGATAAGGTTTTTTGGACCCCCCAAGTAGGCACTATTTCTTTATTGCCTCCATTTGTATTGTGAAAATATTTTATCCCATATATGAAGGTGTTAAAAATTTCGAAGATACATACCATTGTATGTGTCTTTTTGAATTAACCATATTTATACACTAATAATGGTGACCAAAAAAATAAAGGAAAAGGGACCCATAAGAATGAGTGGAGTACATAAATTTAGGGGGAGAGAGTGAATTAAAATGGGTGATAAATATTTTTTTACCAGATGGAGTGGTTTCCTTCTACATTAAGAATTTAGTTTAAAGTTGATGAGGCAGCCCCATCACCACAGTCTCCTAAATCTCATCATCTTCTATGAATTCCTCGATTGTATTCTTCTTAAATATGGTAATTTATTTTTTATCATCTACTTGGTGTAGATCCATTGTAGTAAAACATGAAAAATTAGAATATTGAATATCATCTTTATAATCATTATTAAAGATATAAGAATGAAATGAATACTAAAAATGAATATCATTGAAAAAAATTAGGATCACATAATTTCTCCACAAGAAAATCCACTAGGGATTCGTCTATCAGATAGTTAACTAGATCTTCATATAATTATATATTCACCTTATAAGGTTCAATGAATTATTAATTTTTCTCATCAGGTTAATTAATTTTAAATTTCTTTGTAACGAAATTAATATTTCCTTTTTCATGTATTTCTTATCATTAAATCCATATAGCTTTAATACCCTTTCATATTGTAGAAAATAATTCCATTTTTCTTCTAACATCTTCGTGAACCATAAAATTATATTGAACATGTTTTTTAAAAATGTTTCTCAGAAAATATCATTATGTTGTTAAATTCAAATCCATTAAAATATACATTAAAATTATATATTTGACAAATCAAAAAATGACAAAACATAAAAAACTACTTTTTACATTGAAATTTTTTTATTTTGTAATAAATGTAGTGTAGTAAAGTATTTGGCCTCCCAGAAAAGAGATCTAAACTAATGGGAGATATTTATCATGAAACCCAACTCGATATTTTATAATTAACCCATGTGTGGAACTTAATTTAAGACCTAGGGTTTTTCTCTCAATGATTTATCAAACAAACACATTTTTATATTTTCACTTTTATATTATTAAAATTTAATACAAAATTACAACAAAATTGTTGTGAACTGATCCCTAAAGACATGAGTTGATTCCAACTATGATTAAATTGGTATGATTACAATGAATAAAATCCCAAAGTACTTATTAGTTTACTATTTTTCGAAATATAGATTACATACATGACATCAATTTTTCATTGCTGATATAAAATAAAACACAATAATAAAAAATTTAATAAACTGAATGCTGAAAACCCCATTCGAAGATATATTCGTTATATGATAGGGAAATGAAAAAATAAGGGTGAGATAAAATGTTCAGTAGGGTTTATGTATGGTGTAAGATATCAGGATTTATTAATAATAATCAAAATAGTAATTTAGATAACTAGGAAGACTTGACACATACATATCTAGATAAGGGATAGACAATATGGAATTGTAAATAACTGAAACACATGTGATTTAATCAATAAAATTAGAATAAAATGAATCCATAGTGAATTAAAAATAAAAAATCTCATTGATAATAATAAGAACTAATTTCTCAAAAAATTATGTTTTCAATTATTGGATTCCATGTTCCCTAGATTCATGGTAGCTTTACCATCAAGACCTTTTATAATATAGTTTATCTTACCGAGTAGAAACCATTGTTAAATTTCCAACTGGTTTGTCTTATTATACTTCCTTTACATCGAGGGTCTTAATTTAAATGTTACCAAACATATTTAATACCAATCTAAATCATTATTTATATATCAAACAGTTGATTTATTTCATAAAACAATGTTCATTTTAAAATATACTATTATGTAAAGGGTAC
This sequence comes from Viscum album, assembly GCA_963277665.1. NCBI lineage: Eukaryota > Viridiplantae > Streptophyta > Magnoliopsida > Santalales > Viscaceae > Viscum > Viscum album. Next base: position 2,143,123,182 of record OY728143.1, on the reverse strand, counting down.
ATATTTATCAATATTTACCCAACTAATCGAATAATTTTCAAACAAAACAGAATATGTAAAAATGGTATACTTACTAAGAAATAAAAATATACATCTCAAAATATTATTGATTTATAATATATTTTTAATTACTAATGAAAAATTATTACGGTAAAGTTATTGTTTCAATATAACGTTAACAATCATAATAGAAAGTTATTTTGCAAAATAACATTTACCATTTGGTAATTTTCAAGTAAAATCATGTTGGGTGAGATAACTAAAAATGAATCCTAAAATACTAAGAAAAATAAATTATTCATGATATTTCATGTAAATTAGGTAGTATATCAAAACATATACATGAATTTGAAGAAAATAATAAATAAATCTCAATGGAATGAGAATTGAAATGAATTCCCTTACATTATGATCCATTTTGGTTGATCACACCTTAAAATATATTATAATGGTTTTAAGAATGTTATAAAATTATAATGGAACCATATTATTATTGATAATACGATATTATATTCTTTTATAACACTTTAAGAACTATTTTTTAATAATCATTTGTAATTTTCATTGTCTTGGGTGTTAGTTGCCTTGTTTTTCGAGTAGGTATTGTCATGGAATTTTCCATTACTCTTACATATATCATGATTTAATAATATATATAATGTAAAAACCAATTCAAATGACATACATATTCATTGTTTTTTTATTAATTTTAATCCATAAAATTTGGAGATAGGAAATGGAATACACCGTTCAAGGTGACAGTAGGTCATACGTATACATTATCATTGTTTCCACTTTCATTTATTAATAAAAGATTTAAAAATGAATGATATGTATTATTTATTTAAATTATATTATTTATTTCATATAAATTTATTTTTTATTAAAATAATCCTTAATAAATTTGATGTAATGTTTTAACGAATCACATCACTTTGAGGAGGCAACAATCGACACGTCCTAAAACGAAGTTATCATATTCCCAAAAAAGGGAAAGAATAATGGTTTGTGTTATATAGTAAATATATAATCCTAAGTAAATTATAAATTTAAAATACATCTTATGTAAAATCTATATAAACCATTATTACAGATCTTGAATGGTGGAAGTGGAATAACGAATGACATCGATTCGTCAGGCGGTAGTTCGTCGTATAAACAAATGATGACTGTGTATCCCATTTTAAAGAAGTGTGTGTGATTGTAGGTTTTAACCTTAATATAAAACTATATAAACATATTTAATATAATTATTTATTTATATAAATATTATATAAGAATAATTTTATAATTTGAGAATGAAATAATATAAAAGTGCATGTTGAAGAACGTTACCTCTTCTTCATGAAACTCCTTTTAGTTTATGGAAAAGTATATACTTGGTTTTATTTCTAAAACATTTGAGGCATATAAGATGAGATTAGTGATGATTGAATCTTATTTTTTCAGGTTTTTGTGATCCATATGGCTTCATATGTATGAATAAGTGAGTGGGGTGAGTTCCCTTTTATAGTTTAGAATGAGTGACAATCTTTTAAATATAAAACGACTGGAACTATTGTGATTTATCTCCTAAATAATGTTCCCAAAATAAAGAATAAATTTTAGTAAGTTTTTTATATAGTCTAAATATCTTCATAAAATATGTTTTTTACAATTTTATTAACTATTTGGACCCCTAAGAATAAATTTTAACAACTAAGTAAACCCAATTTCATCTTAATCATTGCAATTAATTTTAGTGTCTTTCAAAAATAATTTTGGTAAAAAACTATTTTGACCATACTAAACATTATAAATTATTCCGATTTGAAATATTTAATCCAAAATTTCAAATTCATGTAATAATAGTGATATAATTTAATTTAAAATTAATCCCACAGAAGTTACAAAAAAATAGTTTTAATTTGAAAATGTCTAAATGTTTGAAATGTTTTTAAATAAAAATACATTATAAATTTTTTTCCCATTAAATAAATTGGATTTATATAATTATAGTGGATCCTATTTAACATTAAATTTAATTAATAATATAATTTATCCTAAAAATTTATTTAGATAAAAGTTATCTTCTTATTTAAAATTCAGTGTTTTAAACCATTCATCAAAAAATGAAAATTCAATGAAAACACAAAAAAATCACCCTAAGTTAATTTTTAATAAATTATTTCAAAAATGATGTTTATTTTCTCATATTAAATTTTTATAACTTAATTTTAAAACATTTTTACCTTTAAAATTTTGAAAAAATGATATATTAAAATATAAATTGTTTTAAGTAAAATGTGATTCGTTCTTATATTATTCATATAAAATCTCTATGATTTATGAAAAGAAATTTCATTAAATATATAATAAAAAAATTTAATTAATATAATTCACCAATATTAATTAATTTAATTTATTAATAGTATATTCCCTCAGAACATAAAAATAATTTTCATAAAAACATTCCCTTTATATTCAATTGGATCTTATATTTATTTCTTCTTATTAGTAACCAATGAATTCAAAAATATATTTTCAAAAGTTAGTTAATACAATTCATAACTTCTAATTTAATAGAGAGGATAAATTTTATAATAATAATATTTATATTATTTGGTGATGCTTGGTTTTGTGTGTAACATAAGCCTTTAGAAGGAATTTGTTGTTGTGGGCAATGCAAGATAAAATTTATGTTCCATGTAGCGAATGCAATATAATAACACTAGGTTCCATAAAATGGTAAATATGTCAATAATTATTTGGCTTTTATATTACTTTAAATTATTTTTATTTCACATAATACATGCTATTGAACAGAATTGTATTCTCATAGAATATTTTGGTTGTTAAATTATCCCCATGTTAAATCAATTGTGTCCTCTCAATTTAACATTACCTTGGTTTTCAATTGTTATATATTTGAAAATTTAATTATTTAAATCCCACATTGTTAGAATGTAAATTAAAATATCCTCACGGAAATAAAAAAATTTAGTTTACTACGACCACATGGAACAACACATAATTATGATTCCAATTAAGAGGCCATCAGTAGAATGTAAAGATGTAGACTTATTGAAAATCTATAAATAATAATATATAGTTATTGAGGTCATTGATCACAAAGAGTTTAGTGGTTATTGGAATTTTAAGTGAATAAAATCTGTAAATATATGATGATTTGATAGACCATAAAGACAATAAAAATTAATGTATTTGGATAAAATTTTATTACATGATCAATATCCTAATGTTGAGTAATTACTTTAATTCATAAGAATGTAAGAAATTAAATGTACTATATATATTTATATAAATATAATTTCATCCTTCGTATGTATTATCAATTTCTAATTAATCAATTAATTCAAGATATTAATATAAAAAATTAATTTTCCCCTGAATCAGTAAAATTTATATGCTTCAAGATCAATAAAATAAGTCTTCATATTTTCCTCTAACTATTTTCCAAAACCAATACATTTAATACATCAATATCTTAACTACAAAACAAATAATTTATATTTATAATTTATATTTATTTTTAAAATTATTTATTTAAAAATAATTTTACATTAAAGAGGGCAACATGTAGTAATGTAGTATGTGTGAAACCCTTATTGATATTTAATCACAGGTTCAAGCCCCACTACCTCACTAGATGTGACAGGTTGTCACCCTATATGTGGGTTTTCATTTTTATAAAATGTATTAATATAACTAAAATGATTATCCCAATGATATGATGGAAATCTTTTAAATAAAATTAATCATTAAATAACATTTTTCAAGGGTTTCAATACTATATTTTTTACAGAGGCTAAAAATATTTTTATATATCAAACATAGTGTTTTTCAATAACATTAATCATATGTATATAAAATTTAAACACATTAATCCTCTTGTAAATTTTCTTCTAAAACATATACTTTCCATAATTTCTTCCAAAATATCCTTAATATTGGTTTTAATATTTTTACATAATACATAAAAAGGTTTTTTATGTCATTGATCACATTTAAAATTTTATACTCCTTATCCCATGATGGTATCCAAAACTCTTTTCTTAATGAATACCTAATTTCATATAAAAATAAATAGATTCCTTAGATGTTTCTGGATTCTTGTAACAATCATTATTTTGAAAAAATAGTTCAACAATTTATTTCTGGAATCTCAATACAAAAGTACTTAATACATATTATTTCAACAAAGGTCCTTCCATGGTCCAGGGGTTAGCCTTTTGAATGGGGTATTGAATTATTTAATTCCTTGATTCCCAATATTTAATAATAATAACTATCAATGGATCAGGATGATGATATCCATTTCATTCTTATGTACTCATCATTTTCCCTCAAAATTTATTTTCAGGATGCCCGAATTCAGAACACATAAATAATTTCATAGTTCTATTAAGATACTAACTAGCTGTCTAATTACATATTTCTTATATGATGGAAAATGAGCATTATTTTCTCTATGTTCCCCACTACTCGTTCTTTTAGAAACCTCCATCCTTCACTTTTTTAGTGTGTATTGGAGTTTGTTAAGGTATATTTTTTTATTCTTGTTTTAGGTAACTGATTAATAATAAACACAAAATGTTTCACTCTTATAAATAACTCATTTGGTTATTCATTTTAACCCCCTTTTCCTACATGTTAAATGTTAACATGTCTCCTTCTGGTTCCATTCACAGACAAAGATTAAAAAAAGTATTGTGAGTGATGGAAATCAAAGAGAGAAAACATTATCATTGTTAATGGGATATCTAAATCATCACACATTATTTTTAATATAAAATACCTTAAGTTTAACCAATGTTATTAAATTTCATCATCTATTAAAATCATTTATAATTTGTTGCAATGGAGATTTATATTATCCTATGAATATACCCCAAGAGTTTCAAATCATGTACGTTGTGAGGTCCAATATCAATTACTAGGTTACACACGAGTCAAACGTGACATTTTATTTTTTGATTTATTACCCCTTGGTATATATATGTTCACAAATCACATACACTTGTAGTATCCAAACAGTGATGTGTTATTAAGAAACCCCACATGATCTCTACCTTACTAACATTCTAGGATATTATTCTATACTTATCCTCAAATAATATATTAGGTTCATGCTTCATTCATCAATGTTTTCCTATATCTAGTTTCCAAGGTTTCTAAAAAACTACATTTAATACAAATTTTATTGATGTGACCCCAAAAAGATCGGATTCATTACCTACTATCATTATATTTACAAGATTTCAAAGGAATAAAATTCAAAAAGACTGATTAGTTTAGATATTTCGGAAAACTATATTAAATACATGATACCCATTTTAAATTTGGGAAGAAGGAAATAAAATCCATTAAAAATATAATAAAATACATCCTTGAAAACTGATTCAAGGATCTCCTCTACATATCCTAGGGAAATGAAAAAAATAAGGGTGGGATCAATTTCTTATTAAAGGGTAGGTATAGTGGAATAAATCATGAATTAATAATCATTATTAACATGTAAATATATATAATTGAACACACATGAAACATAAATATATGTATAAGTTATACTCATTATATAAATCTAAATAACTGAAACACATTTCATTTAATCAATAAACCGAGAAATAAATAAATCAATTGATAATGTTGAAGAAAAAATAACATGGTTAATAATAATTACTGAATTTACTATGATGGCCTTTAACAATACGGTTTAGTATACTACGTAGAAACCCATCTGAATTGTCCATCAGATTCATCTGATGAAACTAATAATGCATCAAGGGGATTAAATTGTATGGTTCAAAACCCATGTCATACCCATACAAATAATTCTTTGTATATTTAATAATTAATTTAATTCTTAAATATTATCCTTATCAAATATATGTATTGAGTAAATGATACATATTTATAAATATTTATCTAGTTAATCAGATAATAATCGAAATAAATACCATATACCAAAATAGAATATTTTTTAAGAAATATAAATATCCCTCAAAAAATAATATGGATAAGTAAGATAGATATAATTACCTATCAAATGAATGCAATAAAGAGATTGTTTTAAATGAAGTGCAATTTCACAATAACTTTTAGCATTTGTAACCTTTAATTCAAATCCAATTGGGTGAGATAATCAAAATTGAATATAAAAATACCTTAGAAAATAAATTATTCAATATATTACATGACAATGGTTCGTATATACTCCACATAGAAGATAATTGGTTTATATCACCAAATATGTTTTAATAAAATGTAAATTTAGACGAAATCCCTTACCATACATTACTTTTTTGATGAACACTCATTAACATATTGTATAATGGTTTTAACCATATCTTTAACTTATAATAGAAACATATTATTATTTATAAGTTCATATATGATTCGATTATAAAATCTCATGACCTATTATTTAATAACCATTTATTATTTTTAATGTTTCAGTTATTAATTGCCTTCTTTTTTAGTATGTTTTGGCTTGTTAGTTTTCCTTCTTATTTCATATATCATGATTTAATAATCTTTATAATTTAATAAATAATTAAAATAAAATATATTTTCAATACTTATGTATTTATAGTAATCAATAATATTTTGATATTAGAAATCAAACACACCGTTCCTAGAGACGATAGGTCATACGAACACATGGCCATTGTTTCTATTTTCTGGTCGTATTAAAAATTAAAATGAAATGATACATATGTATATTATAATTTATTTATCATATTTATTTCATATAAATCATTTATTTTTAATAAAATAATCCTTCAAACATTCCATGTAATGTGAGATTAAATGACACCGCATTGAAGAGGCGGTAGTCTCACATCCACAAATGATGTTATAAGATTTACCCAAAATGAAATCAATGTAGTTATGTGTTATAAAGAAAGAGCATAATCTTAATGAAATTATAAATATCATATATATAATATATAATCTATAAATTTATCATTACTCCCACCCCTAAAATTTTTTAGTGGAAGAATAAACGACATCGGTTCAAGGGGCTGTTGTGCACCAAACACACAAACGTAGATTGTGTATCCCATTTGATGAAAGTGTGTGTGAGTGTAGATAGTACACTTAGGATGAAGAAAACAAAGAATATATAAGATAATAATTTCACTATATAATAATGATATAAAAATAATTTAATGATTGGAGAGATAAACAAAAAAAATGTTCTTGGTGAATGACGTTAACACTTCTTTAGGTAACTTGTTTTGGTATATACCACAAGAATTCTTTGGTTTTCTTTCTTCCCAAAGTGAGATTTTATATATAAAGTTAGGAATGATATTATATTATTTGTTATGTTATTCTATGAGCCAAAATTCTTGTATTTTTTAGTAAGGAGGTTGAGTACCCTTTTATAGTGGAGGAGGTGTGTCATTATTTTAAATATAAAACGGAAAACACTATTGCTAGGTCTCAATTTCCACATGTTTATTAAATAATGGAAAAAGTAAAAAAAATGGATTATGTGGTCTAAATATTATCATCTTTTTATTTCATAAAAGAATCTAAATCATTTTTTCCATTAACATTAATGATTAACCACTAACCAAACTCATTTCCACTATGAAGGTTGTAATTATTTTTAATTTCATTCACTAATAGTTTTCAAAAAAAATAATCTTTCCATACTATAAATTAAAAATTAACATTATTACAAATAAACAATCAATTTTTTCAAATTCAAATCATAAAAGTGGCAGAAATTAATTTCAAATTAATTATATAGATGGGATGAGAAAATTTGTTTTAAAGTAAAAATGTTTACATGTTTAAATGTTTTTTTATCAAAATTCATATGAAATAAATTAAAATAATCTAAATTGTAATTATATATATGAATAATAAAATTAAATATTATAACCTATTAAAAATATAATTTATCTATATAAATTATTTTGTTGAAATGTCGATTTTCATTTAGAATTCATTATTTTTCACTTTTCCTCAAATATTGATACTTTATAGAATAAAATTAAAACTCAAAACTAAGTATATTTTGACATTAATATTTCAAAAAAAGTTTATTTTTTCGTATAAAACTTATATGTGTCTAAATTTAGTTTTGTAACATGTGCATCAATAAAAGTTTGAAAACTACCTTTAGAAAAATATATATTTTTATGTGTAAAATATGAATTGTTCTAATATTATGCCTATAAAATGTATTTTATTTTTGAAAAAATATGATTGTATATATAAAATGTAAAATTCATAAACATTTTTGAATAATATTATTTAATTTTATTGATTAAGTTTATATTTCATTCGCCCATGAAAAACGTTTTTTTATAAACAAAAATCTATTTCTATTCAGTTTGTTATTATATTCATTTATATATAATTTAAAACCAATAAAATCAATAATATATTTTCACATATTAGTAAATAATATTCATATCATCTAATTTAATTTCCTTGATATGTTTCATAATAATAATTTTATTATTATTTGGTAAAACTGGCTCTTTTATGTAACATGAGATTTCGAAGGAACATGTTGTTCTATGTAACACTGTCTAAACTCGGTGTTCCATTTAGAAAAAATAATTTCAATTTCATTAAAATAGTATATATATTATAATGTCTAGGGATTTTATATTCTTTCAACCCAAATTGTAACATTTCATACATTCTATTTTATAAAATAATATTCTTTTATAATATTAAATGGGTTAAGTATATGGTATAATAACATTATGGTGGTTATAAGTAATATAAATATATATTTAAATATTCAAATAAAAAGGAAAATTAGAAGAAAAATATACACTAGTAATAAAAAATAAAACTAATCTTAGGAGTTATTATTGATGTTTTCATATTTTAAAAAACAATTCAATACTCAATTCAATGTAGTGAACATGACCTATCACACTACACCATCCCATTAATATTTTCATTTCCCCAAACTAAGACCACTACATGTGAAATAATACTCTTCCAAAATACATTTCAGATAACTCATCACTAAAAAATATTACAAATGATGGTAAATCATATGAATGACCTAGATTTTAATGTAAACCAATTTCAATATAAATAATGGCTATGAAAATTGATTATAAGGAAAATGGGGATAACACTCAACCTAAAAAATTTGACTATCACTGAATTAAAAAATATATAAAAAATATAACCCTAAAAAACTAAAAATATCATCACTCCACCCCTAGAACAACAATGATGATTATTTATCTACAATCATGAATATGAGAGGAACATGTTTGGGGAAACAAAAATATAAAAATAATATTGAAGATAAATATGAAGCAGATATATATTAAAATTTTAGAATATTATTTCAATATAAAAAACTCATCAAACACTATTGAAAAAACTTAACAATTTAAAATGAAATGGAGTGACAAATTTATAATCATGAGGGGAGGTTGGTTTCTCTCCAATTTATTCCTCTATAAGATATATCACTGTTTAACCATTAAATAAATAAATCTCATAAATTACTAATTATTGAAATTTTTTCTCAATATCATACATGTTAATTCAAAAAAATTCAATCTCAGTGTCCATGTTTTCCCAAATTTAGGATTGAATTGTTAGAGAAGAAGTTTTTATCCTTGAAAACTATTTTAATTTATATACTCCATTTCTATCTAATTTATAGCCTTATAAATAATTGGATATCCACTATATAGAGTTTAGGAATTTTTCCTTTGACTCACCTATATCTTTCTCAAGATTTTCAACTCATTTAGACCATTACATTTTGAGATATTGGCTCATCTTCATTATTCATCAAAACAATGCACAAATTTCAACTCCATATTTTTTTAATTTATTTAGGTCAACTATAGTGAGATTTGTATTTGGATCTAATTTATTGAAATTTTACCCAATGATTATTGAATAAAAAAATAATAATTTTGAAATTTAGATCAGTGTAAAAAAATTATGTCTAAAATAAATTGAAAATAATAAATTAAAAAATTATTACTTTTTTACAATAAATTTTAATTTATTAAAAAAACGTAAAATATGAAAAATTTCCAACAAATATGAAATTGGTGGTATTAAGACATTGAATTTAAAAACATGATGTATGAAAATATTTACCTACTAATGATATTAAAATGATGAAAAAGTTGTTCTCTATTCTATAATATGGAAATGAGTAAAAGAAAATAGAAAAAAATACATCTTAATCATTTAAAGTGTAGGATAATTAAATATTTCATTATTGATTTTCTATGAAAAAAAGAACTGTTCGGAATATGACAAACAATAGAATTAATATAATCTTAATAAAAATTATATAACCTCTAAGGAATATAGGATATCTGATTTATGGGTAGAAGAATGAAATGAAGAATGAAGTTAGGAATATAGAGTAATGAAATTGATAATAATTCATCTTAATGAGATATAATTGAGAATAATATACTTGAAAAACTATCACTATCATGTCACACATTGAATAGATAGAAGAAATTTTATGCACTAAATACATATAAGGGGAAGATTCTTATATAAGGAATCTATTGAGTACATAATATGAGGATTTTCATGAGGGAGACACTAAAATCCATAAAGAAATCAAATATCACAAACCTTATGAAAAATATCTAAATAATTATAAATATGAGTTTCATATTATATAAAATAATCACATTTGTGAGATCGAGTTTCCAAATGTGAAATTGAATGGAAAAGAAATAATTATAAATGAGTATTAAAAAAGTATTGTAACTTTAGAAGATGAATTTAATTTAAATGAGTAATGCTGACTTAAATCTATGTATTACCTTGTAAAAATTAAATAAGACTATATAATTTTTATGTAAGTGAAGTTTTACTCATCTAATTTTTAATAAAATTGTTCACTCGTTTGGAATTAAAATCTATATATGTTATTTCTCACAATGTTAATGTTCTTCCAATTAATAGTACGATATCTGAATTCTAAACTATGTGAAATTTTTCTGACAAATCCTCTTTAAATATAACATCAACAACAAAAATAAGTAGAATTTATTTATAAGAAGAGAATAATATTGAAACCTAAGAAGAATAAGGTTGAAAAAGGTCAAAAGTGATTAGTACAATTCAAAAACAGAATTAGTAGTATCATGGAAGAACTGGCTCAGAATATTATATTGGTGTTGTAGTGTACATGGTTTTAAAGAAAATATTTTTAAGTATAATATATCTTTACCATGTAACCACATATCTCTTTAATTTAAGGAAATTTTTTCTTAAAATTTAAGTAACTGAATAGTGAGAATATTGATAGTGAAAAAGGTACATATCTTATCCCCATAAAAAATATGTTATCATCTCAATGATATATATGTAATATGATAATAGAATGTTATCTTTTTATAATAATCAGGGACCATAATTTTATGTAAAAATAAACTTATTATAGAAATAAGATTCAAATTAAAAACATGTCTAAAAATTCACTCTTTGATGTGGTGGTAGACAGGTATGAAAATCATCAATCCATGAATTATTCAGAGTGGTATATCATCACAAGTAATAAGTGATCCTAATTTATATAAGAATACTAATTACCAAAATAGCAGGGTAGTAACTTTTGGAAGTTAATTATCCCCAAAAATACATTTATAGGAAAAGTTGAGAATGAATATTAAAAATAAAAAACAATTGATATTTTATTAAATAATGGGGAGAATTTTATATTTTTGTATATTCATGTTATATGATGATTGTAATGATTCTATTTTTACAAAGAAAACATGCATCTTTAATATGGTAAATGATGAAAATATAATTACCATAGGTGAAAGAACTAGTGGAAAATTATTTTATATTAGCGCAATAAAGAATTAGGCTTCCGTTATTATAGTCCCCCACGATCAATTATTCTATATATTTTTCATATCAATAAAATCAAAATAATAAATTTTTTGATACATAAAGAATTAATTATTATCAATATCAAAATATGAAAATATATTTTGTGATAGGTGTTTGGTACATCAATTTTAAGGATTTTCGAGCAACATTTAATAGGGATGTGTCAAGAGACACAGCCACATCTCAAAATAAAAAATAAATGAAATATTTGAGACATGATAAAAGTGTAAAATTACAAAAATGATTCCTAAAATGGTGTAATTTCATTTATCCAAGACCCTTGATTTGATAAATTAATATTTTTTTGGACCCATGAAGAAAAATTTCACTCAATGTGATATTTATTTTGTCAAATTTATAAATAATTATACCACAATGATTGATATTATTTCATAAACATAAATAAGATGATTTGGATATTTTAAATATCAATATAATAATAGTTGAAAAAAGCGTTATTGATGAATAAAAAGAAATTCAAATATAACAATGGGAATGCCTTTACATGCAAATAATGTATGTTTTACCATAAAAATGGTATTAAAAATAAATATAGCACTCATTACAACCCTTAAATATTATGTAACTCGGAATAAAAATATGATTTTGGTAGAAGTAATAAGGATTATCTTTTTTGAATATAATCATTTGATGTGCACATATAGGTAAGTTATTTGCAAACCTATCTATATTCAAAACAAATATCATTTATGTACAAACCTAGTCATGAATTTATATGTGTTTTGGGGAGTATATAATCACATGGTCGACTACATCAATGGGTTTGGTGGTATTATATTTTTTAATACTCAAAATGTAATGTGGGGGTAAGATCAATGAGAAGGTAGAATATTGTATATTATTTTGAATACCATTCAGGTGGAAAAGGGTAAAGATGATTGAACAAAAGGCTTCAGAAAATATTTTTCTATTGTGATGTAAAAATAACAAAAAATAAACTACAAGTTAATTTTTCAAAAGAAATATATTTTATTATTTAAAATAGTTGTTTTCTTGAAAAATATAAAACTGAGAAGCCAAAAAACGTTCCACAACCTGGTAAAATTAAATCAGATGATATTGGTGATGAGGAGGAAGAGACTATTTATGAATGAAAATATATCTCAAAGGCTTAAAGAGCATGTAGAGTCCAAAAATATACTTAAGAATCAAAATGATGGGAAGAAAGATAATGTGTTATAACAAAAAAATTAATTATCTAAAAACCACAATTAGTGGATGAAGATATCCAGTATGAAGAGTATTGGAGTTGGTAACCAAGATCAAAATATTTTTTACTTTTTTTAAACTTTATATACATTAAATTTAATATTAATAAATATCAAATCACAAAATGATTTTTTTATGTATAACATTTAACATGATTATTACAATAACGTGTCTATTACTTCGAAATTAAACAGTTTTTTCCCACAATGATGAGATCATTGATATTTTATGAAATGATATTTTATTACGTATTCTATGAAACAATGAAATCATGTGATTAGTTAAACATAATTTAGTTCATCATGTTTTGGACACACATAATACATTGAGTCTTCTTATTATGACGTTCTCCATTGGTAGTGTCTATGAGAGGTGTTCATGAGAACATAAATTCCCATAGGAATTATAAATGATATATGTATCATTATATATTCATATATATGGATGTATATATTTTTGGTTTCACTTGAGATTATTATTAATTAATATCACAATTCTTGTGCATAAATGAATTATTTAAAACCACAAGGACATATGTTTGTAGTGAGGGAAGGTATGTTGGTAATTTCATGACTAATTTCTAAATATTTAATAATTCAAGATATTATTTATCCCATCTTGGATAATGGTGGTAGATATCTCAGTCTCTATGATTGGAATCAAAGTAACTGATTAAATTTTATCGTCATGTGGATTTGATTAACTAGTTCATTTCCAAAAATTCAACATAAAAATGTTAATCAAATTGGATGAGAACATATGTGGCATGGCCTTCTAGATTAGGTATAAAAATAGATGGTATTTTATTACATAGTGAATATTTATAATGCATTGATGTCTTTAAGAAACAAATTTCTTCCTCTATGGGTGTCTTAACTTGTTTCAAGATGTTAATCTTGGAATTTAGGCATGTTGACTGAATGCCACTGTGAAATAGGCCTAGAAAGTCAGATAGTAACTATATCTAGATAATCAATTAAATTATATAATTTTTTTTATTAGAATAAATATTATCCTCACATTCATGGGTAAAAAATTACTATATTTATATTGATCGCTAATATTATATCAACAGTTATTCAAATGAATATATATGAGGCTAATATATTAATAAATACTTACTCATTAGTTTTAGTGAATATATTATATATTTATTTAGTTAGTGAATGATTCATTGATATTTTTAATATAAATAAATATCAACTATTCTATATTGATTAAATAATCTAAAGTATTAACAGGATTGGAAGATCATGTAAAGGGTTCATTGAGAATGATTTACTCATTATTAATTAAATATAGAAAATCCATATTTGATTGTATCTATATTATTCATGACAAATACTTGTGTCAAGGAACTAAATAATAATAGTAATAATAAATATAATACTAGACATGGTGTTTGGTAAGGATTACGACATTAGATAAAGGTCTCTTTATAATTACACATTCTTAAATTGGCTTAATATATATTTGGTTAAATAATTTCTCATATTAGATGTGTTATGCATAGAAAATCACATGTATATATTCCTCCATCTTTTTTGGTTATTTCATGATCACAAAAACTCACTATTATTTTTAATATTTTAATTTTAAAGTATTTTAGACCCCTTATATTAACATAAAATCATGTCATGAATGGTCCTTATAGAGATCTTATTGTCAATTCAAAGGAAACATATTTAATTTATTATAGAATATGACCTATAATTTATAATTTATCAATTATAATTAGGATAAAAGAAACATAAATGGTCATATAAGGAATTTCATTAGGAATTTTTTGAAGATGGAAGCAACCAAGATATACTAGCAAGCCGATATAGAGGAAAAACTAGCCAGTTTCATATAGGAAGATCATCATGTGTGTAGAAGACCCAAAAAACTGATGGTAATGGAATAATGAATCTCTACCAATATGATTCCACCATACAAATGGTGGAAGTATGTAGTTCCCTATAAGCGTTAGATGACGTATCATCTAGTTGGGGAGGTGCACCAGCTAGCATGTGGTGTGGAGAAAGAATGTTTGTGGGAGAATTTAATACTAGTAAAAATGTTATATTTTTTATCATATTAAACATAAATACCCCAAAAGAATTAAAAAAATATTCAAATTACCTTTTAATATTATTAATAGAGTCATACAAAGAATTGTAGGAGATACAGATTACAAAATACTTATCTCTAATCCTTCATTCAATAGTGAAACTATGGTAGATTCAATCAAGTTCTATCAAAGAGAAAACTCTAATTTACCTTTATTCAAAAATTCTATTCTCCCACATAGTCTCTAAATATATATTCAAAATTTTAAAATCATATTTAGAGACAATGTATAATAATTGTAATGTTTTTTCTAATGTAAATCTCCCTCTTCTGATGACCTTCTTCAACGGGATATCACATTCACAAAAGGAAGGGATAAATTACCCCACTAATAATGAATCCCAAGAGGGTTCTCACAAACCAAAATTTTGAGGGATGTGAATATTTATCATTTTATAAATAATGAAATTAATAAGATAAACATCTCAAACAAGGGGGGAGATGCATGGATTTACATTGAGTTATTTCCAAACTCCTTCATCAAACTCTGTTTTCTCTCTCTCTTTTTTTGTATAGTGCATAATTAAAGTTCAACATGCACAATTGAATAAATTTATTCATTCATTATCCACATTAAATTATCTCCTAATCTATAATGAAACTAATATTTTATAACTTTTTGAATTTATTGATTCATAAATTTATTGATTTTCTCTTCCTATAGATTTATCATTTAAAAATTATTTAATTTTGAATTTGTCTTTATTATTTGATATAATTTTAAAAATGTAATATAACCCTTTTTACTTCTATATACACTTCTCAATATTTTGAATAAATTATTTATTTTTCCTTGTAAAACAAATTATTTTCAAAAATGATATTTATTATTAAGAAGTTAATATTAATTGATTTAAAAGGTCAGTATTTCTATGATGGAATCTAATTCTTGTTCAAATGATACTAATTTTGACGGAAAATATTATTCTTATCATAAATGTCCTATGTAAACTATTCTTGGTTGTATCAGTTACCCTGTTTAGAAAATAAATATGCATTAATAAATTCTAACAAAATCACATGATGATAAGTAGACTCAAAATGATGTAAGAAAGATTGAATTGGATAAAAAATCGTTGATTATGTTATATTGTAGTCATAATAGAAAAAATTAATCATATAATTATATTATAAATAATTGATAATATATATATAATTCCATAATTTACCCTTGTTTTAACTAACACGGTAAAATATATTATATTTGAAATGTTAAGATTATTTTTTGAAATATTTTTTATAAATCCTAAGGAATTTATTACCAGTATGATTGCAAGTTTTATTGAACTTTTTAGTTGTCAAAAATATATGGGTTATGATTTTCTTTTTGAAAACCAATTGAAATATATACTTTGGTCCCTACCATGAAACTGACCATCAAAATTGAAATCTATAAAATAATTGAATAATTTAATAGAAATTATGGTGAAAGAAATAATCATATATCGAATGAAATAAAAGATTTCAATGAGGTGAAAAGATAAATATGAATCCAATAATTCCACTAATATAAATAAAATAATTTCATTTGATACTTAAAATGGTGATTTATCCATAGAAATTGTTCTATATTTTTCTCAACTATCAAAAAATGAAAATTTTCATCTAGAAGAAGAAGGTTTTCAATCGAACCATGAAGGATAAATAAATTATAGATCCAAAAGTAAAATTCATTGAATGAAATAAAAAATTTCACTTCAAAAAGACTACCCCATCTAAAAAAAATCATTAAAGCTAAAAAATGTAATATATATTTTAAAGATACAATCTGAAGTAAAATTGACGACTCCATGGGCACAACTTCTACAAACAATTCAATTGAATAATGTGATAATTTATTTATATAAAATGGTGATGAAGAACTTTAGGGTAGTAACCCACTTAACATTTACTCATGTTTCTCTTCCTCTAGTAATTCATCCCATTTTTCTTCCTCGGGCTCATCAAGTCACCATAATTATGAAGAACTAAAATATTATCATTATCAATATGAAAAAAAATTCATAATAATTATTGAATATATAAATAACATTATAATTAGTAGAATAAATAACATAAAAATATCAACTTAAAAGATAAAAGGATATTCTCTTAAGAGAAAATAAGCATTGTTCATGAATGTTAAGAATCAATTGGATGTCAATAAACTCGAATTTACCAGAAAATATCTCAAATGTTATCTTTCAAAATTTATTCAGGGTAAAAATAATATAAATAAAATTATGGTC
The DNA here is from genome assembly GCA_963277665.1 of Viscum album. Taxonomy (NCBI): domain Eukaryota; kingdom Viridiplantae; phylum Streptophyta; class Magnoliopsida; order Santalales; family Viscaceae; genus Viscum; species Viscum album. The sequence goes on along the minus strand of OY728143.1, from coordinate 2,143,105,732 downwards.
ACTCAAAGACACAAAAATAATGGGTTGACATTTGTTTTTAAAATCATAAAAGAACCTAAAAAATTTCATTATAGAAATAAATTCTTAAAGGTTTCATAGTAGATATATTTCAAAATTATTGTAGAAAAATCATCCATTTAATTAATGAATATGATTAAAATAATATATCATATGGTACAACAAAATAAATTCATCTTTTATATGATAACTACAATGTAAAAAATCATGCTATGGAAATCTGGAGATTGAAATCCTTATTGGATAACATTGTCGGACCTCAGATTTTTTGGATATAAAAGCCTTTATTGTTTGATTTTTAACAGAAAATTCTTTCTAGGAAACCATAAAAATCACTATGGATCCTATATAGCGATTTCTCAATAAACATTTGTGGATACATTAGGAAATTAAATAAAATCGATAAACAAGAATATGATCATGTATCCCTCAGTAATTACTCTAAGGATATGTTAATCGATAAAGGTACCATCATTTTTTCTAACACAAATTTCATTAAATATAATTTATTTTTAAAATCCATGAAATATAATTTTCTAAAAATTAGTTAATTATGTGATTGTGGTTCCAATACTTCATTTCAAAATGATATTTTTTTACCTCAAAATAAAAAATTCCCACTTTTATTTTTAAAAATATTTATAAAATAAATTTAAAATATCAATAAATCAAAAATGTAAAATCAATAATTTTCTAAGTTCGTGAGCATGGATTTTTAATATTTTCCTTGTAACTATACCAAACACTCACTTATAAAATTTAATCGATATCAACTAGTATGAGTTTTACTAAAATTCCATTACATATATGACATAGTTTATGAAGCATTCAAATTTGGTATGAAAAAGAAATTTTATTGTAAATATAAAAATGAATATCTTATTCAATACATGTAAAATTAATTCATCTAAATTTATTTAGACATTATAAGATTGAAATTTCTGGCTTTAAATCCTATACATTTAATATTGATTATGACTTTACAACATTCACATGGGATTTCTTTTTATCTTACTAAAGTAAATCATTCATGTCCATTATCATGTTTTCTAAAAATTTTGAAATGATTTTTAAAAAAAATATTTCCATTTAAATTTATCATGTAATTTAATTAAAAAAATAATAAAATAAATGATTTATGTTCTTTTCAAGGTCAAAATCATTCATTTTCTTCTACCTGATCCTTGCAACAAAACTAAGTAGTAGAGAGGAAAAATTGAACTATCCAAAAACATTCTCTAACTCATTGAAAAGAATTTAGTTTCCTTAATTAATTTTTGTATGTTCCCCTGAATACATATTTTTTTATCATTAGTTACATTTTCATAATACCTTTCCTCAAAAAGAAAACCTATGGACATTTTAAAATTCATAAACCAAATGTATTATTTATTCCTATTTTTCATTGAAAAAGTTTTATTCTGATCACCAAATAAAATATTGTAAAATCTGATTAAAAATATAATGATGGTATTTTTTGGGTAAACCAAAAAAGTGAAGAAATATTAATTCATTTATAAAAATAATTATAATATGTGGTAAGAATCAATTCAAATTTTTTTATATAATATTTCAAAAATATATTTCTCAATTTTTTTTTGAAAATAATTTATTCTATAAACTATCACATTATAACAAAGATGAAGAAGAACAAGAATATCCTTAAAATTATTTTCCTAAAACCTTAAAAAAAGCTAATGACTATCCCCTCAAATATTTAACTTAATTTTCTCAAGTGGAAACTGATAAAAAATATCCTCCCAAAATTAGGTTGAACACCAAACCATATTCTCTTACATTGATCCCCAAAATTCTTATTAATCTATTAATTATGATAATTATATTTTTTTCTATAAAAAAGGAAATAAATCAATTCCCTTGAAATGATGCATGGATTCTCACAAAAATACATATTGATCAACTTATAATTGGATCTAAATATGTTTATCAGAATAAGTTAGATAAAATTGGTGATATTTATAGAAATAAATATAGTCTAGAAGCTTTAGGTAAAAAAGGAATAGTGAATGGACTATAATGAAATATTTCATCCCATCATTAATATTGAATCCATTATAATCAATTTTGAATTCATCTAACTCTTTATTTTCAAACTTATTCAAATGGATTTTAGAATATCCTTTTAAAATGTTTTTATTCTGGAAATTTTGATTGTGTAATAACCACATGGTTTTGAAAATCCAAATTTTTTCAAATAATTTTTTTAATTAGCTAATTATATTTATGGTTTATAAAAAATGCCTTGATTATGTTATTAATTTTTATAAATTTTTCTTTTAAAAAATGGATTTAAAATTGTAAGATATGATTCAATTATTTTTGTAAGAAAAATCTCATATTATTTATTACATTCTCAAATTTATATGGATGATATTATTTTTTGATTTACAAATTACACTCTTTGTTTTGAAGTTTTTATTTTATGAAAAAATAATTTTAAATGAGATTTATTTTTGAACTGAAAATCTCTCTTGGTTTTCCAATTTCTCAAAAAAAATAATGTTATTTTTATAAAGCAATGAAAAAAACTAATAAAATCATAAAACACATTGGAATGGGTCACACTAAGAAAATTACATCTCTCATGTGTAAAACATGTAATCATACATTCAAAAAATATATTAAACTAATTAAAACCCATATTTATAGAGTGTGATTGGTAGTCTACTTTACCTTTCCATAGCCCATCCTGACATCATGTCGAGTGTTTTTATTTCTTCTTTTTTTCAATACAATCCAATGGAATATCAACTAAAATTTATTAAATGTATTTTTATTTTAAATAAACAAAAATATCTATCTTCTTTATCCAAAAGAAACTTATTTTGAGTTAACTTGTTATTATGATGCTGATTTAAGAGTATTCTAAAAAGATAGTAAACATTGAAGTGTTACTTTCATCCTACAAAAAAAATCCTTCTTCCTATGGAGTGGTAAGATATATAACTCAATTTTATTTTCCAATGTCCAAGTGGAATGAATAGTAATTGGGTTTTTTTGAGACCACATAATATCAATTAAACAAACTCTATTACAATTTTCCATTACATATGACAATGTCCTTATGAAATCTAAAAACACTACTAGTGTTAATATTTCCAAAACATCAATCCAATACTCTATCATTATCATAATTTATATTTGGCACCAGTTCTTATGAGATAACATCCATAAGGGAAATCACTGGCAGATATCCAGATCCAAGATAGATTTCGGCCTCACTACAGTAGTGGTACCTTCATCTTGGCCCTTCAACATTAGTGTTCCAGTTGGCTTATCTTTAGACGCAGCATCAGATTTAGATGGCCGGATTTCATATTCTCTCAGGATGGTGTGGGATGCTATTCTCTTTGGATATTCAGGATCCAAGTATTACTGTTTCATATATGATTTTTTTTCAGTGTGCGTGGGAATTTAGTTCCTTCTTCAGTTGGGATTTTTTTGTATTATTGGTTTTATGATGGTTTCAGCACATGAGGGGTTCTATTTTGTGTTCATTCATAATTTAACGATCAATGTTGGAATCATATTTTGTGTAGATAGATATATCGAGCAAGATTTTTCAGATGCATTCAACATTGAAGGCACATCACTAGTTGAGGCACGTCGGTGATTAAAGGTACATCACTAGTTGATTAGTTTAATTAGTTTTCTAGTTTCTTTTTTATCATGATAATTTTTTTTTTCTACTAGGATGCATTGGATTGATGTTTATGGATATATTAGTGTTTTTTTGGGGTCATGGTGATGAGTTATGTTGAGGGTTTTGGTCAGATGATCCTATGATCTTGCTCCAGGATTCCACCAATCTCTATGTTGAGGATCCGAGTGGTGGTCTTCATAGTGCATTGGGATGTGAGAGTGAGTGACTGTCACTGTCTTGTGGTGGATGCATCTCTATTGGCTCCCTGAAATGGTGTTCCTTCTGGTATTCAAATTTAATTTTAAGCATGCCCATGCACATATCTTCATGTATTGTGACCTCATGATTGGTCATTGATGATATTTTTTTTGAAATGTGATAGCTTCTAGAAAATATATAAGGAACCAAATTAGATGGGGTTTTAGAGTAGGTTGTGTTAACCAGAGATTGGCCATCTATATTAGGTTTAATGGGAGGATATAACTTTTTTCCATCAGTGTTAGGCCCATGCAACCCTGCACGAGACAGCTAGATGAGTGGTCAAGCGACTATGGAGGCTTTCCTTAATGATTTAGTCATTGTGAATGGTTATTTCTTATAGTTTTCTTCTGAAATGTCGATATTTTTAATAGTTTTTATTTTTTGAAGTTGTTAAGGTTTAAACGTAGACATTAAAAGTGTCATTAAGAAAAAAAAATTATTCGGGATTATCAAATAACATATACATTCACTGAACTTTTACCCTTCATAATTTTGACTTCATTAAAGGTGAATTTGGAAAGGAACACTTGTGAAAAAATCCATATGACCTTTGATAACATGAGGAATATTTATAAATTTATTTTAAATCATTATTTTCATTCAACTTGTTTTATATTTCTTTTAAAAATATTGATTCATTGATCTACTCATTATTTTTTCTTTTGGTAATGATCTCTATATTTCAGTTGTGTATTCCTTAAAATTGGGAATATATCCCTTTAGTTCTGAAATTTTCAATCATATAGACCTTTTCAAATTATGCTGTATATCAAAAGAATTATATTATTTTCTAAGGTCAAAGAATTATTTTTTTCAAATAAATAAGTACAATATTACTATTTTAAGATAATAATAAAAACTTATTCTAAATCATTGGATTTTCCGAGTTTTTCAATTATTTTAAAATTATATTTGAATATTATATGTTAAGTTTTATATATATATATATTATATATTTACAAAAAATATTATTTTATCTCTTTTAATGGAAGATTAATTATGAGTAAAAATTATATATATTTTCAACTATAAAAATGTTTTTGATGTCTTCATTAAAATCATCTAATTTAAAGGATAATTTCTATATATGTTTACTAATTCAATGGAACTCATTCATGTTATTAAAATTTTTAAATCATTGAATTATAAATAAGACACTCTATAAATAGAGTAATGAGATTTTTGGAAAAAAAATTCATCAAATGTTTCAAAATATTTTTTATCTATATTAATCGAAGATTAATTATAAGGTACCATTATACATATATTTACCTCCCTAAAAAATTTTCTATCATTTCCTTTGAAATCATATAATTCAGAAGATACATTTTAGGTGTGTTTCTTCAATAAATGGAACTTCTTCATGTTATTTAAATGGTGAAATAATTCAATGATGGATAAAAATATCTTTAATGGAAGATATGATATTTTTGGAAATGGTTTGTACCAAAATTTTAGGATACTCTTTTCTCTTCTGTTCATGTTTCATTCTCTTTATACATTACATTCTTATTCTTCTTTTATAAATATTTTTTGAAAAAATATTTTCAGTTTCTTCTCTATCTAATTCTCTTATTAAATTGGAGTTTAGAAGTGAAGAGGTATTCCAAAAAATCATTAAATTTATCATTCAAAAAGTATAAATATTTCATGAAATTTATTCCAAAATCTCCAATTTTTTATTTTTAAATATATTTTCACAAATATATATTGAGTTCTATATCAATTCATTACATTAAATGTTTTTTTATTCTCAATTGTTTTATGTAATCATGAAGCGGGTGAAATGTTTTCAATTTGAAGTTGGTGATTTTTGTAATAAAAATAGCGAGTTTTATATGACATATAGATTAATGGTTTCACAATGTAGTGGTTATTAAATTTTTTGGTAAATGTTTTACCCTTTCGTATATAATTTATGAGTTATTTATCTCTTTATATTTTTAAATATAATTTTCTCTAAAATATTTTATTTACATTATTATATTTGTTACCCTTGATTTACTATTAAAAAAACGTTTTTTAAGTATATGTGGTCTTAAAAAATTGGGAGATTATTGTACATATATATCTCTCTCATGGTGTTTTCGTGATTACAAAGAATCTATTGAGTATCTAATGTTTTCATGTTGTTCTTTTTTAGATCCCATGATTTAATTTTAATTCAGGTCATATATTGTCCTAACAAATATATTAAAGTAAATTAAAAGGATATATATTGATATTATTAACAACATGGACCTCTAATTTATCATATCTTAAAAGTATGAAATAAAGTAATAATATCCATCAAATTTCATACAATTATTCTCTGGAGGGCATTTTTTATGATAGAATTCTACAGGTTAAACTGAGTATATGGTATAGCGAAGTATTCGGTCGATGATATATAGGTAGATCCTCATGTGGATAGAAGACTCACTATCCATTTTATGGAATTACACTAGCTAACTTGTGGTTAAGGTTGAATAATCTTATACCCCCTTAAATTCCACCAACCAGCTAATCATGCGCACTGGGTAGTCAGTGCATCAAGTGGGAAAGTTTTAAGGAAATGTTATTATTGGTCACAATTTCATAGTTTTTATCTTCATAAACATAAAATCACTTACAGAATTATGGAAGATTTTCATATATTTTTATTACTAAAAATAGATTTATATGGTGTTTAGGAATGTTTACTAGTTACCTAAAATTCCTCTTTAATCCATTATTTCCAAAGGTATCCATTAGCGGCTCCACTTATGTTCTCTCAATGATCCAAATAAAATTCATATTCATTCTCAAAGAATATTCTTAAAAATCATCTCTCAATAACTATATTGAAATGTAAAACCATATTTATAGACTATGTATAAATAAAATTGGTGAGTTTTCTAATGAAAAAGTCTCCCTTATTATCACCATCATTAACAGATACATATTATCCCAAAAGTGAGGTGATGGTTCCATGGATACCAACGAAGATAAATAGGGTGATAAAAAACATTATGTTGAGGGATGTGTCTCTGGATCCCCACCAAAGTCAAGGGATTAATATCATAAACCTCTTTACCTAAGGGAATTAGTTGTAAGGGCTTGTAATGAACTATTTCTAAATTCCATTATCAACCCATGTTTTCTCACTCCCGTTATATTATGTGTTCGATAATTCATCTTTGATACACATATATGAATAATTATTATGCCTCTATTTTCCATTGTGTATATTCTCTTAATCAATATTGAAATATAGATTTTATTAATGATCAAAATTATAATGTCATTGATTTTCCAAATTTATCATCTTATCTCTATACCATATAAAAATCATTTAATTTTTAATTAATATCAATATTGGATTTATTTTTTAAAAGTTAAATTAACCCCATCCCTTTATTTTCATCTACTATGACCAATATTCCTATATAGATAATTCTTTCATCCCTAGAGTGAACAGTCCATAAAATTATGTCAACTACTACGAGAGATTTAATCCTAATTCTACCTCTCAAGACTTCTATAGAATAAGAAGAATATTTGAATCCTCAATGGTATTCCAATTGATATCATTGAATTACATGTAAGGATATTAGTCTTTGACACTATAAAACAAGTATCCATTAGTGAAAGTTTGATATTAATCCAGCATTTTTAGATTAATTCTAAAGGAATTCAATCATTGGGAAAATCATTGCTATGATGGTATGTAAAATTTGGTTAACCTAATACTTAATAGAGAAATAATAATAAGCTAAGGTGAACCTTATAATATAAATGAATTATATATTATATGAGAATTCAACTATCTAGGAGGATTCTAGGGTTACTATTGAATGTATTTAGTGGATTAATCCCTTGAAATTAATGAAAACACATTATTGGGAATGGACCCAATTTTTTTTCTCCACAAATACATCAAGAAGTATGAGATAATCTACAAGTTAATTTATTATCATTTATTTATAATTTATCAATTTACATATTATTTTTTTCTTCATTTCAAATTTAATTATTTCTTAATGATAATGTCAATATATCATGTATGTTATGTTTTATATGAACATATAAATGTTTAGAAAATATAAAGAATGATAAAATATTAAATTAGAGGCATTCAAAGAAATAGTTCAGATAACATAGATACAGAGTGTGTTTTGTAAGTGAAGTACCCTTTTTCATTGCACCAAGATACGTTCACAAGGAAATAGGTAAATCATGTGGGGGAAGAGTATAGGGTATCATTAAAATCCACATATTTAAAGGCCTAGATGTTGTTTTAATTGTTTGGTTACACGATGTGCAAGTTGTGAAAACCTCATGAAATAATTGTGATTTCACCCAATAAAAACATGTAATTCACTTGGTCAACATGCAAGAAATTTATTATTTACACTTCATGTTTTGAACACTAGACGAGAAACTCAAGATAGTTTTGAACACAAGGTATGTAGCTGACCTACACATCATATTTTATATAAACATATACGTGGAAAACTTGTGGATTCCATAATCATGTAGAGAGAATGTCCACTGAGTTTATATCATGTATTGTAAGAAGACGTACATGCTATGTAAGATTTATATGTTCATAGAAATACATGTTGATACATGATGTACCCCTCAATAATTTGTTATATAGATAATATTAATTAAGATGTTGAACTAAATTAATAGGTCTATTGATGGAGTGCATGTTGTGTTATAGTGCTTTATTTAGAATTAAATTCTTAATTATTTTCCATGTAATATTTGATCTATACACCATATATAGTATAATTACAAATCACGTACATCACAAATGTATTAAAAATGGTACACATCACATATATTAATTTTTATCATGTTTAATAAATTCTATGTTGACAATATAGATTGATATATGGAACTGCATGCCAAATAATTACATAATATTTCATGTATTATCCATTCCATGTAAGAAAATAGTATAATTTTTAGATAATATGACATGTTGTACAGTTGAAACAGATATAAGTTGTAATTATTCCACATACACTCCATGTATATATGTAATTTTAAAATAAATAAATTCATTTAATTGGTTTAAAAATTAACGATGATATTTATATTTAGGAATATTTGTATAAAAAATAGGATAAATAAATGAATTAATTAATAAGATAATTAATTTATTAATTCACAAATTTCTTATTTATATACAATTAGTTAAAATTAATTCTAGATACTTTTAAAGGTATATTACATTGATGATTAGATGATCATTAGTCTATCCTACCATGGTGTGTATTAAATTTATTATAATTTAATTATTATTAGATGGGTTTTTTATTATTTATTATTAAATTAAAATGATGGAATATGTTTCATACCCTCCATCTATTATGTCATAGAATACGATTCTAATGTTTTTTATATATCCTCGTAGCCATTGTTACCCTCACCTATGCATTTTTTATGTGTATGTAAATGAAGGATATCGTAAGAAAATGAGGTGTTCCAAGTTTATAGTCATGGTGAAATCAACCAAGGAGATAAAAAGTTGAATAAGTGTAATGTTGTAAATCATAGTGGCCATTGGTTAAAGGAATTATTCACTATGGTTTGGGGTTGGTCTAACATCTTATCGATAAACTAACCACTATAAATTCTAATGATCATACCACATCGATGGATTTTTTTTCTATCAATTGAAAGTAAAATTATTTATGTTTATTGGATACTTTATTATGATGACATAAAATTAATGAGTTAACAAGCATGATTCATTGAATAAAATTAATTGATTATGTGTAAATTATTTTATTCAAACATCACTAATCACCTATGTAATATCAATATAATATAAACAACAAGGTAATAAATATTTTTAGATAATGATAAGATAACTCAAATAATATATCATGTTATATAAGTTATCCATTATTTGAGTTAATATGAAAAAATCATTCAATATTCTATTATAGACTATATCAAGATTCTTTTAACAATCAAGGAGTTTTATCAATGTTTTGGGGTTGACTTAACCAATTTTTCATCAGGGGTTTGTTTAATATATAACACATGGTGAATCTAGGTGGCATGAATTATAGAAATCCTCGTATTGTATTTCATGATTAGGGATTCCACTAAATGGATAAATAATCTACGACGTAATGTTTTTGGAATGATTCTCTTACATAAATACCATTGAATATTGTTTCCCCAAATATGTGTTATGATAAAAAAAATATAGATACATGAAACTAGAATATCCGTATCATAATACATTTTAAATCTTATTGTGATGGCAATTATAATGTGATAATATTGAGAGAGATAAATTGTTCAAATTTAATACAACACTTTTGGTAATCAAAATAATGTATTAATACGTATTTTCATATATTTATAAAAATGTAAAATAAGGTGATCCCTAGATTCTCATTTTTTTAGTATCAGGAGAATGAAACTCTTCTTACTAAAAATGTCTATAAAGAGTGGTACAAGTACATTTTCATTATACAAAACCATGAATATAATTCATATGTGTTAAAGTCCCCTATTCTTGAAGAACCAACTTATGGGGTTAGTTTGGAGGATATATAAATTTTATTGATATAACTATATGATTCACTATATGTCCAATTCTTACCTATATCAACCATGTCTAGTGATCTACATAATCTATGAAAAATGGTTACTTACATGATGTTACTCACCTATTGAATATCTAATTGGATATGGCCTGATAAGAATTTTATGGGATCTAAAAATAACTCTTAACGTTAAAACCTTTGTAAGGTTATGTGATTGGGTCTCATGTATTCAATATGATTGGGTACATTGAGTAAATTGAAATCTGGGGATTCAATATCCTAGATGATTTTGGAACCAACCTCATACTTATTTCAGTCAATTAATGATTATATATAATTATTTTTAATAACAACATGAATATTTTTGATATTATACTTTCATATATTCTTAAATTAATTCACCGAGATAATAAATATACTATGTGTGAAAAAACTAAAATTCTTTATAGTGAATAAGATTAAAATAATCAAAAATAGACTAAATACTCACTTCAAATCAATAGCTTATGAGAACCACCCTTATGTGAAGAGGAAGATCATGTGTAATGAAAAATTATAAGATGAATGATTCTTTTCATTTATCAACATATGAAACATGAAGAGGAACCACTCCATGATAAATAATTAATAGGAAGCTTCAAGGGAATTTGTTTTTTAATTTAACTTATTCATAACTAAAAGTTTGGTATTATATATACCTTTTTATGATCACAATTGTATATAAATATATGAACTACATATATTTGAGAAGGTTTTGAAAGGTGAGGGGGTCATTGTACTCCCAACGAAGTAAAACTAGATTCCTTTGAAACTATACACTAGCTCCTACCATTTCCAACACAAATTATTCTATTTTTGAATAACTATTATAACATTCCTTATGTAACCAAAATAACTATATCCCTTTGTAATTTAGAGATTGGGGGAATTTTATTCTAATTTAGAAAAAACAATATACTAGTTTTATAAATATAACATTTATTATGGTATGAAAGACATTAATAATAGTCTATATATACTATAACATGATAATGTAGTCCTATTAATCAGTGATGAATCATGTTCAGAAGACTCATCTCCCACCTTGATATAGATTCATTTACATGGTTGTGTAAATTAGTTTATTGAAACAATATATAAATATGACTTTATTGATTATTTTTAACTAAAACCACATGATATGTGTTATGCGTGGTTTCAACGAAAAATGACCAAACAACCATTTTGTGGAAATAGTGAATTTTAGATAATTCTTCTTGTAGTGGTTTGTACTAATGTGTATGGAGTATTTCAAGTTAAATATAGAGGTGAAAATCATACTTCATTAATTTTATTATTGAATTAAGTATATAAGGATATATCTATATAATTTGTTATAACAATGAATCGTTTTATAAACTTATGGAGTTCAAGAATAATGTATAGAAAACTTTTGGTAAAAAAAGAAACCATGTTCATAATTTGGTAGGGAGAATATAAAACTAGAGTTTATAAACAAAAAATTATATATTGGGATATTTTATAAAATCACTACCCAATCTATACTGAAATAAAAAAATCACGACAAAAGAAACCATACCTTGTTGGACATTGTGGGATTGATGATGTGTCATTTAGATCTTCCATTATCCTTCACGAGAATTCATTACATGCTAAAACACACACTCTAAAAAAAATTACACCTAAATATCAAAATAATATTTCATATTTATTAATGTAGGGAAGGATATGAGTTCTTCCAAATACTCTTGTACGGGTCTGTGGTTCACTAGTTAAGGCTAAATCTAAAAAGCAAACTAGCAACTTAAGACATGATGTGCGTCTTTATATAATATTTCCCAGAAAAAATATTACATTATCTATATGACCCCTTTGAGACGAACGTTGTGGTGGGAAAACATTACATGTTACTTACATGAAAAAAATATAAAAAAGATATAGTTGGATCAGGATTGGTTTCGATGGAATTAATAATCAACTTATATTTGATTTGGAACATGAATATATTCCATAAGATAATAAGTAATAATATGTTCTAGAGACATAATTTCTATTAATGAAAACTAGTGAGGTCAGTGAATCTAAGAGATATTATTTTCTATTCATTAAATATTATGTAAAATTAGTATTTTATAATAATGAGAAGCTTCCTTATAAGGAGGTAGAAAGAAGCTAAAATTATTGAAGATAGACGGAATCCATGAATTTCAATATGGATTCCATCTAGGTGAACAAATTATGAATTCTTGATGATCCCTGAGTATATGAAAATACCATTGGGTGAAAATGTTTATTCAACAAAAAATTGGAAATAAAAGGTAATGTTAGTACTTATAAAACATGGCTAGTGGCTAAAGCGTTTAAAAAATGTCAAACATTTACTATGAAAGAACTTTTTCAGAATCTTCCTTTCATAAAAATATTGAAATATTTCAAATCATTACAACATTCCGTGATTAATATATTTGGTATTTCTATATACACACTAATTTTTTATGGAAACATCATATAATATTTATATTTGAGGCAGCCATAGGGTTTTTTTATCCAAGGATTATAATAAGATAATAATGTTTTATAAATAAATTTAGGAAACAATTAAAGAATCTAGATCATAGGTCATTAACATTTATGAATACATAATTTATTTTTAATTGATAATGATAAAAATATATCTTGATGTATTTAGATAGTTTAAAGGGAGTGTGGTTCATTATTAGTAGTATATATCAATGACATGTTAAATATTGGAAAGGAGATACTAATTTAATCATTTTTAAGACATGGTTGAAAACATTCTTTTCAACAATGGACTTACATGAAAAATATTATATGATTGGGATCTAGATCATTAATGTTAGTCCCCAGATTCTGGTTGGACAAAGTTATAGTACAAAAAATTTCATGATATTTAATAGATTCAGTATGGAATCAAATAATAGGTTATTCTTTCCAATATTTCTGTGAAAACATTTTTCTATGAAAATTTATCCTTGAACACAAGAGGATTGAAAGAGGATGAATAGGATCCCACAATGATCGGTAAGAGGATTAGTTGCATATTCTAGGATATGTACTATGACTGATGTTACAGATCCTATAATCAATGTAGGTAGATATAATTCTTGATAGCCACCAAATGATGATCAAATAATCTATAAGGAATGAAATGCCTAATCATGGGTTTTACTTTCCACACAAAAGAAATGAAATAAGTGGGTGTCCAAGACCGAAATATCACATGATCCTCTAAGGGATATGTGAATGTGTGACCATCATATGGTTAAAAAAGCAGCAATTCACAACACATATCTTGGGAAAGATCTATTACATCCCCTTTTAAAAGTCCTCTTCCTCTCACGATGGCACTCCGAACTATTGTTGATCATACAATGGAAAAAAAAGCTCCATCTAGTCACGTGTCTTGTCATCCAGTGGATTCCAAAAAACCATCGAAATTTTCTTTTAAAATAAGTGGAAAATATCCAAAATTTGGCATCCTATTTTAATTGTAAAATTCAAGTGACTCAACACAGATACGAATAATGATTGGATTTTACAACATTCAATTATACTCACATGATCCTCAAACATTGTTAAATCAAAAAAATAAATAAAAATGAGGGAGTTATGAGCCTCTTAATGTCATAAAAGTCAAATGATTCACCCCTGGAGATCTGAATGATAGTGTAAGACCAATGTGAATATCCCTCTTTGTCTCACGAAAACCCAAACATATGTATTCCTCATCACACGAAGGACCTCATGCGTGTCAAAGAAACCACATGCTCTCCCTTTGGCTTCTAAAAACATGTGAGTGGAATTATCAATGAATTGATCATGCATCTCTATAAGACTGCATTTGTTCATGTGATGAATTTCCAATAAGTAAGGTGATTTTTTTAGACAACACCCAAACATCCTCATGAACTCCCCAAAACCTTCAAAACAATCAATGAAAAATAAAAGGGGGAGGAGGTGGGATCCTCTCATGGTCTTAAAACTCACACGACAAGCCTAAGATATCTATTGTAAAATCTCACAAGACCCATAGACTAGTCGGTATGATCTCATGAAGGCCCCTTGACACGACATCCTTGTCTCATGGAAAGTACCAGATAAATCTCCTAGGATCATGAGAAGGCCACTAAATAGGCATACTAATCTTGTGAAGGAACACATACATGAAAAAATGTCAACATGAAATTCCCTCATCATGTATTTGAGATTAAATAGGACCCCATTAATTGGTAATAATTCAATAAAGTGTTTGGTGATGGGATGTTCTTGGGGTTTCTGAAAAACATGTGAGGCCCTAGATATATTTATAGAAGGTCCTTGTGAAGACGCATGATTCCAAGTCCCTCTGTTGAGTCCATCCTGGAGTTGTGCAATATGTGATACAAAATGATTCTAAAAACCGAGGGTGGTGAGGCCTATAAATACCCCACCCTAACACCAAATTTGGGGCTCTCATTTTCTCATAGAAAACCACTAGTGCACTAATCCCCCAGAGCAGAAATCTCATTGTGGCTAATAACACGATCGAAAAAGATTCCCATCATGTAAGATCTGAAGAACAACTGGAATAACAATAACGAATTCATAAGCACATATTGTGATCACTCATAGATCATGTGAAGGGCATATGTAAGTACATCTAAAGAACATCCACCACATTTTATAAATCATGATAGAATTAAATAAATCTAATATGAAACAAATCTATGTAATTTTCCAAAAATGTTCAGAATACAGAATAAAGAATATGAGATTTAACAAAGAACATATGCGGTGATCCTCATGCGCTTCACATGAATCACCAATGAAATGTTATAGAACCAATAAATGTACCCCATATCTCACAATTCTCCATTAATATTCCATTTGAATCATGATAAGTCCCCTGGAGAAGTCAAAAAAAGTCACATAGACACCCTTAGGCATGCCACCCAAGTCTCGTGAATCCCTCCAGGCTCTCCATCCAAACATTGTGATATACATCATATAGGTTTATAGACACATATAATAGAAAAATCACATGATAGATGAGTCTTTAGATAGAAACTGGACTTACCAAGTGGCTCTGAAGATGCCCTTCAAGCATGCTATCCAGGTCTCTTGATATCAACCTAGGCATGCATCATTCATTGTGACATGACACACTGACTTTATTAAAGCCCTTAATGTTTCTCTAACAACGATTTTAATGAAACAAGGTCATGTCATCTAGATCATGAGACACCCTATTGACATATCAGTCGGGGTCATGTGTTGGCTTCTCGAACAAGACACCTTGGTCTTTTGATGTCCTCCAGACAATTTATCTATAACACCCAAAGGATTTACAAATAAATTTAATATAGAATGCATGAAACACTACATATCTAGAAAACAATCAATTTGTTATTTATAGGAGATAGTTATAAACATTCCATTAGACATAATTTTTTTTCGATTCTCTATTTTGAATCTAGAAAAATGAGCATACATGGTTACGATCATTAAGATAAGTAGAATCTGACAAGATCAACATACATTTTTGGGGAATAGTAACATAGCCCTTGTGAATAGTGATGTTCTTTTATGAATAGTAACCTCACCCATGTAAGTATAAATGAAATTTAGGAACCTTATAAATGATAGTAAATATTTTAGAAATTAATGATAAGGTTATATTTTTTTAGTAATAGATATTTAATTACAATTTTAAATTAACAATTTGATTTTAAAAAACTATCTTTCATAAAATATATTCCAAAATAAATATTTTTTTCATATGATATTATTATAATTTTATGCTACCTTAGTTAATTATTTAATGTATTATAATTTGTTTTTAATTTAAAATTTGTACTTTTCAAGTAAATCATGATTTTGTATAGAAATTAAATTCCACATCTTTATTAAATTTTTTGATTAAATGGAGTTCACTTTGTAGTTCTAAAAATCAAAATACGGTAATGGTAAATTTTTGGTATTTTTTCTAAAATACATGAATTGTTAGTGAATAGTAAAATATAATAATTAATGATAAATGCTAAATACATGATTTATTAAGTCATATATAATGTATGGATAATTTAAGAAATCATGGTACAAATTTACATGCACTTACTACATTTGTTCGTCAGAAAAGCCACATTATTTCTTTTCTTGGTAAATATAATATAATAATTAATACGATAAAAAAATCGCCCCTCTCCCCCACTATAAATACCACCCCTCTACTCCTCACTAATTTAAGACTTGAAGCTTTTAAATGTCCTTAAAAAATATTCTTACCAGTCTCTCCCCATGTCTAGGATCTCTTGGATATTCTAATTTACCAAAACCCCTTCCCATAAGGATGTTCTCCAGGAGAACATTTTAAGTGTTAAACCCTATTCCTTTTTCTTTTAATTTCATTTTCAATTTATTTTATTTAATTATCCTCTCCCAACCTCCATTTTCCAAATTATCTTGATAACTCCAATATCATCAATATACTAGAATGATAATTTGTTAATGGAATATCCTTCCTCCAACTACTATGTCTCTCTCTTTTGAAAAAAAATCATCATTCAGGAGGTGCCTATTTACATCCTTCATAGACGACAATCCTTTGTTCTTTAATTTCTCCTTCAAATATGGAAATGAAAAAAAAAATTAATTGTTTAACATGATTATTAAATTTGTATTATGTATAATTTAATGTTATAAAACTAGTATATGCACATAATATTATAACATATGACATATCGAGTTATAAGTAATCGAAATGTCACCAAAATAATCTAAATGATTACCACCAATGTTAGGTCTAATAACTCATCCTTATATCATATAACAAAATGATTTATATCAAAATTTAATCTTATGGTTGTTAATTAGTATCATTTAAATTCAGTTCTATATAATTATAGAAATTCCACTTGAACTTCCACACTCATATAGACGTATTCCAATCATGAAAATCTTGGAATCAAATGCTATGAAGCAATGAATTTATATCATATAACTCATAAAAAATGCCATAATTTAACATAAAAGCAATATATTAAATAAAATAAATATATAGGTGGTATTTAGTTCATTAATTAAGGGATATAAAATTATAATTTAGTTCATTAAGGTCACATACAGAACACGTTCAGATATAAGGTACAAGTTTTCTACCCAAACCTCCATTTTCTTTTGGGTTATTCATTGTATCTGTTAATCCCAAATAAATACTTAATAATTATTATTTATTCCTAATATATTATTTTTTGATGTCCTATAAATGTGTACCAATCAAAAATAATTTATTATTTTATAGGGAGTTAATTTTTTAATAAATAAATTTCTCATTTATTCCCGATAAACAAGCATGATTCAAGGTAACACCTAAAATTCATACCTACATTCAATTGCATTATATAATTTATTTTAGGCCACAATTATTTTTCTAAAACCACCAATTAAATCATGGAAAAATAACTTTTTCAATTTCTGATTTTATGCAATGATATTTCCAAAATAACTCTTCTTTTCAAAGTAGAAGTGTATTTCTCTCAAATTTTTTTTGATGATTTTATTATTGTATATTTCTCTATTTCAACACCTATGTTGAATTTTATGTCTAATTTACGTTTATGTATTATTTTAATCATTTACCATATTGTATTAAATGGTTTATGATCAGTTTGAATATGGATATGCTATATTGATACCATTCACCATACTCCTCAGAATGGATTGTGTTAATGTGTAATGATTGTGGAAAATTATTTAATATGTTAATGTTGTTTATGTATATCCCCTTTCATATGATGAATAAATTGGACATCTAATGAGATAGTTATGGGGCCTTTATATCCCCTTTATGCATCAATAGGTCTCATTAGACAAAACAGATTTGGGTTTTGGCCCAGTTCTTACGAATGTATTTTTAGATGTCTTTGACAAGGCCTTGACAACATGTTTTTGATGTCTTAAATTTTGTATTCACTCTTTATGATATTATAAGTTAATAGATAATGTGATTATTAAACTATTATAATATCAATGGTTATATTTAAACCTCTTATGGTAATTTATATATCCTTATTTAATCATATTTCATTCCTTCCATATTATGATCAAGTATATTTTTAAAGTCATGTGTATTTAGTTTTTCACCATGCTTAGTGTATATTTTCATGATAACATCCACTATATTAGTTACCCTTACTATGATTATGAGCTCACACCATTATTATGTTTTATTTTCCTTATATTTTGAGGATTAATATTATGAATCACTAGAAGGGATGATTTTAGAGTCATATATATTTCCAAAGTAATTTCTATTATTTATTTAATTTCCTATTGTAATGTTGAACTTATGTTTGTATCTTATTTTCCAAAAAAACTAGAATATTAATTCCTTGAGGATATGAATTTATTGTAATCATTCCAATGTATTAATATAAGGCACCACCTCCGGGAACTAGTGTCTGATTCCTTACAGTTGGTATCCATGTAATTTTAATAGAAAACATGGAAATTATATATAGAAAAGTTACAATAGGGAACAAAACACTATAATGGATTTTGAGGATAATTATACCAGAATATCCTAGAATATTGGTAAGGGGTATATTATGTTAGTATTTGTAGAAAATAAACCCATGTATTGATACTATGTGTGGACATAATTCTAGAACATATGTACCTAAGAGTACAAACTCTGAAAAGGTGCTCCGGGATAGACACGGGTTAACCTAGTACTTGATAATAAGAAATATTGCACACCTGGTATGAAACTACTGAGGTATATTCTTTGATAATTAAAAGTTTCATTATAAATTCTTATGATGTATTTAAATGTAAATATGTCTTCAATTCAACCATTCTTATGATTAAGATATTGTAAATGCATAAAATTTTAATTTATGTTAATCGTTTTTCTAGTTCGACATTATACATTATGATTCATAACCTAATTTAGTGTATTACCTTATCTAAAAATGGATCCTAGTGGAAGGAATTGAAACTATATGAATACACGTATACCATGTAGATAATTTCATCCCATGAAAGATAATTACATAGGTAGCGAAGCTGCGACTGGTGTTGAGGAGCTTATAACTACAATAGGACAACTGGCTCATGTTGTGAACAATAACTTTATCTATATGGACTGTCCTGATACACAATGTGGAGAAGAAATGTAAATCTACTTTATGTGATAACATCCTCTATCATTTAATGGGACTAAAAACTTTTTCATAGTGGAGTAATGGATAATCTCTTTAGAGAAGATATTTCTCACTTTGGGAAGTAACAAAAGGGAGAAGGTTATCATGGTAGTTTATTATCTATCAAGAGATACATATAAATAGTGGTTGGTGATTCAAAACACAGATAAGGGGGAAGTGATTTAAAATATGGAATGCGGTGATTTTACGAAAATATTAATCAGAAAATAATTTACATGTGAACTGTGGTCGGATATGGGAAGGAAAATTTTTCATCTAAGGAAAAAAGAAGATAAGAATGTTTCAAATTATGATGTTAACTTCACAAGTTTAGAAATAAATGATTCATAATACATACATGATTCATGTACAATGGTTTATCAATTACTTTTTTGTTTAGAACCATTCCTCCAATGGGAAGTAGTATCTAAAAGATTCTCATCATACAAATATATAGTTTCACGTGCTATCGAGACAGAGAAATAATTCCACAAGTCTCATGACATTAGGGGAAAAATATGAAAATAGGGTGGATGAGGAAAAAATGGATAAATTTAACAATAAAAAGGGGAGTTTTCCAACATGTGATACTTGTTGAAAGAAACAACCTAGAGCCTTCTCAAAATGAAAAGTATTCTGTTATAAATGTAGAGAGCGATGCCACCCATATTGAGATTGTAAGGGAATGAAATAAGCTTCTAATGTTTAATGCTAAAATTGTAACGAGATGGGATATTTTTCCAATGATTTCCCTATGGATCAATGAACACACACTATAAAAGGCCAAGGGAAAAATTCCAAGCTAATGCAATCACAACAGTTGAGGTTGAAATTCCTAAGGATATAGTGGAATGTCATTTAATTATTTCTTCAATCTTATCCAATCCATAATTTAATTATAGATTGTTAAATTTTTTCATATCTTCCCCATTTTCCAAGATAATTATACATTCCAAATTTTATTTAAAAAAGTAGTTGTAAGTAATAACTCATAAGGGAATTATCATTTCAACGATGATTTTTCGATTAGACCCCCCTTTGACACATAAAAATGCTTTAGTTTCTGACCTTATCATCTTACCCATGATTTAATTTGATATTATACTTGGAATAAACTGGATTTCATGTTATGATGTGTTAAATTATTGCATGGAGAAGGCAGTTACATTTTTTGAGAATGATGTTGAATCCCTCATCTTTATAGTAGAAACCTCATCATCTGATTCTTATCTTGATCATCCCCCTACAACTCTACTAAATAAAAATTTTTGGGGGAAGATAAAACAATATATATGGTCTCAGAAATAAATTTTCCAATTTAGTTTGTACCTATTATGGATGAATATGTTGTGTTGTTCTTAGATGATTTACTTGGACATCCTCCGAAGAAGTAAATCAAGTTTTCTATTGATCAAATTCCTAGTGCAAGGCCTATATCCAAGACCCCGTATAGAATAGCCACAGTAGATTGAGTAGAGCTAAAAAATAAGTAGAGGAATTTATCAATAAGTTATTTCTCCACACTAGAGTTTATCTATTGGAATCTCTTATTCTTTTCCTTAATAGGATATATGGATCTATGAAACCGTGCATTGAATATAGCATGATCAATGCTATTATGTTAAATAACAAGTATACACTTCCTCTCATTGATGGTTTATTTCATCAACATCATGGAATCAAATAATTTTTAAAGATTGAATTTCGATCCAGATATCATTAGTTGCATGTGATGAAGGAAAATATTCTAATGACATCATTTAAAATCAGGTATGGGCATTTTGTGTTTAAAATCAAGCATTTCGGACTCACTAATGAACCCTCTGTTCTAATGTACCTAATGAAAAATGTTTTGAAGAAATATCAATATGAAAATGTTTTGGTATTTAATCATTATATCTTGGTGTACTTGAAAAGTTATAAATATCATGACATTCACATTCACATTATTTTGAAGACACTTAGATGAATCGAGTTATATAGGATGTTTAACAAATGTGAATTATATCTTCAAACTATTTCTTTTCTTAGCCATATTTTATCTAAGGAGGGAATAAAAGTTTATCCTGTAATGAAAAGGTTATTCAGGAATGGAATACGCCAATGAACATAACATAGGTACATATTTTTTTGGGTGTAGCAGGTCATTATTGTCATTTCATTCAGAACTTATAATATTTAGCCATCCCATTAACCAAGATTACTCGTAAAGGGCATAAGTATGTATGGACAAAATAATGTGGAGAATGTTTTGAATAATTGAAGATGCTATTAGAGTCTTATCCGATCGAGACACTACCATTAGGAAATTATTAATTTGTGATTTATATTACTGAATCAAAGAAATGACTTGGTTGTGTCCTAACACAGAATGATACAGATATTTCCTATTCAACAATAAAGTTCAAAATTAATTAACAAAACTATCCAACTCATTATCATGATTTTTCAACTGTAATGTTTTAATTGAAAATATAAAGACACTATCTCGATGGTTAACGATGTGAGATATATACATATTACAAGAGATTTAAATATAAATTCTCAAAGAAAGAACTCAACATGAGGCAAAGGCGATGGCTCGAACTACTCAACAATTAAAATTGATCCAATAACTACTACCCCAAAAGGCAGATAATGTAGTTTATGCATTGAGCATGAAGGGTCATGGAGTTATAAAAAAAATGATTATTGGAAATTATTATATGTATAATAATCTGGATAGGATGGATGTGGTAATTATTAAAGAAGGTGAATCATCACTACGTTTTCCATTAGTTGCACAACCATCTTTATTAGAAATAATTAAAAGTTCTCAATCAGATGATGAGAATATTAAAAATAAAATTACAGCTGTTAATAATGCTTTGTTTCCAAATTTTGTGTGTGAGGACATAATTCTAAAATTTGGGAGAAGGTTATGTGTTTACTATATACCTAAGCTAAAAAGGGTGTTATTGGATGACACACATAGTTTGAATTTCTCTATGCACCCTAGTATCATTGAGATGTATAATGATTTAATGGATAATTTCTGGTGGGACAACATGATGAAGATAATTCCTAATTATGTATCATGATGTTTAGTCTATGAACATGTGAAGTCCAAAAGACAACATACTAAATGAATCATGAAATGTATTCCTATTACTACATGAAAATGGGATGAAATTAGTTTTTATTTCTTCATTGGATTACCCATGACTCCAATAAAATAATTTAATCTGAATAATTATAGATAAACATACCATTTTTGTGCATTTACATACTATAAGGGAGGATTTTACACTACAAGGCCTTATCCTAATCTATATTAATGAAGTTGTATGAATTCATTGGTAACCTCTATCAACTGTGTCTGATATTGTACCATTATTTACATCTAAATTCTATATAATTTTTCAGAAATATTTGGATACTAATCATTGATTGAGAACATCATATCACCCTCAAACTAATGGGTAGTTAGAAAGGAAAATCCAAACATTATAAGACATATGGATATGATGCTCAATTGACTTTTAAGGTATGTAGTATCCATATTTACCTTTGGTAGAGTTTGACATCATTAATAGTTTCCCTTTAGGTATTCAAGTTTCACTATTTGAATAATTTTAAAAAAAATAGATATCATACACCCACATGCTAGGATGATGTTAGTGAAAGGAAGTATATAGGTCCAATGCCTGTGGATGAAACAACAGCAAAGATAAATACTATTCAAACACATATCAAAACATCTCTATAAGGAAAAAATAGATATGATGATAATATATGG
Source organism: Viscum album (assembly GCA_963277665.1). Taxonomy (NCBI): domain Eukaryota; kingdom Viridiplantae; phylum Streptophyta; class Magnoliopsida; order Santalales; family Viscaceae; genus Viscum; species Viscum album. Next base: position 2,143,082,272 of record OY728143.1, on the reverse strand, counting down.
ATATATTTGATCATTCAAGTGGAAGATCATGTTCTCTATAAAGTATCTCATTGGAAGTGTGTTACATGATTTCGGAAGAAATAGAAACTAATCCTAGGTATATAGGTCAATTTGAAATTCTAGTGAGAATTGAAGCTATGGATTAATGGTTGGAAATTTTTGCTATCTTTTCTAATGTACACAATGTGTTTCATGAATCATAGTTAAGAATGTACATGCCAAACCCAACACCTATACTCACTTTTGAAGGTATATAATTGGAACCTTACTTATATTGTTATGAAGAGACTATCTGAATTTTGAATACTAAAGAACACGTGTTAGGGAATTAGATGACTCAGCTAGTAAAGTTACATTGATAAAATTACAAATTTTAACAGGAAACATTGGATCCTAAAAAACTTATTATGAATACCTACACATATCTTTGTATGAGGTATCATTCTGGTAATTCCGAGGATAAAATTTTCATAACGTGGGATGAATATAACACCCTAAGGATTTACAAATAAATGTAATATAGAATGCATGAAACACTGAGTCTCTAAGAAACCAAAAATACATTATTTATATAATATTGTTAAAACCTAGTTGTTAGAGATAATATTTACACTTCCATGTTTGGAATTTTGAAAACAGACACACATGATTAAGATTAGTAAAGCTTTTAGAATATGACAGGACCAACTGACATTTTGGATGAATAGTAACCTAACCTTTTTGAATAGTAATGTACCCTTATAAATAGTAACCTCACCCATGTATTTTTAAATAAAATTTATGCTCCTTATAAATGGGAGTTAATATTTTAAAAATTAATAATTAAGTTTTTGTAATTTTCTAAGTAATCAATATTTAATTTTAATTTTAAATTAATAAGTTGATTTAAAATAAAATTAATTTTCATAAAATATATTCCTAAATAAATATTTTGTTCTCATATTATTTTAGGATAATTTTATGATACCTCAGTTAATTTTCAAAAGTATTATAAAATGATTTTTAAATTTAAAATTTGAATTTTTCAATTAATTATTTATTTTATTGAAAAATTAAATTTAAAATATTTAGAAAATTATTTTGATAAAATGGAGTTAATTTTCAGATCTATATTTATAGAAATGGTTATGTTAATGTTTTCATATTTTTCTAAAATACTTTATTATTTAGTGATTAGTAAAATACGATAATTAATGATAAATGCAAAATACATGATTTATTTTGTAATAGGAGACACCTGGATGATAAAAGAAAACATATATCAAAATAACAATCAATTATTACTATTTTTTGTCACAATAATCCACACTATTACTTATCTTGATCAAAACAACAAAATAATGATTTAGATATTAAAAAATTATCCCTCTCCTCCACTATAAAAACTACCCCTCGCCACCGCTTCTCCTCACTCCTATAAGCCTTGAATCATCTCAATGTTCTTCTCAAATACTATTCCCTAGTATATCCTAATCTCTAGTTACTCTTTTCCTTGATGAAATACCAAAACCCCTACCCATAAGGTGGTTCCCAAGGAGGAAATTTCAAGAGAAAGACCCTCTTCCTTTTTTGAAATTTCATTTTAAATATATTTTATTTCCTTATCTTCAGCTAATGTTATTTATAAAAATGATCATCAAAACTCCAGTATCATATATATATTGGAATGATATCATGTTAATGGATTATCCATCATAAAACTACTATATCTCTCTTTTTGAAAAAAAAAATAAAATCATCATTTGGGAGGTGCCGATTTACAACCTTCGTGGACGACGAACCATCATTCATCAACTTCTCATTCAATTCACATCAGGAAACAATTTTAATGGTTGGAGAAGTAAATAAAATATGTCTGAATTATTTTTTAATGTTCTTAATGTAATATATATAAATAATACTAATTCATACAACAAAACTAGTTCATAATACTCGAAATATAGCCAAAATAATCTAAATGATTACCACTAATGATCTATCGAATAACACATAATCATAACATATAGAAATTGAATTATATAACCAGATAATTATTTTATGTTCATTAGTATCATAAAAATTCAATTCTAGATAATTATACACATTCGACATGAACTTCCATACTCATATACATGTATACCGATCATGAAAACAAATGAATCAAACTCTCTCATGTGATGAATTTGTATCTTATAAATCATCCAATATGTCATAAATGAACATAATAAAATATCACTAAATAAAATAAATATATAAGACTTTATGAATTAATTAATTAATGGTTTAAATTTTAGTATCCATGACATTATTGTCAAATGCAGAACACGTTCGTACATTAGGCAAGGGTTTTCTACCAAAACCTCCATTTTCTTTCTGGATACTCTTTGTCTATATTAATCCCAATTAAATACTTAATTATTGTAATATACTCTTCATAAATTATGTTTTAGTTTCCAATATATGTCTACCAATTATAATTCTTCTTTATTTTATGTGGATTTAAATGTTTTGTTAATATCTATCTCAATTCTTCTCGATAGACAAGCCCTATTCAAGGGAACTTCTCAAATTCATACCTCTTTTAAAGTGAACTCTATAATCTATTTTAAATTAAAATTATATTTCTAAAAACACCCATTTCATCATTAAAAAACTACCATAGTTCATTTCTGTATTTACGAAATGATTTTTTTAAAAGAACTATTCTTTTCAATGTAAAAGTGTATTTCTCTTAAACATTTCTAAATGATTTTATTAGAGTATTTTTGTTTATTCCAACACATCTATTAAATTTTATATCTTATTCAGTTTAATATATTATTTTTATCATATACCACGTTTTTGTAAATGGTTTATGATAAAATTGATTGTGTATGTTCTATCTTAATACCATTCACCATACTACTCAGAATAGTTAGTGTTTATGTGTACAGATTAGGGAATGTTATTTCATATGTTCATGTGGTTTATGTTTATCCCCTTTCATATGAAGAAAGCATTAGACTTTTAAAGGGATGTTTGGGTCCCTCTATAGTCTCTCAATTCATTGGTATGTCCCATGATAAAAAATAGAATTGGATTTTGGCCAATGCCTTACCCTAGTATTTCCATATGGCTTTGTCGAGGCCTAGATAACATGTTTTAGATTTCTGACAATATACATTACCTCATTATGGTATTACAAATTGAAAACTATGTGATTATTAAACTAGTTTAATATCATTTATTTTGTTTAATTCTATTATGATCATTTTTATGGACTTATTTATTTATCTTTCAAACCTATCATATTATGGTCAATTATATATTTGAAGGAATGTGTTTTTAGGTTTTCACCATTCCTCGTGTTTATATTCATGATAACTTATGTTTCATTACATACCCTTATAGATCATCTAAGCTCACACATTTCTCCTGTTTTATTTCTTCCAGGGTGTGAACGAAAATATTATGAATGTCTTGTAGTGATAATTTATGAGGCATAAATGTTTCAAATGGAATTGTTATTATTTATTTCATTTCAAGTCGTAATGTGGGACTTATGTTTGTAGAATTTTTTTCAAAAACTTCTAGACTATTCATTCCTCCGGGGCACAAATTTGTTTTAATCCTGAAAATTTATCAATATATGTCCTTGGAATAAAGAAAATGGGGTATGGGTCCTAAATATTCCCCTATAATGTGACAAAATTCACACATGACATCCATGTCAGGGGATGTCCCTTGAAGAAGTAAACCAGACCATGCGATTGAATTTTAACATATTAGGAAAACATCATTCGACTTGTCATGATGACAACACAGGCATGTCGAGTGGATAATCAAGACATGTTACAAAGAAAAGTGGGAATGGTCAAAAGGAAATCCTAGGACTTCGTAACCTTTCTCAATTCTTAGTGTGTAATTCCTAATTGTGAGGTATGTAGCAATTTTTAAGCCCCAACCAGCAGCATGTTATGATATGTCTTGGTTATAAGGGAAATGTCAGTGTGTATAGATAGAACAATGACTAAGTATTATAAGTCCTAATACTAAGGTAAATGTCGCTATGTAAGCCCTCACTAGCGGCATAATATGATATATCCATATGATAAAAGAAATATCCATTTGTAATCCCCTATCAAATGAAATATGAGAACAATTATACCTTCAATAACTAGGATACATTGGACTCCTTCATATGGACCAATCTCTAAATTAAACCTCCAAAGGGATATCTAATATGTATTTTTTGTATCCATAAGAAATAAGACTATAAGTGTTCCATAATGTATTTCTCAAAATTTTTATAGCTCATGAGGGATTAGGGAGATATAATAATAATATCATTTGTTTCATAATCATTTAAATGTAAAGGAAATCATAGTATGTAATCCACTGTCAAATGAACTATGAAAATTATGGTTCCTCCCATAACCAACATATGAAGGACACCCTCCTAATTCCCAAGATCCATGTCATGCCTATAAATAGAATCCTTGGAATATATAACATTGTTCAACATTAGTGTATAATCCCTAATGATAAGGGTAACAATAGTGTGTAAGCCCTGACAATTGAACTATGAGGACTCTTATACCCTTCATAACTATGAAACATAATATGGATTCATAGGGCCCAATATTGAACTTAGAGGGCCATCTACCTCATTGTAGGACCCAACATGTATCTGACATCTCATCTATCATGACCCAATCATTCATATGGGCTGGTCATCATACCTCATCCCTCAACGGAATGGGAATATCATTATTGAATAAGGAATATGATTCCCACCATAATCAGGATATATAGATAGCCTTCCTAAGGAATTAGCATAAACATATATGGGAATCCACAATAGTGAAATTCATTCAATCATCTAACAATTAAATCAATATGACCTAATAATTCCTATAGGATAATCATTCCACATCATTAATCAACAGACTATTGACCAATTGATCTACGAGGAATATATTTCCTTCCATAACTAAGAAATGTAGGAAGCCTCCTCAAGGACTAATTACCAAATTAAAAATCACAAGGTCATTCCGAACACATAATCCCTTATATCCATTTTCAATGAGGTTGATCAATTTATTTCCCTTTTTTATCAAACTGATCGTAGCTCACATGGGCATAGAGTTCCAAAATAATCACCTTATTGTAATCATGAATCTCCACCATAGAAGTAAATATCAGTATTTAAGCCTTAACGTGTAGAATAACATGAATATACATCATATAATGGCATCAAATATAGGGATAGTCCCTAGGATGACCAAACTACTGAAACTCATATTCCTTCCATAACTAGGATACGTAAGATGTTTCTACAGGACTCGATCTCAAATATATTGTGCCTCAGTGATTGCATGTATTTCCTCTATACATTATGTTAAACTGAAAAATTTTAAAAAACTATGTGGGTTTTGGATCCTACAATAAACATGATACATAGTAATCCATAAAGTGGATCGATACACTCCTCGTAATATTAACTACCTCTATATGTGGTAGAAACTTTGAATTAACTAGTTATACAACATCAATGTATATATTAGTTAATATCCACTTGGAAATTGATGAATATCCTCAGATACATATATATGTATTCAATAATGAGATCCAATTTATTTTTTGAATAAATGAGGCTTAAAATATACTCATTTTTATGGTAATTAGAGTCATTTTGGGATTAGGATGATTTTATCAAACATGTATTAAATCTATAAGAGAGTCTCGGGGTAGGAAACAATTTCCCCAAAAGGGTGTGATGAGCTTGACGACCAATCCTATCAACCAATGTGAGTCCCTAATTTTAGTTGTGTCTGAATCCCTAGATGACTGCCTGCATTTGGAATTAAAGTACGCACCTAGTAATAGATGAGGGAACCGTTGGGAATTTCCATTAATAATGACAATGGTGAACCAATGATAATGATTTTTCAAGAAATGAACACTTGCCAATTAGTCATCAATCCAAATAAAATTCACCTCATGATCATCTCTTATCCACCTTAAAAATGATGGTGAACCTAACATGAGTCTCTCCAATAAAAAAAATGACCAGTTAATGTCTATATGACCATTTTTATGTCCCACTATATGAAATAATAGTGAACCCGATGTGAATATCTTGAACAAAAAAAATTATTGGTTATTTTCCATTAGACCATTTTTATTTCACACTATATGAAAACTAAAATACTGTACCCAAATTGAATCTCTCATATAATAGACTGACTGGTTAATCATGGGTGTGATCACTTTGTTCTGCATATCCAACAAAAGAAAACCTAATATTACTGACGTAAATATTATTGTTGATCCTATGTATTTGGAGTTATCATGAAATAATTCCATCCTAAAACTAACAAGTTCAAATGAGAATAATGTACAAATCAGTAATAATAAGAAAATTGGGTTAACCATGCATTTCTGATTGATCACGTCATACCAATGATATTGAACTTATCGATGTCCCTGTTCCTTCTCGTATGCATGATTTCAGATATCTCTCTTGTAAAAAACATCCTATTCTAATATAAGTTTATCTTCCAGATATCGTTTTTTCATGTCAATCATGGTTGAAACCCCTATATGTTGTAAAATGGTCGCACCTACATGAATGATTCAACATCATGTGGTGAACATGATGTCCCAAGAGTATGATCAATGTGGTACAATCCCAACCCTCAATACTACATGTTAGGGTCTCCAGGCATTGAATTATATGAGCCTGTATCTTTCATGTAAATTTGTAGATGATTCAGAGGCCCTAATTTCTATAACTACCCACTTAAGGAGATTATCCACATAGTGATACAATCACCACCATTAGTCAACGATGATGGTGGAATAGGGAGTAAAATACAACTCTATTCTAATTCCAGGTCCACTGAGGGCTCTTATCAACTCTTATTTTCACCATCATTCCACCTATACTAACCAATCTCCTACTATGTGTACAACCTGAAAAACTACCGCAACTAACACCCATTCCCATGAAGTAAGGAAAAAAATTATGCGATGAAGGTTATAAATAACCATTTGTAGGCTAACCTCCACACTCCCACTAATGATATATGATAATATATTCATGTAGAAACCAGTGAGCATGCCTGTATCCCTGATCACTCAGAAAAATTCAGCATGAATGTTACTAAAGAAAGGATGTGGGTCTCATATCCATATCCTTGTGATATTGAATTAAATCAGAAAAATTTGACGGCATAAGGAAAAAATAAGTGGGATCATATTCCTAACACAATTGACAATATCATCAAGTATAAAGGGGAGACAAAAAATTTCTATGCTTATATCCCTACAATTTTTTTTCGAAAATTAAAATTTCTCCTAGAAAAAACTGAAGAACACTTCCAACATATTTTGGAGCTAGTACAGATAAAGGGATCGAAGCATATTCCATATACCTAAAACGATGAAATCTCAACATTCTAATATTCATGAAAAAGTGACTGCTTCAGAAAATACAATAACTCATTATCCCATCCTAGATGATTACTAGCATATTATAGTAAAGGAAAATTCATGGGATCGGGATCATAGTTCTATTACTACCAGGGATCACCATATGAGAGCATCTCAGGCCACGAAACATGGGAAAATACCAATAAAAAAATATTCTGGGGACATATACCAAAGGCCTGGGATAGCGATCATATCCCCATTCTAGAAAAGGTTCTACATGTTAGAGGGGAACATGTCTCATGAAAGGATCATATTCCTATCGAATAAATCTTGCAGCATACTCTAAATGCCAAGGATTCAGAATATATCCCAATTCTGTCCAGGGATAACCAAGGGAGAATTGCACAATCCTCATGACGTTATTATATTCAATTTAGTGAATCTTCCTAGAATATTCCTAAAAATAATGGAATCTAGGACCATATTCCCACTTTTGATGATGAATGACGACAACAACATCATTCCAACGAAATATAGGAGGACAGTCATATCCCTTATCCCATTCCAAATGTCTGTCAGTATATTCCAATGGGGAATGTATATTTAGACTATGCTCACATTACACTCCAATTGGGGCTCACTAAGTGATAGTGGAACATTCCTAGGGTAATTCTCATAACCATTTTAGGAATTTTCATTGGCATATTCCAAAGGATCATGATCATTCTCATATTCCCATCCCTACTGAGGATCATGTAGTGAGATTGGAACATGCCTTGGTATAGGATCTTATTACCGGAAATAATGATACATCTCCTTGGAATATTAAATTATCTTTTCAGCTGTGGTTTCATACTCCCCCATCACTAGACGGTTACAAGAATGTTCTAGAAATTGTTGTATAGTACACTATATCCTTACGCAATTCCAAAAGTAAGGCATTTATATTCCAACCATGATGTATATCAAGACCCACATTCTTAATTTTATCAATTCTAATATCCATGAGGTCATTTGAGACACATTCTCAACACCATATTGGTCTGTCACCTCTTTTCCCAAAGCAGATGATAATTAACACCACAATTTTCCTATTTGTGGTATTGACGATATGGATTGCTGGGACTATAATCCTAAATTATACATTGGTCAACCTCTCTATGGAGATATCTACCAGGGAAATGGAATTCCTTCCCTTTAGTAGACTTTAACATTTAAATAGGTGATTAAAACTCAGACTCCATCATATTGAGAGGTTCTAAAACATCAGGTTCAACCACAAATTGTTCACATTCAAAATCGAGTAGCACTTCACTCCAATCATAAGGGGACCCTAAGAATAATCTTCTATGGTCTAACTAGATGGAGGTGAGTAATTTTTATGAATATGAGGCTTACATTGACATATAGAGAGAGTTACCTAGAAACTACCTCCCCGTTATATTCTAGCCCCTCACAACATCTAGCAATGAGGACATAGATGATATAGAAAATGAGCCCATTCCATATATATATATATAATATTGGAAACTCACCATCCACTAATGCCTAGTCAAAACTCCTTTATCAAATAAATGAATAACTTTCATCTCATCAATTCTCTCTGTTTTCAGTTGGATTTGGAGGCATTTTCCATAGCCAGGAACCCAGGTGTGGAAGAGCATGAAAAACACCTACATAATTTTAGTTATTTTGTCACATTAACTCTCCTCTAAACTGAGCATCACTTGAAATGTGTGTCAAATGATAGGTGAAATATAAATCACATCACTTCACTATGTCCCCATAAATATATATCCCTTTAGATATGGAATCATATAATTTCATAGCCTCCAACACAATCTGGGGATGGATAACTCTTGGGCTATTCAGTCCATACAATAGAATTCCCCCACAACAATGGTGCCTAGATATCACGAATTTGGGGACACAATAGAAAACATTCCTTCAAAATTACCCCATCAAAGAAAGTGTAATTGAACCTTGACATGGAATCCAAAGTTGAAATCAACTAGAAAATTTACCGTATAGAATGAATCATATCACTGTCTACCTATAGACCCATATGTTACACGATCACTACTATTATGCATCAAAGGGGTCATAGTAGTAGATTTCTTAACAACCTTCTAGGAGTGGACCCAACACATTGGGCCAGGGGAATGTCTACCACATCCTATACCAGTCAAATATTCAATTCTTGAGAAGATTCAAGACATACTCAAAGTAGTTGAAAATGAACCCCAGCTCTTTGGGATGCTGGAATTTATATTTCAATCACCATTTCCAAGTTCATCATCCCCTAACATGGTCATGGGGATATCAATGGTGATTCTAGATCAACCCCAACCCACTGTTATGGGTGCATTTATATCATCATGTCTATCAAAGGAGTCATCTAATCCACTAATGGAATCATTGGATCCTCAAAAACATGTCAATTAATGATAATTGTTACCCCAAATAACCCCCATCCTACAGGGCTTGTGTAATTTTCATTATCATCATCATAATAGAGAGAATTAGTCTTTACTATGTTTGGAGGGAAAAATAAATGGTCATTATCCAACGTATTCCTCCCATCCAAATAAAAATATATGCTATATGGGGAAAATTTGGAAATATGACTGGGTAATACCTCATGGTCACTGTTCATAGACCATGATGATAGGATCTTACAATAAAGGCAATCAGAACCCACCATGGTTGAACGCCAAAATGGCCCAATATGTCTAATGGTTCAAAGAATGATGCTGATGATTTTAGTATAGAATCATTAGGTTGAATTGATATTATTGGAACAACCACCACTACCTGATATTACTCTATGAAGGAAATCACTATCAACATTATAGGAATTGTGGATCAAAAAGAAAATACAAAGGTCCATTTCACATAACATATACCAGGAGATGAGGATATTTTGGATGCACCAACTGAGGTTGCATGCACCCGGAACAAAAGATTGCACCAAAATCTTGCACCTCAGAATAAAATGTTACCAACTCTATAGTGTAAAACATCCAAAGAAAAAGGGAAAGGTACAATAACATCCCAATCACCACCATGAAAAATTAAAGTTCCTTCTATGGAGGAATATTTGTCACAATATTAGAGTGAGATATAAACTCTCACACATCTCAACAACAAGATACTACTGGGAAATATTTCCACTTGGTGACATCTTTTTGTTTGGATGAGTATTATCCCCCATATAGATCATCAGCAATAATGAGTAGAATCTGATCATCCGACTAGATCTAGATATGTGTAATTGGCCTATGTAAATTAGGAATCCAAAAATGATCAAGAATTCCTTATATTGTGGTGATAGACTCTCTCTCTCTTTCCAGGGTGATAATTCAGTCTAAGTAAGAATACAGAATAGTGGGAGATAAAGTTGACACCCACTAATCAATCCCCAACCGCTCCCTATAAGAATGAGGTTGATAAAATAGTAGTTCCACCAGGGCTTCATAACATCATCGATTCCATGGATACTCAAATGGAGGTCATGGATAGTCAACGCACACTTGTTTATCCAGAGAGAACCATATCTTGAATGGGTGGATGAAACATTTCCTCAACAAAATTTTAAGAATCTTACATAACTTATCTACTTATGAAGGTGCAGGTAATTCTAAACAAAATCTCACACACTTTTTACCCTAGTGTGGGATAATAATGGGCCCTTTATATCAATAGGAGGAAGAAATGCGGACGTGTTTTTTACAAACTCTTACAGGGCTTGCCTTCATTTGGTATAGATGTTTTTCATCACGATGCAGGATGGGAATGCATTTTTCATCAACTCCTTTATAAGTTCTGCTCCATGATGAGGAATAATAAATTCATATACCTAACAAACTACAAATAATCTCAAAATGATAGGGTTTTTTAATTCATATCCAGATGGAAGGGTTTAACCTATTCACTCGTCATCCCTCTCTCAGAATAATAGTTACATGAACATGGTGAAAAAAATATTTTGAATGAGTTTCATACACCTCTAATCTCAATGAAGTATCCAAGTGGGTTCTGTGAGTTTGTAGAAAAGAAATAAATTCTTAAGGACTCCATTGATAGAACTCGATCCAAAATGTGACACATTCCCTAAAAACAGGTGAAAATCATATGCAATGAATATGTTATAGCTTTCACTCTCAATAAAGGATGGGTTCCCATCCAAGAACCTAATCAGGTCCCAAACCTTCCAGCACCTTCAGTCAAGTAGTGACAACAAAAAAACCTCCCTCAGCTAGAAACACATATAAATTTTCTTCACACGAGATTTATGGAAAGAATGAATAAATAATACTTCTTGTAAAATGAACAATTCCATCATTATTTCTTAGTATCCATAGATAATAACCAGCTATCGGTACCATAGTCTATGAATCCCGCTGTGGTAAACCACACTGGCCAAAAAAACTACTTCCCATTTCATAGAATATTGGGTCATAATATCTAAGACTTCATCATATTAAATGACTTCCATCAAGACATGGTCAATTCCAAATAGGTGGTTTTAGATTAATCCTCGGATTCTATGGCCTACATAATCATCACCTAGTCATTAGAAGATGATGGTTGGCATGATGTCTCGGCAAGGTATGCATGAAACTTCAACAACCGGATGACTTGAAAATTAGTTTACCAAGACATTTCCTCCCTAAGAGCATAGATATATAGATCCACACTAACTCCACCACCTAAAAAAGAAGACACCATATTTCCCTCCCAAAAGTGGGTGTGACCACCATAAGTAGGAATAAGTAGAATATGAAGAGTCATATTTTTCTTTAATGAATTCTCTAACTTCTACAAACTACTTCCCAGAAACGTCTATAAAATGGGAACCTCCCAACCAAACTAAACCTTCATCAGATAAAGACATGAACATTGGTTCTTAAAACATGATACACAAGGTATAAACTTATCTTATGAAAAATATGCCTCATAATACATGTTTCCACACATAACATTGGAATGGGCAGCCATTAGAGCATGAATTGAGGATACAAGTGATAGCATGGGCATGGTCAGAACCAATATTTTGGTCGCGTCCCAATAGAGGACATATATGCTACTGAGACCCATGAGAAGGCATTATTGTAACCCCAAAAGTGGCATGAAAGCTTCCCAGAATCCTCCAATGGTCACTCTAACCTATTTGTCTTGCATAACCATGACGTATGGGTTTGATTTTTTAGAAAACCCAATCAAAAGGGATAGCCAACGTGGCCTACACCATTGGCAAAAAATTATTCAATAGCCACTTCACAAGAACTAGGCCCGTCAACCTCAAATACATCGGCTCCTAATCCATATATCTAGTAGAAACACTACATGAGGAAGGAAAAATCTTTGTTCAAATATAAAACATGATAATATAGGTGATGGTTCTCAAACCAAGAACTGAATCCTTAATGCACTACATATTTAAAAATAACATAGTGGGACATTTTTTGAATCCCTCTAAAGCACATTTGAATTGGAGATATAATTAATTTTAGATAAGGTTTATTGAGTGGAGATCATATCATCAAGATTACTTGTAGTTATCTCTCCCATATACTAGGAATAGGAAAATTTCATCCAAGGGAACATCATTCACTTGTATGTTTCAAGTATACACAGTAATTTCAATGTCCAAAGGTATCTAATTAGAAATTGTTATAGGATCAACCTCATCCATGTTTGAATCCTCCAATTTTTTGGATATTGAAAATTTTATTTTTCTCCCACAATTATAACCATCAAATGGTATTACAAGTGTGAGAAAATATATCTTTGGAAGAAAAAACTCAAATCTTAGTTTGGGATATCAAATATGGTGTTGATTTTATGTTTATCTAGCAAAACACTATATACAATTTTTGGTATGGAAATACTTATCACCATAGCCATTTCGGGGTACCTTCAACATTCCATCAGTTTCTGATGTACCCCATCAATGGAAATGTTGGCATACTTCATGATGATAATATACCCTTTGAGACTTGTGGTGCCACATATGATAAGCGGGATTATATAAAGAGGAAAGAAAATAACCTATGGAAGAAGATGAGAATGACCTTAGAAAATCCCATCCCATATTTGAGGTAGGCCACTCCACCACCATTGAAAATATTAGATAGATAAATCTAAGAATAAATGAATACTTTTATCCAACTCTAATTAGTTTTTCAATTTATCTTGAAGATAAAGAGATGTATGTTTCACTTCTAAAAAAGTAGTAATAATTGTTTTCTTGGAAATATACAGAAATTCAAGGATTGAATCTAGTTGATTTTATGTACCATCTCGACTAACTTGAAGTCAATTGATGATTCAAGAAGTCATAAAAGAGGATGCACCCCTCTCATTACACCAATATATAGGTGGAAGTGGATAATTTTTTCAAAGATAGTTTTTTCTATGAAGTAAAATACCAAATATATCTAACCAACATCATCCTCTTCAGAAAAAATAATATGAATATTAGGGTATTTATTTATTTCAGATACCTTAATTGGCACTGCCTAAAGGATGGCGTCTCATTTATGATCACATAACTCTTGAATGATGAAACTGATGGCTTCCATGATCTTTCCATCATAGATATGTTTTCAGCATATAATTAAATAAATATGAACCCTAATGATTAAGAAGAACCTATATTCATATCACCTTAGGAGATCTTTTACAATATGATTATTAACTTTTGGTTGAAGAAAACTAGTGCCACTTATCAATGTCTAATGCATCATATATTTATGATATTTGTGGGGAGAATGGCATAATGTTATGTCGATGACTTGGTTTTTAAATCCCAAAAACATTGTGAGCACATCATGGATATTAAAAACACCTTTGATAAGATGCAACAACATAGTCTAAAGATGAATCCACTTAAATGATCTCTTGGTGTAACGCCAGGGAAGTTACAATACTTTTTGATACACCATTGTGGAATCAAGGTTGAACTATGGAAGACAACTCATATTTTAGTGATGTCACCTCCCAAAAATCTCCAATATAATAGGGGGATACATGGTAACTTCTCCGATATTTGGTGTTTTAATGAAAAAATTAGAGAAAAATATCTCCCATCACCAATCTAATGAAGAAGTGAATCCCCAATTAATGGGATAATGATATCCAAGAAGCCTTTCAATTTCTCCAGCATGATCTACTACACCCAATAGATCTGATGCCTCCAATGGAATGGAGGGCACTCATATATTATGTGGCAACTATGGAAAGTTAATTGGGAACCCTCCTCACTCAAAAGATTTATATTGGGAGAATGAACACTCTCAACTACATTATCTGGAAAATTCTAGGTATTGAGACCCAATACTATGATGACGAGACGAACTTCCTTGATCTCATTATCATAGTGCACATGTGATGGACTTATTTACAACACCATGAGGTCCATATTTTCTCTCATATTTATCTACTCAATAGTATAATTGTCCTTCCTAATTTTACTGGGTTCTTGAACCGATATGAGGTCATTCTGTATCAATACTACATTAATTTCGTATCATAGAAATTGAAAAAAGGGGAAAACTTGGATGTTTTTATTATACCACATTATACACCCAAAGAATATAATAGTATTCATAGAGCTCCCAAATGAGGATGTTTATATGCCGATGACACTCCACAAACATGGGAGATTTATTTTGATAGAGGATCTTGAAGCCCTATCGACAAAAGGATGGAAAATGCAGAGATCAACCAGATTGACATATGGATTGTATTTATCTCTCCAGATGAACCAATTTTTCTCTACTCTTTCTCACTATTTGAAGGATTCATGAATAATGATGCAGATTACCAAGCCTTCATCATTAGGTTGTAAATGACACTACAGCTATAAATATCCTACCAGAATATAATAGGGGATTCAGAACATGTGATAAATCATATTAATGGAAAATATGCCATTTAAAAATAAAAACTTTACCCTATAACTAGCTAAATCAGGGGAATGATGGTTGAGTTTCCTTTTGATCCCACATTGCATCATGTCCTATAATCGTAGAATGATCATGCTGATGCATTGTATAATGTATCCACTATTCTGGATGACCCTGCTCAGAATGAAGAAATCTTATGTATCACACATTGAAGAATGGTATCATCGGTCATCAACATTGATATAGATGAAATCAATCAGGCCAAACACCACCCTAGAGTGAGATGTACAAGTGTCCATTAATATATGAATGGATCCTATAATTATTTATCTCCAAAATCGATCTCTACCAACATATAAAGTTGTAAAGGAACATATTTCATGTTGTGTATCATACCATAACATATAGGATAGTCCAAATGAGAAGAAATTCCTCTAAAATTGTGGATTCAATATAATCCTCCTTAGATTCATTGAATAAGGAGAGATTCTCCCCGTCATGTAATAATTCCATGTGGAATCCTATGCGCTCATAAATACGGGACCATGATCTCCCTCCAGATTGAGATGATGACTTACTTTTGAAAAACCATGATAGACGAATGTGGGGAATTCACCTTGAAGTTTCATGTATTCCAAATCCATGAAAACTACATCCATCAACCCAAAAAAATTATGATTACAGTTAAATATTCATAGTAATTTTTTATATGGGGAATGGATTTCATGGGTCTATATCCTCCAACAACATCCATGAAGTTCTACTACATACTTACTACAATCAAATTCGTTTCCAAATGGGCTGAGGAAATAATCCAAAATGAATTTAGGATGAATAACATCATCAACTTCATAAATTATCGTATTATCATTGAGTTCAAATTCCCTCACACAATATTGATAGAAAATGGAATCTACCATCATTATATGCAGTGGAAGAAACTCTACTATGATTAAAACATTGAGTCCAATCCCTCATCTCACAATTATACAGTGTAAAATGGATAGATAGATGCCTTCAATAAGACTCTATTAAATATACCTTCTAAGATGATGTAAAAGTATAAGAAGTCCTAAAAAAATCACCTCCTTTCTTTATCGGATTACCATACAACCATGTTTCCTATTACACAATAAATACTATACACATTGGTGTATATAACCATGTTATTTTTAGCCATTTAATTCCATCTTCCTTTACTCTAAATATCCATTTATCGATAGCTCTTAGGTGACAACCAGTAAAAAATGTGGATGGATGAATTAGAGTGGCTCAATGAGAATAGGCTGTGTACATTGAAAAATGTTGAAATCCAACATAATCAGATCATAATATACATTAATAAAAAGTTTCACCTCCCTATATTCTTCCTAGGAGAATAGGTGTTGGCTCTTAGGACCCCAATAATACATGGAAAAAATCATCCATAGATAGAACCCAAATATGAAGGCCCATGCACCATTAATAAGGTCTATCAAAATAGTTCCTATTTACTGGACAAAATTTATGGGGAGCATGTCACACCACAAAAATTTAAGGTTTCATAAGAAGTACATTTCATAACTATCATCATGTGGGAATCTGCATTAGGGTAAGCACGACCATTCATTTTTGTTACGTAATGATAAATAGTACGAATTCGTTATGACCACATGAAGTTAAAATGTACGAGATAATCCTTACAACATGATGTTAAACTGTGCAAATATTTCCTAACAGCACGATGTTAGAATAAATATAATATCTCATACATATCATATAACATTAATCTACAAGTATCCATGGCACCCATCTTCATCCATTTCAATTTAATTCATGTCCTTTCTATAGGACATTAAACTACATGGGTTATCAATAACTATGTGTAACTTGATGCCTATTGTCATCAAAAATGTAGTGATTCCTGAACATATATCCCTAGGTCCAACCACATTTCTCTTTCATTTCCATATTGAGTGATCCTCGTATTTACCTAAAGACATTAAACTACATGACTGATTACTATTCTACATAACATTACACTATATATATTTACTAAAACTATGTATGGATTGATACTCATTTCCAATAAGATTTAGATGGATTCCTCGATCATATTTAATAGTCCAGCCATCTCTGCCTACCAAATATCCCTATTAAATCCAAAAAAATTCTCAGCATAGTAATAGGTTCCATTTCCATTACTTGTTTTTCACCTTGAGAATAACTCACGTGAGCTTAGTAATTTTCGTGTGGACTTCCTCTCACAAGAAAGGCATAACAGTTCATGGTAAGAGTATCAGGGTCTTGAATGAAAACCCTTAAAAGTATTACAATGATTCCTTTTCATATTACATGAAACTATATGGTTGATGTCCCTTTCATGACAGTATACTTCACATTCATGTTGTCCTTGTATGAGAGGACCATTGTTGTTGGTGTTGGTATACTACAACACATACATTCAAGAACTACATGTGACTATATTCTTGGTATCACGAGATATGTAGTGACATCCATATTCTCAATAATGGGTCTACTCACAATAAATCTATGACTCGACCCCCACCCTAAATATAGCCTAGGATTTCATAGGATGTTCCACAACAATAAAAGCATATATTGATTCAAATTACTATAGTATAGGTAGAAACATCAATATTTCTACCTTTGGTTCCATCCATAATATCCCATTTCACATTAAGAAACACCACTGCCTTTCTACATGACATTTAACTACACAGTCCCCTGAGAACTACTTGTTTCTTGATTCTTGTCATCATAGTATATGTAGTGATGCATGGATCTTCAATTATAATCCCACCTATAACAAACAATGAAAATAATGACCACCTATTCATATGGGATTGACCTGTATTGAAATTTTCTCTTTCATGAACTATGTGTGACGTCATTCATGTCCTTATGGGATATGTAGTGACACGTTAATCTCCAACTCCCAATACAATCTCAAAAACAATAATACAAATTCACCCCTCTCTATGTATGGGTTATACATTCAAATGTATGTTTATTAATAACTACATGTGTCTCGATTCCAATCATCATGGGATTTGTAGTGGCACTCGTGATCGCATTCATGGGCCCATCATTAACCTTACAATTTCACATCAAGGAGTCCACATCCTTACTGCATGATGTTAAATGAAATTGGAAACATCTAGGTAGCATGAAAATAAAAAACAACAATAGATTGTTCCTTACAAAATTATGTTAAATGGAACATACAATTACCTTAACTCATGACAATACACTGCAAATAACATTTCATAATTACAAGATGTCAAACTACATGAAAAAAATACATTCCCACTACATTACAATAAACTGTGTAGATTACTGATCGCACCACAATTCACTGTTCCATTTTCACCCTTACACCACTATGCTAAACTAGTTTTCTATTGAAAAATAAAAAAACAAAAACGAATTTAACTACATTTTAGATTCAATTATATTGTGTTTATCACTATTAAAAAGGGTAAATGTTACGTATGTTTTTAATTAAAATTTAGGTATATGTGATTTGGAGTGCCCAAGATGAAGTTAAAGAAAAATTGGCCAAACAACACAGGATACAAGCACACCAGTGGACTAAAACACAAACTTCTACTAATATGTACATCCGAATTGGGATGGCATTTTGTGGTCTAATCCAAAATTAAATGGGATTCATTTCATATGAATACACCCTAGGACCATTCGTCTATTAAGTATCTCATCTGAACTAATCTGTCAAGGGGATCGAATTTTCTCATTGTCAAAAATAGGGTTCTATATTTCATCCATATCTCTAGCTGTAATTGTTCAAATGGTGACAAAATGATGGGGGTGATATTAAGGAGGTGGGATACAACAATGTAGTTTCATCAAAAGTGACATAAAACTATATATCCTTTTAAAACAGTGGGAAATGGTTTTTTTAAATGAGACTGGAAAAACCACCTTCCACATTTCCAATAAATTGGTACCATGGTCTCCCTTATTAGAAGTTTGACCAAGAGAGTGAATTGATACCATATCTAAGTTCAATATGATTCATTTCATCCCCATGGATGTTCTGGTACTCTCAATCCTCCTATGGAGAGCTAAAATGAAGAAGGATATCAACCCAACCATTCTCCTCCTCACAATGTTTGGCTAAATAGTGGATGCTTGTTGTGAGCGATCTACACACATACAAAGGGAGTTATAGTTTATTTATTAGTAAATAGTTTGGATAAATTTGAGAGTTAAAAAATTTCATTCCATGTATCTTACATTATTTCATATTTGAATTCTTTTTTTGATGCATGTGATTGATTTTTTCATAATTTCTAACTTATTGGTGTGAGGGTTTGAGTGGAAAACTTGTGTTGATCCAATTGGATAACACAATAACCCATGTATTACCCTCATTAGTTTGATTTAAATTTGATTTTGAATATTTTATTCCATGAATAAGTTTAATATAATGGATTTACGATTTTTATGTCAATTTTTGGTTCTTCGATCATTAAAATAAAATCATGGGAATTAATCGGGATTCCAATTAATTTCAACAAAATAATTACATAAAACCTAAATGAATCGCTAAGAAAAATGAACATGAAATATGTCTAGTGAAATAACAACAACCCCTTTGACTCATATTTTCAAAATGAACTTTTTCAACTATTATACTCTTTAAATTAAGTCATTTTGTTTTTAAAATTGTTTTCAAACCCACCTCTTTTTATTTATTTTTATTAAAATGTATATTCTAAACCAATAAATTCATCTTGAGAGATAAACTAGGGTCTTACCTATACTATGAATCAACCTTAAAATCATAATAAATTTGAAATGTAAGGACTATACATTCAATCACCACCCTTGATTCATTCTTTATCAAAGGAAGAAAACAGTCTCACCGTAATCTGCCAGAGTATGGGGTGTTTCCATCATCTCATAATCACCCCAATATATAATTCATATTGCATTCCTTGAAAAAATTTGGTTTCCTCAAATCCTTCTAGGCCCTTGGAAGAAGATAAATGGATTCAAGTGTCACTTTGGATGACTATGCATTAATTCATATGGATCCTACATATGATCATCTGGTCATCAACCAAAGGTGTCATACTTCACAATTGTGTTTCTAATCATTATGTGATCTGAAATCACTGTGGAATAACATAGAACCACAATGTGATCTGAAAGACCCCTGATATGATTTTCCAATATCATTAGTTTTGACCAAAGTACCTCAATCCATGAATTACCATATTTCCATCTTCATCTTATAAGGATAATTGGGTACTATTGACCCAATGTATCCCAATTTGCCTCTTTTGTATCATTCCCCATATTAGTATCATGTGTATCATGACCTTAAACTACTACCACATTGGTCGAAGTGGTTTGACCTTAAACACTACCTTATAGTGGTCCAAATTTCAAGACCTTAAACTGCATTAGAATGAGAAACAAAACATATCATTTTGAAAATATGCGAAGGAAAACCTAATCAAAATTCAAGTCTTCACATGATAAAATATTCACATAGATAGTTTAGGACAAAATTATAGCACAGCTAAATAAGGCTCTAAGCTCATAGGGCCTACTATTTAGCCCTTATAAAATCCAATCTATTATCGATTGACCCCCTAGTTTATGAAAATTTAGATTATTGATTTTTTAGATCTCCTCAAAATAATAATATATTCTCTAAGTAGTGAAACAAATTTTAACGTTTTATATCCCTTCTTTTATATTACAGCTTCCTCGAATCACACTTCATTATAAGGTCATCATGGATCACTATAAACCATCCATGGCCCTTGGAAAAGATACCTTGCTTCAAGGTACCATTTTCATGACTATATATGTATTCATATAGATCTTATACATGTGTCTATGGTCATAAACCAAATGATTCACTCTAGAAAAAGGTCTTTTCAATCCTTATGAGCCCTGAAATTACTATAATAGAACCTAGCACCTTAGTGTGTTTTGGGTCACTCCTGGTACGATTGTCCCATATCATCCTCCTAACTGAAATTTTTTTGACCATGATATAAAATTTTCATACCAAACATTCCATGATGATTCAATATCATTGACATCACATAATCATGTTCTATACCCTTTCTCAAAAAAAGAATGTGAAATTCCATTCCTAAAAATTTGATGTCCCACACCTCGTGATTTGAACCCACATGTAATAGGGCTCAAGCGTCACAATTTAAGAGTTAAACTACTTGAGGAGGTCAGATCCCATCCTGGATGGATTTCCTCCCATACCAAACCACATAATATTGATGTTTGAGTCTTCAAAAATCTTTCATGGACCTATGAAAGGATTGGATATGATATTTTTCTGGACCAGTCTACCAAAACATAATGGCCTTGACCCACTAACTAAAGGTGTCTCCTCTTTTCAAGAAAGGTTCTTCAATCCCTTTGAACCATAGAACCCTTATAGTAGAACCTAGCACCTTAGGGTGTTACGGTTCATCCATGTCTTGTCTTCCCCACCCCAAATGCAAAGAATCAAACTACTGGGTCATAACGTACATCACTCATTTTCTAATAGTTTAGGAGGACCTAGTATCACAATTATTTATCTCCTAACAAATGTTAACCTCATAAATATTCCTTGACCCTCGATTAATAGCATAAATACCCTTGTTTAGAAATGATACTAACACATATATGTTTTGACCACAAAATAGAGGCATATCCTACTTACAGGAAGTGATCTTTGATTATCGTGATCCTTATAAACACCATGGAAATACACAACACCCTAGAATGTTTTGGGTCATTTCTATCTTGTATGGACCATATGTCATGATCATAAATAAGTAATAAGATAAAAGATACTAAAATACAATAATATAAGGTTCGAAATAAAGCAACATGAACTATATAAGTAGATCTTCTAAGAAAAAATACCCTACACATCAGTGATAGAAGGTCCGAGCTAAAAGATCGCAAACTACAACTATAGAAGGTCCTAGCTGAAAGTCCCTAAACTAAAATAATAAAATCTCTATGATAAAATAAATAAACATATATTGATAAAATACCTAATCTAAAGAACCTAAACTACAAAAATAGAAAGTACAAGAGAAAAGAATCTAAATAGTAACAATAGATGGTTTGAGATAAAAGACAGTAAACTATAGTGATTGATGGCCCATGAAAAAATACCCTAAAGAATAGCATAGAAGTGATTTAATATTCACAAATCAAGAATCTTATAAGGAACACCATATATTCTTGATGAAATTAAATATACAATCCCCAAACCAACCATCTTCAGAAAAAGAAATAGTGTAATCTCTCTAGGACATATATTCAACCCCAATGATCCTTTCGGTAATCAAGTTATCTTAAGATAGCTGGAACATATTCATTAGTAGAAAATCTCATGTTATTGGTAATTCATGAATTATTCTTGGAAGAAATATATTAAGATTTAAATATTCAAATATATTCTTCCTTGATTACTTGACATTAAGAAAAGTATGGGTGTAATTGGTGATTCGTAGAATATCAGATCGGTGAAAACTCGTGAACATCATTAATTAAAGAGGATAAAACTATAAAACACTTATAAATTTTCTATATTTTGTTCACTAATACCATGAAATAGGAGGAATCTCCACATTTTGGAGTCTCTTCCATAAAACAATAAAAAAATGGGGTGCATATCAATGACTGAATTATAAAAATATTTCATTATCTTAACTATAAAATTTGGTAAAAGTCTGGAGAGAAGTGTTAATTAAATGTTGAAGTGTCGGTCAGACCACATCGTCTGCTTATTCCATAGGATGGGGAGTATCGACTAATTTATTCAACTCCTCAAACCTCTTTGAGAAGTTTCTAATGAAGAATATGTAGCTAAAAATTCCTACTTTATGTGATCTATTATTTCCCCACATTTCCATATTTTAATTTTCCATACTTTCATCTTGTCTTGTACAATGAATATCAATTTTTTACCATAATATAATGACTCCAAAAACCTCCTTTATATTCTCAATAAGATGAGCCTCATCTGAAATATCATACAAATCCCTCCCATTGGTGGCCAAATCTCTATATGTGTGGACAATTGTTTTCATGATATTATACAATTTATGGAAATCACAGCCATCCACTTCTATGTCATTAAATAGAATATGATGGGGTTACCATTGGTCATGAAATGTTTATATGGGGGTATCATTAATCAAGGCATGAATATGCTTCTACATCAGCCTCTATTGTGTTTGAGAATCTAATACTCAAGGGATGGGAATGTTAAAAAGCAGGAATAGAAGGTTGAAGAAGAAAGGAAATAGAAGGGGAGTCCTAATATGTCCTCCCCACCAAAGATTCATTACCTATTTCATGTGTCAAACTATTGAGTTACTAAACATATTCTGACCCACTATTAGTGAAGTCATCTCCAATATAATTGTTCATCATTGAAGTCTAATCCAAATCTTCAAGAAAAGGTTTTTTCCCTAGAAATTGGGGTAGGTGAGGCAAAAGATGTGTCCACATAGTGAACTAGTAATCTTATCTTTCTGCATAGATAGGATGATAACTAATCCATTTCATAATCATGATTAAGAAAGGCGGTAACATTAGCTAGTAGAATAATGATCTCAATATCCATTTCATTACATTCCTAAATCATTCATAACTAGAAGATGATCATAGGGTGTCTCTCTCCCTACAGAGAAGAAAAATGAAGGGGGAGACCCTTATGAATCAATCAAACTGATGATAAAATTAATAAGGTGTATATGGCTCATGGATAATAATATAGTGCACCCTATATTCAAGAACGCCATCCAAAATACATATGATATATGCCCTTTCTCTAGGTGACCCACTTCCATTATCAATAATTTCCCCAGTCATTGCTCGATAATGGGAGAAAGAAAATCCATCAGATGGGATCAATGAATCTCTAACCTCGTCAGGGCTTAGTGAGATAGCAGCAACCACATATATGTCTTTTAGATTAGGAAGAGATAAGAAATTTGGGATCCTAGTGGATTTTTCATATTAATAACAATGAAAACCCTCCCCTATAAATCTAAAAAAACTATAAAGGGACACTGATCCAATAGGACATACTACCTTGTTGAACACATAAAAGGATTTGGAAATGGTGTGCAAGGACTGGCACTGCCTAATTAAGCCACATTCCATTCTTTCTATTCATGGTGTCATCACCAGTTTCCTCATAGAGAGTCTTAATGATGTATCCCGGACTAGAAAAATACATTTGTTTAAAAATGATTTTATAAGTTGCAACATCATAGTGTAAAGATTAATTCACTTAAATGAACTCTTCATGCAACGTTATGGAAGTTCCTTTCCTATTTGGTACACCACTATGGCATCAAGGTCGACCTAGGGACGACAACTTATATTTTATTGAAGTCACCTCTCAAAAATCTCAAATAAAATAGGGGGATCCATGGTAACTTCTCCTATTTTTGTTGTTTTAATGAAACAATGAGAGAAAAATCTCTCTCCCTCACCAGTATAATGAAGAATTGAATCCCAAATTAATTTTACAATGATATCCAAGATGCCTCTGAATTTCTCAAGAAGGATCTACTACACCCACTATATCTGATTCCTCCAAAGTAATGGAGGCCACACGTATATTATGTGGCAACTAAGGAAATCTAAATGGGCACCCTCCTCACTCAAAGGATTTATGTTGGGAGAATGAACACTCTCTACTACCTTATCTAAAAAAATCTAGGTATTGAGACCCAATAATGGGATTTTGAGAAGAACATCCTGGCACTCATCATCATAGTGCACATGTGAAGGACTTATTTACAACCCCATGAGGTCCATTTTCTCTCTCATATTTATCTACTCAATTTCATACTTTTCCTTCTTAATTTGAGTTGGTTCTTGAACCAATGTGAGGTCATTCTGAATCAATACAACATTCATTTTGTATCATAGAAATTTACAAATGGGAAAACCCTAGATTATTTCATTATATAGCATTATACCCCCATAGAATATGATAGTAGACATAGAGCTCCCAAATGAGGATGTTTATATGCCCATGACACTCCCCTAATATGGGAGATTTATTTTAATATAGGTTCTTGAAGCACTATTGACAAAAGGATGGAAAATTCAGAGATCAACCAGAATGACTTAGGGATTATATTCATCTCTCCAGATGAACCAATTTTTCCCTACTATTTCTCAATATTTAAAGGATTCATGAATAATGATGCATGTTAGAAAGACATTATAATTATGTTCGAACTGACACTAAATCTATAAATACCTTACCTAAATATCATAGGGGATTCAGAACATGTGATAAATAATATCAGTGGAAAATATTCCATTGAAAAAGAAGAACATCACCCTCTCACTGGCTACATTAGGGGAATGATGGTTGAGTTCCCTTTTGATACCATATTGCATCATGTCCTCTAATTGTAGAATGATCATGCTGATATGTTGTATAATGTATCCACTATTCTAGATGACCCTGCTCAGGATGACACAATTTTATGTATCACACATTGAAGATTGGTATCATCTGTCATAAACTTTGATATGGATGAAGTCAATCAGGTAAACACCTCCTCAGAGTGTGATGAACCTATGTCCATTCCTAGATGCATTGATCCTATAATTGGTGATCTAAAAAATGGATCTCTACCAACATATAGAGCCGGAAGGGAACAGATTTGATGTTGTGTAGCGTAACTTACCATATAGGATAGTCCAAATGAAAAGAAATCCCTCTCAAATTGAGGATTCAATATAATCTTTGTTAGATTTATTGAATAAGGAGAGATTCTCTCCATCATGTAATAATTCCATGTGGGATCCTAGGTGATCATAATTATGGGACCAGGATCTCCCTCCATATCGATATGATATATTACTTTTGGAAAACCATGAAAGACGACTGTATGGAATTCACCATGAAGTTTCATGTATTCCAAATCCAGGAAAACTACATCCATAAACCCAAAAAATTTCTACATATAGTTAAATATTCTTGTCCATTTTCAATATGGGAAATGGATTTCATGGGTCAATATCCTCCAACCACATCCAACAAGTTCTACTACATACTTAATACAATCAAATTCTTTTTCAAATGGGTTGAGGAAATAACCCATAATGAATTCAGGATGAATAACATCATAAACTTCATAAATTCTCATATCATCAGTGAGTTCTAATTCCCTCAAACAATATTGATGGAAAACAGCATGAACCTTCATTATATGTAGTGGAAGAAACTCTAGTGTGAGTAAAGCATTGAGTCCAATCACTTGTCTCACTATCATACAATGTAAAAGGGATAGATATATGCCTTTAATAATAATCTATTAAATATATGATCAAAGATGGAGAACAAGTATAAGATGTCAGACAAAAAAACAACCCCCTACTTTATGTGATTACTATACAACCATGTGTACTGTTACACAATAAATACAATACTCATTGGTTTATATGACCAAGGTAGTTTTATCCATTGAATTATAACATCCCTTACTCTGAATAGTCATTTATAGATAGCTCTTAGTTGACAACTAGTCAAAAATGTGGATGGATAAATTAGAGTGCCTCAATGAGAATAGGTTGTGTATATTGAAAAATGTTGAATTATATCATAAAGAGATCATAGTAGACATTAATAAAATGTTTCAACACTCTTTATTCATTCCAGGAGAACTGGTGTTGGCTCTATAAACCCCAATAATACATGGTAAAAATCCTCCACTACAGGAATCGAAATGCCAAGGCCCTCACACCATTAATATGGTCTATCGTAATAGTTCCTATTCATTGTCCAAAATGGATGGGGATCATGTCACACCAAAAAAATGTAAAGTTTTATAAGAAATACATTTCATAACTATCATCAGGTGGGAATCCACATTAGTGTAGGCATGACCATTCATCTTGGTTACATAATGTTAAATAGTATGAATTTGTTATGACCACATGAGGTTAAACTATTCGAGATAATCCTTACCACATGATGTTAAAATGTGAAAATATTTCCTAATAACATGAAGTTAAACTAAACAAAATATATCATCCATATCATATAACATTAAATTACATGGATCCATGGCACCCATCTTCATCCATTTCAATTTAATACATGTCTTATCTTTAGGACATTAAAATACATGGGTTATCAATAACTACGTGTAACTTGATTCCTATTGTCACCTAAAACATAGTGATTCCCGAACATCTATCCCTAGGCCCAACCACAATTCCCTTTCATTTTCACATTGAGTGATCCATGTATTTACCTAAAGACGTAAAAATACATGGATAATTTCAATTATACATAACATTAAACTGTATGGTTTTAATAAAACAATGTATGGATTGATACTCATTTCCAATGAGATGCATATGGATTCCTCAATCATATTTCATGGTCCATCAACCAAATGATACAAAATCCCCCTGTTATATCCTTAAATTTCCTCAGCATAGTAAGAGGTTCCCTTTCCATAACATTTTTGTCACACTGAGAATAACTCATGTGAGCTTAGTAATTTTGGTGTGCACTTTTTCTCATAAACAAGGCATAAAAGTTCACGACAAGAGTATCATGGTCCTAAATGAAAACAATTAAAAGGATTACCATGAGTCCTTTTCATATTACATTAAATTATACCATTGATGTCCCTTTCATGACATAATAATGCACATTTGTGTTGTCCTTGTCCGAGAGGACCATTGTTATTGGTGTTGGACTCCTACAACACATACATTCAAGAACTACATGTGACTATATTCGTGGTATCACGAGATATGTAGTGACATCCAGATCCTCAATCTTGGGTCTACTCACTATAAATATATGAATTGACCACCTCCTTAAAAATATACTAGGCATGCATAGGATGTTCCTCGACATGAAAAGCATATATTGATTCAAATTACCATAGTATAGGTAGCAACACCAATATTTCTTCCTTTGGTTCCTTCCATAATATCACTTTTTACATTAGAAATACCATGGACTTTTTACATGACATTAAACTACAGAGTCCCCCAAGAACTAATTGTTTCTAGATTCTTGTCAACATAGGATATGTAGTGATGCATTAATATTCAATTCTAATCCCAACTACAAAAAATAATGAAAATAATGAAAACCTTTTCATATGGGTTAGACCTGTATAGAAATTTTCTCATTCATTAAATATGTGTGACTTCATTCATGTACACATGGGATATGTAGTGACACATGAATATCTAACTCCCAGTACTGTTATAAAAACAAAAAATAAAAATTCACCCCTCTATATGTATGGGTTATACATTCAAATTTATCTTTATTAATAACTACTTATGTCTTGATTCCAATCATCATGGGATTTGTAGTGGTACTCAGTATCACATTGCTAGGCCCATCGTTAACCTTACCATTTTACATCAAGGAGTCCGTATCCTTACCGCATGATGTTAAGTGAAAAGGGAAACATCTAGGTTGCATGACACTAAATACCCAAAATTGGAATTTCCTTACCACATTATTTTAAATATAATATAAAATTCCCTTAACTCATGAAAATACATTGTACATAACATTCCATAATTACATAATGTCAAACTACATGAAAATAATACATTCCCACTACATTATAATAAACTGTGTAGATTACTAATCGCACCACGATTCACTATTCCATTTTCACCCTTACACCACTATGCTAAACTAGTTTTCTATTGAAAAATATAAAAATAAAAACAAATTTCACTTCATGTTAGATTTAATTATATTGCCTTTATCACTATTAAAAAGGTTAAATATTTCCTCTTTTTGTTAATTACAATGTATGTATATGTGATTTGGAGGGCCCAAGATGAAGATAACGAAAAATGGGTCAAACAGCGCAGGATACAAGTACAACCGGGGACTAAACTACACACTTCTACTAATATTTACTTCCTAATTGGGATGGTTGTAACGCCCCGACCCCAGTTACCCAGAGTCAGTGCATTACTTCATAACATTGGCATGATCACAAAAGATCAAGTCTCGAAATACTGGTTGGTTTAGTAGCCTTGGAAACACTAGATACATTCATAACTGTTACATTAAATCATAAAGTGAAAAACTACAATAACAAAGTCTCCATATTCCACACGCATATCCTCTTCTGACTATCCCTGGAGGTCATTCATAAAATACTTCTTCACATCCTGGAAAATATTAAAACATTGAAGGGGTGAGCTCAGATGCTTAGTAAGGATAACAATATTGCGGAAGCTTTCATAAATAAACCCTAACAATTAAGGCAATGTATAACTAAAACAAAAGCCTTTTTAAACATGAACTTCAGCATAATATGGAAAAAATAAAATTAAATCCATTTACTTACATGGATATTCTGCTAGTCGAATAATCCCATGCAATATCAATAACCACTTTCATAATGATGGAATCCATAATGTCAGACTATCATAACCACGTAGCCAAGGCCTTGTGCCAAGACCACAAATAAGATTTTGTCAAGGCCTCATGCCAAGACACTAGTTTGTCTAATGAGACCTACCGATGAATCGAGGAGCTATAGCGGGATCCACCCGTCACTTACTAAGTGTAATGAATTCCTTATATGAAAAATGGTATATAAACATTTAGGAATATCATTTTCTAAAATACCATTTGAAATTAATTGCGGCATTAAAATACCAGTTCAATATTTAGAAGAAACTTACATTTAAAATTTCTCAAATATACTCCAGTACTTTTCTGAAAACATTATGCAAGCTTCTGAAAACAAAATAACTAATTCTGAGACTGCTCGAATAATTACATGCCATTATGGGTCCACGCCCAATCCCTTCATGTCTACCACACTCGAGAGTCGGGTTTTCTAAAAACAGTTTTAAGCTTGCGTTAAATACATATAAATTTTCACTGGGTTTTCATATATTAATACTCATAAAAAACGTTTGATACATACCATTTATAAAACCAAAATAAAAGAAAATTGAAACATGGTATTTTTTTCATTTAAAAAAAGATATGGCTTGTAAGGGAATTTGAAACTCAAATAATGGTCACGGCGGCGGAGAAGTCATTATCACCTCATACGTAAGACAAAACATTCCTTTTGTCATTTAGTAAAAACTATTCGTATGAAAAGATTTATTTTGAATAAAAGTAAAAGTCAAAGGGGTTTATACACCGTATAAATGAAAGTTGTGTATAAATCCAAATATGCCTCAATGAAAGTAGATTTAGACGAAGTCCTTACAAAGATCATTTTTAAAATAAAATAGATCTATTATGTGTATTCATTATAAGTACGCACAAATAAAGTACAAATACAAGATATGACATAATAATATCATGACATAATTTGAAAGTAGGAGATTAACCCAAAGAATGGGAATTGGGTTAAGAAATTCCCTTACCTTGTGTCTGAATAGACTCGATCATTCTTTAACCTCCTGAATAATAAACTAGAGTTAATCTCTACTTGCTTAAGAACATTTTTCATGTTCATTATTCCTTTTATATCACTTATTACCATGTTTTGAAAATTATGTAGTTATTTATGTTAATAACAGTCGTTTTATCGATCATTGGTACTTGAGTCAAAAATATACTTCTTATAATTAGAATTTGTTCTTGTGGTGAAATATCCATTATATCGAGAATTATATTCATGATGTAGATATCATATATAACATTTATATCCAGTATATACATGCAATTATAATATTACATAACATTTAAAGGTAAGAAATGAAATGCACCATTCATGGAGACGGTAAGCCGTACGTACGCATGAACACTACTTTCATTTCTATTTCATATTTTAATGGAATGAAACATAATGATATAAAGGTATAATATAATTCCAGTATAATATAATGTATAATACCATTTAATCAATCCTTTATACATCCCACATATGGTATTAACAATTCAAATCACTTTGAGGGGGCGGTAGTCCGCACTTCCTAAAATGAAAATATCGTGTTTACCCATAATGGAAACCATAAAGGTATGCCATAAATGAACAATACAGAAGCTTAAGTAAAACATGAACATATTATATATCATATATAAATATAGTGACATCTTAATGGACACCTTTGAATGTGTTAAATGAGTGTTGAACAATCATCGTTTCGTGAGGCAGAAATTCACCATCAACAGAAACAGTATGTTCTTTAACCATTAGATCTAGGTGTGTGTAAGTGTAGCTCGAATAATTATTATAAAAAAATCCTAGTATATTAAAGATACTGGTGTTGTTACAAAAGAAAATAATAAAAAGAGTTTAGGGGTTGGAGAAGCAAAATAAAACAAAACAACATTAAAGAAGACATTACCATAAAATCGGGTAACTCTTTTTGATTTGAGCCAATGGCTTCCTTGGGAAGCCTTCTGCCCAAAGTGTGGCTACTAGGACTAAGGGAGGGAAGTTGGGTGAGTATTTGGGTAGAGTTTGGCTGAGCCAAATCTCTTGAAAGTGTGAATAAGGTGGTAGTGGTGGGGGAATTTTATAGGAGGAGAGGAGGAGCATTCTTGGAAAGTCATGAAATGTCACTTTATTATATAATGAGTTTCAGATTTTAAAGGTCCCACACTTATATATTTCGAGTATAAGGTGATAAGGGTTTGAAAAATACTCATTCAATAGGTTTTTGACAAGTTTAAGTTATATATTTTACATTATCCTTTCATTTTATTTAAATCGTTAATTAATGATGTAATAGCTGCATTATCATTGTGTCATAAATAATTTAACTTATTTAATGTCTAAAAATTATATAATAATTATCATGATGTAGGAAAGCTTTTTAGATTTCTAATTAATATTTATAGTCAAAAATATGACTTGTATAACCCCATTTAAAAATTGTTTTAGTGAAACAACTCATGTTTGTGACATTTTTATTTTAACATTAAATAAAAAGTTTTTAATGTCATTTTCCTACCAAAGTGGCTCTATGGGGTCCCCAAGTTGACCCATGGATTTTTTTGGTCGGCCATGACTCATCCAATAGTGTTAGGAAAAGTGTAAAGATATTTTCATATTTTTATAATATCATTTTTACCATATATTTCACTAATTACCTTTAATCGTGATTAATTAAACTTAAAAGTTTTTATTCACCAACAAATTATTTTAATCCCATTTAACCACATTTTTCTTCCTAATGACAACCATGTATGTCATATTTTTGAAAATAAAATAAAACAAGTCGTAATTTTTTATTTAAATGAAAAATCAGGTTTTTTAACTACCACTTAGTGGTTTCACTATTCATCAAAAACTGATGTTTTTCAGAACAATGCCAAAATTTCACCCTAATCTATAATTGATATTCCGAAGTAAAAAATGATGTATATTTTAAAAAATTCCAAACATATAAGTTGAATTAATTAATTTTATAATTAATTCCCGCTATCACAATAAATAGCGTGTTTTTAATAAACAATATATATCAAAAGATTGCCAATAGTTTATGTCCAATTTCAATGTAAAATTAATTATAATGACAACCATTGGATAAAATGGTTAAAATATATTATAATTACTCATTAAAACCTCTCAATAGTATAATTTATCACTATAAATTATTTTGATTTAAAAAGGTGTTTTTAAGTATTTTTCACTATTCATAAAAAAACTGGAAGTACTCAGAAAAATACCAAAAAATCATCATAGGCTAATTTCGATATTCCAAATCCAAAAATGAAGTCCATTTTCAAATATAAAATTTATATTATTTTGAAAAGTGGGTATTACTATTCATAATGGCTATTTTGATTGGTCGCGGTGTGTTAGAATCTCGAACTTGTGTATAATGCAAGCTATTGCATTATTAAAAGAGAAGCGTATCGTGGAAGCTCGGGGTGTTACATTCTCCCCTCCTTCAATAAATTGTGTCCTCTCAATTTGAAAATTTTCATTCAAAATAAAAGGTTGAAAATAGAAAATACCTTTGTGGAAAACCCACATCAGAAATAAGGTTAATAAAATTTAGCCTTAATAAGAGGGAAAGGGAAATGAAAAAGTCACCCCCAAATTATGATCTCAATAAGGAGAACATTGGTGGAAATTAGAGACATATAATTTGAGGAAAAACATAAATATTTTTAGGGAGTTATTGAGGTCATCAATCACAAACAGGTGTAAAATTGAGGGCCTCAAAGCCATCAATCTATGTTGATTTAAAATATTATTAGTTCAACAAGACATAAGGTATTAGGATAACACTTTTTTTGTTTTAATATCCCTTTACTAAAGTTTAAGAATTAATTTATTCATAGAATAAGAGATAGGTATATATATATATATATTCTTGACAATTAGAGTTTCAACCTTCAACTAATTTCTACCACAAACTCATCTTTTACTCAAAAATATAATAGAACTAAAAAATATTATTTTTATCCTAATCGTACAAGGTTCAAAATATTAACACGTACCATTTAGATTAGGAAAATTATTTTGTAATAACCAGGGACTTCCTGTAGGCTAGTGGTAGGTAATAAAGGCCTGTCGCACTATGGTTGTGGGTTCAATTCCTACAGCTTTGTCTGACGTGACGGGTTATCCCCCAACCGGCAGGTTGTCCTATTCCGAAAACTATAGTATTATAATATTCCAAAAATAATCTTCATAAATGTTTTATCCTTAAAAAATACTATCAAAATTTCAACATAATCCATTCCAACCTTTATAGTTATCCAAAATACTTCCTTCCAACTCACAATTAAAATTTTATAGGGAAGGTAAACATAATGAAGATCTTTTTTTTCTGCATAACAACATGTGAACACTTTCACCATGTATTCTTTTAAAACACTACAACATCCTGAATAACCATAAATCCTTATTGATTATATTCATGACCCCTTATTCTTTATAGAATACTAGATATACTCCTTCTATCCAAAACTGAATACAAATCATTAATCAGTTTCAAGGAAGTTAAGAATATGGAATACAATTTATCTAAATAAAACATATATTATTCCAAAATCACTCTCTCGGTATCAGAACCATATTATGGTTTATCTTTCTCTCAACCATATATTTTCCAAAAAAATTAACCTGTTGTGGAGTCACTTTTCTTGGTTCCACACAATCTCAAGTCCTTGATGAAACAGTACTGCAGTACAATCCTTATATACTCCATAATTCTTATAACCAGTACATCTTGGATACAACACTCAAATGTCAAAATTATTTAATAACAACATAAGACCTCTAATCATTACTCCTCATCTGTGGTTGTATCATAACTTGATTATTATCCAATAACATCATTTAGGGAATACTCTGATGATTTAGACATCGGTTTGCATAGTGTCCCCACTCCTTGCAGATGAAGCATTATACATTTGAAACCTTTTTCTTACCCTTTCAGTCACGCACTATGTGTCCCTTTTCTCTACACTTATAAAAAACTCCAATTCCCTTCAGGCAAGTTCCAAGGAGTTTCTTCCCACAGTTATCACATATTGGAAAATTCTTCTTTTACCTCATCCCTTTATCCATCATTCTCTCCTCCATCCATTTCTTCTCTTCCTTCTCTTAAAAGCCATAAGACTCAAAGAATTCTTTACTTATCTTGTTAACACATGATACTATTTCTTCATATGTTGAGAACACATGGGAGACTATTTCCCTTCTAAATGTTGGATTAATACCCTGAAAGATATGATCCTTCTTACTCATTGGATCATACGTATTGATGGATTTCACATTCCTTCTACTGGGCTTCATTTCTATACAATGGAATAAACTAGGCTAGTTTATGAATTACAATGAATAATTCAAAAATTGTAAAATACATAATGTAAATTGAACAGATTATGGATATAATCCATAATCATAAAAAAAAATTTCTTTGAGGAAGTATATATACTAATAAACCTTGCATAATGGTTTGTAAAGAAAATGAGAATTATCCTAAGCATATCCCCCAGGAGTGTCTTAACCAAGAGTGCAGTAAGGCTCATTTTCGTGCACCAGTTCTCATTCGAGTCTAGCTCAAAGTGGTGTTTTCGGGTTTTACCCCTAGGTATATATGTGCCAGAGCTACCTCTACCTGCTCGTATCTAGACATGGATGTATTGCTCAGAAAACTCACAAAATCTTTATAATACCAAAATTTAAGGAAGTTCTTCTATACCAATCCTAAAAGTCTATCTTTGGGCTATGTGATCTAATCAGAGTTTATCTAAATCTAGCTTCAAAGGTTAGTACTAAACTGCCTCTGATACCAACTGTAACACCTTGAACCCAGTTACCCAGAGTCGGTGCATTACTTCATAACATTGGCATGATCACAAAAGATCAAGTCTCGAAATAACGATTAGTTTAGTATCTTTGGAAACACTAGATACATTCATAAATGTTAAATTACATTATAAAGTGAAAAACTAAAATAAAAAAGTCACCATAGTCCACAGTCATATCCTCTTCTGACTGTCCCTATAGGTCATTCATAAAATATTTCTTCACATACTGGAAAATATTAAAACATTGAAAGGGGTGAGCTCAGTTGCTCAGTAAGGATAACAATATTGTAGAAGCTTTCATAAATAAACACTAACATTTTAGGAAATGTATAACTAAAACAAAAGCCTTTTTAAACTTGAACTTCAGCATAATATGGAAAAAATATTAAATAATACTATTTACTTACTCACATGGATATTCTACTAGTCTAATAATCCCATGCAATATCAATAACCACTTTCATAATGATGGAATGCATAATGCCAGACTATCATAACCACCTAGCCAAGGCCTCATGCCAAGACCACAAATAAGATTTTGTCAAGGCCTCGTTCCAAGACACTAGTTTGTCTCATGAGACCTACCGATGCATCGAGGAGCTATAGCGGGCTCCACCCGCCACTTACTAAGTCCAATGCATTCCTTATATGAAAAATGGTATATAAACATTTAGGAATATCATTTTCTAAAATACCGTTTGAAATTAATTGCGGCATTAAAATACCAGTTCAATTTTTAGAAGATACTTACATTTAAAATTTCTCAAATATACTGTAGTATTTTTCTGAAAACATTATGCAAGCTTCTGAAAACAAAATTATTAATTCTGAGACTGCTCGACTAATTACAGGCCATGATGGGTCCACGCCCAATCCATTCCTGTCTACCACACTCGAGAGTCGGGTTTTCTGAAAACAGTTTTATGCTTGAAATATAAATTTTTACTGGGTTTTCATATATTAATTCTCGTAAACAACGTTTGATACATACCATTTTTAAAACCAAAATAAAATAAAAGTGAAACATGGTATTTTTTTCATTTAAAAAAGTTATCTCTTGTAGAGGAATCCGAAATTCAAATAATGGTCACGACGGTGGAGAAGTCGTTGTCATCGCATACGTAAGACAAAACATTCCTTTTGTCTTTTAGTGAAAATGCTTCGTATAAAAAGATTCATTTTGAATAAAAGTAAATGTCAAATGGGTTTATACACCGTATAAATGAAAGTTGTGTATAAAACCAAATATGCCTCAATGAAAGGATATTGAGATGAAGTCCTTACAAAGATCATTTTTAAAATAAAATAGATCGATTATGTGTATTCATTATAAGTACACATAGTGAAAGTACAAATACAAGATATGACATAATAATATCATGACATAATTTGAAAGTAGGAGATTAACCCAAAGAATGGAAATTGGGTTAAGAAATTCCCTTACCTTGTGTCCGACTTGACTCGATCGTTCTTTAGCCTCCTGAATAATAAAATAGAGTTAATATATACTTTATTAAGAACCTTTTTCATTTTCATTATTCCTTTTATATCACTTATTACCATGTTATGAACATTATGTAGTTATTTATTTCAATAACAGTTGTTTTGTCGATCTTTGGTACTTGAGTCAAAAATATACTTCTTATAATTACAAGTTGTTCTTGTGGTGAAATATCCATTATATAAAGAATTATATTCATGATTTAGATATCATATATAACATTTATATCCATTATTTACATGCATTTATAATATTACATAAAATTTTGTGGTATGAAATGAAATGCACCGTTCATGGAGACGGTAAGCCGTACGTACGCATGAACGCTACATTCATTTCTGTTTCATATTTTAGTGGAATGAAACATAATTATATAAAGGTATAATATAATTCCATTTTAATATAATTTATAATTCCATTTACTCCATCCTTTATACATCCCACATTTGGTATTAACGATTCAAATCACTTTGAGGGGGCGGTAGTCTGCACTTCCTAAAATGAAAATATCATGTTTACCCATAACAGAAACCATAAAGGTATGACATAACTGAAAAATACAGAAGCTTAAGTAAAACATGAACATATTATATATCATATATAAATATAGTGACATCATAATGGCCATATTTGAAGGTGTTATATGAGTGTTTAACAATCATCGTTTCGTGAGGCAGAAATTCACCATCCACAGAAACAGTATGTTCTTTAACCATTATATGTAGGTGTGTGTACGTTTAGCTCGAATAATTCTTATAAAAACATCCTAGTATATTGAAGATACTGGTTTTGTTACAAAAGAAAATAATAGAAAGAGATTAGGGGGCTGGAGAAGCAAAATAATACAAAACAACATTAGGAAAGACATTACCTTAAAATCGGGTAAATCTTTTTGATTTGGGCCAAAGGCTTCCTTGGGGAGACTTCTGCCCAAATTGAGGCTTGTAGGAGTAAGGTAGGGAATTTGGGAGAGTATTTGGGCAGAGTTTGGCCGAGTCAAATGGCTTGAATGTGTGAATAAGGTGGTAGTGGTGGGGGCCTTTTATAAGACGAGAGGAGGGGCATTCTTGGAAAGTCAAGAAATGTCACTTTATTAAATAATGGGTTTCGAATTTTAAAGGTCCCAAAATTATATATTTCGAGGATATGGTGATAAGGGTTCTAAAGATACTCATAAAATAGGTTTTTTACAAGTATAAGTCTTAGATTTTACATTATCATTTCATTTTATTTAAATCGTTAATTAATGAGGTAATCGCTACATCATCATGGTGTCATAAATAATTTAATTTATATAAAGTATAAAATTATAAAACAATTATCATGATGTAGGGAAGCTTCTTAGATTTCTAATGAATATTTATAGTAAAATATATTACTTGTATAACCTCATTTAAAAATTGTTTTAGTGAAATAACTCATGTTTGTGACATTTTTATTATAACATTAAATAAAAAGTGTTTAATGTCATTTTCCTACTGAAGTGGCTCCATGGGGTCCCCAAGTTGACACATGGATTTTTTTGGTCGTCCAGGACTCATCCAATATGGGTAGGACAAGTTTAAAGTTATTTTCATATTTTTATAATATCATTTTTACCTTAAATATCACTAATACCTTTAATCGCGATTAATTAAACTTGAAAGTTACTATTCACCAAAAAATTATTTTAATCCCATTAAACCACATTTTTCTTCCTAATGACAACCATGTATGTCGTATTTTTGAAAATAAAATCACAGAAGTGGTAATGTTTCATTTAAATGAAAAATCAGTTTTTTTTAACTACCACTTAGTGGTTTCACTATTCATCAAAAATTGAAGTTTTGCAGAACAATGCCAAAATTTCACCCTAAGATATAATTGCTATTCTGAATTAAAAATTGATGTATATTTTACAAAATTAAAAAAATATAAGTTTCATTAATTAATTTTATAATTAATTCCCGCTGTCATAACAAATAGCGTGTTTTTAAGAAAAAATATATATCAAAAGATTGCCAATTGTTTATGTCCAATTTCAAAGTGAAATTAATTCTAATGAACACCATAGGATAAAATGGTAAAAATATATTCTAATTAAACTTTAAAACCTCTAAATATTATAATTTATCACTATAAATTATTTTTATTAAAAAAGTTGTTTTTAAGTAATTTTCACTATTCATAAAAAAATAGGAAGTTCTCAGAAAAATACCAAAAATTCATCATAGGCTAATTTCGCTATTCCAAATCCAAAAATGAAGTCCATTTTGAAATATAAAATATATATAAATTCAAAACGTGGGTATTACTATTCATAATGGCTTTTTTGATTGGTTGTGGTGTGTTAGAATCTCGAACTTACGTACAATGCAAGCTATTACATTATTGAAAGAGAAGAGTATCGTGGAAGCTCAGGGTGTTAAAATGGTATTTATTGTTCTGATCAAAATTAAATGGGATTCATTTCATATGGATACCCCCAAGGACCATTCGTCCATTAAGTATCGCATCTGAACTAATCTTTCTAGGGTATTGTATTTGCTCAATGTCAAAAATAGGGTTCTATATTTCATCCACATATCTAGCTGTAATTGTTCAAATGGTGCCAAAATATTGGGGGTGATATTAAGGAGGTGGGATACAACATTTTAGTTTCATCAAAAGTTACAAAAAACTATATAACCTTCTAAAACCATGAGCCAATGGTTTTTTGAAATCAGGGTGGCTCGAACCACCTTCCACATTTCCTATAAATTGGAACCTTGGTATATTCTATTGGATGTTCAACCAAGAGAGTCATCTACTAACAAATTGAAGTTCCATATGAGTCATTTCATCCCCATGGAGATTTTGGTGCTCTCAATCCACATATGGAGAGTTGAAATGAAGAAGGATATCAACCCAAACATTATACTCCTCACAATGTTCGGTTAAATGGTGGAAGTTCATTGTGGGAGAGCTACACACATACCAAGGGAGTTATAGTTAATTTATTAACTAATTGTTTTTACTAATTTGGGTGTTAAAACATTTCATTTCATGTATCTTACATTATTTATTATTTGAATTCTTTTTTTGATGCTTGTGATTGATTCTTTCTTAATTTCAAACCGATCAGTGTGAGGTTTTGAGTGGAAAACATGTGTTGTTCCAATTGGATAACACAATAACCACTTTATTACCCTCATTAATCAGATTTAAATATTATTTGGAATATTGTATTCCCTGAATAAGTTATATTTAAGGGAATTACAATTTTTATGTCAATTTTTGGGTCTTCAATCATTGAAATAAAATCTTGGTAATTAATTTGGATTCCAATTAATTTTAGCGAAATAATTACTTCAAAACTAAATGAATCACTAAAAAATAAACATGAAATATGTGTAGTTAAATAATAACAACCCCTCCATATCATATTTTCAAATTGAAAATTTCCAGCTATTATACACATTAAATTAATTCATTTTGTTTTTAAAATTGTTTTCAAACCCACTAATACATTTAGTCATTTTTATTAAAAATTATACTCTAAACCAATAAATTCTTTTTGAGAGATAAACTAGGGTCTTCCCTATACTATGAATCAACCGTAAAATCATAATAAATTTGACATGTAAGGAAAAAACATTCAATCACCACCCATGATTCATTATTTATTAAAGGACCACAATAGTCTCATCCTAATCAGCCACAGCGTGGGGTGCTTCCATCCTCTTTTAATCACCCAAATCCATAATTCATATTGCATTCCTTGGGAAAATTTGTTTTCATAAAATCATTCTAGGCCCTTGGAAGAAGATAAATGGCTTTAACTGTCTCTTTGTTTGACTATGAATTAATTCATATGGATCCTATATCTGATCATCTGGCCATCAACCAAATGTTTCATACTGCAAAAATGTGTTTCTAATCACTATGTGATTTGAAATCACTGTGGAATAACTCAAAACATTAATGTGTTCTGAACAACCCCTGATATAATATTCCTATATCATTAGTCATGACCAAAGTACCTCGATCCCTGAATTATCATATTTCCATCTCCTACTCAGAACGATGATTGGGTACTGTTGACCCGATGTATCCTAATTGGGCTCGTTTGTATCATTCCCCATATTTTTCACTTGTGAATCATGACCATAAACTACTATCACATTGGTCAGAATGGTTTAAACTTAAACACTAGCCTATAGTGGTCCAAATCCCAAGACCTTATTCTGGAATAGAATGAGAAAAAAACATGTCATTTTCAAAATACCTAAAGGGAAACGAGATCAAAAGTCAAGTCTTCACTCGCTAAACTCTTCACATCGATAGTTTAGGAAAAAAATTATATCACAAGTAAAAAAGGTTCAAAGCTCATAGTGTAACAGCCCGAGATTTTATGAAAAATATTCTTTCACTAATGTCTTGTGTTGTACGCTACACCAAAAGGAGATTGCACAACACGCATCCTTGACTTGCCTTGCATTACACGCAATCACAAACTTCCTCGATAGCGTGTGTGGTACGTAATACTGAGTTTCACGAAACAATGATATGCTATTAAAATATTATTAAAACTAGCCGTTATGAATAGTAATAACCACTTTTTAAATTTTAGAAATTTTAGCTCTCAAAATGGACTTCATTTTTGGATTCGGAGTATCGAATTTAGCCT
This sequence comes from Viscum album, assembly GCA_963277665.1. NCBI lineage: Eukaryota > Viridiplantae > Streptophyta > Magnoliopsida > Santalales > Viscaceae > Viscum > Viscum album. Next base: position 2,143,040,531 of record OY728143.1, on the reverse strand, counting down.
AAGGTGAAATTTTGGTACTTTTCGGATAACTTTCATATTCTGATGAATAGTGAAAATTACTAAATTATAATTAAAAACAACTTTTTTAATCGAAATAATTAATAGTGATAAATCATTAATTTGAGTGGTTTTAAAGTATATTTAGAATATATTTTTACAATTTAATACAATGTTGGTCATTGGATTTAATTTCACATTTAAACTAGACATAAACAAGTGTCAATCTTTTGATAGATATTGTTTCTTAAAAACACGCTATTTGTTTTAACAGCGGGATTTAATTATAAAATTAATTAATGAAACTTTTATGTTATCAATTTGGTAAAATAGACTTCATTTTTGAATTCGGAATATGAAATATAGCTTGGGATGAAATTTTGGCATTGTTCTGAAAAACATCAATTTTTGATGAATAGTGAAACTACTAAGTGGTAGGTTAAAAAACTGAATTTTGCATAAAACGTAATTTTACCGCTTCTGTGAATGGAATTTTGAAAATCCGAGAGACACGGTTAATATCAAGGACTAAAATGTTGTTCAATGAGATGAAAATAATTTTTTGGTGAATAGTAACTTTTTACTTTTTTTACCGCGGTTAATAGTAAATAGGGTAACTAAGGGTAAATATGATATTAATATTACCCTAACACATGTCCTAATTCTATTGGACAAGTGTAATTCGACCAAAAACAAACTTAGGAATAAAAGATGACCATTTAGGCCCACTTGGATTAGATTAGGACATTTATTATTAATTTATTTAAAGAAGGGTTAAAGTAGTTAAAATCAAAGTTTAATAAGTAAATCATTTTTAATATGGGGTTATACATAAGAAAAATTCGATTGTAAATATTCATTAGAAAGCTAAAAAGATTTACTACATGATGGTATTTTATTTGTAATTTTTAGACATCAAACAATTTAATTTATTTATGACACAAAGATGATGCAGTAATTATCTTATTAATGAAATATTGACATAATTGATAATATAAATACCAAAATAAATGTAATTTAAGACTTTTTATGAATTCCACTAATTTTATAGGGTTCTATGATATATTAGTGTTTATTTAATCAACTTGGTTCGAACATATAATTCTGTTATCACTTTCACAAAAATCATATATCAAATAGTGTCAAAATTGACACAAAATAGTTGTTAAATCAAATATTATATTATTAATTGTTATTTTATTCCTAAAAATATAAGGTTCGGAAAAATGACTTAGATAAGAATATATATATTAATAATAAACAATTTGGGGTTCGTTTTGCATGTTATAGTAAGTGTATTAACCATATAGTGAAAGAAAACAAAAAGACACGGTAAAAGTTAAATTAATTAACTTAGAGTTAAACCTAATTGATAAGGTTAAAATAATACCCTAAACTTGTCTAAATCCTATTGGTTGATAGGATTTCGACCCATACCCACATTAGCTTCGAAATAAGACCCTTTGGAACCATTATAAACCGATTTTGACTTTAATATAAAATAATATTTTGAGATATTCCTAAGGTGCCCCTCTCCTCCCTTATAAAAAGGCACCTCCTCCCCCTCCTCTTCACACCAATTTGAGCACTCAAGCTCCGCCAACCCCTACCATTTTCTCCTCTCCACTTCCCTAGAATAATCCTAGAGGTCCTGGTCTTCTTCAAAGACCAATATTAGTTCCCTAAGTGGAGGATTCAAAGAAGCGTTCCAAAGAAGAGGTAATATCAATTACCGATCTTTTCAATTTATTTCTTCTTCAACTTCTTCTTCGTTAGTTGTTTCATGATAAAGTAATAACATCAGTATTAATTACATAATGATATGTTATTATAAATATGAAACAACCCTAATTCACCTTCTATCCATCCTATGGAAAAATGAAATCACCGCGCGTGCGTACGTACGGAATACCGTCTCCACGCCGTGGTGTAATCTATTTTCCACCACCACCTTACAAGGATGGGTATAATGGTGTAATGAGTAACTATTTATGATTATTATAAAGTAATATTGATACTGAAATAATATACATATACTCCAATACAATTCCACGATCATAGGAACAATATCATCACTCGTGCGTACGTACGGAATACCGTCTCCACGATGTGATGCGACTCGTTCTACATGATCTTCATTTCATAATGATTATATAAATGAATTGAATGAATGAATATGGTATATACTACACTAATACCATTCTGGAAATGAATTATCTATAACCTAAAGATAAGAATAAGAATTTATTCGACAAAACACGCATAAGAACAAAAATTTATAAAGACCCGAGTAACAAGTAACAATGAAATATTACTAACAAGAAGCTAATAATATGGCCATATATGATATCATATCAATATGTATGATTCTGGAATAAGTCAATAACATTATTTAAACCATTATACAGGAGCTTCGGACACGAACAAAGCAAATCGGACCTAAGGTAAGGGAAATATCACAATCTCATTTTTATCCGAGATTGTTTATTCGTAAGTATTTACTGGGGTGTATTTTATCATCCACATCCATGTTTCATCAATATGTAATATTATTTCCATCCACCTACAATTGTTTAAATCCATTTTTACCCTTCGGTGAGTTTTTAGTAATATCTATGAAAGGAATCTTTTGTCGTACGAGGTACTTTTTGACTTTTCCGACAAAAGTACGAAGAATGTTTTTTTTAACATATACGGCATGAATGGATTTTTAAAACATTAAATCCAAGAAGATTCCTTTACAAGTTTTCAAGTTTATTTTTAATCAACTTCTTTTATTTTAAAGTCGTATGACATGTTATGAAAGGAAAAATGTTTTTGAAGAAGAAAGGATATTTTCCTCAAGAATGGAGTTCAACTATTTTATCAAAATTATTTTCCATCTAAGATAATAAAAGGATTCTGTTTTTATCCCTATTATTAAATGGATTTGATTATGTTGTGATGGAAACATTTTTATGAATTCCTTTATCTTATATGAATTGTTTTATGATGTCATGTTGTTTAAGAATCCCATTTTTATTACATGGGTTATGCGATGATGTATGTTTTATGATTATGTGGCACACATAAGAAAAGATTAATTATAAGATGGGTGGGACCTATATCTCCCTCCAATGCATTGGGTAAAGATTTTATATCTCATGAAATAGACATGGCTGGAACGGAAGGTTATTTCGGTTCAGTGATACAGGACTGAAACGAGGAGTGAACTCGGTTCAGAAAGGGACTTTGTCCACTAAGATAGTCTTGGCAATGAGTCATGACTAACAAGAAATGATTTTCCATGATTATGTGTGCATGCCACAAAGTTTCAAGTTTTATGTTATGATTATGGGGATCTCATTTTCACTTCTATGATTTATCCCATGTTATGATATTATGATCTCTTTTGCAGGTTTTGATTTTCAAAAAGATATGATATGATTTTTATTTCCTTTATTTACCCTTACTGAGCATTTGAGCTCACCCTTTTATGTTTTCTTTTCCCCAGGATATAAAGAAAGGTTTTTAGGTAAAAAAAAGGGAAGATCTTTATGGGAGATATTGAAGATCTTTCACCACGATTAGAAGATTACGTTCCGAGTTTCCAAAGACACTACACTATTACGATCCTTGTGTGTGTGTTTTTGTTATGTACTAAGTATTCCGCAAAAGTAATGTAATGTCCATGTACGATAAGCTTCGGGTCTTTACAGTTGGTATCAGAGGAAAGGTTTAGTCAACCTTTGGAAACTAGGATGCGAAAACGTTAGTGAGATCCCTAGAGATATTTTTAAGGTATGTCTAGGGATGTCCCTAGGGATAAGTATACGTATAGGTTATAGTAATATAATTACGCTAACGATCATAGAATTAAACCTAAGATGTTGGATATTGAAGGTACTCCCCCTTTATTATGTTGTTTTTCCTAGCATGATTTTTTCCTCTCACACTATTCTTTTTGGGTTTTAGACGATGGCTGGAACCCGAAGGAACCGTGTTGATCAATGTAATGGACAATGCAATGATTGCCCTCCTGAACAAACAAATGTTATGGGAGATGGAGTGCAAAATCTTATTGCTATACTTACACAAGCTATGAATCATTCTGGACTTCCAAATGAGCAGAGAAGGGAACAATATTCTATTGAGTCCTTCATGAGGCAACGTCCACCTTCTTTCAGTGGGTCTTCTGATCCACTTGTGGCTCAACAATGGATCAGTACTACTAAAAAGATATTTTCAGTTCTTCAATGTTCTGAACATGATAAAGTCATCTTAGCAGTATATCGTTTGGAAGGTGAAGCTGATCAATGGTGGAATCTTATCAAGAATACGAGTCCAAGAGATGAAATTGAGTCCATGGAATGGGACGAGTTCAAGAACTTGTTTTTCAGTAAGTACTTCCCTCGTATTCTTCGAACAATGATGGAGAAAGAGTTTCTTGAACTGAAGCAAAGGGACGATGAATCTGTTGGTACCTATGAAGCAAATTTTACAAGACTTGCAAGGTATGCTTCTGGTATTATCATCCAACCTGAAAGTAAAGTTGATCGATTTTTCAGTGGCTTAAAACCAAGTCTTCGAAGGGCATTAGCTATAAGAGACTTCAGTAGCTATGAAGAAATTGTGCGTTGTGCTATCAAGGTAGAAATGGAAGTTGGTGTTACATATCCATCTCATGGTTTTGACAAGAAACGAAAGATGGAGTTCAAGGAGAAATCTCAGAATAATGGTGAAAAGAAGATGAATGTTTCCTTATGCACAAAGTGTGGAAAGAAGCATGGTGGAGATTGTCTTAAAGGGACTAGAAAATGTTTTAAGTGTGGAAAAGAAGGTCATCGAGCAGCTGAGTGTCGAAGTAATGGAAAAAGGGTTTCTAATGATGTGAATAAAGCAAACACTGCAGAGAACGCACCACCAACACTTCAATGCTTCAAGTGCAAGGAAATGGGGCATTATGCTAATAATTGCCCTAATCCAAGGGTTAGTGATGATCAACATGAGCAACCACTGAAGGCAAAGGACAAAGGGAAATCACATGCGATCACTATTGGCAATGTTGAATATGACAATGATGTGGTGGAATGATTAAGTGTTTATGTAATGGGATTCCAAAATAATGTTGTATTGCAATATTTATTGATGTGGTATTCAAAGTGATTGAGATATATTTTTTGGAAATAAGATGATATGCGCATAATGAAGACGAGAAAATGAAATGTTTAATAGTATTCATGAGCTCATGATTGATATAAGGACTAAGTGATATCATGGTTTGAGTATATAGAATTTTGAGGATTTTGGTATGTGGAAAGTGTTAACTTTTAACTGCACTCATGTTTTCACTAAGGTATTCAAGAGAATACACGATTAAGGACTTTGAATGTTTGGAATGTGACCAACAAGACATATCTTATGATATGTGGGGATCAACGATGGTATTAAATCTCTGGTAATCGTTGTCACTATATTATGAGAGTGGACTGCAGTATTATGTATAAGCCTAAAGATTAGACTGGATTATGTTGGACATAAGTTAGTATTGTTTAAGGATAGAAGATTTTCGATATTATTGATGGGATGTTATAGTAACGTAGTTTTAGAAAAAGGACAACCTGCAGGACGGGCGACAGCCCATCGCTTCGAACAAGGCTGTAGGAATCGAACCCACAACCGAAGTGCGACTGGCCTTTATCGCCTACCACTGACCTACAGGAAGTCCCTGTTTAGTAGAAACTAGTGTTATTATATTAAGCAGTATGATATATGAAGTATAAGCCCATTTTAGGAACCATATATGATTAATCCCACTATAGATCGACTTATGTATATAAATTTTGCTAACCTTTTGAGACAGATGGAATGACCCGTCATTCTATCACATGATCTGCTAACACTTCACGAATAACAAATTCAACTTCATTTATTTAAGAGATGAAGTGGAAATTGTTAAAGGCACGAACAACAGTGAGATTGTACCAAAATAAAGTAAGTATTTATTCTAATTCAAATTCTTTAACTTTAGGGAAATGATCTTGGAAACCAAAAATGTTGTCCTAGTTCTCTTATACCTGATGAATCAGATGGTACCTTAGATCGTCACAAATTTATGGATTTGTGATTACTGGCTTTTCCATAGCCATGTTCTCTACCACTCTCCATCAGAACATGATGGTTAGATTTCTCTTCCATATCCATATTTTCACCTATGTGGAAACCCAGTGATTAGTTTATTTGGGTAATCGTTACATTTCATACTTTAGTTTTTAAAGCCAAGTTTTGGTATTCCTTTTTACGATGTGGGTTTCTATTAAAGAAACTTTCGAATAGTAAACCATTTATAACCCCGACGAATTTCGAGGGCGAAATTCATTTTAAGGGGGGTAGAATGTAACAGCACGAGATTTTATGAAAAATATTCTTTCACTAATGTCTTGTGTTGTACGCTACACCAAAAAGAGATTGCACAACACGCATCCTTGACTTGCCTTACATTACACGCAATCACAACCTTCCTCGATAGCGTGTGTGGTACGTAATACTGAGTTTCACGAAACAATGATATGCTATTAAAATATTATTAAAACTAGCCGTTATGAATAGTAATAACCACTTTTTTAATTTTAGAAATTTTAGCTCTCAAAATGGACTTCATTTTTGGATTCGGAGTATCGAATTTAGCCTAAGTTGAAATTTTGGTACGTTTCGGATAACTTTCATATTCTGATGAATAGTGCAAATTACTAAATTATAATTAAAAACAACTTTTTTAATCGAAATAATTAATAGTGATAAATCATTAATTTGAGTGGTTTTAAAGTATATTTAGAATATATTTTTACAATTTAATACAATGTTGGTCATTGGATGTAATTTCACATTTAAACTAGACATAAACAAGTGTCAATCTTTTGATAGATATTGTTTCTTAAAAACACGCTATTTGTTTTAACAGCGGGATTTAATTATAAAATTAATTAATGCAACTTTTATGTTATGAATTTGGTAAAATAGACTTCATTTTTGAATTCGGAATATGAAATATAGCTTGGGATGAAATTTTGGCATTGTTCTGAAAAACATCAATTTTTGATGAATAGTGAAACTACTAAGTGGTAGGTTAAAAAACTGAATTTTGCATAAAACTTAATTTTACCGCTTCTGTGAATGGAATTTCGAAAATCCGAGAGACACGGTTAATATCAAGGACTAAAATGTTGTTCAATGAGATGAAAATAATTTTTTGGTGAATAGTAACTTTTTACTTTTTTTACCGCGGTTAATAGTAAATAGGGTAACTAAGGGTAAATATGATATTAATATTACCCTAACACATGTCCTAATTCTATTGGACAAGTGTAATTCGACCAAAAACAAACTTAGGAATAAAATATGACCATTTAGGCCCACTTGGATTAGATTAGGACATTTATTATTAATTTATTTAAAGAAGGGTTAAAGTAGTTAAAATCAAAGTTTAATAAGTAAATCATTTTTAATATGGGGTTATACATAAGATAAATTCGATTGTAAATATTCATTAGAAAGATAAAACGATTTACTACATGTTGGTATTTTATTTGTAATTTTTAGACATCAAATAATTTAATTTATTTATGACACAAAGATGATGCAGTAATTATCTTATTAATGAAATATTGACATAATTGATAATATAAATACCAAAATAAATGTAATTTAAGACTTTTTATGAATTCCACTAATTTTATAGGGTACTATGATATAGTATTGTTTATTTAATCAACTTGGTTTGAACATATAATTCTTTTATGACTTTCACAAAAATCATATATCAAATAGTGTCAAAATTGACACAAAATAGTTTTTAAATCAAATATTATATTATTAATTGTTATTTTATTCCTAAAAATCTAAGGTTCGGCAAAATGACTTAGATAAGAATATATATATTAATAATAAACAATTTGGGGTTCGTTTGGCATGTTATAGTAAGTGTATTAACCATATAGTGAAAGAAAACAAAAAGACACGGTAAAAGTTAAATTAATTAACTTAGAGTTAAACCTAATTGATAAGGTTAAAATAATACCCTAAACTTGTCTAAATCCTATTGGTTGATAGGATTTCGACCCATCCCCACTTTAGCTTCGAAATAAGACCCTTTGGAACCATTATAAACCGATTTTGACTTTAATATAAAATAATATTTTGAGATATTCCTAAGGTGCCCCTCTCCTCCCTTATAAAAGGGCACCTCCTCCCCCTCCTCTTAACACCAATTTGAGCCCTCAAGCTCAACCAACCCCTACCATTTTCTCCTCTCCACTTCCCTAGAATAATCCTAGAGGTCTTGGTCTTCTTCAAAGACCAATATTAGTTCCCTAAGTGGAGGATTCAAAGAAGCGTTCCAAAGAAGAGGTAATATCAATTACCGATCTTTTCAATTTATTTCTTCTTCAACTTCTTCTTCTTTAGTTGTTTCATGATAAAGTAATAACATCAGTATTACTTACATACTGATATGTTATTATAAATATTAAACAACCCTAATTCACCTTCTATCCATCCTACGGAAAAATGAAATCACCGCGCGTGCGTACGTACGGAATACCGTCTCCACGCCGTGGTGTAATCTATTTTCCACCACCACCTTACAAGGATGGGTATAATGGTGTAATGAGTAACTATTTATGATTATTATAAATTAATATTGATACTGAAATAATATACATATACTCCAATACAATTCCACTATCATAGGAATGATATCATCACTCGTGCGTACGTACGGAATACCGTCTCCACGATGTGATGCGACTCGTTCTACATGATCTTCATTTCATAATGATTATATAAATGAATTGAATGAATGAATATGGTATATACTACACTAATACCATTCTGGAAATGAATTATCTATAACCTAAAGATAAGAATAAGAATTTATTCGACAAAACACGCATAAGAAAAAAACGTTATAAAGACCCGAGTAACAAGTAACAATGAAATATTACTAACAAGAAGCTAATAATATGACCATATATGATATCATATCAATATGTATGATTCTGGAATAAGTCAATAACATTATTTAAACCATTATACTGGAGCTTCGGACACGAACAAAGCAAATCGGACCTAAGGTAAGGGAAATATCACAATCTCATTTTTATCTGAGATTGTTTATTCGTAAGTATTTACTGGGGTGTATTTTATCATCCACATCCATGTTTCATCAATATGTAATATTATTTCCATCCACCTACAATTGTTTAAATCCATTTTTACCCTTCGGTGAGTTTTTAGTAATATCTATGAAAGGAATCTTTTGTCGTACGAGGTACTTTTTGACTTTTCCGACAAAAGTACGAAGAATGTTTTTTTTAACTTATACGGCATGAATGGATTTTTAAAACATTAAATCCAAGAAGCTTCCTTTACAAGCTTTCAAGTTTATTTTTAATCAACTTCTTTTATTTTAAAGTCGTATGACATGTTATGAAAGGAAAAATGTTTTTGAAGAAAAAAGGATATTTTCCTCAAGAATGGAGTTCAAGTATTTTATCAAAATTATTTTCCATCTAAGATAATAAAAGGATTCGGTTTTTATCCCTATTATTACATGGATTTGATTATGTTGTGATGGAAACATTTTTATGAATTCCTTTATCTTATATGAATTGTTTTATGATGTCATGTTGTTTAAGAATCCCATTTTTATTACATGGGTTATGCGATGATGTATGTTTTATGATTATGTGGCACACATAAGAAAGGATTCATTATAAGATGGGTGGGACCTATATCTCCCTCCAATGCATTGGGTAAAGATTTTATATCTCATGAGATAGACATGGCTGGAACGGAAGGTTATTTCGGTTCAGTGATACAGGACTGAAACGAGGAGTGAACTCGGTTCAGAAAGGGACTTTGTCCACTAAGATAGTCTTGGCAATGAGTCATGACTAACAATAAATGATTTTCCATGATTATGTGTGCATGCCACAAAGTTTCAAGTTTTATTTTATGATTATGGGGATCTCATTTTCACTTCTATGATTTATCCCATGTTATGATATCATGATCTCTTTTGCAGGTTTTGATTTTAAAAAAGATATGATATGATTTTTATTTCCTTTATTTACCCTTACTGAGCATTTGAGCTCACCTTTTATGTTTTCCTTTCCCCAGGATATAAAGAAAGGTTTTTAGGTAAAAAAAATGGAAGATCTTTATGGGAGATATTGAAGATCTTTCACCACGATTAGAAGATTACGTTCCGAGTTTCCAAAGACACTAAACTATTACGATCCTTGTGTGTGTGTTTTTGTTATGTACTAAGTATTCCGCAAAAGTAATGTAATGTCCATGTACGATAAGCTTCGGGTCTTTACACATAGGGCTAACTAGGAATCCCTTCTTTATGAGAAAAAACATATATCATTAATGACGAATATCAGCAGACGTACATATGCAAATCCATGAAGGAAAATTGTACAGGTAGAGCTGGTTGGCCTCGAAGGGGCCTGATGTCGCCAACTGGTGGGCCACATTGTTGCCTTCCCTTTTGGTAAAGGAGAACGTGCTTAATGAAAAGCCTTGGCAGAGCGAGATAATTCTTTTGATGATGAGGCCAAATGAATGGAGTCTGTCATCGTTGTGGTTAGTGGCATCGATCATGGTGATGCAGTCAGATTCAATGTTGATATCAACCCACCCACATTACAAAGCTAGTATCAAAGATACCAGGATGGAATTAGCCTCATCAACAGCAGGTTCCCAAAAGGCATTATGTGATTTATACTTTGCAGTGATGATTTTCCCCAGATGATTTCGGGCTAGGAGACCGAGGGAGACAAGTCCATCCTTGGGGAGATACGCGTCCACGTTGATCTTAGGAGTACCTTCCATTGGGCGGTTCCAATGAGGGGGCATGAGGGGGGAGCATCATGCATTTGATGTCCATTGTGGTGATTCTATCCCTTGATCCATGAGGTGGCCCATTCTGTCCCGAATTCAGGAGGTTTATGCATGTGATGGAAAACAATATCATTACGCCGGACCCAGATGATGTAGTCCAGGGTGAAGAATGAACCTGCATTAGCCGATGAGAGATAGGAGCACCATCGTACCAGGAGAGCAGGGAGGTAAGAAGAAATATCCAGTGATGCATATGTGGTTAGGACCCATTTATTCCAGAATTCATTAGCTCCTGTGCAGTGAATGATGGCTTGCAAGGGGGTCTCTAGGATGTTCGGGAAAAACGGGCAGAAATCAGCATTGGACATATGTCGTTAAACAAGAAGTTTCATCGTAGGGAGGGTGCTCATGCAGACCTGCCACCAAAAGTGGCGTATTCATTAGGGGACATTGAGCTTACAAAGTGATTTCCATGGTCCCTCATTCCGGTCAGCTGGGTGGTTTCCAAGATCAAGTCTGGATCTCGATCTCGTAGTGTATTCGCCTGACATGTCATTGCTCCAAAAGAGATGGTTGGGGCCTGCGTTAGGGACCCAGGGGATTCTTATGATAATTCATTGGTCTCTTTCATTCAACCATTAATAAATCTTATCTAAAAACCACCTCGTACCTTGGTCGGAAAGGAGGCTTCTGGCAGTGGAGTATTCAAAGCCTGGTTGAGTGTGGGATGTAGCTCGCATACCTTCCGTATCGATCAGCCATGGGTTAGACCAGATGTTGACAGATTATCCATCCCCAATCCTCTATCCTTATTCTTTTTCCAAGAGCTTTCAGGCCCCACAAATTCTTCTCTAAAGGATGCTAGGACGCGGGCCAAGTGACGAAACATGGAAGTCCGTGTGGGGAAAGTACTTAGCTCGTAATACCCACGCATAGAGAGATGGTGGATGGTTAATAAGGCTCTATCATTGCTTGGCCAACAGTGCATCTTTGATAAGAAGAAGATTCTAGAATCCCATCCCTCCCTCCTTCTTGGGGATGTAATGTTTCTCCCAGTCCATCTAGTGGGGTATATTCCTTCAATCGTTTTTCCCCCACCAGAAGTTGGCAGTACATGTATGGATATGGTTGATGATGGCTGTAGAGAACTTAAACAGGGACATAAAATAGCTTGGGATAGACTGGATGACAGCTTTAATGAGGTTATCATTGCCTGCTTTTGAGATACTTTTTGGGGTCCAGCCTTGAATTGTCTTCTCAATCCTGTCCACAAGAGATGCGAAAATTTCTTTTTTGGACCGGCCAATCACTTTAGGTAGCCCAAGATACATTTGGTGTTTCTCAACCATATGTATTCCAACTACTACACAGATTTTATCTCTCTTGGAGCGAGGCACCCCTGCACTGAAGGAGATTTCTGATTTTCTGTTATTGATTGACTGTCCAAATGCCCTCTTGTACTGGTGTATCGAATGGCTGATCACCTGAAATTCATTAATAGATGCTCTGGAGAAGAGGAGGCAGTCATCGGCGAAAACAAGGTGTGACACTGGTGGATTTACACGGCATACCTTTTCCCTATGAATAGTTTTAGCAGATGCAGCCCTAGAAATAAGGTTAGAAAAGGCATCAGCCACCAAGATGAAGAGAAAAGGGGACAGGGGATCTCCCTGGTGTAGGCCACTGGATGGAACGAATCCTCGAGTGAGATCCCCATTGTCCCGGATTCTTAAGGAGACAGTCGAGATGGATTGCATTACCATATCGGTCCACATAGTTTAGAAACCCATTTTCAGCATCACAACTTTGAGGAAATTCCATTCCACTTTATCGTAAGCCTTGGTCATATCTAGTTTTGAGGCCATGGTTCCTCTTTTCATAGTGTATCATGTTTTCATAGATTGAAACACTTCATGGGCCACAATTGTGTTATTAGTGATCAGCCTCTTGGCCATGAAGGCACTCTGGTTTTCCGAGGTAATATCAGGCAACCACAGTCACAACCGATTTACAAGGATCTTAGAGAAGATCTTTTATGAGACATTGCATAGGCTGATAGGCCTATAGTCAAGGGCCGCCTGGGGCTTCTTAATATTGGGAATGACAATGAGGACAGTTTCATTGATGGCGGAAGTGCTTGTTTTCCTGGCCTAGATATTCCTAATCATTTTGCAGATGTTGGGACCGATGATGTGCCAGTATTGCTTAAAGAACAGGGTGTGGAACTCGTCTAGTCTTGGGGCCTTAGTGTGCTGAATCTATTTTAGATCCAGGTGTATCTCTTCATCCGACACATCTTTGGAAAGCTTCCAATTGATCTCATCAGTGATCACTGGTCGGATACATTCTTCCACTTCTACCGAAATGAAAGGAGTTACTGGATTGAAGAGGTTCCGGAAGTAACATGCCTAAGTTTCATGAATTCACTTAGTCTCAAAGACTTTTCTTCCATCTGATTGTGAGATGAAATTGATAAAATTTTTCTGGCGCTTAGATGATGCTTTCTAGTAAAAATACCGGGTATTGGCATCCCCTTCTAAGATGTGGGTATCCCACAATCGCATTGACCAGAAGCATTCCTTCACAAGTAGGGTTGCGTCCCTCTCTCTTTGAGTGGCTCCCATCATGGCATGATTGAAACTGGATGGGTGTTACTTGAGTAGGTTGTGAAGTTTCTTTTCAAGGAAAGCACAGTGCCTCTCGGGATGATGGAATTTCTTATTGCTCCAAGAACTCAGATCGAATGCGACCTTTTGGATATTGAGGCCAATATCTTCATGATTGATGTTCCAGATTGATCTTATAACATCTTCGCATTCCCGGTCCTTTAAACGGATGATTTAAAATCTGAAGGGTCTACTTGGTTGTTTGATGCGTTCACCTTGAGTATAGTCAATAAAAATTGGGCAGTGGTCTGAACAGTTGAGCATCATGTCACTTGTGTGGAACATGCTGAAGAGATTTATCCAATCTGTTGAGCCCAGAAATCTATCAAGTCGCTCGGTGATGCGTGTGCCATCAGTTTTAGCTCAAAACCATGTGAAAGGATTCCATGTGTATCCCAAATCGACTAGGTCCACCCTAGTGACTGTATCCTTGAAATTTGACATCGATGTAGTGTTTCAGACATTTCCTCCACTTTTTTCCCTATGGAACATAATCTCATTGAAGTCTCCACCAAATAGAATAGGTCTTGGATGCTCGTAACGAAGCTTGTAGAGGAGATCCCAATATTTCCCCTTCTCATTATGGGCCAACCAACCATAGAATCCCACAAAGGTCCATGGAGGGGTGTGGTCCTCTTAAACAGTCGCAGCCACGTGGTGCGAGGAGAATGACAAGATCCTGACATCGAGATGATCCTTCCATAGGAGACAGAGTCCCCCAGAGTGGCCTTGTATGGAGACTAGGATACAGCCTTGGAAGCCGTATTTCTGAGCATTTCTAGTGGTGTCCTTGTTTTCCAAAATAGTTTTGGATAGGAAAACCATATCGGGGTGACTTTGGGCGCAATTGAGCTGGTGTATGCAAACCATTTGTGGGTTTCCAAGCCCACGATAATTCCAGTATTAGACAATCATTGATCTAGGCAGGGCTGAGTCTCAACTTCCTCCGCCATTGTGTTCTCGGCACATGTTATTCCACCCATCATTTTTCCACTCTTTGGGGAGTTCCCCATTGACTGGCATGTTTCAATTGGTCTTTTCTGATCCCCAGGTTTAGGGTCTTCGATTTTACCAGCACTTACTTCACATTGCACCGTTTTATAGGTTCAATGGGTGATTGGGATTGGTGGTGAAGTTCCAGACATTCCATCTTTATCATGTGATGGGATTTTAACAATGTTCATTCCTGGGTCAGGGTCAGGATCTGGTAGTTCAACATGCATCTGTGTAGACCTCGCGCTTTGTTCTGCATGATCTTTTGGTGTGCTCCCTAGCTCTGTAAGCGTTGAGGTTGTGTCCTTCAAGGGGGGTGGATACATTCTATTATTCGTCTGAGTGGTTGGGGTCTCTTTAGGGAACTCTGGCAGTCCAAGCCTAATAATCATTCCCTATTCGGTTCCTGCCTGTCTTGTGTGGGCCACCGTGAGATATTCATGATCCTTTTGTTTTTCCACCTCAGGAATGAAGGCATATCTAGAATTTTGTCTAGGATCCATGGTCCATAATGAAGAATGATATTACCTGCTCCATTCTCTTGCTTTGAGCCACATGCTCTTCCCAGATGGGCGAGAGGTCCACAGAAGGAGCAGAAAATTGGGAGTTTCTGGAATTCAAATGAAATCCAGTTGTCTGCGTCATCGATTGTCAAAAACATGCCACTAATCAGTGGCTCAAACACTTCAATTATGGATCTAATCCGAACCTCGGGTCCTCATTGGATAGGGTCCATGCAGTCCCATTCAATGAATTGGCCAATGTTGTCCCCAATTTCTCTCATAACATGTTCCGTTCGTGCGTGATGGGGAAATCGTTTAATACGTATCCAGAAAGGGGATCGGGTTAGATTAATGTTCTGTAAATCAACCCCCCCTCTGAATTCATCCATGAGGAGTAGTTGATTATCAAAGGACCACAGCCTGCCTCTGATGATTTCATCTCTATCTCTTTTTTTGAAGAACTCGAAGACAATGTGATTGTTCCCCGCATCACGAATGGCCACACCCACTTCCAATTTCCAAAGGTTCTGTAGAGTTCATTTATGTGCCCCCTGGTTGACAGAAATATTTTCCATATACATTCCAACCACCAGCAGGGACATGAGTTTTTCTAAGAGTGTATCT
Source organism: Viscum album (assembly GCA_963277665.1). NCBI lineage: Eukaryota > Viridiplantae > Streptophyta > Magnoliopsida > Santalales > Viscaceae > Viscum > Viscum album. Next base: position 2,143,024,861 of record OY728143.1, on the reverse strand, counting down.
TCGTTTCTCCGAGCCTCAATAGTCGCTTTCTCTTTATCTGTTAGGGACATCCTCTTCCAAAGGTTAAAAATATTTACCTCCATTGTTCAATATACATGGGATAGGAAAGAGCTCCGAACAGTCCTGGTTATCCACCCCTCTTGGGTCAGCACGCGAATGTCTTCTACCACAAAAAACCAGGCCTGGCACCCCACTCTGTAGCCTTGTTCCACAAAGAGGCAGCGTGGCAAAGGCCTTAGAGAAAAAGAGGCTCCGTGGATAGGGCTTCGCGAACCCCTACCGTAAAAGCACACTGCAAAGAAGAAAAGCCTTCGCGGAGTGGTTCACCACGGTAGAATCTCGCGATCTCCCTTTGCGAGAATCTCAACACTAACCAAACGAATCACCTTTGTTCCCAGATCAGCCGTGAGCTCAGCTTACTTCACACCATTCTATGAGAATTTCGGCCACAATCCGCATCCATAGAGAAAAACGAAACAGTGGAAAACACAATCCTCCAAAATAAGTCCCTGGACCGGAAAACCCCTCGTAGCTGAGGACCCCATCGCGGTCACTAAATGTCAAAACCTTCATGAAAGGTGTTCACGAATCAAACCACAACATAATGGAGTTTCGCAAGCCACCCACAGGTCACTTCCGTCTTACCACTTCATCGCGGATCAACACCCTGAATAGGACCATCACAGTGGCTACATCGCGAACATTCAACGCGATGGATCTTCGTGGAAGGTGCTTCACAAATCACCCACTTCGTGGTGGAACTATGCAGCAATGTGGGAGTGGCTACTGCCCACAAAACATTTATATCTTCACAGCACACCAAAACAATACGGATCAAAACCCCACGACAGGACATCGCAACGACCACTTGTGGTCACACAACGTGGTGACTCAATGTGGAAGGTGCTTCGCAGAGCAAAACACTTCGCGGCGGAAGCTTCACAGAACGAGAAAACGTCAAACCACCCATTGGACCTCGCCTTTTGCATGGAAGTAGGAAGCAGGGAGAAAAGTGTAAAAAGGTGAAGAAGACCATAAACTCAGATAGAGACTCGAGATTCAGTGCGATTCAGATATGAGTGCGGAGGGGGATGTGTGATTAGGGTTGGGTTTTCCTCGAAATCTGGAGTTTTTCTTGACTTAGGATTGCTCGGATATGAAAAGCAGGTGATGTTTGCAGTTTTGAGATCTGTAATCGCCCACCCTCTCCAGACCTGGCACCGATGAGGGATGACAGTGACAAAAGGAGCCTCAAGACCCCGGGGGGGGGGGGGGGGGGGGGGGCTGGATCTGCGCCTGTAAGAGAATTAGAGCAGATGAAGAAGGTCCCCAGATCTTTCGTGGAGGGTTGAGGGGCGGTACAAAATGGAGGAGATGGATTACTGTCTCCGAGGAAGAAGAAGAAGCGGTGAACCGCAGAACCGAAGCGGGGTGCTCAGAGGGAGATTGAACCACCGATACCCAGACGGACAAGGAAAATCCGACCTAAAAAGCCCTAGGAGAGAAACTCTCTCAAGCGGGAGAGACTTTTCTTTACTGCATTGCTCTATTAAAATCCAATCTATGCTCGATGGACCGCCTAGTTTATGAAAATATAGAGAATTTATTTTTTAGATCTCCTCACAATAAGAATATGTTCTCTAGGTAGTGAAACAAATTTTAACGTGGTCTATCCCTTCTTGTATATTACTCCTTCCATGGATCACACATCAAGATTTGGGCATCTTGGATCACCATAAACCTTTCATGGCCCTTGGAAATGATACATGGCTTCAAGGGACCCTTTTCTTAACTATGTATGTATTCTTATGGCTCTTATATATGCGTCTATGGTCATAAACCAAATGTTTCACTCTGGAAAAAGTTCTTTTTGATCCTTGTGATCCCTAAAATCACCACAGTAGAACCCATCACCTTAGTGTGTTTTGGGACATTCCTAGTATGATTGTCCCATATCATCCTCCTAACCTGAACACTTTTGACCAGGATTTACAATTTTAATATAAAACATTCCATGCAGATTCAATATCATTGACATGACATTGTCTAGTTTTATACCCATTCTCAAAAAAAGAATGCAAAATTCCATTCCAAAAAATTTGATGTCCCACACCTCCTGATTTGAAACCACAAGTAATAGGGCTTGAGCATCTTAAAAATCTTTCATGGCCCTATGAAAGGATTGGATATAATCTTTTTCTTGACCATGCTACTAAAATATAATGGCCTTAACCAACTAACTAAAGGCATCTCCTCCTTTCAAGAAAGGAGCTTCTATACTTTTTACCAATAAACACATAACAGTAGAACCTACCACCTTAGGGTGTTACGGTTCATCCCTTTCTTGTCTTCCCCATACAATATTCATAGAATCAAACTACTAGGTTATAACTTACATCACCCATTTTCCAATAGTTCAGGAGGACCTAGTATCAAAAGTACTTATCTCCTAACAAATGTTACCCTTATAAATATTCCTTGACCCTTGATAAATAGTGGAGACACCTCTGTTTGGAAATTATACTGACACATACAGGTTTTGACAATAAAACAGAGGCATCTATTAATTACATGAAAGGGTCTCTAATTATTGTGATACTTATAAACACCATGGAATATGCAACTCCCAAGAATGTTTTGGGTCATTCCTTTCATGTATTCACTATATAGCACGATCATAAAGAAGGACAGAGATAGAAGATACTAAACTATAATAATATAAGGTTTGAAATAAAAGAACATGAACTACATAAATAGATGGTCTGAGAAAAAATACCCTACACAACAGTGATTGAAGGTCCGTGCTAAAAGGCTTCAAACTAAAACAATAGAAGGTCCGGGTTAGAAGACCCTAAAATAAAACAATAAAAGTTCCCTGATAAAAGAAGTGAAACTATAGTGATAAAAGTCCTAAGCTAAAAAAAACAATAGAAATAGAAGGTACAAGAGAAAAGAATCTAAATAGTAACAATAGATGGTTTGAGATAAAAGACCATAAACTATAGTGTAACACCACCAAGCTCCCACGGTACGTTTTCTTTTGAATAATGCAATAGCTTTCATTGTACGCATCATTGAGATTCCAACACACCGTTACTAATAAAACTAGCCAGTATGAATAGTAATACCCACTTCATGAGATTTTATAAATTTTATCTTTCAAAATGGAGGTCACTTTTGGATTTGGGATATTAAAATTATCTTAGGGTGAAATTTTGGTATTTTTCTGAAAACATTCAATTTTTAATGAATAGTGAAAAACACTGAATTATAGTTTAAAACCGAATTTTTATTTAAATAATTATTTATTTAATTTAGATTTATTTTAGGTAAAAATAGATAAATAATACCTATATAAGTTCAATGTAATTCATTAGAGTCATTTTATAATAATTTTAGATATATAAAAATTTTATTGAACTTTTCACCGTCTTTTACCAATCTCCAAAGAGCATTTGCAAATTTACATAAAACATAATTTTACCGCTTCTGTGAGTTGAATTTCGAAAATCCGAGAGACATGGATAATATAAAGAAGTAAAATGTGGTTAAATAAGATAAAACTTTTTTTTCTTAATAATAACTTTTTACTTTTATTTAAAACGGTTAAAAGTAAATAGGGTAATTAAGTGTAAAAAAGATATTAATATTACCCTAACACATGTCCTAATTCTATTGGACAAGTTTAACTCGACCAAAAACAAACATAGGAATAAAATATTATCATTTAGGTCCACTTGGATTAGATTAGTACATTTATTATTATTTAATTCAAATAAGCGTTAAAAGAGTTAAAATCAAAGTTTAATTACTAAAAAAATTGTAATATAAGGTTATAATTAAGATAAATTCAATTATAAATATTAATTAGACAGATAATAAGATTTCATACATAATGGTATTTTATTTATAATTTTTAAACATTAAATAATTTAATATATTTATGACATAATGGTGATGCAGTAATTACCTAATTACTGAAATATTAAAATAATTGATATTATAAATATCCAAATAAATGAAATTTGAGACTTTTATGAATTCCAATAATTTTATAGGTTAATATGAAATGTTATTATTGATTTAATTATGTTTTTTTGAAGTACTAATGCTGTTATGGGGTTCACAAAATTCAAATACCAAATAGTGTCAAAATTGACATAAAAGAGTTTTTAAAACAAATATTATATTATTAATTGATATTCAATTCCTAAAAATCTAACGTTCGACCATGATACTTATATAATGATAGCTGTATCATTAATGAACCACTTTGGGTTCTCTTGGATGTATATGGTAAGGTTATTAACTATATAATATAAAAATACAAAGAGACATGGTAAATGTCAAACTATTTAACTAAGAGTTAAATATAAATGATAAGTTTAATTTAGTGACCCAAACCTGTCTAAAATCTATTTTTTAAAATTATTTCGACCCATTACCACCTTAGACTTTGTAAAAGACACTTTGTATCCATTATATACTGAATATGAATTTATTATAAAATAATATTTCTAGATTTTCCCAAGGTGCCCCTCAAGCCTCTTATAATAAGACACTCCCCCTTCCCTCTAATTCACACCTTCAAAGCCTTTTGTCTCAGCCAACCCCTGGCCAGATATTCTATCAACTTCCCTCACTTGGACCTAGAGGCCTTAGTTTGATAAAAAATCCATCATAATAAGCACTTTTGATCAAATCAAAAGGAAGAACCCGGAGAAGAGGTAATGATTTCACCACCCTCTTTCAGGTTCCTTTTTTCATCAACTTATTCTTTCTTTGTTTTTTCCATTCTAAAATAATAAATACAGTATAATTTATATACTGTGATATTATTATAAATATGGTACAACCATATTCAGTATTCTATCCATCCTTTGAATGACATGTAACCATACGTGCATACGTACGGCCTACTGTCTCCACGTCGTGGGGTAATTGTTCTTCAATACATTATTATTTGGATGGGTATAATAATAATGTTTAATTCATGTAAATAATAAATATAACATGATAATGATTCTCTATTAATGATATAACATCCAATTATATATTATTTTAATATCAAAATAATGATATTGTTTCTCATCCGTACGTACGGACTACCGTCTCCACGAACGTGATGAGATTCATTCCCCATCGTATCCATTCAAGTCTAATTCTCATTTTATGATTAAAAATAATGTTTAAGGACTTGATATCATTCTGGATATAAATAAGATACAACCTATCCATAACAATAATGAATTATGTATCAAAACATATAAAATAAAATGATTATGTAAACACCCAAAATGACGATAGTACTAAGATATTATTAACAAAGCAATGTTAAAAGATCATATATGATATCATAATAATGTATATGATTATTGTTTAATTTAATAACAATTATTTCACCATTATAAAGGAGTTTAACCAACCCTCAACCAAGGAAAAGTACAAGGTAAGGGATTATTTCACAATCTCTTCATTATATGAGGTTGTTTATATATAATTATCTATTGGGACCTCTTTATCATCCACATCCATGTTTCATAAAAATGTATTTCAAACCATTATTACTATTTTACAAAATATGGTTTAGATTCATTTATACCCTTGTTTGAATTTTTCTAGGATTTTTATAAAGGAATCATTCCGTCGTTTTCTAAACAAGGTCCTTTTTAACCGTTTCGACAAAATTAAGGTAAGAATGTATTTTTTTAACTCATATGGTGGGTGAGGCTGTTTTCTACCATTATAAACTCATCGAAGCTTCCCTTAAAAGCTTATAATAATATTTTAAAAGTAAATGTTTTATTTTATAATTATGTGGCACTGAAAAAATTTCAATATTGATTGATATATTTCTCAAAAAAGAGTTTTGATTTCATCTTTGTCAACATCCTTTGATGGATTTTAAGTTTATTTGGAGTTGATTTATTATGATAAAAAACTTCCATATTGTATTGACGTTTTTGTGATCTATTTGAATGTGGATGTTCTATTTTTAAACCATTCATGATTTATGGTTAAAATATTGACATTTCGTATGCTAGTTTTAATATGAATGTTTATGATATGTTTAAACCATTTCATATGATGAATGTATTGGACTTAGTATGTGATGGGTGGAGCCTGATATATCTCCTCAATGCATCGATAGGTCTCATGAGACAATTAGACATGGAATTGGTTGAGGCCCTTTCCCAATTTGATTTATGGTTTTCCCCGAGGCCTTAATTATCTTTAGATCCCTTGGTTGAGGCCTTGGAAAATGGTTTCAAAATGTTAGAAATTATATATTCCCTCATCATGGAAATAATATTTATGGTTCATGAGGTCATTCGACTCGTAGAATACCCATGATTATGTTTTATTATGGCTTTATTTACTCAGATCATATTCTTTCCATAAAAGTATTCATTTTTATTATTGGTAAAGGCATGTGGTTTGAATTATTCTCCATGTTTAATATTTATGTTATCTTCCGATGTATTGCTTACCCTTACTGAGCATTTGAGATCACCCATTTCTATGTTTTATTTTTCCCAGGATTTCAATAAGTGTATTATGATTGATGTGCAGGGTTAATCTAAAGGGAATAATAGCATTCTCAAATAACTATTTACGTTGTGTTTTATGTTTGAAATTGTAATGTAATATTAATGTATGTAATATATTTTCCAAGACTGCTAAACTGATCGGTCCTTCAGGACCTGATTCCTTGTAGACATGCCAATGTATTAAAATAATGCACCGACTCTCGGTAACTAGGTCTGGGTGTTACAATTGGTATGAGATGAAGTTTAGCAATAACCTAGGAAGCTAGATTTAGATAAACTCTGATGAGAGCACATAGACCTAAGATAGACTTTTAGGATTAGTATAGAAGGATTTCGTAGAATTTTGTTAATGTTGTGATTTTGTGAGTTTTCCAAGAAAATACATCAATGTATAGATACGAGCAGGTAGAGGCGGCTCTGGCACAGATGTACCTAGGGGTAAAACCCGAAAACACTGCTTTGAGCTAGACTTGAATGGGAACTTGTGCACGATAACGGGCCTGGCTGCAGTATTGGATACGACACTCCTAGGGGATATTCTTAGGATAATTATCATTTTCATTACAATCTACTATGAAGGGTTTATGAGTATATACCTCCTCAAAGAAAACATTTTTTTGATTATGGATTATATCCATAAACGGTTCAATTTACATTAGGTATTTAACGTGTTTGGAATTATGAATTGCGATTCATAAACTGACCTAGTGTATGACATTGTTTAGAAATGGCGCCCAGTAGAAGGAACGAGAACACCAACAATAAATATGATCCAAAGAGTAAGAATAATCATATCTTTCATTGTATTAATCCAACATTTAGAAGGGAAATAGTCTCCCATTTATTCTCAACATATGAAGAAATAGTATCTTATGTCAATAAGATGTGTAAATAATTCCTTGAATCCTATGGCTTTGAAGGGAATCTAGTGAAGAAAAGGATGGTAGAACGAAATATGGATAAATGGAATAAGGGAAAGAAAGATTTTGAAAATTTTGATAAATGTGTAATGAATCACCTTGGTAAATGCTTGAATGGAATTAAAGTTTGTTATAAGTGTGGAGAAAATTGAAACCAAGTATGTGATTGCAAGGGTAAGAAAAAGTTTTCAAATGTAAAATGTTTCATCTGCAAGGTGTTGAGACACTACATGATTCAATGTCTCATTCCTAAGGTTATACAACAAATGATGTTATTAGATAATAATGATGTTATGATACTACCTCATATGAATAATAATGACTAGGGTTCTTATGTTGTTATTATAGAATTATTTCATTTGAGTGGTGTATCAACAGTATACTGGTTACAAGAATTATGGAGATAAATAAGGATTGTACTGCAGTACTATTTCATAGGGAATTTGAGATTATATGGTCGTGATACTAAGGTTGTAATTTTCGAATAAGAGATGGTTGATTTTGGTAATTTAGGATGTTGCGGTGGTGTAAAAGAATACACGATGAAGGTGGTCATATGTTATTACTTGTAAAAAAGGATCCTCATTATGTTTAACTCCTTTATAAACATTGGACTGGGAGTTTGGATATAATTATTTTGGATAATTCTAAATGTTGGAATGGATTATGTTTGAAATTGGATACTATTGTTAAGTTTATTTTTGGATTTCCATAAAAAGGACAACCCGGAGGTCGGGCAGCAAGCCGCCAGGTCTTGCAAGGTCGTAAGACTTAAACCCGCAACTGGAGGGAGGTAAGGGTGTATCACTTATCACTGGCCCACGTGATATCCTGGATTGAATAATGTAATTTTTTAAATGGTCTGATATTTGAATTATAAATTCATTATTTTTGGACACCTATATGATTAGGATAAATAGAATATATAATTTTTCTTGAAATCTTTTAAACTGAAAGATGAGTTCGTTGTAGGAAGGATGAGACTCTATTTGTCAAGTATATACATATAAATATATATATTCCCTCTTATTTTATGGATAAATTAATTATTAAACTTTTGGGAAGGGATCTTAAAACCAAAATTGTGTTATCCTAATACCTTACGTTTTGTTGAACCAATGGTATTTTAAATCATCATAGATTGGTGGCTTTGAGACCCAGAATTATACAATTGTTTGTGATTGATGACATCAATAACTCCCTATAAATATTTACGTTTTTCCTCTAATATGTGTCTATAATTTCCTCCAATGTTCTCCTACTTGAAACCCTAATTTGGTGGTGACATTCTCATTTCCCTTTCCCTCTTATTAAAACTAAATTTTATTAATCCTATTTCCGATATGGGTTTCCTACAAAAGTATTTTCTATGTTCAACCTTTTATTTTAAAAGAACAATTTTAAATTCCTAGGACCCAATTATTTGAAGGAGGGGTGAATAGAACACCCCCAAGCTTCCACGGTACGTTTCCTTTTGAATAATGCAATAGCTTACATTGTATGCAACTTTGAGATTCTACCACACTGTGACTAATCAAACTAGCCATTATGAATAGTAATACCCACTTTTTGATATTTTATAAACATTATCTTTCAAAATAGACTTCATTTTTGGATTTGAAATACCGAAATTAGCCTAGGGTGAAATTTTGGTATTTTTTTTGAAAATCTTCAATTTTTGATGAATAGTGAAAACTAATGAGTTATAGTTTAAAACTGAATTTTTATATAAATAATTATTTATTTATTTAAATTTATTTTAGGCCAAAAGAGATACATAATACCTATATAAGTTCAATGTAATTCATTGTATTCAGTTTATAATAATTTTAGATATATAAAAATTTTATTGAACTTTTCACTATCTTTTACCCATCTCCTAGGAGCATTTACAAATTTACGTAAAACATAATTTTACTGCTTCTGTGAGTTGAATTTCAAAAATCTGAGAGACATGGTTAATATCAAGGAGTAAAATGTGGTTTAATACGATAAAAATAATTTTGGTGAATAGTAACTTTTTACTTTTATTTACCACAGTTAAATGTAAATAGGGAAATTAAAGGTAAAAATGATATTAATATTACCCTAACACATGTCCTAATTCTATTGGACAAGTGTATATCGACCAAAAACAACCTTAGGAATAATATATTATCATTTAGGTCCACTTGTATTAGATTAGGAAATTTATTATTATTTAATTAAAAGAAGTGTTAAAAGAGTAAAAATCAATGTTTAATTACTAAAAGATTTTTAATATAAGGTTATAAATAAGATAAGTTCGATTGTAAATATTCATTAGAAATATAATAATATTTCCTACATAATGATATTTTATTTATAATTTTTAGACATTAAATATTTTAATTTATTTATGACACAATAGTGATGCAGTAATTACCTAGTTAATGAAATATTAAAATAATTGATATTAAAAATATATAAACAAATTTCATTTGAGAATTTTAATGAATTAAAATAATTTTATTGGTCAATATTACATGTTATTATTGAGTTAAATATGTTTGTTCTAAGTAATCATACTGTTATGATTTTCAAAAAAATCAAATACCAAATAGTGTCAAAATTGACATAAAAGGGTGTTTAAAACACATATTATATTATTAATTGATATTCAATTCCTAAAAAACTAAGGTTATTCCAAGAGGCTTATATAATGATAGTTGTATCATTAATGAACCACTTGGGGTTCTATTGGATGTAAATGGTAAGTTTATTAACTATATAATATAAAAATACAAAGAGACATTGTAAATGTCAAACTATTTGTCAAAGTGTTAAATATAAATGATAAGGTTAGTTTAGTGACCCAAACCAGCATAAATTATATTTGTTGAAAGGATTCAGACCCACATCTACCTTATACTTTGAAAAATCCACTTTTGAGCCATTAGAAACCGAATATGAATTTATTATAAAATAATTTTTCTAGCTTTTCCAAAGGTACCCCTCACCCCTCTTATAAAAGTGCACTCCCCCTTCTCTCTAATTCACACCTTCAATGCCTTTTGGCTCGGCCAAACCCTAACCAACTATTCTCTAACTACCCTCACTTAGACCTAGAGGAATTAGTTTGATCATAAATCCATCCTAAGGATCCATTTTGATCAAATCAAAATGAAGAACCCGAAGAAGAGGTAATGTTTCCACCACACTCTTTCAAGTTCATTTCTTCTTCAACTTCTTCTTTCTTTGTGTTTTACATTCTAAAATAATAACTCTAGTATATTATATATACTGTGATGTTATTATAAATATGGTACAACCATATTCAGTCATCTATCCATCCTTTGAATGACATGTCACCATACGTGGTTACGTTTGGCCTACCATCTCCACGTCGTGGTGTAATTGTTATTCAGAACATTATTATTTGGATTGGTATAATAATGATGTGTAATTCACGTAAATATTAAATATAACATGATAATGATTCTGTATATATGATATAACATCCAATTATATATTATTTTTATATCAAATGAATGATATTGTCACTCGTGCGTACGTACGGACTACCATCTCCACGAATGCGATGAGATTCATTCCTCATCATATCCATAAAGTCTAATTATCATTTGATGATTAAAAATAATTTTTAAGGACTTGATATCATTCTGGATATAAATAAGATACATCCTATCCATAACAAACATGACTTATGTAACAAAACATATAAAATAAAACGAGTAAGTTAACACCCGAAACGACGATAATACTAATATATTATTAACAAAGCAATGTTAAAAGATCATATATGATATCATATTATTGTATATGATTCTTGTATAATTTAATAACAATTATTTCACCATTATACAGGATGTTAACCTACCCTTAACCAAGTAAAAGTACAAGGTAAGGGTTTATTTCACAATCTCTTCATTATCCGAGGTTGTTTATACATAATTATCTATTGGGACCTCTTTATCATCCACATCAATGTTTCGTAAAAATGTATTTCAAAACATTCATACTATTTTACAGAATATGGGTTAAATTCATTAATACCCTTGTTTGAATTTTAATAATATTTTTATAAAGGAACCTTTTTGTTGTTTTCCAAACAAGGTCCTCTTTATCCTTTTCGACAAAATTTAGGTAAAAATGTCTTTTTTTAACTTATACGGTGGGTGTGGCTATTTTCTACCATTATAAACTCATAGAATCTTTCCTCAAAATATTATAAAAATATTTTAAAAGAAAAGGTTTTATTTTATAATTATGTGACTCTTAAATGATTTCAAAATAGAAGGATATATTTCTCTAAAAAGAGTTTCCATTTTATCTATGTCAACATCCTTTAATGGATTTTATGTTTATTTAGAGTTGATTTATTATGATAAAAAACATCCATATTGTATTGATGGTTTTGTGAAATTTTTGACTATGGATGTGCTATTTTTATACCATTCATGATTTATGGTTTATTTATTGATATTTTGTATGCTAGTTTTAATACTAATGTTTATGATATGTTTAAAACTTTTCATATGGGGAATTTATTAGATTTAGTAAGTGATGGGTGGAGCCCGCTATATCTCCTTGATGCATCGATAGGTCTCATTAGAAAAATAGACATGGAATTGGCCGAGGACCTTTCCAAATTTGATTTATTGTTTTGGATGAGGCCTTAATCATCTTTAGATGTATTGGCTGAGGCCTTGACAAAATGTTTCAGAATGTCCGACATTATACATTACATCATCATGGAAATAATATTTATGGTTCATGTGGTCATTCGACTAGTATAATACTCATGATTATGTTTTATTATGGATTTATTTACTCAGCTCATATTATTTCCATAAAAGTATTCATTTTTATTATTGGTAAAGGCATGTGGTTTCAATTATTCTCCATGCTTAATATTTATGTTATCTTTCGTTGTATTGCTTACCCTTACTGAGTGTTTGAGCTCACCCCTTTCTATGTTTTGTTTTTCCTAGGATTACAAGAAGTGTATTCTGATTGATGTGTTGGGTTATGCTAAAGGGAATAATAGCATTCTCAAAGAACTATTTACATTGTGTTCTATGTTTTAAATTATAATGTAATGTTAATATATGTATTATGTTTTCCAAGATTGCTAAACTGGTCGGTCATTCAGGACTTGATTCCTTATAATCATGATAATGTATTAAAATAATGCACTGACTCTTGGTAACTGGGGTCTGGGCGTTACATATAGTGATTGAAGGCTAATGAAAAAATAACTTAAACTATAGAATATAAGTGATTTAATATTCATGAATCAACAATCTTGTAAGGACCACAATATGGACTTGGAGAAAATCAAGATACAATCACAAAATCAATCAGCTTCAGAAAAAGAAATAGTGCAGTCTCTCTAGGACATATATTCAACCCAAATGATCCTTTCGCAAATCAAGTTATCTCAAGATAGCTGGAACATATTCAGTAGTTAAAAATCTCATGTTATTGGTAATTCATGAATTTTTCTTGAATGATATATATAAAGATTTAAATATTCAAATCTATTCATCCATGTTTACAATATATTATGAAAAGGATGGGTTTCATTGGTGATTTGTAGAATATCAGATTGGTGAAAACTCATGCACATCATGAATTAAAGAGAAGAGAACTATAAAACACTTATAATGTTTATATATTTTGTTCACTGATACTATGAAATAGGAGAAATATCCACATTTTGAAGTCTCTCGAATAATCCAATCCAAAAATGGGGTGCATATCAATGACTGAATTACAAAAAGATTCCCTTAGCTTAGCTAGAAAAGTTGGAAAAGCTCTAGAGAGAAGTGTTAATTGAATGTTGAAGTGTCGCTCGGACGACATCATCTGCTTCTTCCAAATGATGGGGAGTATCGAATATTGTGTTCCACTCCTCAAACCTCTTTGAGAAGTATCTATTGAGTAATATGATGCTAAAAAATTTATACTTTAAGTGATCTATGATTTCCTCGCATTTCCATATTTTCATTGTCCATACATTCATTTCATCTTGTACATTGAATATCAATTTGAGACCATAATCCAATTCCTCTGACACCTCCTTCATATTCTCAATAAGACGAGCCTAATCTGAATAATCATAAAAATTCCTTTCATTTGTGGCCAAATCTCACTAAGCTAGGATAATTTTTTCATTATATTATACTGTTTATGGTAATCAAAACCATGCACTTCCATGTCATTAAATAAAATATGATGGTGTTACCATTGGTCATGAAATGTTTATAAGGGGTATCAGTAATCAATGCATGAATATGCTTCTAGATTAACCTATATTGTGTAATATAATCTAATACTTAATGGATGGGAATGGAAAAAAGGAGGAATAGAAGGCCGAAGAAGAAAGAAAATAAAAGAGGATTCCTCAAATGTCCTCCCCTCAATAGATGCATTACCCATTTCTTGTGTCAAATGATTTATTTACTATTAATATTCTGACACACTATTAGTGTAGTAATCTCCAATATAATGGGTTTTCATTGAATTCTAATCCAAATATTCAAAAAATTTGGTTCCATAGATATTTGGTTTGGTGAGGCAAAAGATGTGTCCACATAATGAACCAGTAATCTTATATTTCCACTTAGATAGGATTCTACCCAATCCAAGTCATTATATTGAGTAAGAAAGGCGGTTGCATCAGCTAGTTGAATAATGATTTCAATATCCATGTCATTAAATTCCAACATCATTCAGAACTAGAAAATGATAACAGGGTGTCTATCTCCCCACAGACAAGAAAAAGGAAGGGGGAGACACATAGAAATCAATCAAACTGGTGATAAAATTAATAATGTGTATATGGCTCACAGATAATTTGTTAGTACACCCTATATTCAAGAACCCCATAAAAAATACAAATGATATATGCCCTTTCTCGAGGTGACCCACATCCATCATCAATAATTAGCCCAGTCAGTGCCCCATAATGGGTGAAATAAAATCCATTAAATTGGTCAATGCATCTCTAACCTCATCAGGGATTAGTGACATTGCAACAACCACATATATGTTTATTAGTTTAGGAAGAGATAAGAAACCAGGGATCCTAGTGGCATTTTAATATTAATAACTATGAAAATTGTCCCCTATCAATCCAAAAAAACTATAAAGGGACACAAATCCTATAGAACATACTGCCTTGTTAAACACGAAAAAGGATTTGGTAATGGTGTGCAAGGACTGGCACTACCTGATTAAGGCACATTCCTTTTTTATAGTCATGGTGCCATCACCAGTTTCCTAACACATGTTCTTCAGGATGTATCCCCAACTATAAAAATATATCTCTTCAAGAACATGGAAATCAATTACCCCATCCTACGATGAAGACAATTCTTTAATTTTTCTCCATATCCCCATGAGGTATATTCCCCAATTTCTATAATTCCCAATTATGATATGGTATTATCAAAAACCAACTAGGAAGGGAACTGATGGGGGTGTAAAGTGTTTTTCGTAACCCTACCGTGATAGAATTAAGTGATAATCAAGTAATTGAAGGAGATATCAAAGAACATGGTCAGCTTCATTCTTATCTTCTCCTTTACAATGAAGAGGATTTTCCTCTCCAAGATTAGTGTCTTCAAGGGTTCATACAAAATATCTAAAAAATGGAGGAACTGGGTATATATATATCTAAGAGGGGGAATCCCATCCAATTGGTAAATGTCACATAGGCTGATTTTGAATTTGAAATAGGACAGATGGAATGTGTTGGTTCTAGAGCACCAATGATTGTTCAGTTCTCGAAGAAGATTATGATGGTAATAAATGATAAATTATTAATTAATTATGGCTTCATAAATATGAACCATTTATAACTAGTTACTGAACACAATATAGATTTACCTAACCCAGAAGGGCCACACCCATTCATCAAAAAATTACCAACTAGATAGAGATCTCATTTCTAGCTCCATTTACCACCCAACATATTCATAGAGGAGGCTAATATACTCAATTATATCCGAGAAATAGGCCAATGAACAATTTCAAAACCATCTGGACCCAAGGGAGAGTTTTCTATTATATAAGTCAACCCCTAGGATTGGGTTGTGACCCACTGATCATTTCATGAATTGTCTTCTAAATGCACTCAATAGACACTAAGACCCAGTGAAATAGTCGATTGAAGTTTGATTGAAGCAATGACACCATCTTCAAGAAAAATGAACCTATACAGAGGAATCCAAAGAGATGTAGGATAATTCTGGTGATCAGTTGAGAGAACCTCTATGAAGCCTAATTATCCAAATTCATGTGATATCAAGGTTTTTTGTTTCAATTTCTATCAATCTCGACCCTGTGATTAGCCACATAAGAAGAGGATCGATGAGAGTAGGATGGCATATGAAAATAATAAAGTGGCATATATCAGACATATAGAATAAAATCATTTCAAATAAATATGTAAGGTTTTGAAAGAATCATGAACATCATATGAATCAGTAAATTATTTCATGAAGCACATAAAGGTATCATAAATAACATGACCATAATTATTTTATACGAAACATAAAACCATAGGGTATCATGAAACAACATGAACCCTCAAGGACTCACAATCACGTGACCTAGACATGGCCATGCGAGCATCAGGATAGTCAGAAAAATCATACAATTAAACCATCATACCATAAATAACCCTAATGATGATAACATTCCAACATTCAAAGTTTTAGAAATTTTTTATGTATAGTTTTTATATGGTTTGAGTGATTTCCTGATAAAGAAGTGGCCTTACGGTATAGTTCTGATGAAAAATGCTTGTGATGAGGTCTCACGATTGGGTCCTATGGAACAGTCTTGTGATGAGAACACATACTGTAAATAGTGTGAGAGATATCTAGAAAATGATTAGTCGGTGAGTGAATCCGTATCTACTCCCATATATATAAGACATTCCATGAAATACCAATCATCATTTGGAAGACCAAACATCATCCAAGACACCTATTCATGATAGCACCAATGTATTAGGTGAGCATTTACATTCCTCATAATGGAGACATTGTCCCTATGGATGTCACTCTTGAGGGGGTACATTTTTTTATTCCGTCCAAATGAGCATCATCAAAACCAAACTTAAATAAATACTTGAATATGGGTTTTATTTTCCACACAAAATAAAAAGAAGTAGGTGGCCAATACCCATGGATCATGTTATCCCCCAAGGGATACATGGTCATGTGACCATCATAGGTCATGTTAAGGGTCCATTCATAGCGCAAAGCATGTGAAGGATCCCACACAACCCCTTTTACATGTAATTTTTCTCTTATGAATGATCCTCAAACAATCATTGATCAATCTGGCGATAGCCAGATAATCTCCTATTGGTCATGCTTCCTATCAACCAGTAGACACCTAACAATCTAAAAGTCATTAAAACAAAATGAGGAAAATAACCAAAATTTTAGATCCCCTTGAAAAGGTAAAATTCATGTGATACATCACTGATGGGGAGTATGATTGTTCTTGTCAACATTTGGTAAAAATCATGAGATCCTTCACCTTCGAAAAATAAACAAATGAAATAAAAAATGAGGGAGGCGGGAGCCTCTCACGGTAATAGAAGTCACTCGATGGACCCTTGGAAATATGGAATACATTATGAGACCCTAGTGACATTCCTTCCACATCTCTTGATATCCCATAGACATGTCTTCCTCATTATGTGGAGGGCCTTATTCATGATTTGGAAAACACATGGTCATCCTTAGAATCCCTAAAGATAAGTGAATAGATTTTCTTATCATATGATCATTCATCTCTATTCTACTTTTGCGGTCACAGGATGCATCGCCATGAGGTAAGGTGATTTTCCCCGAAAAAACCCAAAAACCTATCGATTTCCCAAAACATTGTTAGATAAATAGAACAAATAAATAGTGGGTAGAGTTGGGAATCTCCTGTAGTCATAAAAGTCATGACACATTCCTAGGTTGTTTGTGGTTTGATATCGCAAGCCCCTTTGACGAGTCCATCTGATATCACAATGTTCCCTTCAAAAGACATAATTGTGTCATGTAATTTCCCAAACAAGTCGCATAGGATAATATTATGGCCTCTTAATAGGAATCCTAATCTAGTGAAGAAACCTGGAAATTTATAACGGTTAATATGAAAGTACCTCAGATTTTCCCCGAGATTAAACATGACCCAATTAATTGGTAATAATCCAAAAAATGAGGTGATGATGTGTTGGTCATTCGGTCTTTGAAATAAATGTGATTCCCCCAGAGGGATTAATGATAAGACCTCATGATGATGCGTGATGTCAAGACCCTCGTAGACTCCATAATATAGTCACACAATATGTGATGTTCAAAGAGGCAAACAACTATGGTGGAAGGACTTATAAATCCCCCACCACATCCCCAATGAAGGGGTTGAAATTTTTGCAACAAGATTCACCATTTCACCCAATAAACATAGTGTATTTCTCAGATTGATTGGTCTTATAACCTGAAATGCTTCCCATTAGGTAAGATATGAGGAAAAACAAGACAAGCCATGAATCGTGAATAATCACTTCATGTGATCACTCATAGATCATGGGAAGGTCTTATGGACATACATGGAAAAAATATCCCGCATGTTTTCTAAATCATGTGAGACATAAAAAAATATTACTGAATAAATGTAAGGAATATTCGATAAAAGGATGGAGAGGGACTAAAGAATTGGATACCTTGCAAATAAAATATGTTTTCATCCTCATATAATTCATGTGAACCATATAGGACATGTTATAACACCAATAAATGTCATCCATATGTCACGATTATCCATTGGTATGTCATTTAGATCATATAAAATCCCCTATACATGTCAGGTAATGACACACGACCCCCTTAGGCATGCCACCCGAGGATTATGAATCCCTCCATGCTCACCGTCCAAACCTTTTAATGTTCTTCAGAAATGTTTCATGACTCATATAATGACACCAATACATGATAAATGCGTTTCATGATAAAAAATCAACACGTCAATGGGATCTCATGATGCCCTATGGTCAGGCTAGATAGGTCTCGGGATGTCCTCTTGACATGTCTGTTTAGAAATGTATCGCCCTCTTATACATGTCACACTAACTTTCTCTATTCCCATACGGAGTGTCAAGCAACAATTTCTATGACACTAGGGAAATTCATATGGATCTAGTGATTCCCTCTAGACATACCAGTTGAGGTCACACGATGTCTTCCAGTACAAGAGACACGGGTCTTGTGATGTTCTCTGAAAAAATATTCCCTAATCACATGACAACAATTAGACACGCCATTGAGGTTATGTGACTTACCTTGGACAACTAATCTATATCACATTATTTTATTCTGAAATTGTAGTGAAACATCTTCTCACATGTTTGAAAAACAACATGACATATTTACCCAATAATAAATCGATGATAATCATGAAAGTAGACCAGGTCACAAGGGAATCCTATGACTTCATAACCTCTATAAATCCTCACCATGTAATCCTCGATTGTAAGGTAAATGTCAATGTGTAATCGCAGACCAGTGGCATAATATGTTATGTCATCATTTTAGGTGAATTATCACAATGTAATCCCAGACTAACAAAATAATATGATCTGTCCTGATAATAAGGGAAATGTCAGTGCTTCATACTCGAACAGTGGTATAATATGATATTTCTTGATGATTAGTGAAATGTCAGTATGTAAGCCCTTGTTAAATGAACTACAAGAAATATGATTCCTTCAACATTTTAGATATATAAGACCACTTCACGAGGTCCAAATTCCATATCAAACCTACGAAGGGTTGTCCAATAAGAAAGCACTACATCCATATGTAATGAGAGTAGTCTCTTTTCCATACCTTATTTCCCACTCTGAGCATAGATCACCTTTTCCTATGGAACTATAATAATAATATCAATTTGATCATAAGCCTCTACAAAGGTAAGGTAAATCATAGTATGTAATACCCAATCATATGAACTAAAAAAATGATTCCTACCACAATACGGATACGTAGTATTCCTTCCCTTGGCCTAATATTCATGTCAAATCTCGGAAGGTAATCCTAGGACGTGATAACCTTATTCATCCTCATAGTGTAATCCCCAATGTTAAGTGAAATTTTAGTGTGTAATCCCCATAAAATTGAACAACAATGTCCCCATTCCTTCTATAACCTAGATACATTAGGAACATTTCTAAGGCTTGAACCCGAACTCAAATAAGCATCCACCATAGTTTTGGTCATGTAATGTCTACAAAATTTAAACCATTAGAACCCAATCATTCCCATGGGATGATCATCATACCTCCTCCCTCATTAGATTGAGAAATTAAAAGAAAAAATAGGTCTCAGATTCCTCCCATAATCAGGGTACATATGATTCTTTCATAAGGCCTACGCCCAAATAAATATGTGCATCGAAATCAGTTTAAGTCATTCAATGTCTCTATCATTTCAACCATATAGAACCTATCATTACCATAGTATAATCATTCTACCTCGTCTATCAATAGACTGTGAAGCAATTGAACTATGTGATCACTAATTCCTACTATAACTAGGACACTTAGGACATGTCTTCAAGGCCTAATAACTTTATTAAAACATACCAAGGGAAGTCATATCACAGAATCCCCCACTTCCATATGAATTGAGGATTAACACTTTGTATACCTTGTTTATAATATAAATTATAGCTCATGTGAGACTAGGGAGTGTTAATAAACAACTAATTGTAATTATGAATCTCCACCATCTTGGTGAATCTCAATATGTAAACCCCGATGAGGGGCGTGATATGAATTTCCCATATATGAGGGGATCTACCTTGTGTCCATTCCCAAGGGTGTGACCATACTAATAACCGTAATTACCACCATAACCATGATATAAAGAACGTATCATCAAAACTCGATCTCAAATATCTTTTCCCACAATGCCTAAACGTATATTCTCTCCACACAATGTTAATATTCACGGGGTTAAAAAACTCTGTGGGTTTTGATTCCTAAAATAAATCAGATATATAGAATTCCACCTAATGGATCAATTGACTCGATAGAATATAAACCACCACCAAATATGGTAGAACCATCTGAAGTACCCAGATATATGAATTGAACATATAATGTAGTTATTCATCACCATGAAATGGATGAATAACCTCACCTAAGAAAAGATAGATTCAATAATGACATCCACCGTTATTTTGTGAATAAAGGATAAATAACATATAATAATTATTTAGGGTAAATGGTATCAAATTGAGATTAGGAATATATTCTAGAACATGAAATAAATATATAATAGAATTCTTGAGTTGGAAAAAATACCCCCCAAAGGGTGTGATTTGTTTGAATCCCATCCTCTTGACCAATGTGAGGCCCTAAGTGTCATTTGGTTAAAACCCTAGGTTAAAAATATGCCTTTTAAAAGTATACTTATACCTGGATATGGAATAGAAATCCATTTAGAGTTTCCATTGAAAACAATAATAGTGACACAATGCTAATTATTATGAAAAAAATGAACCCAACACAATCATTCATCATGCTAAAACAAATGAAACTTGTGATCATCTCATCTTTTTCTAAACAATCATGTTTATCCAACTCACCACCATTGGATTGCATCCAAGTCTGTCCCAAAGTATTTGATTCATACTAAAGATATATTCATTTTTTATAGAGGATATGAAGATACAGTCATCAATGGATAAGAATATTTTATTTCTCAAAATAATCAAGATTATTTGAAAGTGTAGAATGTATATGTCTTCACTGTCAATAGAGGATATGTGAGTTAGAAGAGATCTAAACTGGAAGTGGTCACTAATTATATAATATATTTTGAGAATATTGCGTGTCATTATCTAGCTATGGAATTTTTATAAATATAACATTTCTTCCAAGCTCATAATGTAGTGCCTAGATGTAAATATAATAAAACATTTTATTATGATAATACTACAATAATGGCTCAATTAAATGTGTTAAGGCCACATCAATGGATTAAAAATATTCTTTATAAGTATCACTTCCTGGTGAATTGTTTTCAATGGTGTGATTTCATAGTAGGAAGATAATCTATGAGGGATAAAATGGTAGATTTATTGGGTAAATCATTATCTCAATAGAATAATTAATATCATGTGAATTAGAACACTTGAAATATTAATACAAATCAGGATCTTGTGAAATTGGGAGTTAGTTTCAGTTGTTTCCCTAGAAACAAATACATTATATGTTCAATTTCGTATATATTCATGATTATGTATATTAAAAAATATCATACCATATAATGATATTTCTTTTACATAACATTTAATGTGATAATTTCAATAGAGTATTTGTTACATAAAAAGAACTTAGATATTCCCCAATTTTATGTGATCCGTTAAATTTTATGATGATATTCTTAAATACATGTTCTTGGGTCAGATAATGTCATATAAATGGATAAAGATGATATTGGACATGAGGGGTAAAAGGCTCATAGTATATTCTTTTTTCTTCTCATAATTATCTCCGTTGGAAATATCCATGAAAATAGGTTATGAGAACTGACTCACTCTTGGAAATTCTACATGGTATATGTTTCATTGGATATTTCTATACAAAGAATGGTATATAGGTCTCTAGACATTAAATTATATTCAATTTTTATCATGAGTTGAATTCTTGTATGTATTGATGATACATGTGGTATAGTCTTCTCTATCTGGGGTAGGGAATATTGGGTATGTCATTAGTTTAATTGAATTAATGAATATATAAAAAATGATTTTTCAATTATAAATAAATGGAGGTAAATATCTATATCATTATTATTGTAATGGAACATTCTGATTGAATCGTATGGACATACTGGCTTCATCATTACATTCATTCAATAAAGTCAAACAAAACAAATTAATAATATAGTTTGATGGTACATGTGATGTAACCTGCATGGTGTAATATAAAATAAAATGTATTGTATTACACAACAAAATTTCAAAAGAGTTTTTTTCATTGTGACATTAACATTTTTCTATATGGGTTTCGGGATGAGTTTCTAGTCATTGTTGTTATACATTTGGAAAGAAAACATATTAACACTTAGAAAAAGGCATTGTGGGTCACACACTATGTGTATCTGGAACCATAATTAAATTCTATACGAATTTAATAGAATTCTAAAAATTATTCTCATGTTATAAGGAATAATAACCATTTTATTAATTTTGGTCCCTAATATTCATTCATGAGTTATTCCAAATAATATAATAGTGATATTTATATTAAATAAATAATTAGTTGAAATTTTTACTGAATATAAAATTTAATACTTTTTTGAAAAATAACATAATGATAATTATTTATTTAAATAAATTTAATTTTTCTATATTTGATAAACATTAATTATGTTTTAAGGGTTTGATAATTGAGTTAAGGGTTTGCTTCGAATGAAATACTATTTATTATTTAAATACATATTTAATTATTTATTGATATTTGTATTATCCATGAGACATTTTCAGGACTAGAAAGTAAGAATATTATTATTAATATATCCATGGTTCACAAAGGATTAAGATACTAGCTAAAGTCATCTATACCATTACTAATTCTTAACCTACCTCTACATATACCAATTTATGGCAATTTTGCTATGATATGTCATTGTCTATAATAAATTATCTCATGAGAATTATCTCAAAACATGAGAGAATATTCACTATATTTCCCTCAATTATATTGAGATATCTAGTCCTATTCCTCCCTCTTATATATTTAAGTGAACTTGAAGAGTAATTTGATCCTCTAAAGGATTCTAATTGTGACTATTAGGAAAGACGTAATGTATTCATTCTTCAATTATAGCACTAAATGATCAATAAGTTATGTTTTTAGGTACATGGAGATTTTGTGGATTATCCTCATTGGTATTGTACATGTGGATCAATTATTATAATTATGGTATGAAAAAAAATTAAATTGATTCATCTGTAAGGAATTAATTAAATGTTATTGTAATTACTTTATTTTTAAAATAATTATAGACTATATGTTTATGATCCTATCTTTTAAGTGTATATTCAAGAAAAACTAGATTAAAAGTCAATAATCACAAAGAAAAATGCTTGACTTGTTTTCAAAAGCTAATCCCGAGTCGAGGGAGTTGATTATGAAGATAATTTTTCTAATGTTTCATGAATTTAATCTATCTCAATGTTCGTATAATTGGTAGATTATAGGTAGTATAAAATAATTCAAATCGATGTTATGTCTTCCTTCATGAATTTTGAGCTATAATAAGACATATATATTGAATATACTAATGGGGTTTTACTGAAAAATAGAGGTTGTAAACTGTGAAAATAATAGCAGGATCCAATGTAGGATTCTGTGAGAATAGAGAAAGTAGTTTGAGAAAGTGTTTGAAATGATTTTCATAAACTTCATCAAGAATGACCTGGTGAAGTAGATTAATGAACACAAAAAATTCCACAGATGGAATATTTTATAACAATATTTATTAATAATGTATAAGATGAATGTAATTTTTGAATTTTAATTCACTATTCATTTTGAATTTGTTAGAACCCTTATTAATGCACTATAATTGAGCCAGAGGAATAAAGGGTAGATTTCCTCTATCACTGATCCACAGGACTTCCATGAAACTCTAATCGTTACTGAATAATATTATAGTTATAATGTGTATAGTTCTAATTTTTTTGGAAATTCACTATTCCAAAACATAGAATCCATCAAGGAATGATGAAATTTATCTACTGGAAGAGGATAATTGACTTGTGATAATTATATCATTATAGAGAGGATCTCTATAGAGCATGATAAAAAACATTCTACAACTCATTATGCACAATGATAAGAATGAAGATAGGATATTATAAAAAATCAAAACCATTTTTAAATAAAGCTACGTTTAGAAAATAATATTTTCAAAAGGGACTTTATAATTATTTAAATCCCCAGATAACCCCATGTTTAAAAAGTAATAAAACTTTTATTATTTTCTTGTGTGTGCTAAACACGTACATAAATTAAATATTATTTTCTAGAATAAAAAAATTAATAATTATACAAATGAAATTAAATGTGACATTTTTTGACATTACATTAAACTTTGATCATCAATCATCCTCAATATTTACCAAACATTAAATAAGGAATAATTAATTAAATCAATAAATATTACTTCATAATTAATCAATAAAATACAAAATATTATATTTAAAAACCACTTAATTAAAATTTACTAAATTTTCTTGTAACCATATAAATGAATATGTGTGACCTTGTTAATAAAACAAAAAAAATAAATATTACATATTCACATAATTATTTAAATAATTATTAATTGAATAAAAATTTACTTAATATTAAACTCAAATATATATTCTTTCAGATAACCGCTGACTAAATATTTTCGATCAAACTTGAAAAAAAATTAATGATCATATATGGGAATAATATTTATCTAGAACGTCATAATATTATTTAATTTATATAGTTCTTAAATACACTATGTATGTGATCTACTGGGCCTTTTTCTTAGTGAAATTATGTTACACTACCTAATGTGTAGGGTAGTGTACAAATAAAAAACAAGGCTTTAATTGGGAATGAATATAATGTCACAATGAATCAAATCCTCCTCTAATGGTACACTGTGTAAAATAGTAAATTTATCTTGATATTTCTAATCAAACAGGTTTCAGAATAGTTTCATCAAGAAATGTGATCGAGGTCTCTCTCTCTTTGAAATTCTAGAAATGAACTATCCAATATAATTCCAAGGGTGTGGACTTAATTGGAAAGTTATATTAAAATAAATGGGATAAATATATCATCTTATATTAAAGAATAATAGTAAAAATATATTATCCCATTATTCAATAAAATAAGATCACCTATGATAAAAAATCATAGCCCACGTCCAATGAAAATATAATTTCATTGTTCTTGTTAGTACGTCAAAGTCTTTAACTCATGATTTGAATTAATAATAATCTTATTATATATGGATCAAAAAAAATTTCTGTATAGGAATTTCTAATGACATATAAATTTCTATTTCCGAATAGAAGGTCATGTCCTCATAATCTCCCACTCTAATGATTATCAATGGAATACACCATAAAAACTAATATCAAAGTCCATCTACTCTCCAACCCTAAAAAATTGTATTATTTTTTTCTAACAAAATGAGATCACTATGATATAGAACATATATTTAAGAATATTTTCATGGTACATATATGTCATCCTCATTGTAGAAAACTTCTATAACCTTTCAGTATGAAATATTACTAAGGATACTGACACGTTTATATCATTTAGAGGGGTAGTCTTCATGTGATAAGGTATTAATTAATATTGAGGAGGATAAAATTTTTAGAAATTTAACAAACATATTATTCATTTATATGGAGAAAACTCTAATAAAATACCACTTTAATTAGAGATAATTCTAACAAAAAACTAGTTAGTATTTCTTGATAAACATGAATATGATGAGATGTGGCTTTATCCTCAGATCGTACCATGCTACTTTTGGTAAATATTTGTTTTATGAACTAATTTTTTAAAGGTTACCTCCATATAAAATATTATTGAGTATATGTAATATTTCATCCCTATGATCATGGATAACATTGTAGATAAAATTAATTATGCTATGATTAAACATTATTATGTTTATAATGCTTCCAAAATTTAGAATAAATTGCCACATTATCCTTTCTATCATACTTGAAAACATTTATCTAATGGATAATACATTCTCTTAATAAAATGTAGTACTTAAATGGCTCTAATTTTCATTAACTCCTCCAATTCTATTTTCTCATGCCCTATCGAGTAGTTTTAACTACTATCCTTTGAAGATATCCTTTTTTGAAATTTTCATTATATGTTTTACATATAATAATGATCCATATTGTGTACATATCATGGAATTTGAGATACATTTATAATGTATTATTAGATATATATATTTTATACATCCCATAAATACTTTATGACACTGGAACAATTCAACTATATTATTTCATCATATATTTTTGAAAAACATTTCAAATGTTTCCAATAAATTAGATAAATAAACTACTTGATCTATACTATTAAATATTATTACATTTGAAATTTTTCTAGTACTCATATCATATTTTTAGAAATTCGATATCTATATAAAATAGTATGATAAATCAATTATTTTTATTTTTTAATTAAACATATCTATCTTTGAAAACATCATTTCTCCCTCTAAACTCTTATAGAACTGTGGAAAATATTCTTTAAAATGAAAATTATATAACCATTATACTTTATTTGACCCATAAATGGATTATTTAATAATTAATTTAACACACACTATATTGGATTTCATTGATTTACCCAACCCTTCTCTTCATTTTATATTGATATGTACTATAAAGTAACCTATAAAGTGGTTGCCCATGACATATGATGCCTAATATAATGAACATCATTTTTATTATAGTTAGGATTAAAATAGATTTAAAAATTATGTATTGAAATAACATGTAAAGACTTACTGGTACCTCACATTAACCATCCATGTATTGTTTTTTGAATACACACCAATGGATTTACATCAATCGTCGTTAAACAGATTGAATTTTGGTACATTCAATTCATCTTTTAATTCATAAGAACATTTCAATCCTATCTATATGTAACTTATTTTTCCCTATAGGATTTATTTTTCCTATTAAATAATATATCATCCACCATAGTGAATATAAAACAACCAATTTTGTTTTAACATTCCAACATAGCATATGTATATGGAAATATTCAACCCACAGACACTTATAAAGTTTAATTTTATTATGAAATCTTGTGATTTGGGTTTCAATATTCAACTGAAATTTTACATTATCCCACTCCCTTAAAGGAAATGTTTTATAGTCATAAAAATATAGTTGGTTTTATTTATTTAATTTTATATATTGGATTTATTATTATGCTTAGTATCAATGGAATCATTAACTAAGATACATCCAAATCAAATTTTTTTAATTTTCATAAAGGACACATTCAGGATAGAGTGGGAACCACACATGATCAAATTAAACCTTTTAGAATATTATAAACACTAAATAAGGGTGAAAAAACAAAATACAAAAACAAACTCATCACGACAGGACTGTCATGTCAATGGAAAATGATTCAAATCACACATACTCTTGGTAAATCCTGCATCATCGAGACTAATGCATCATCACAACAATGCCATCATCATCCCAACAAAGTCTTCTCCATATACAAAAAACTCATCACCATATTTTGAACCTATTGACGAGTTCAAACTTCTATATCTATTGGAGTAAAATTTCACTACAAAAAAACCAAACCACCATAATAGTGAAACTAAACCAAACCCATTGAACGAATCATCTTGGATGGACCCAAATAAGACGATTAATCCATCACAGAAGACATCACATGGAATGCCATCAACCACCCAAACTCACAACCCAATCCACTAAAAACCCACAATTCAGTTACAAAAAGAAGAAGATTCGTGGAGTCCTAGAGCAAGAGTAGAGTGTGTAACGGACCAAGGTATTAGTAGAGAGCTCGTCTCTATAGCCTCCCAATATTGAAGATTTCCACCACATCCCAAAATGAACAACACAAAAAACCAGAAACACATATCGGCATCCACTAAACTACATTTCAATCATTCTTAAGAAAAAAAATCCTTCAACATGGATGCATGAATAAATACTATGAAATGTTTCAGAAAAGAACCCAAATTTATAAGGCATTTCCTTATCTGACACAGCAGTGCATAGAAATCTAGATACCACTGGACCTCATTAACAAAAACAATTGTGTATCCTCCACTCGATATATGACATGGTGATTTATTAATAAATGAGGGGGACAAGTCTTGGTTTGGATGGGTAAGGTCTTAGATAGAAAAACCTTCATTGGGACAACTAACATCCAATTTGTTATAAATAATAGTCTGAAGGAGAAATGTAGAGCATTTGAGAGAAATCAAGGTCATCAATAGAAAATGAGGAAATGTGATATAGATATTAGAGGTGGGGGAGGGGGAGGCACTAGTGAATATTCACAAAATCCTCCTCCTCCCAATCTCCGGTAAGATACACTTCATTTTTTAAATGTTGTCTATTTTACTATTTAACAATCTTTATAAGGGATTATCATATAAAAAACTCAAGTAGTGACAAAATGAGATTTATTTATTTGATAACTGATATGATATTCATTTTTCTATATAGTTGGTAAATGGTATGTTCTTGTGATGTTGTTTGAAAATATTTTCTAGAAAAGAATTAGGAAATGTTTTATGCTCTATTGATATGCCTATTGGGTAAAATGTATTGTACTTTTCATGTAATTCCTTGTTTACTCCCATACTAGCCTATATAGATCACTCTTTTAATATTCATGTCCTCGGGGTATCACATGCAATGTTAAGTACGAAGGAATGATGTGGTCATGAAAAAGACATTTGAAATAAGATGTAGTGTTTTATGTTTTAAGTTGTTATGTAATGTTCATAAGCCCCAAAGACACTAGAACACTCGATCTTGAATGTTGTATCAAGTGAAGGGTTTTTGTATAAATCATGATTAAGTGTGTAATAAAGAGTAGGTTTGTTATAAATATAACAAATAAAAAATTCCTTACAAGGTATGGAAATAATGAATTTATAGTGATGCCTTTTGGTTTTACTAATTCCCCTTCTATATTCATGGATTAAAAGAATATAGTTTTTAGAGACTATCTGGATTAGTTTGTGGTAGTCATTATAGATGATATTCTGGTTTATTCGAAGAGATTCTATGAACATGAAGACCACTTATGAATTTTACTGAAGACCTTGGGAAAGGATAATCATTATGAAAAATTTATCGAGTGTGAATTTTAACTTCATAAGGTTTATTTTTGGGGTCACACAATCTCAAGAGATGCAATATATATGGATCCGTTACAAACAAAAGTTTTTGAAAGTTTGATAAGACCAAAAATGGTAACTAAGATATGATGTTTTCAAAGTTAGGCTAGATATTATTAACGTTTTGTGAAATATTTATCATGATAATATAATCCACTCCCCAAGTTGACTTGGATATGAGTTAAGTTCATATGAGTGGAGGAATGTCGAGATAATTTCAAAGAGATAAAATGAATGTTAGTCAGTGCACATGTTCTCACGCTTCATTATTATAGAGAATTGTTATTGACCTATAGTGATGCATCCAACAAGGGGTTGGGATTTTCTCTCATGAAAAATGGTATGGTGATAACTTATTCCTCACCTTAGTTGAATATCCTTGAGAAAAATTACCCAACACATGATTTAGAGTATGTTTCGATAATCATCACATTATAGTTACAGAGGTATTATCTTTATGCTGAAAGGTGTAATATTTATACAGGTCATAAATGTTAAATGTTTATTTTCACACAAAAGAAGCTGAATATACACCCAATAATGTGGATGGAGTTGATTAAATATTACGAATTCTAAATAAATTGCCACTTGGGGAAAGAAAACATGGTGATTGATGTATTGAGTCAAAAAGACTATGCTATCATATCAATAAATATGATCACAAAAGGTCTAATATTTATGGATTTTCAAAGGGTGTATCTTGAAATGTTAATGGAACTGGGCAATATTATCTTTCTCCGATGAATTTCCAACCATCTATACAAGTGATTATTAAGGAGTAATAGAATACAGATTTTGAGCTACAAAATAAGGTGAGAAATGTTACTGAATTCAACCTTGATTGTGATGAAATAATAGGGCTAAAGAACAAGGTTTGTAATACTCTCATACCAAAATTAATGAAGGATATATTGGATGAGGCTCATTGTTCTTCATCCTCTATTCATCATGGAAGCACAAAGACTTAAAGGGACCTGAAAGAGTTTTTCTAGTTGGATGGAATGTATTGAGATATCGATGAATATGTCTCTCGATTCTTGGCTCGTCAGTAAGTTAATGATGAGATGAAAAATTCTAATGGATTGTAACAACCATTACGCATACCATAATGGAAATGTGAGAACGTAACTGGGGACAATGTCGTTGGACTTACCGAAGCATCCAATGGAAATAATGTTATCTAGGCTATAGTTGATCACCTTATGAAGTTAAAACATTTCATTGGTATTAGAGTGAATTTTTATCTTTATCAAATTTCCAGGATATATGTGTAGAAATTGGTAATAGTGAATATAGTACCACTTTCCATCATATCTAATTGGGATTCCATGTTTTCCTTGATGTTCTGGAAAATTCTTCAACATGATCTGGATACAAAGTTTTGTTTTATCACTACATTTAATCCTCAGATAGACAATCAGTTTTATATGGCAATTAAAACTCTAGAAGACTTGTTATGTGATTCATCTATAGATTTAAAAGGTGGTTGGGATAAACACCAACCATTGGTGGAAGTTTCATACAAAAATAGCATTCACTCCAGTATTCAGATGGATCATTATGAATACCTCTATGGAATGAATTGTAAAACACCAACTTGCTAGGATGAAGTTGGGGAAATAAAGCTGTTAGGAACTTATCTTTTTGTTAAAATGTCAAAAAAGGCCATATCTATTCAACAACATATTAGAGTAGCTTAGAGTATAATGTTTTGCTGAAAACCAAAAAAAACACATAGATATTGAAGTAGGTGATAATTGGTTTCTATGAATATCACTCTAGAGTAGATTAATGATATTTGGGATGAATCAAAATCTAAGCCCTATGTATATTGGTCCTTTTGAAATTCTAGATCATGTTTTGAAAGAAGATTGCCAATTGGATATTCCAATGAATCACTCTCAAGTTCATAATGTGTTCCATGTATCTCTATTGAGAATTTACATACCTGATCCTTTAAATGTACTGAACTTAGATGTCATACCAATGGAGTAAGATCTTTCTTACAAAAAAGAACTGATAGAAATTTGGGATTGTAGCAAAAAAGTTCCACGAAACAAGACCACTCACTTGGTTAATATTTCCTGGTGGAACCACCAATTTGAATAAGCTATATGGGAACTTGAGGATATGATGAGGGAGAAATATCCTCATATTTTGGTATCCACGTGACCAATTTCAAGGGTGAAGTTTAGTTTATGGAGGGTGGAATGTAACACCAACATGTTTTTATGAAATATTTAAATAATTTTTATTCTTCAGTAGCTTGATTTTCATGAAATCTTTAGTTTAAACAAACCACAAGGCAATAATAAGATAAAATTACCATTATATCATAGCCATTAGGTCAGATGAAATATATATAACTGACTTACGAAAATTCATTTTGAATTCATTGGTTGTCAATTATTTAAGAAAAATATAAATCAATTAGATATTTTTATTTTTGATTGAAAGAATTTTGGTAATGAAATTAAAGAGATATACTTATGTTATATACTTAATAAAATATTTTTCATATTCATTCAATGGATATTTTATTTTTTTGGTATGAATAAACCCTATTATATATATAAAAACCTATTTTTTAAAAGGTTAATTTTACACCTTTGGATGGAGAACCCCTTTTAAATTTATATTTTTACACATTAATAATTTTTATAAAATACATAGCCTTGTTATTTAAAATTGGGATATAAAAATTTACTTTGGAATAATTTTTGATATTTTTCTGATAACTGTCATGTTTTGATGAATAGTAAAAATACACTATATTTTATATGGAAAAACATTTTTTCAACAAAATAATTTATAAGGTTAATTAATAATATTTAATGTTTTCAAAGAATAAATATAATATATTTTTTCCTTTAATATAATTTATTTCATTATCATTAATTTTACATCGAATTCAGATATAAAAAAATTAAAACTTTTGCAATGTTTTAGCATTTAGAACTCGTTCTCTCTTTCCAAAAATAGTATTAATTTGAATTTAATTACTACAGTATCTATGTTTCAAATTATATAAAATGGATTCTATATTTTCAATCATTGGGTAAAAATTATGTAAATAGGATACTTTTCTTGTTTGGACATTATGAATAGTAACTTTGGTAATTTTTTATTACTCTGGTTAAGGGTAAATCTGGAAATTAAAGGTAAACAGGATAGTCTAAAATTACCATAACTCCTATAATAATCCTATTAGATGACTAAATTATGCCGTTATAATTTATGATTTGAAATGGAATCACTTAACGAACACTTTCACATGAATATGACATTAATTTTATTAAAATAAATGAATTTGAAAAAATTATGCACTCTATTTTTATATATGTATATTAATTATATTATAAGGATAAAAAGGAGTCAAAATTAACTATATGTTGTTTCTGTAATTATAAAATAATTAAATAAACCATAATTTTATTTATTATTTTTATAAATTAAATAATTACCATTAAGGTTAACACAATACCAATGCAAAAAATATATTATTAATAGAAATGTCAAATAAATGTTTTAAAAATATTAAAAGAATTATAACATGAAATAATAAATGTGATAAAATAATTTTATAGGTGACCATGACATACTATGAGTGTATTAAATCTTTTTTGCCTAATTTATCTTCTTTTTTGGAGTTTATATAAAATCAACAAAATGAATAGTGTTAAAGTTGAAACTATTAATATTTTATAAAAATAAAATTCTATTATAATGTTACAAAATCATAAAAATATTTGAAAATTAAAATGTTATAATTTTAATGTCTAAAATTTCATAAAATAAACATTTTCGGTCAATTGTCATCATATAAGTAAATATTCATAACTATTAAATATTTATAATATTTTTACCATAGTTAAAAGTAAATATATTAAATAAGGATAATTCAAAGTTATAAGGATTAAAATAAAAAAACATGTCTAAATTTTATTGGTTGACGGGATTTTGACCCATTATAATTTTATCTTCAAAATTATCAACTTTTAAATAATTTTAATTTTAATGTTAATTTATATTGTTTTATTAGTTTGGGTTTTTCCTAAGGTGCCCCTCCCCTCTCTTATAAAAGGGAACATCTCATTCTCTTTTAATAGCATCATTAAATACCTTTTTCTCGGCCAAACCCTACAAATTTACTCTTTAAAATTAAGTAACATAATCGTAGAGGCCACACTTTTGGATTAAGTTAATTCTAATGAGTCCTTTTGGGAAAATAAAAATGACACACTAGAAAAAATGGTAGTTGTTTTATCGCCTGTTTCAAAATTCATTTCTACTTATACGTTATCTTATTATGTATTCTGATAATAAAGTAACAAACATATTATATTCCACATTTTGAGATGTTATTATATTTATGGGATAACCTTATACCTCTTTTTATCAAACCTACAAATAAAAATATCACCATGTTTGTGTTCGTACCGCTTATAGTCTCCACGTCATAGTGTAATTTTTTATTCAACAATCAATTATTTGGATGGGTATAATGAGGAGTATAGTGGATGTAAATAATTACTATAACATGATAATTCTTCTATATATTTAATATACCATCCAATTCCATACCATTTACCCATTAACTGAATGATATTGTTGCTCGTACGTATGTACGACCTACCGTCACCATGATGCAATGTAATTTATTCTACAATATCATCAATAAACCATGAT
This sequence comes from Viscum album, assembly GCA_963277665.1. Taxonomy (NCBI): domain Eukaryota; kingdom Viridiplantae; phylum Streptophyta; class Magnoliopsida; order Santalales; family Viscaceae; genus Viscum; species Viscum album. The sequence continues at coordinate 2,142,990,703 of OY728143.1, read as the reverse complement.
TATATACATGAATTTAATGAATAAATATGACATATATTATACAAATATCATTTTCTAAAGTGTATAACTATATCCTAAGAAGTGGAAGATGAGCTTATCCGAAAATACTTTCGTATGAACAAAACACAGATAATATCTGAATAACGATTGGCAGTGAAAGGTTAATAAGAAACAAATGATAATATAATCCTAAATGATATCATAAAAATTATTATTATTCCAGAATAAGTCAAAACTATTATTTAAATAATTATACAGGAGGTTCAAATATATACAAAGGTTATCGGACCTAAGGTAAGTGATAATTTCACAATCTCATTATTATTTGAGATTGTTAATAAGTATGTTTTTACTGGGGAATATTTATTATCCACATACCTAATTCCTATAATATGTAATATTATTTTTGTTCTTATAAAATTGTTTAATGAAAATTTTACCCATTGTCAAATTTTTATTAAACATTGTTAAAAGAATATTTTGGCATTTTTTATATGAGGTACTTTTTGACTTTTCCGAAAAAATAAAAAGTAGAATGTATATTTAACTTATTTGGCATGAATGGTTTTTTACGTCAACATAACGCCTTTTTTCAACGATGCATAATTTAAACATTTTAAAGTTTATTTTCAACTAAATTTTTTATCTTAAAATTTCCCTTCATTTTTGAGAAAAGAAAATGTTTTTGAACAATAAAGGATATTTCCCTCAATAATTAAGTTCAAATGTTTTAAAAAAAATTATTTTTCATTTAAGATGATGCTCTTCAAATAAGGTTATGTTGCTATACCAATTATTACTATGAATTGAGTTTTTTATTGTTGGAATGATATTTTATACAGATTATGTTCTAATGTAATGATTTCTAAGAACCAATTTTATTTCGTGGGTTATGATATGATGAATGATTTATGTTTTTTTGACACATGTATAAATAAGTTCGTTATGATATGAGTGTGACCTATATCTCTCTCCAACCAATTGGATAAAGATTTATATCTCATTATATTGATATGGATTTAATCATAAGTAACACTAGTTTAGTAATAAAGGGCTGGAACAGCTTGTAAACCTGGTTCTGTAATGGAATTTTTCCTCTACGACGGTCTTGGGAATGAGCCTCGAATAATATGAATTGAGTTTCTATGATTATGTGTATGCCAAAAATCTTATAGGATTGTTATTTTTTATTTTGGTATTATGTCTTGGTTATATGTGATTCGTGGAGCCTAGGGGTGATTAATTCCTCTGACGCATGTGGTCCATGTAATACGTACGCCTACGGGTCTTGTAAGGGTTCCACCTCACCCATTGAAAGGTTTACAATAAAAATCAATACAAATGAAGGCATTTGGTCAATTTGAGTGTGATAAGATTGATATTTACCTTGTTTAACCTTAATGAGAATTCTAGCTCACCCTCTCTTATTTTTCTTTCTCCCAGGTCTTGACGAAGGGTATTAAGTAACATATGTCAAAAACAGTCTCATTATGAATAAAGAAGAGGGAGACAAGGTAGATGTTTCATGAACAAGTTGTTTATGTTAACCAATTTCTAGAGACTCTATACCTACGCGGTCTTGTCACGGTATTATTATATGTTGTAATGAATATACTTAAATTTTGAAGTAATATTATTTTATTGAAATTATGGGTTGTTATAAAAAATGATCTCTATATTTTAAAAACATATTTCTAAATATGAGAATATTAATTATCAATTACAATCACCATTTCTTTAAAAAATAACAACATTGAAATTATAACTGATTTTATAACACTTTAAAAAATTAATTAAGGTCTCATAAAATTATCTTATAATCATAATTAATTTCTAATCTCATTTATGAAGATAATTTTACTTTTAAATAATAATATTAATTATAAAATATTACTAAAAATTTATGGGTCACAAAAATACTGAACAAAAATTTATCATTTTTAAAACATTTATTTACTTGATCCACGATATAAATATATAATATTTTCACTAATAAGATACATAAATTTTATTTATACAATCACAAATGAGGTTAGTATTATATTAGTAAAGATTAATTAATTTCTTTAAATACAACTCATTTGATTATACATTAGTGATGAATTTATCTATTGAATTCCAATATGAAAAGGTATATTTTATATGTTTATGGGTTTTTTATATTGTCCACATGTTCTAGAAATTCCATCCTCTTTATATTTATTCACCACGAAAACAAGTTAGGATACTTTTCCATCATATAACTTTCAGATTTCTATGTTTCTTCTTTTACCTTATGGTTTATCCAAAAACCATAACAAACTGAATGACCATTTCCCATAATACAAGATCTCTAATATCAAGAATCTGAATAGTATTTCCCTCATAAGAGAGGTTCATTTGTAACTGAACTACCTCTTATCTCAAAATATGGTATGGATATAGCACATACATTCTTTACATCAAAACATGAAAAACGTTGTGTACCTGAGATAATATCAGATGAAAAGATACTCAGTTGGAAAATGGTCTAACTTTGTCCAATATTTCCTAAGGTCTAATAAACCATATAAATAGCATTTCTTTATTATAATAGCACATAAAACCTTTCCAAGAAGAGTTATTAATGAAAAAATCATCACCTAACTTGAAAGAAAATATTTCCTCCAATTATTTGCATAATTGTTTTCCCACATTGTTATGTCCTCATGTGTTGATAGATCATCTTTACTTATCAACCACTTCCTCTACTAATTATGGTCTGATCATCTTCTTTTGCCCACCATCATAAAAAATGTTGTAGTTTGACACGACATCACATATAATTCCTCAAAAGGCGCCATCTTTATACCAGAAAGAAAACTATTATTATAATAAAACTCAACTAAAGAAAGATGATTATCCCAACTTCCCAGGTAATACATTGAACAATCTCAAATCATATCCTCCAATGTCTAAATTGTTTGTTATCATTTTCCGTTATATTTATGATGAAACAAAGTGATTAAAATTAAATTTGGTTCCCAATAACTTCTACAGTTCTTTCCAAAATTTAGAAATGATTCTCCGATCATGATCAGATATAATTTAATGAAGAATAACATGTAACCTCATAATATCATTGATGTAACCCATGAATGTTTCTTGAAAGGGAGAGTGTCTTGAATAAGAAGGAAATGTGTTTATTTTTTAATTCAATAAACAATAACCCAAATCTTATTATTACCTCAACATGTATTTAGTAGTCCAACCATGATTTCCATGGATATATTTCACAATTTCTACTCTAGTAATGGGAAAGGCTATAATATTCCATTTTGTAGTTTTCATTCTTCTTTAACCTATTTACAAGTCTTACATTTCATTGTAATATAAACATTATATCTTTTCATTACATCCCACCAGTAATACCCTTGATGGTTTTTGTTCATCTTTTTATGCCAAGATAAACCAAAAATAGAGAACTACGAGATTCACATTACAATTCTTTCGTCAGCTGGTAATCATAAGGAACACATAATCTCCTCAAAATTCTCAAGACACAATCCTTATCCATAATAAATTTAGGATTATTACCTTTATTTTCCAGTTCTACCTTTTTTGTAACTCAGAGTCTTCCTTCAATTATTTCATAACTATTTCTAATAGAGATGATTACACTAGCACTTGAAAGAAAATAGGGGAATTTCCTTCACATGCAACATCCAAGATAAAATTAATCAAATCATTAATTAAGGTGTGATGTTTTAATCATAACATCATTAATGTAGAATTATGTTTTCAACTCGAGGAATCTTCCAATTTTTATACTTTTCTAGGATGGAAATTGATCATGAAATAAAAATCCTTTATCAGTTCATGCCAACTTCTATACCTCAAGTTCAATTCCATTTGACTTAATATATACTTCAAATGTGTATGGCCAGTATATATTTTATATTTGGCTCTATAAAAATGATTTCTTCTAATTCTTAATGTGAAACCCATATTTTTAAATTCTATATCATGTGTGGGATAATTAAAATCATGTGGTTTTAGTTGTCTAGATACATAATAAGTTACCTGATCATTTTGCATCAATACCAACCCAAGTCCATTCAATGAATCATCACTATAGATGAAAAACATCCTCATTTATAGAAAGCTGGTGAAAAAATGGAGCATTCATGAATCTTTTTTTCAATTTCATAAAATAAAAATCACAGTCTTCTATCCAAATAAATTTATTCCCTTTTGTTTTTAATTTTGTTAGAGTGCTAGATATCCATGCCTATTTCATAAGAACCCGTCAATAATATCCTTCTAATCCAATAAAACTATGAATTTTAGTAACATATTTAGCACTTTTCCATTTATTAACAAATTTTTTGTGGTATTAAATATTATTCTAACCTTATATATAATGACCTTATGAATATAAATCTATTGTAACCTAAAATCACATTTTTTAAATTTCCAGCATAACTTTTTTTCTTTAAGGGTTTTTAGAACGAATCATAGAGTTTATTTAGGATCCTCCTAACTTCATAAAAATAACAAAATAATATCAATAAAAAAAACATATCAAAATATACATGGGATATTCTATTTATAAGATCTATAAATACATCTATGGAATTTTTCAAAACAATGGGAGTAAAAAAACCTCATAATACCCATATCTAGCTCAAAATGGTGTTTTTGAAATGTCAACCTTCATTACCTTCATCTGATGGTACCCATATCTCAAATAAATCATAGAAAATACTGAACTCCCAATGATTTATCAAATAAGTCTATTATATGTGGAAATAGATACATATTCCAAAAAGTAATGTTATTAAAATCATTATAATCAATGAAAAATATCATCGAACCATATTCCATTTTAACCAATAAAAAAAGTTCACCCCTTGGTGATGTTCTAGAATGAAACAAACCATTACCTTGTAACTCCAAAAAATACTTTTTAAATCTCAAGAAGATATAATTGTTCCCTTTAATAATAGGATTTTGATATTTTCATAGTATCAAGAACTATGTCAATAGTAAATTCAATATTTTGATCAGATATAACACAAGTTAAATAATCATAAAAAAATCCATGTATACATATACCATTGGAACATAATTAATCTAAATAGTTCAATTATTTTCAACAGTATGTGCAAGATGAAATTCATTTTAATATTTTATAAATTTCTCAGATTCTTAATATGTTTTCAGTGTTATGGGTCCATTATTGTATACAGAATAAAACTATTTCTAAAAAATAACCTCTTTACTTCTACAATTAATCATAGCATGATTAGGATAATTCCATTCCATGCCATGAATACCATAAAACTATTCTAAAAGAAGAAAAACATGGTTTACAGGTAATTACATTCCATAGATAACAACATGAGTATTCTTATAATTACATTTTTACTTAATATTTCCCCTGGTGTCTTTACCATAAGTTATGATTCCATTTTTTGATGTGAATTTTCTAATTTACCAAATCATTTATCATAAATAAATTATTTTTTTAGAGACCATTTCAAAAAATTAGAAAAAATATGAGTAAAAGACAATGTACCTAATACCACATCATTTGGTGTAATAACATCTACTAAAGTAATAACAAAACATTTTGGTACACCTTTATATTTATACAATTCCTTCATTCAATCATTAAAAGTATTCTTTTGGGAAGGTATTTTCTTAATTCTGCATATCACAACATTTGAAACACTTTAATGTTTTATTATTGTAATTAAATTTACCATAACTAATATCATTTTAATTGTATTTTCATGCCATATATCCAATACTACTGAATCAAAAAAACATATTGGTTTTGTTAAGGTATTACCCAAGGAAATTTTTACCACACATCCCACAAACTATAAACTCAACATTCTTACATTGAGATTTATTTTTTTGATTCTAACCCATTTATTTTTATCTGATCCTTTTCTTATTCTTATTTTAATAGAACATATGATCATCAGAAAACTCCATGTCAACCCTCTCATCACATTGAACAATTTTCTCATAACTTTTCAATTAATAGGAAGATAATTCACTTCGATATACTATATTTAATCTGGAGTAAAAATGATTGATTTTACTGTCAATATTTCTAATAAGATTTGAAGCATATCATTCCAATCAGAAAAAGCTTCCTTCATACATGCACACTGAATCAACATTCTTTTGTTTCAATTTTGGGAAATTGAATCAACATTCTTTTGTTTCAATTTTGGGAAATTGTTTTCCATCCTTAGTCCAACCGCACTAAGAAATTAATTTTCAAGGAAAGGATTCATTTATTCATCCCATTCCAAAGAAAAAATCTCCTCATTATCCTGGATTTTTTTTACCATTGACCACCACTGGTCAACTTCAACATCAAAATGAAAAATATCATGACTAACAATTTTATAATCTAAGCACCCAATGACATCAAATATGTTTTCAAGGTCTTTAATCCACCCTTCATCCACAACTGGGTTATAAGATCTACGAAAATAAAGAGTGTTTTTCTTCATAAAATGTTCCATTATTATCTATTATCTGTTTCCAAACTCTAGATGTTGGTTTTCATGGATTACACTTCCATTTACTGTCTGGATAAACTTATCCATTACTATCAAAAACTTCTTGATTATAATTCCCACCATTCTAGGTTGTAGATTATAAAATATATGATCCTCTGGGTGCCTTTCTACTTCATCATCCATGTTTCTTCTATGAGAAACCATTATGGACAAACATATCTTAGATTTAGAAAAATGGTAATATATAAATACAATATCACAACCATAAGGTAAAAATAATTTATGGTATGCTATCAACATCATCCTAACCCCTAAATTTATCTAAACCATTCTCTATTACCAACTATAAAGTCCTAACCTTAACCATTACATAATCTAATTATTTTAAATGTATTTTACATTATTATATTAACATGTATCTTTTTTGTTATGTGTTTTGTACAATTATGACATAATTCATACATATCAACCTATAAGAATACAAATTTTGTACTAATAAATAGTATCCATTTCCTCCATAATAAATAATCTATTAAAAACATTAATTATTTTCATGAAAAATCATCCAAACATTCTACATGGGAAATTGTTTTCTCTTACACATCCTTAAACACTATGAAAGAAAACATTTTATAAGTCGGTATGAGAATAAAAATCTAAATAAGGGACATAAAATATATTAATTCCTTAGTGCATAAATTATAAACATTTGATATCATTTTCACATAGGAATTCTTTTCACCCAAAAAACATGATATACTTAACTTTTAAAGATAAGAGATTTCACAAAAAAATAGAAAACACAAATAAATTCATATAGGTAACTTGTGAAATTAATTAAATTATATTGAAACCCTATTTTATAACATTTTAACCCTAACAAATAACTTGCAATGTTACCCACATTGAAACATTATTGTGTAATCATTTTAGTTACACATGAAATAACCATTACGGTAAACATCTAACATAAACACACTGAATGCATTATAGAGATATATAAGTCCCAATATTTCATTATAAAAAATTTTAAATAACCACAAAAAATCTTAAAACATGAATACTTGAATATGAAAACATTCCTTTTGAATTTTGTGAAGAAAAAAAAATTTAACATAGGAATATTAAAGGAAATTCAGTTACCTTCGGATCATCATACTTAAAACATGTCCAAAAATACATTATAACAGTTTAAAGAGTGTTATTAATATATTATATAACTGTATTAATATTTATGATTACTTATATTATCTTCCTATAAAATCTTTCACACATTTGTGAGCAATATTTTGTTATTTTCATTGTTTTGGGTGTATTTTTTCATGGTTTTCTTGCTCTGTTCATTGTGGATTTTCATATAGAATGGATTAAAAAATATAAAAGTGTATTGAAGTGGAATTAATATTATTTTAGAATTCTAAATTATACCATATATCATTTTGGTTTCTGATATGTGGATTAAACATTTGATAAAACATTAAAGAAAATAATTTAATTTACATTTGCCATTTTTACATCCATCACAAACTTATATCATTTTATTAAATATCATGTTTATATATTGGTTATAAAATATTAAATAACATGTAATATATATAAACATATTATTTAACTTTATTAATGGTTTTTATGAAACTCTTCATGGTGGTGAATCATTATGATAACAAGTCGTCCATAATAATGGTAAATCTTCACATCACAGATGATGAAATCTTTGTTTAGAATAAGAGGAGAAAGAGATAGGTTTTATGATCAATACTACCTTAAAACAACCACATCCGAATATATTTATGATAATAGAGTTATCTTGTATCTTTTATATGGGTTGGTGAGGAGAGAATAATAAAATTAAATAAATTGAAAACAAAATAAATGAAAATGAAAGAGGATTTTACATCTTGAATTCATATTCTTGAAATCCACCTTAAGGCACCTGGTTAGGGAAATTAGTAAAGACTAGTGGATCATGGATGTGGGTAAGAGGCTTGTTAAGGTAACTAGAAGAAATTAAATAGGCTATAGGTATTTGAGTTGTGAGGAGAAGAGGTGGTGAGGGTGGTATTTATAATGGATGATATGGGTATTTTTTGAATATTTTATTCATGATATTATTATTTTGGTTCAATATTATTAATAGTTATAAAATTATCATTAAATATATTAAACTATTTAATGAGGATTCATGATTAAGGTGATTAAATCAATGATGATTCAAGGAATAGTTTATTAAACTTACAATGTATATATCTTGTAAATTACCGTATTTCGATATTCCCCAAAACATCAACTATTTTTGAAAAATTCAAAACATTAACCCCAAAAATTGTTAGATGTTTTCAAATGATATGAATTTTAGGAAATTAATTTTAAATATGTGAAATTAAATTTTAAATTAATGTTACCATTTATTTGAAAAATACTATTTTTTAAATTATAAATGATTTTATATCACATTAAAAAATTAATTAAAGTCTCATAGAATTTTATTATAATAATATGACAAAAAAATATTAATTTATGAGTCTATTTTATGATTTTGAATTTTATTTTAAACCATTATATTATTTATAAAATTTAAAAAAAAATATATTTGTCAAAAAAATACAAACACCAAATTTATCATTTTCAAAACATTTATTTACTTAATCTATGATATAAATATTTCATATCTTCACCTATAAGATACATAAATTATTTTATACTATCATATATTATGTTTATATTCTATTAGTATAGATTCATTAATTTCAATAAATACCACTTATTTCATTATAGATTTATAATTAATTTAAAATTTTATTTCATGAATGAAAAAAAAATATTTTATAATTACCTAGGTTATTACAAATATAGTAATATAGTATTAGGAAAACACCTTCACATTTAATTTAATGATCAATGAAGACATGGTTAATTTATTTTCTAACCGTCTATTAGTATCCAATATATTTTACAACTTACATTAATTAAATTCATTTATCAATCCTAATATTTTATTAATGAATATTAATAATAAGTATATAAATTTACCTCTATATTAACATTATACTATTTTACACCACCATGATTGAAATAACTCCGGAAATTTTATGGATTACCTTTATATATAATGTATTGTCATTTTAGAAAATAATTATTTTATATGCCTAATCCATCTTTTCTCTGATGTTTCTAAACATAATTCTACGTATATATTTGACAACTAATAGTTTCACATTACTAAGAACATTCATTCCACGAATGGGTATGATTTTGTTTTATAATATACAAATTTTATTTACAATAATGGATATTTATTATTCATGTATTACTTAATCCATAATTAAATGTAGAAAGCTATATAAATGATAATTTTCAATAGAAGTAATGTCTCATTGTGTCTAACTGCACACTAGTAATAAGTTATATGTAACACTGGTTGAAAAATAATAAATTAACTCAAACCAATACTCTTAGAAATTAAAATTATTGAAATTCACACTACTAGCCTAGGATTCTCCCTTTTTATCCTCTAGGGGTATTGAAAATTACTTCAATACGTTTTTAACTTCTAATAGAGGACATAAGTATCCCACATCCTCGATAAAATTGAAAACATGCCTTAATACTTGTAACGTTTATTTGTAATTGTCATTACTGACATTTAAATCACAATTTCATAACCTCTAGGAGAACACTAACTCATTATATCCCATGATGTTAAATTTAGGAATTATAATCCATGATGAATTTATTTGAAGTAGATGGAATCAATTTATTTCTTCTTTATTATTTTTAACCTCACTTTTTTAAATTTACTAATCAACTCATATGATAATAAACTAGCCTCTTATTTTCTATAATACCTCCAAATATATAATCTAATTGAAGGAAATTGTAAATAATCCATTTATTTTAAAATACAGATGAAATTTTGAACCATTCATTTTATGTTTTTCTCTATAATGGTTATGGAAGAAAATTCCCCCAAACCCTCATTTACCTAGTGAATCTCAGTCAAAATGGTTCATGATTTTTTCATCCGTACTTTTCATCTCATAACTAGATGTACAAGAATAACCTAGAAGGTAAGGGTGATATTATAAGATTAATTAATACTTACTTATTTATGAGAAAACCCAAAATTTACTAACCTTTTAATTTTTTTAGTATATTGAATAAAATATCAATATAAATATATCATATTCCATTTTAAATTTGTATAATGTGGTGAGAATATCATTTATCTAGAGGAATTGTTTCTCTTTCTCAAGATATAAAAGTGAGATATAAAAGAGTATAAATTTATGTTTTGCTGTAGAATTATTAATTTCTAGCAATAATTGATATTGAAATAAAATTAAAACATTAGGCATCACTATGTACCTATTTTAGAATTCTATTTTTTCTTTGTTTTAAATTTGTGGCAGCTAAACATGTATTAGGTTTTATAGTACACAATAAACATTTTACTACTATAGTTTAGTGTATAAAAACATACACTATTCAAAAAAATTTCTGTCAATGAGGAAATGGTCTTTTTATAAATGTTAGTAGTGTTACAATTTTTTTTCTTTATATATTCAATATTAATTAAAATAATCTTATATTTCTCTCTTGATTAACAAAAAATGTGACGTAATAAATTATTTTTTTAATCTCACCATATTTTTTTAATCCTAATATTTCTTATCACTTGTTTTAGAATACCCTATTATATCAATACTCTATAGAAAATGAATAATATTACCCTTCTCATTACCCAAGTAAGGGACTAGTTAATTACATGATGATATTTAGGTAGGTATTTCATTTCCAACCACATTAACTCGTTGCTCCTCAGTTTGTTTATTAGACTTTCCAATCAAAAATCTATTGTTTCTATTTCATCAACACATACCTAAAAATATAAACCATTTCTAGTGAATTATACTCCTTTTGATATGTAATTGGTTAACTTAACCCAAAACATTCTTTAGAACATCCCATTAAATGGTAGTGTCCCAGGGTGGGATGGATAAAACCCTAAAATCTTATGGTTTCATTATATATATGGTAGTGGAAGTCTATACTGAATTAATATTTAAATTTGATTGATTTCAACTTTTATTAATAAATTTATCATTTATTCTTTTTAACTAAAATTAATATTAGTTCTATTTTACTCAAAGGATTGGACATGTCTCAATAAAACTATGAAGATTCTGTTTTTATTTTAATTTTGTTTTATATGATGGGTTCTTACACTATTTTTGTGGTCGTATAAACATATATCCACATAAAAAATAACCCTGAAAATATATTAAATAAAATAAATAAATTATAATGGTGATGGGATTTTATAATGGTTCATTTATTGAGTGGAAAAATAATGATCACTTTGAACCTACGGAAGAAAATACATGACCCTTCAGTTGTTCGCGTTGTAGCATATCTCCTTGGATCATATGAACCTACAACGATAGTTTAACCTCACCTATGAGAATATACAACCTCCACTCACCTATTATCTTTTCCATAATTCCATATGCCTTTACTCACACGCTGGTGAGGAACACCCAATGATAGGTTAAAGGGGAACATTAAATAAATCACAGACACACATGTACATACATAATAGAGATTAAGGAATGTCATGTATTACCCAATTTTAATTTAATAATAATAATTGGAACCATTAATAATTAAATTAAATTAAATTATTTTAATTAAAACATACATAGATTATTATTATCTCATGATCATCCACAATATGAAATGTATACACACATCAATACTATATAGTTATCATTTCAAATCATTCTTAGTAGTTTCTATAAAATTACCACAATTAATTAAATTAATTTTATTATTAATCGATTAATTCCCTTTCTTAATATTCTTGATTAAAAATCGTATATGTCCATATAAATTTATTAAGTACAAGATATATACATGGAGGAAAAATAGAGTATCTATATCATGGGGACTCTTAGAAAACAGTACATCTCAAGTAGACATCATCAGTCCTATCTATAGCATCCCACCTTTTTATAACATAAACTTTCATTACATTACACAAAAGTGAGGATCTTTAAGGTTTAGTGTGTTGGAAACCAGGAACATAATACATGAAAACAACATAAAACATTTTTCTTAAACACTTGAAAGGATTCTTCTTAAGTTCATCCTAGGTTCATTACTACATCTCATAACCTGGGGACACACATCAAAAGAAAGGGTGAGCAGAAGGCCCAGTAAGGGAAACAAGGGAAACGTTTAACATGTGAACGTGAAATACATCAACTATGACACGAAAAAGAACTTGAAGTCATGAGAAATGAATAATGTGGCATATCATAATAAAAATAACATTTTTCATAACATTAAGATGTGTCTACATAATTTAACATAGACAATCATGAACATATCACCAAGGTCCATCACCAAGGTGTCATTTGAAAATTACCAAGGATATTCACCAAGATATCGTGAAAATTGTAATCTCTAGTGGTTACATCATTACCCAATGAATTGGATAACTATTAGGGTGAACACTTAAATTTGCCTTTATTATCATGTGATCCACATATATCATCATCAAACATTTCATAAATAACCCATATAGCATAAAATAAATGGGTTTCATTTCATAATCGTAATATTTTAAAAACTGCTTTAAAGACATGATCTTTACGTCACTTTAAACCCATGGAAAGGGAAAGCGGGTTTCATGTATGTAAATCCAAGAATTTAAAATATAAAATTTTGGTATATATGTGAATACCCATATATAATACAGAGCTTTGAGTATTCACTTAAAAATAAAAGAACTTTAGAAAAAGAGAGAGACATTTTGAGACGAAAATTCTGCAGCATAACGGCTATGTTACATGGTTTTAGAAAAAATTGAAAAGAGAGGAGACATCAGAAAAACATTCATAAATGACCCATAAAACAGTATAGGGACAGAATATAAGGGATTTAAGAACAAGGTAATGAAATTTTAAAATATACCATATGAAATGAAGAACATGAAAGGAAGGAAAAATAAGATTTTTCTTATGAAAATTCTGCAGCCTAACGGCGTCACATAAACTTCAACCAAAAAAGAATTGGTGAGATCAAATAGGGTAACTCGTAATATGAAAATAAAATATCAGTATGATAGATTTATAAATCATACCCCAGAATAATAAATAGAAACTTGAAAGTCTTGACATGAAAGTAGAACTTTGAAAAATGAGAAAGGTGAAAGAATCCCTTAAATATTCGGCAGCCTAACGGCGCCACTTAAACATCAACAAAAAAAATTGACGAGATAAAATAGTGTCTCTCATAATATGAACATGAAATATCATTATTATATATTTATAGATCATACCCCAACATAATAAAAAGAAACTTGAAATACTTTACATGAAAATAGAACTTGAGAATTGTGAAAGAATCCCTTAAAAATTCGGCAGCCTAACAGCGCCACTTAAACTTCAACAAAAATGAATTGAAAGATAAAATAGGGTCTCTCATCATATGAACATAAAAGATAAGTATAATATATTTAGAGATCATACCCCAACATAATAAAAAGGAAGATGAAATACTTGACATGAAAATAGAATTTGAGAACGGTGAAAGAATCCCTTAAAAATTCGGCAGCCTAACGGCGCCACTTTAACATCAACAAAAATGAATTGACGAGATCTAATAGGGTCTCTCATAATATGAACATAAAAGTTCCGTATGATAGTTGTAAATATAATACACCAACATAATAAAAAATAACATGAAAGACTTGAAAATAAAATAGAACATGAAAATGGGAGGGGTGAAATAATTTGTTACAAATATTTCGGCAGCCTAACGGCCCCACTTAAACATTCATAAAATGAAATGATGGGAGTAAGAGTGGGTCTCTCATCATATGAACATAAAAAGTAAATTATAATAAATATAAAAGAACATACTCAAACATAAGAACATGGAGCATAAAATAAATGACTTAAAAGGAAGCATTTGAAATGAAAGAGAGAGTTTGGATTCCTTACCTTAAAACGTAACTCTTAAAGCTCAAAGGTTTGGACCTCGAGGGCTTTGGGGAACCTTGGGAGGCCTCCATGGGTTGTAAGGAGACCATAACTTCGTTGATGATGGTTTTTGAGTCGAATTTATGAGAGGAGGGCTTGGTATTTATAGGGAAAGTGAGGGGACAAGGCATTAATGGCCAAGGGACACCTCATAAGTGGGTTTCTCAAAACCATGTGTTCTCCCAAGATATTTCCAATGAAGTTAGGCCACTTGGGGCCCCCAATACAATAACTCAACACCTTTGGTCATCCAACCCATAAAATATCTCATGACATCATCATGACACAGTTATGATGGCATTAAATATACCGAAACCCTAAAACTGCATTTTTAGTATTCACTGAAAATTCAACTATCTCAGAAAAATCCCAAAATTTCACCATAACCAAATATTGATGTTATAATTACAAATATGAACTCCATTTTATAAAAAAAAATTATAAATATTTTTAATTTAATTTTTTAATAAAAACACTATTCACCGAAAATTGCTTTTTTTCAGAAAAAACCCCAAAAATTACCATAACAGAATATTGGTGCTCTGAGTTCAACAATGAAATAAATTTTATAAAAATAATTTTCTAAATATTTTTAATTTAATTTTTTATTAAAAAATACTATTCACTCGAAAAAACTAATACTTGAATAATAATTTATGAAACCGTTATTTAACCATTTTATTGAATCACATTACTTAATCAAGGTGCCTAGATTATATTTAAACTTACTTTAAGTGAGATTAATATTCCATTTAATCACATTACTAATCCTAATCATAAAATAACTATTCTTTATTTACTATTCATCAATAATCAATTTGATCTTATTAGACTCTAAATTTTGTACTAGACATCATTATATAAGACCATTTTTTGAATATCAATACACATTTTTTATTATTTAAGGTTTACCTAAACAATTTTAAAATATCTTTTTTCTAGAATTCATCAAAAATATGCATACTATATTTATCCAGACATTTGAAAATTCATAAACATCATCATCAGAAGAAATCAAAATTTTTATTTAAAACAAAGGGTTACACATGGCAGTTACGGTCTCCTTATAGAGCCCCTTATCAAACCAGTGTAGGACCTTAGTGTAAGGTGTGCTAAGGTGAGAGAATCCGAGGGAGGCTTGGACAACATCGCACAAGCAGTAATTTCTATCAGTTTTAACTTCTCGTGAAGGTGATTCCGTTCTAGCTTCACACGATGAAGTTTGGCTTGGGTTTGGTCTAGAGCAAAGCCAAGTGGTGCTACCTCCTTCCCAAGTTCTGTTATATGGGTTTCGATCGGTCAAAGACTACTGGGTTAGGCCATAAAATCTTCTTTCTATATTAATTAACCAAGATTATTTTTATTTAGAGACAATAATCAAAACTTTTAGTTTCCAGCGGTCATATTGACCATTGGTCATATAACAGTCAAAACCCAACGGTCTAATTTTAATTATACTCATGTTTTCAAATGAAACATTTTTGTTGAGTACAAAAATAAAATAAAATAACACACAAATTAGGAAACAAGGTTTATTAAAAATTTCGGGTCGTTACAATCTTCCCCCCTTAAGAAATTGCATCCTTGTAATTTTTAAAATTGGGTTTTGAAATTTCATTGAAAGTCCCACATCGAAAAAGGAGTCAGTAAAACTATTACTTCAAAAGAAAGAAAGGGAAGTACAAAGGTCACCTGAGTTAACCCATAATAGTATTCAATGGAGGAAAATATGGATATGGAAGAAAAAACAAAGGTTCATCTTCTGGGGGAAGTGATAGAAAACATGATTAGGAGAAAGTTAACCATAAGAAAATTCCATACTTATTATGTGTGTAAACGGTCTTTGATTACCTAGTAGGAAACGTAAACCATAAACGTTTTTGTTTTACATTCCTTTTCATAATTTTGAGGAATTAATTTACTACATAGAACAAAAACATAGGAAAATATACCTACCTTCATGTAGAGTTTCATCCTTTAATAAGTTTCTACCAAAACTAATCTTTTCTACAAACGATGAGCATTCAAAACTACTTGGTCTCATCAAAACACAATAATCATCTTCTAGAGAATCACATAATCCACAAAAGATTAACTATCTATTTCTTCTATCATTAAACATTATCCCAAAAATAGAAAGGGTAAGGTAAATCAACTCTTTAGAAAAAAATAATCCCATAGGAATGGAAAATACTTTTATATCTTCAATGTTCCATGGTACTACCCAAAGTTCATCATAGTCCATTCCATAAATAACGGTCCTTAAAATTCCTCAAAATAAACCAAACTAATATTGAAACCCAAATACAAGAACGATTTGATAAAATAGTCTTCCAAAATAAACTTCGTTGTTCATCTCTAAACAACATCAAACACTCCTAAAATCTTATAACAAAAGTAGCTAACCTAAACATATTTTACCCAAGGTAGGTTAATCATTCCCATAAGTAACCTAAATTACTCTAAGTCCACCTTAAATTCATTGATTCTTCAAAATATAAGACAACCTTACCCTTCAATGAAAATACCGTAGTAATCAATTTACGTCGATCATATAGAGTCCCCAAAATAGTGAACACCTTCCAAAATAATAATCATCTTTTAATCCCCTAATCATCTCTATCATATTAATAAGGTAATCGTCGCATTTCCTATCACATTGGTTGTTGGGACATGTTCTTCCATTTCCCTCCATTAAGTAAGAAAAGAAACTATAATTAGGGGCTTAAATACTTCTCCAATCATCATGAAAAGGAAAATTTAAGAATAAAAGGATAAACTTGTAGAATAAAAGCATATCATAACTTGTGATCCCCTAGGTTCCAATCTAGGTTATCCATGATCATATATTCCTATGTGAATCTTTATTTTATTTTATCTTTATTCCTTTAATAATGGTTCATACTAAGATTATGAATTTACTAAAGCATATCCCCCGGGAGTGTCATAACCAAGTGTGCCGCAAGGCCCGTTGTCGTGTACCAGTTCTCATTTGAGTCTAGCTCAACGCAGTGTTTTTAGTTTTTACCCCTATGTACATCTGTGCCAGAGCCACCTCTACCTGCTCATATCCAGAAAGGGATGCATTTGCTTGGCAACCCATTACTCAATACTCACCAAAATACCAGGAAGATTTCCTATATATAAGATTTTCTATAGGCTTCTTCCTATAGTTTTCATATCCTAATTTCTCCAAGTAACTAAACCATCCTTTGATACGAACTATAGCATCCCGCCTTTTTATAACATAAACTTTCATTACATTACACAAAACTGAGGATCATTAAGGTTTAGTGTCTTGGAAACCAGGAACATAATACATAAAAACAAGATAAAAATTTCTTCTTAAACACATGAAAGGATTATCCTTAAGTTCATCCTAGGATCATTACTACATCTCATAAACTGGGGACATACATCAAAATAAAGGGTGAGTATAAGGCCCATTAAGGGAAACAAGGGAAACATTTAACATGTGAACTTGAAATACATCAGCTATGTCATGAAAAAGAACTTTAAGGCATGAGAAACAAATCATGTGGCATATCATAAAAAATAACATTTTTTATAACTTTAAGATGTGGCTACATCATTTAACATAGACAATCATGAACATATCACAAAGTTCCATCCCCAAGGTGTCATTTGAAAATTACCAAGGTTATTCACCAAGATATCGTGAAAATTGTAATCTCTAGTGGTTACCTCATTACCCAATGCATTGGGGCTCTATCAGGGAACACCCTTAAATTTTTACTTTATTATCATGTGAGCCACATATATAATCATCAAAAATTTACTAAATAACACATATATCATAAAATAAATGGGTTTCATTTCATAATCATAACGTTTAAAAAACTTCTTTAAAGACATGATCTTTACGTCACTTTAAACCCACGGAAAGGGAAAGCGGGTTTCATGTATGTAAATCCGAGAATTTAAAATAGAACATTTTGGTATATATGTGAATACCCAAATAGAATAGAGATCTTTGAGTATTCACTTAAAAATATAATAGCTTTAGA
Organism: Viscum album; assembly: GCA_963277665.1. Taxonomy (NCBI): domain Eukaryota; kingdom Viridiplantae; phylum Streptophyta; class Magnoliopsida; order Santalales; family Viscaceae; genus Viscum; species Viscum album. Next base: position 2,142,972,127 of record OY728143.1, on the reverse strand, counting down.
AAAAGAGAGATACATTTTGAGACGAAAATTCTGCACCATAACGGCTATGTTACATGGTTTTAGAAAACATTGAAAAGAGAGGGGACAGGAGTTAAAAATTCTTAAATGACCCATAAAACAGTAGAGGGACAGAATATAAGTGATTTAAGAACATGGTAATGAAATTTTAAAATATACCATATGAAATGAAGAACATGAAAGGAAGGCAAAATAAGATTTCTCTTATGAAAATTTTGCAGCCTAACGGCGTCACATAAACTTCAACCAAAAATGAATTGATGAGATCAAATAGGGTCTCTCATCATATGAACATAAAAGATCAGTATGATAGATTTATAAATCATGCCACAAAATAATAAAAAGGAACTTTAAAGAATTACATGAAAGTAGAACTTTGAAAAATGAGAAAGGTGAAAGAACCCCTTAAAAATTCGGCAGCCTAACGGCGCCACTTAAACTTCAACAAAAATAAATTGATGAGATCAAATAGGGTCTCTCATCATATGAAAATTAAATATAAGTATGATATATTTATATATAATACCCCAAAATAATAAAAAGGAACTTCAAATACTTGACATGAAAATAGAACTTGGGAAGTGTGAAAAAATCCCTAAAAAATTCGGCAGCCGAAGGGCGCCAGTTAAACTTCAAAAAAAAATGAATTGACGAGATCAAATAGGGTCTCCAATCATATGAAACTAAAATATCAGTATGAAAAATTTAGATTTCATACCCCAACATAATAAAAATTAACTTGAAATACTTGACATGAAAATAGAACTTTAGAAGGGTAAAAGAATCCCTTAAAAATTCGGCAGCCTAACAGCGCCACTTAAACTTCAACAAAAATGAATTGACGAGATCAAATAGGGTCAGTAATAATATGAAAATAAAATATCAGTATGATATATATAATGATCATACCCCATAATAATAAAATGTAACTTGAAAGAGTTGACATGAAAATAGAACTTGAAAATGGGAGGGGTGAAAGAATCTGTTACAAATATTTCGGCAGCCTAACGGCGCCACTTAAACGTTCATAAAATGAAATTATGAGAGTAATATGGGGTATATCATCCTATAAAAATAAAAAGTACATTACAATTAATATAAAAGAACATCCTCCAACATAAGAACATGGAGCATAAAAGAAATGACTTAAAAAGGATTATTTGAAAAGAAAGAGAGAGTTTGGATCCCTTACCTTAAAACGTAACTCTTAAAGCTCAAAGGTTTGGACCTTGAGGGCTTGGGGGAACCTTGGGAGGACTCCTTGGTAGGTAAGGAGACCATAAATTCGTTGATTATGGTTTTGGAGTCGAATGGATGAGAGGAGGGCTTGGTATTTGTAGGGAAAGTGAGGGGACAAGGCATTGATGGCCAAGGGACACCACATAAGTGGGTTTCTCAAAACCATGTGCTCTCCCAAGATATTTCCCATGAAGTTAGGCCACATGGGGCCCCCAATACTATAATTCAACACCTTTGGTCGGCCAACCCATAAAATATCTCATGAAATCATCATGACACAGTTATGATGTCATTAAACATACCGAAACCCTAAAACTGCATTTTTACTATTCACTAAAAATTCAACTTTCTTAGAGAAATCCCAAAATTTCACCTTAACCAAATATCGATGCTCTAATTAAAAATATGAACTCCATTTTATAAAAATAATTTTCTAAATATTATTAATTCTATTTTTAAATAAAAACACTATTCACCAAAAATTGATTTTTTCAGAAAAAACCCCAAAAATTACCATAACATAATATCGGTGCTCTGAGTTCAAAAATGAAATCAATTTTATAAAAATATTTTTCTAAATATTTTTAATTTAATTTTTAATTAAAAAACACTATTCACTTGAAAAAACTAATACTTGAATAATAATTTATGAAACCGTTATTTAACCATTTTATTGAATCACATTACTTAATCAAGGTGCCTAGATTATATTAGAACTTACATTAAGTGAGATTACCAATCCATTTGGTCACATTAATAATCCTAATCATAAAATTACTATTCATAATTTAATATTCATAAAAAATCAAGTTGATCTTATTAGACTCTAAATTTCGTAGTGGACATAATTGTAGAAGACCATTTTTTGAATATCATTACACATTTTTAATTATTTAAGGTTTACCTAAACATTTTTAAAATAACCTTTTTCTAGAATTCATCAAAAATATGAATACTATATTTATCTGGACATTTGAAAATTCATAAACTTCATCATAAGAAGAAATAAAAAATTTTATTTAAAACAAAGGGTTACACGAGGAAGTTACGGTCTCCTTACATAGCCCCTTATCACACCATCATAGGACCTAAGTGTAAGGTGTGCTAAGGTGAGAGAATCTAAGGGAGGCTCGGCCAACATCACATGAGTAGTAATTTTTATCAGTTTGAACTTCCCACGAAGGCGATTCCGTTCTAAGTTCACCCGATGAAGTTCGGCTTGGGTTTGGTCCAGAAAAAAGCCCAGTGGTGCTACCTCCTTCCCAAGTTCTTTTAGATGGGTTTCGATCGGTCCAAGACTACTTGGTGAGGCCATCGAATCTACTTTTTATATTAATTTACCATGATTACTTGTATTTAGAGACAATAATAAAAAGGTTTAGTTTCCAGTGGTCATATTGACCAATGGTCATATTACAGTCAAAACCCAATGGCCTCATTTTAATTATACTCATGTTATCAAATGAAACATTTTTTGTTGAGTACAAAAATAAAATAAAATAACACACAAAATTAGGAAACAAGGTTTATTCAAAATTTCGGGTCGTTACACTATCAGACTTAGTATTGTATTCTCTCATATGAGTTTTTTTGGAGATCATCATAATGAATCCCTAATATTGGTATGTGGTAATTTTAACTCACATTAAAAATACAGGTTTGGGATCATATATACCTGGATATCATTGTTATATGTGATTTTAGACACATACATGTGTAGAGATGATTGTAAAATTACTGTTATATTTCATTGTTGCTTTGGGTGTCCTACTCAGTATTGTTATACTCACCAATGCAAGGGAATTGCTTACATGTGTCGTGTCTTGTGTAGACTGAAAACCTTTTTGATTGAGTACTTGGTGTACTAGGACTACGACCAAGGCCAGGTAGTACTTCGTGATATCAGAGAGGCCGATGAGTTCTTATGAGTACAGATAGCTTTCCTAAAACCTATTTGGATTTTTGGTCAGACGTTGTTGTTCATTGACTTTTTCTTTTGGTGGGTTTGTATTCAGGAACAATTTTCTTTACTGCACATTACATTCCTTGTTCTACTCTGTTGGTTAGGTTTAGTGGTATGCATGCATTATGTTCCACATTGGTTTTTACATTTCAGTAATTGTGGGCTAGGAGATATGGATGGGTGTACAGGTACACAGTGAATGCCTCCCATATTAGTGATATACCTACTCAATGCTAGTCACCAGCCCCAAGCCTATTGGAGGCGGGCATGGGGAGTCGTGGCACGAGTCCCCCTGGGAAGTGTCATGATAGAGTGGTATCAAAGGTGGTAGATTCTACCATATGACTCAGAGGCTGTTATATTTTTTTGGGGAAACCAACATAAGTGTTTCGAGATTGTCTTTCAATACATGGACTAAAGTGTTGGTGAAACGACTAACATATACATACATGAGGACTCTAATAACATGATTTTTGACTCAGCACATTAGAACACTTATAGGGGAAAATTAATGGTTGATGAATCATATAGGAATTGGTTATGGTTTACATGTCCTTATGAATTCATCTCTCTATATATACTCATTGAGCATGGTAAATCTTGTTCTCTTACAGGATGTCTTCGCAACGTATGCCATATATGATTCATTATTTTGATCATGAAGATGGCCCCCTCCATGGAAAGGATTTGATACAGAGATTCATTCCCTAGTGGTTACCTCAATGTGATTAACCATCCATACCACCACCTATAGAGAAACACATTGTACTCACAATACCAGTGGTTAAAGATCACAATATGAGTAAGTTTCATGAGATTCAGCAGTAGAGAACCCTTAATTTCTAAGGTGATCCAATCACACTGGTGGATGATGACTGGATTGAGGTGGTGAACTGAGTTTTCTGTCTAGTAAAAATGCCCATAGATTAGATGGTTGTTTTGGCAGTGACCCTTCTCTTTAGCTTAGCATGGAGATGGTGGGGTTTACATACCTGATCATACGACGACGTGACACTTCTATGGGAAGATATCGAAAAAAATTCATAAATGAGTTCTCATATTATATTTTTTGGGTTATTTGTATCCAAGAGCGTCTATAGCATTGGTAGGATGACATGCTAGTGTTTGAGTCTTCATAAGGGAATACTAACCTCTCCACGTACTTGATAGTAATTACAAACTCTCAACACTACATGGCATATAAATTCAAGTGAGGTCTACATAGATACATCCAATAAATTTTATCCCCTATGTGAATTCTTACCTATTTTGTGGTACTAGAGTAGGCTTTGGTGGTTTAGAGTTCCCTGGCTAGGCAGATACATCCAGTGGTAGACAGTATCCGGCAATCTGGAGTAGAGACCTCAGTAGTGGGACACCGACGTCAGCCTCAAAAACATAAAAATGGGAGATTTCATGATAGGAAGACCCATATAAAGGATTAAACCATTCAGGACATGTTTGGTGGGTCCAGTAATCCTAGAGTAACATGATTCTATTTTTGTGGCGTTAGGGGACATCTTGCAAGAGATTTTCCAACGCGTCGAGCTGCTGAGAGGGTGAAAGTGGATGGGATTTTTAGGAAGAGGTGGAAATAAGAGTATTCATATTAATAGGGTGGAAGATGTGGAAGAGGATATAAGAGAGAAGCAAGATACGATAAGTATTTCAACATGTTACCACCACTACCCCTAGGTAGGACACTACAGGCATAGGGAAAAAATGATATGGGTGGGGAAAACTGTGTACTGTAAAGGCTTATGAACTAGAGGCTACAATATTGATTCAATGTACGATTTGGGACTTTTATACTTTTATCCCATATTTACATACACATATACAAGTCATTCTAATGTTGTCAAAAATCCTATAGGAGACCTTGAGATTCCGGTTAGACCATTCACTAGACACAAATTCTTGGATACACCTACTGGAGGATACATGATGATAACACATATACTGAAAATGTAACCTTAACCTTATATCATAGAGTTTTGGTTCATACCCCTTGGTGTCAATACTTAGGACTAACGATGTCATTCATAGTATGGATTGGTTATCTTCGGTCCATGACTAGAATTACTATTTTAGGAGAATGGTATTGTATGTCCGTAGTGATGGAACATGATTTTCATTTGTCATAGAAAGGAAACCTATGAATCATAGGATAGAATCATGCATTGGATAGTGTAGCTGATTAATCCATAGTTGGCTTGCCTAATCCTATAATCAGTAAAAGTTATAAGTTTTCAGTTCCCAACATTGGTACAAGAATACAAGGACATCATTCCTAATGATATTCCAGGATTAACACCCTATCATGTGTTAAACTTCTACATTTCTTTACACCCATAAACATAACCTATATCAACATGAGCATATCAGATGTTTATAGAAAATCCTTTCTTGTTGAGGGTGGAGTTGGAGGACGTTCAGAGGAAGGGATTAGTAAGATGTAGTGTTTCATCCATGGCAGCCCTAGATTTGTTTTAAAAAAGAATGATGGGATCTTAATGTTGTGTGGGGATTTATGGAACTGCAACCAAGTGACCATGGAGTGTGATTATCCACTACTAAGGATTGATCTCATCCCCGAGTAGTAGATAGTGTACTGATGGTTCTCTATGGTTGACCCCCGGTTAATGCTTTTTGAAGTTGGGGTCGAGTTTGATGGGTGTCCGATCTTGAGATTGTTTGAGAGGGGTGTCTAGTATGTAGTGTTCTATGATGCATTAGAGAACAGACATGGTTGTGTCCTAATGTAGTGGAAAGTAGTGATTGTCTATGGTTTGTGTCAGCTGAGGGAATATGAGCAGAACTACATGACCCTTGATCTTGAGTGGGTAGTGGTAGTCTTTGCGTTGAAGACGTGGTGACACTACTTGATGCGTGAGTGGTTTATGTTCTACTCTGATCACAAGAGTATCGAGTATATATTCTCTCAGAAGGATTTTATGTTTAGACTGAGGTAATGGCATTATTTCCTCCAAGACTATGACTTTGAAATTTTCTATACTCTTGGGAAGGGGGGAATAGTGGAAGATTCTCTCAACAAAATATTTAGTTCACATTTTTTGAATGAGTCATCAGAGCAGTTGAACTTGTTATAGTTACACATTGTGGATGGAGATGATGCATCTTACCTCCAGTCAAAGAATTTCATGCCTCCACTATAATAGTGAGTAAAAAAAGACCTTCTTTGGGATACTAACTACTTTAACATACGATATTTTTGTCCACAGGGCATGCCCATGATGGATATTCCCAAGGTGGGGAGAACGTCATTATTTACATAGGATGCACGATAGTACTAGTGACCTTGTGGGAGGAGGATCTATGAGAGTTTCGTGAATCCTTTTTTGGGTACTCCCTGATGTTGAAAAAATGTACCATGGACTCTAACATCAGTTTTAGGGGATAGGGATGAATATGGTAGAGGAAAAATTTATTTATTGATGCCTTAAGATCCAATAGTTGAAGACTGATAAGCAGGTTCCATTGGGTTCATCTCAACCCCTTGAAGTGTCAGAATGAAACTGGGATGAAATATTGAAATAGATTGTGATGGCTTTACCACATACATCTAGGGGACATGATTCCATCTGGGTGATTGTTCATTGACTCACCACAGCATCCCACTTCCTAGCTATTTGATAGAAGAGTTCAGTAGAAAGGTTAGGATACATCTATATTTAAGAGATAGTTCGAATACATGGAGTTTCGTTGACAATTTTTTTATATCATGATTCTTGTTTTTCATCCCTGTTGTGGGAGGAATTAAAGAAGTCATTTGGGACTCAACTTCTCTTGAGTACATCGTTCCACAAAAAAAAATTAGTGGACAAGATGGGGTGAACCATTCAAGTCCTAGAGAACATGCAACGAGCTTGCATGTTGGACTTCGGCCATAGTTGGGAGGACAACCGACCATTGGTTGAGTATGTGTAAATCGACAACATTTACTAATCCATCATTGTAAGGGAACCATTAAAGGATTTATACATGTCACGACCCGTCCTCGGGGCCCATGTCATGACTACCCCAAGCCCGCCTTCCATAGGCCAGGGGCTGCCAACTAGTACCAAAGGCGTAAATACTGATAACTGGGAATGAATTGCCTTTATAAAACATAAACACATCCAACCATAGTACAAGAGGAAGTAATAAATTAAGTAAAAAAGATAGTGCTGAAAATTAAATGGGCCAGAATACAAACCCAACTGAAATGTACAGCTACAACTGAACGAAAGTACAATAGAAAAGACAAACAGCTAGAAGATAAAAGCAGCTCCTGGGTTGTCCACCTCAGATCCTACCTGAAGGGTAGGTACAGATATCCTCCTCAACATTCTCTCCCACCAACCTCTTCCTTGTACCGTCTCGTCGTGAAGTCCACCTCCTGGTACCGTCCAGTCCTCATACACTCAGTCTTTATCAGCGATATCTATCGTCTGCATCCAACACAATGAGGTGCGGGCACAGCCCGTGCAGGGGTGAGTAAAACAATACTCAGTAGAGACCCCGATCCCCTCATGGTCTCACTAAATCGAACAAGGATAACCACAAATAAGGATCTCAACAGATAACCCTTACTTAGGTATATGCCCATACTTATTCCTAAGTTATCAAGTAACCCATATCAATCATGAGGAAACACAAAGGTTATGAAATAAATGGATATCCAATACTTAGGTATATTACCATACATATACCTATGTTATCAAGTGACCCATCTCAATCATGAGGTAAACAAAAAGGTCATTGACTCAGCTCAAACCTAGATTATATTCCTGATGTCAAAACCACAGCTGTTGGAGAACTCCTCCTTTGTCAAGTACAGTGGTCCTATCACGACTCTGAGGTGCTACTCTCTAGCCTTAGACTGCTGAGGTACTCCACCTATCGAGTACCGCGGGTTCGCACCCAAAAATAGTAGTGCTACCCACCAGGGGTCTGCCGCCAAAACACAGTAGTGGTTCCCATAAAAGCCTACAGAGGTACTCCTCCTGTCGAGTACCATGGGTCTGTTGCCAACTACTAGGCGCTCCATCTGTTATGGGTCTACCAGCAAATACCGAGCTCTTCTTCCACTAGGCTAATTGACTCACTCCAAGTCGAATCAGTCAATCAGTCGTCAAGTCCATAAATACTAGGTCTCCGCACTCCATACGCTCTTCTCCAAGAGGATCCGCTCCACGACCTACTGGTCAATACTCCAAGTATCACAAAGTCCCACAAAAAGTATCACAATGGACTGCCTCATCACAGGGGTCTCAATGCAGCAGACAGCACATTAATCGGACGCCTGGTATGTGAGTTATTATCCTTTTCATCACGGGGGCCCGATTGGTTTCAAGTACTAACCAACCCGGCCATATCTCAACTATACCAAACCTCAATTGGAGTATTCCAAAAGAAACTTCTCATCAAGAAGAATCCAACGTAGTCGACAGCACTTCAATCGGAAGTCCAGTCCTCAAATTATAAGCGTTTCTGCTCTGAGGGCCCGGTTGGAATTACATTCGATCCAACCCGGTCGTACTTCAAATGACACTGGTTAACCAAACCGGTCTCACCATTGTGATCCATACCGAAAAACACAAGAGATGGATTACCCATTGGTCCAAAATGGATATCCAGTGAAAAAGTTTCATTTTACAGCAACATGCATGAACCGGGCCTCGTGGGGCCTGCACCTCGATCTCGACATAAATTACAAAATTGGTCTTTAAACATCCTTTTTTATTCTAGGGTCGCAACGTCACAGACGGTTCGTCATTCTGACACCATATGAGAGAGATATGTCTGATACAAGATTCTGTATTAATAATATTATTATTATTATTCGGTGTTTCATGGGCCCAAGACAGGAACCATAATTTAGAATCGAATATTAGACTTGAATTGACCATATTTGATATATTATTACATCGCCACTGACAGTAAGTCAATCAGACGTCGCATGCAGGAGTTATGGAAAGTCGAAGATTTAATAATATTATTAAATCCATTAATATACAAGCGTTTTGGGTACCCGATCCAAAAACCCATAAAAAGATATCTAATATTGAACTCATAAATTCCGTCTCGAATTTGGGGTTTCACAGACATTGACGGTTCATGAAACCGATATCGCACGAAGAGGATACCATCAAAATACTGTTTTCCATCGAAAATAATTTTAACATTATTATATTATTATTATTTTTAATTTAAAAAAATTAATTCCTTAAATCCTCACACCCCAAATCCACATACCACTAGACCCTCCCTTGCCTTACTCCATGTGTTGCACGCCCCATCACTTGATTGATTTATCTTTTTATTTTCCTTTTAATTTAATTATCTTATTTTCTATTCTCTCTCCAATCTTCTTTCATTCATCCGTGATTCCTCACACTCAAAAATAAAACTCCATCCCCAAAATCACGCCCCATCCACCCAAAAAATATCCAGCCGCTGATGAATGCCTACCTGCCAAGGGTCTTGCGCACCCACCGCATCCAGACAGCTGTGCCTACTGTCCGCTCGATCTTATCGCTGGACCGTTGTACTGGCTGCCTACCTTTGATGTCCTTCTCATGTCGTTATCCCGGCCTTTCCCTCGCATCTGCCGCCCCGACTATGCACACAAATGAACAACCAGTGGAGGTTCTTCGGTCCGTGTTTTTTCGGCATGAAACCTCAGCGTTAGGCGTTATCAATTGGAAATAATCAAACACTTGCTTTCAACTACGATAAGGGTATAATTTATTCAAGAATAAATTATAAAAACATCATATAAATAAATGCTCATGCTTGTGAGATGAAAGCTCTTAAATGAGAAACAAACAATATTCCCCTACCTCAAAAAGACTTCGCACGTCGTCGAACCACGGAAAGAGTCAAGCGTCACGGTGGTCGGGCATCACAGAAGAACGGTGACGAATCCGTTGACATCGGGGTGCGTCCAAATTGGAAGCATCATTGGAGAAATCCCCCAAATTCTTCTTGGGTGGAGACTTTCTCCCATGACATAGAGGAAGAAGAAGAATTACGGTTCTCCTCGTGATGTCACCTCATGTTCTTTCCTCGGTTGAAGGAGATGCCCTCCTCCGAGGGGAAGATTGCATTATTTGTGGAAATAATGCTTTTCTTTCTAATCCTCAAATGCTTCTCCAGATATTAATTTCCCAATAATAAAATGAAAGGCTTTCTCTTAATTAAGTAATGCCAAGCAATTCAAAACTAAGAGGATCCAATTAATTAATTGAAATCAAGTTGGCAAAAACTTATGGGAGAGATAGAAATAGGTGAGGATTTCACATAATTAATGGTAGAGTTGGAAAAGAAATAAATGAAGGGGGAGATTAATGGGGGTTCAAGGAGTTTAAGAGGAGTTGAAAGGTTGGGGCTCGTGTGGGCCCCACTTCTCATTTATCCTCACATGGGTAGTTGGTGGTTATGGATCTCACCCTTAACACCCCTTTGAATGGTATATGTACCATAGATATAAATAAAATTGTTCTAACAATTTTATTTATTTAATTATAAATCCTCAGATATTAATCCTCAACCCACTCAAAATGCAACTACGGTAAATGTTCCCTTAAACAATTACTGGACCTACAAGTTAATCAGTTCCCTCATATTTCAATTCCAATAATCGGTTCAAACGATAGAAAAACCCACTCACACGTTTACTAAACGTACCCAAACAAAACATTGGAAATTGATTCCGGGCACACCGAGCCTCAGAATCAAGGGCCGTCAAAAACCGAAGACTCGAAAAATTCCATGGTATTTAAGAAAAAAATATTCCTTGAAATTTCCGGGTCTTTACATTCCTCCCACCTTAGGGCTTTACGTCCCCGTAAATCTAAAAGACACACTAGGGAAAATGATAGTGGTACTGAGCACGCATCTGAGCCTTCCACTCCCATGTGCTCTCATAGAGGTTCTTGTGTCGCCAGTGAAAGCACACCTGAGGAATCGACCGTCCACGTAGGACCTGCTCCTGTCGATCCTCGATCTCCAATGGAACCTCCGTGAATGTCACCCCATCATCGATGTCCAGCTCCATGTGGTCAATGATGTGTGAAGAATCGTGCATGTATCTCCTCAGCTGAGATATGTGGAAGATATCGTTCACCTAGTGCAACTATGGTGGAAAGGCCAAGTGGTAAGCCACCTCGCCTACCCTACTGAGGACCTAGAAGGGTCTGATGAACCTCCGAGATAACTTGCTGCCTCGGCCGCATCTCCGTAGACCTTATCGAGGTGAGACCCGTAAGAAAACATGGTCTCCATCCTCAAACTCCAGTGGTCCTGTCTCTTATCAACATAGGATTTTTTTCCTGCTCTGTGAAGTCCTCATCCACTCCTGGATGATTTGAACCTTCTCTGGTGGCCTCAAAATGGGCGCACTGGTCAACTTCTGCCTCATCTCCTAAAAGGCTCTACTGGCATATCCCTGACCACACGAAGGGTTTTCCCCTCCTTTGTCAATGTTAAAAGTTTTACATCAACTCTGGAGGAGTCTAAAATAAATCTAGGTCTGGCCGACTCATGAGTGACCGACTGCACCCACTTATGCATGATTCCATCATGTGGTTCCTGGGGTTTCCTCTTTTCTGACCAAGGATAAACCCATCCCAACATTGTAGGTAAACCATAAACATTTTTTCTAATACAATCAATCTATGTATGAACTGTAGTTGCCCAGTCCATACCCAAACTAACGTCGTAAGGCCTCGATGCTGCCACCAAGTGGTTCCAACTGAAACTCTCGCCTCAAGGGTCAGATCACACCGTCGGTGTAAGCATGATTATCGAGTCTCCTCCAAAAGGTATCTCTAGATGTGAGGGTCACATAAATGGATTAATCGGAAACTCTAGTTCAGGGACAAGATTCATGGACGGATGGAACGATTGGTACCTATGTCTATTGATACAGAAGCAAATAGTAGACACATACCATACCTCAAATCATTCCAAGAGCCTTTCGGTTGCACTCCTTGACCACATGCAGCTACTCTCTTCCCCTTCCCACCAGCTCCCTAAGCATGGAGGGGACTACAAAGGTGGGTGGTTGTAACATGTCGAAATGTTTACCACCTCATGCTGCTCTCTTAGCTCTACTTCCACGTCTTCTGCCCTACCGATTCATCTGTCCTTAACACTTCCTCTTATCGAAACATTATACATGCTCAAGTATCTGAGAATGGCGCCAGTTTCATGCTTCTCACTAAAAACACTCACTGGCTGTATCTGCTCAACCAATGATCGTTCAATCAAAAAGGTTCTCTCTAGCACCATAACATAAGTAAGAATGCTTAGAGGAAAAAGTGATGGCCCGAATATCCTTAAACAAACCTCGCTCAGAGGTCCGAGCTCTAAAGCACTAATCGCTTCATAATCATTGAGTACCATGAATGGTCGGTACGCCTCGATGACTACACAGCTACAGACATGTCGTCCTCTCGAAGATGTATAGCTCTAGAAAACATTCATCCACCTCCTCAAGCGAGTCCCCAGCCGCCTCTAAGTCAGGCTCGCCTCGGAACCTGAGGGGTATCTGATGCTGAAACTTGTGTAAGGCACTAAGCCTACACATGTCATCTATTGGTACTGTCGGTTGTAACTGCTATCCAACAGGTAGTGATGTAGCTGGCACACTACCCAAAGGTACTATCTCAGGCATCGGTCCACATACCGGAGCCTCATCACTATGCAGACCAACCTCATGGTCACTCACCGGGAAACACTGGTAGCTAAGATCTCCATCTGCTCTACTAGTGTCTAAACTAGGTGTAGAACTCTAGAAATCGCCTCCATTCAATCAACTATTGCCTGGGAATCTGTCTCACCTCATAACCTCAGAGGCCTCTGCTGCTGGAACTCGTGCAACACGCTCTGTCAGCGTACACTATCCGCTAGTACGGCTGGGGGTATCTGCTGCCCAATGGGTGGTGGTGTCGTTGGTACACCACCTGAAGGTGCCATCATAGTAAGAGGGCCCCACACTGGAGCCTCATCGCTCGGTGGGCCGTCATTGGGTACTCTCTCAAAACTCTAACTGACTATCTACATGGAGGCATCCTGAACAGATGCGACACGGGAAAATGATTTAAACCTGGTGAGCTGACATGGTTGAGCTGACTTAATGAAAACTTTTAGAAACACACACACTATCGGTGTTTTCGTGCACTGAGTCCGAAATCGGTAGTCAGGGTCTTTGTGTATGGATATGTCATCTGCCACACCAACACTGGACTCCCTGAACTGAAAACCACACTCGGTACCCTTAACACTATTGCTTCACAGAAAGGTAATATCAGAGTTCTATGTTTGGCGGTAGAACTGACTCCTCTGATACCAATTTGTCACAACCTATCCTCAAGGCCCGTGTCGTGACTACCCCAAGCCCGACATCCATAGCCGAGGGGCTGGTGGCTAGCACCAAAGGTGTAAATCCCGATAACTGGGAAGGCATTGACTTTATAAAACATAAACACATCCAACCAGAGTACAAACAGAAGTTATACACTAAGTACAAAAATATTTCTGAAAAGTAAATGGGGAAGAATGTAAACCCAACTAAAAAGTACAGCTACAACTGTACGAAATTACAATAGAAAAGAGAAACAGTTGTAATATATAATCAACTCCTGGTTCATCCACCTCAGATCCTACCTGAAGGGTAGGTACAGATAGCGTCCTCAAAGCTCCCTCCCGCCAACCACCTCTGTGTACCATCTCGTCGTGAATTCCACCTCTAGGTACCATCCAGTCCTCTTACACTCGGTCTCTGTCAACGATGTCTGTCGTCTGCATCCAACACAACGAGGTGCGGGAATAGCCCGTGTAGGGGTGAGTATAACGATACTCAGTAGGGACCCCAATACCCTCAAGGTCCCACTAAATCCAACAAGGATAACTACAAAGAAGGATCTCAGCAGATAACCCTTACATAGGTATAAGCCCATACTTATACCTAAGTTATCAAGTAACCCATCTCAATCATAAGGAAACACAAATGTTATGAAATCAAATGATAACCACTACTTAGGTATATGCCCATACATATACCTAATTTATCAAGTGACCCATCTCAATAATGAGGTAAACACAAATGTCATCGACTCAGCTCAAACCAGGATTTTATTCATGATGTCAAAACCACGGTTACTGGAGAACTCCTCCTCTGTCAAGTACAGTGGTCCTGTCACGACTCCGAGGTGCTACACTCTAACCTTAGGCTGCTGATGCTCTCCTCCTGTCGAGTACCGTGTTTCTGCACCCAAACAATGTAGTGCTTCCCGCCAGGGGTCTGCTGCCCAAACACAATAGCGGTTCCCCTAATAGCCTACAGAGGTACTCCTCCTATCGAGTAACATGGGTCTTCTGCCAACTACTAGGCGCTCTGTCCACCGTGGGTTTGCCACCAAATACCAGGTGCTCTGTCCACTGGGCTAGTCGACTCACTCCAAGTTGAATCGCTCAAACAGTCGTCAGGTCCACAGCTACTACATCTCTGCACCCCGTACGCTCGTCTTCAGGAGGATCCACTCCACGAGCTACTGGTCGATACTCTAGGTATCAAAAATTCCCACAATGAAGTATCATAGAGGACCGCATCGTCACAGGGGTCTCAACGCAATAGACGGCGCGTCAATCGGATGCCCGGTCTGTGAGTTATTAGCCTTTTCGTCCCGAGGGCTCGGTTGGTTTCGCGTATGAACCAAGCCGACCATATCTCAACTGTATCAAACCTCATGTAGAGTATTCCAACATAACCATCTCATCAAGAATAATCCAACGTAGTCGACGGCATGTCAATCGGATGTCTGGTCCTCAAGTTATAAGTGTTTCCGCTCCGAGGGCCCGATTGGAATTACGTTCGATCCAACCTGGTCGTACGTCAAATGAGACCGATTAACCAATTCAGTCTCACCATTGTTATCCATACCAAAAAACACAGGAGATGGACTACCCATTTGTCCAAAACGAGTAACCAGTGAAAAAGTTTCATTTTACTGCAACATGCGCGAACCGGGCCTCATGGGGCTCGTGCCTGGATCACGACATAAATATCCAAAATTGGTCTCGAAACATCCATATTAATTCTAGGGTCGCAATGTCGCAGACAGTTCGTCATTCTGACACCGTATGAGAGAGATATTTCGGATACAAGATTCTGTATTTATAATAATAGAATTATTATTCATTGTTTCGTGGGCCTGAGCCACAAACCAAAATTTAGTACCGAACATTAGACTTGAATCGAACGTCTTAGAGACAGGATTACATCGCCACTGACGGCAAGTCAATCTAACGTCTCACACATGAGTTATGGTGGGTCGAATATTTAATAATATTATTAAATCCATTAATGTACAATCATTTCAGGTACCCGATCCGAAAACCCGAAAAAGATATCCAATACTGGATTCATAAATTCCGTCTCAAATTCAAGGTTGCACTACCACTGACGGTTCATGAAACTGAGATCTCATGAATAAGATACCGTCAAAATACAGTTTTTCCAACGAAAATAATAATATCATTATTATATTATTATTATTTTTAATTTAAAAAAATTATTTCCTTAAATCCTCACACCCCAAATCCATGCACCACTAGCCCCTCCCTTGCATTACTCTTTGTCTTGCATGCCCCATCACTTGATATATTTCTCTTTTAATTTTCCATTAAATTTAATTCTCTTATTTTCTATTCTCTCTCCAATCTTCTTTCATTCATCCACGATTCATCACGCTCAAAAATAAAACTCCTTCCACAAAATCACACCCCATAAACCCAAAAACAAATTCATCCGCCGATGAAACCCTACCCGCCAAGGGTCTTGCGCACCCGCCGCCTCCGGACGGTTGTGCCTCATGTCCGATCGATCTTCGCTACTGGAAATATTGACTTTCCCATCAGTTTAGAACCCTTGGGAAAGGCTGCAGATCCATTGGTATATGTTATACCAACGGTTCTGCAAACCGTAGGGAAGTAAGCCATTGGGAAAGGTTTTCCCAACGGTTTACTGTGAACCGTTGGGATAGTTTTTCCCAACGGTTTGGCTTGAACCGTTGTGAAATCCCATGTTTTCCCCTCTTTCCCAATGGTTCATTGAACCATTGGGAAATGATATTTACCCATGGTTCAATGAACCATTGGTAAACAAAGGAACCAAGATGTTATGCCAATGGTTTTGAACCGTTGGCATAGCCTATGTTGTGCAAATTGTACAGCAGCCTGCAATTTGCACAGCAGGTCTCCAATTTGCACAGCATGCCTCATTTTGTGCCCTCCCATTTTCAATCCAATTATTGTACCTGCAATAAACTAACACATACATATACAATTATTGAACCTACAATAACCAACTGACACATACATATAGAGAACGAATTCATACACATTTAACATATAATGCATCTTGTAACTATACACATCCATAATTAAATTAGAATTCATAATGTAATTATAATAAAAAAAAATTCATTTAGAATTCAATTTAAAATTTAGATGAAAATTATATGTGGAATCCAGAATTCAATTCATATTTTGATCGGTTTTTTGTATACCATATATTTTTACCTGAAATGATGTCCATTTTAAACAAAATACATACACCTCGAGTGATACCGGCCACACTGCACCTCGGATTGAGGCGGGGTTGACTCATACAGATCACATATAACCCATGGATCATTGTGCTAATGTATCAACACAATACAAATGTGTTTGGTTAGTTTTATGTATGCCAGTTTATGTTTTTTCAATTAAAATGACGTCCTTTTGAAATAATAGTCAGACACTTTGAGTGGTGTCGGCCACACCGTGTCTCAGATTGAGGCGTGGTTGATTCGTACATGTCACATATGACCCATGGATCGTTCTCCTAAAGTGTCAACGGAAACCGAATGCGTTTGTTCTTTTTTCCGTATGTACTTAAAATATTGTCCATTTTAAACAAAAGAGAGCCACTTAGAGTGATTATGGCCACACCGTGCCTCCGATTAAGGAGGGGTTGACTCATACACATCACATATGACCCATGGATCATTTTTCTAAAGTATCAACACAATCCGAATGCTTTTAGTCAGTTTTCCATTTGCCAGATGATGTTTTTCAATTAAAATGACATCTTTTTGAAACAAAAGACAGACACTTTGAGTGGTGGAGTCCACGCCGCACCTACGATTGAGGTGGGGTTGACTTGTACACGTCACATATCACCCATTGATCGTTGTGCTAAAGTATTGACACAATCTGAATGCGTTTGGTCAGTCTTCTGTATGCCAGTTGATGTTTTTCAATTAAAATGACGTCCTTTGGAAACAAAAGGCAGAAACATTGAGTGGTATCGGCCACACCACATCTCAAATTGAGGCGAGGTTGATTCGTACATGTCACATATGACCCATGAATCGTTCTCCTAAATTTTCAATGGAAACTGAATGTGTTTGGTCAGTTTTCTGTATGTACATAAAATGTTGTCTACTTTAAACAAAAGAGAGACACTTAGAGTGATTCTGGCCACACTATGGCTCAGATTAAGGAACGGTTGACTCGTACACATCACATATGACCAATGGATCGTTGTACTAAAGTATCGACACAATCCAAATCCATTTGGTCGATTTTCCGTATGCCAGTTGATGTTTTTCACTTAAAATGACGTCCTTTTGAAACAAAAGACAGACACTTTGAGTAGTGGCAGCCACACTGCGGCTCAGATTGAGGCATAGTTGAATTTTACATGTCACATATGACCCACGGATCGTTGTTCTAAATTATCGACACAATACGAATGTGTTTGGTCAGTTTCTCGTAAGCCAGTTGATGTTTTTCAAATAAAATGACGTCCTTTTGAAACAAAAGGCAGAGACTTTGAGTGGTGTCGGCCACACAGCTTCTCAGACTGAGGCAGGGTAGATTTTTACATGTCACATATGACCCATGATTCATTCTCCTAACGTTTCAATGGAAACCGAATGTGTTTGGTTGGTGTTCCATATGTACATAAAATGTTGTCCATTTTATACAAAAGAGAGCCACATAGAGTGATTCCGGAAACATCGTGCCTCAGATTAAGGCAGGGATGACTCGTACACGTCACATATGTCCCATGGATCGTTGTGCTAAAGTATCGACAAAATCTGAATGTGTTTGGTCATTTTTCCGTATGCCAGTTGCTGTTTTTCACTTAAAATGACATCCTTTAGAAACAAAAGACAGACACTTTGAGTGGTGGCAGGGACACTGTGCCTCAAATTGAGGTGCGGTTGACTCGTACATATCACATATGACCCACGGATCATTTTGCTAAAGTATCGACACAATTAGAATGTGTTTGGTCGGTATTCCTTATGCCAGTCGATGTTTTTAAATTAAAATGACGTCCTTTTGAAATAGAAGGCAGACACTTTGAGTGGTGGCCACCACACCATGCCTTGGATTGAGGCAGGGTTGACTCGTACATGTCACGTATGACCCATGGATCATTGTGCTTAAGTATTAACATAATCTGAATGCATTTGGTTGGTTTTCCGTTTGCCAGTTGATGTTTTTAAATTAAAATGACGTCCTTTTGAAACTAAAAGCAGACACTTTGAGTGGTGCCAGCCACACCGTGTCTTAGATTGAGGCGGGGTTGATTCGTACACGTCACATATAACCCATGAATAGTTCTCTTAATGTTTCAACGGAAACTGAATTCATTTGGTCAGTTTTCCATATGTACTTAAAATGTTGTCCATTTTAAACAAAGGAGAGCCATGTAGAGTGATTCCAGCCACACCATGCCTCAAATTAAGTATGGGTTGACTCGTACGTGTAACATATGACACATGGATCGTTGTGCTAAATTATCGACACAATACGAATGCATTTGGTTAGTTTTCTGTATGCCAGTTGATGTTTTTCACTTAAAATGACGTCCTTTTGAAACAAAAGATGGACACAATGAGTGGTGGAGGCCACACCGGACCTTGTATTGTGGCGGAGTTGACTCGTACATGTCACATATGACCCATGGATCATTGTGCTAAAGTATCGACACAATCCGAATGCGTATGGTTAGTTTTCTGTATTTCAGTTGATGTTTTTCAATTAAAATGACGTCCTTTTGAAACAAAAGGCAGACACATTGAGTGGTGTCGGACACACCGCATCTCAGATTTAGGCGGGGTTGATTTTTACACGTCACATATGACACGTGAATCGTTATATTAATGTTTCAACGGATACTGAATTCGTTTGGTCAGTTTTCCGTATGTACTTAAAATGTTGTCCATTTTAAACAATAGAGAGACACTTACAGTGATTTCGTCCACACTGTGCCTCCAATTAAAGAAGAGTGGACTTTTACACGTCACATATAACCCATGAATCTTTGTACTAATGTATCGACACAATCCGAATGCGTTTGGTCGGTTTTTCGTATGCCAGTTGATGTTTTTCACTTAAAATGACATCCTTTTGAAACAAAAGACAACCACTTTGAGTGGTGGTGGTCACACCGAACCTCGTATTGAGGCGGGGTTGACTCATACACGTCACATATGACCCGTGGATCGTTTTGCTAATGTATCGACACAATCCGAATGCGTATGGTTGGTTTTTCGTATGTCAGTCGATGTTTTTCAATTAAAATGACATCCTTTTGAAACATAAGTCATACACTTTGAGTAGTGGAGGCCACACCACGCCTCATATTGAGGAGGGGTTGACTCGTAAACGTCACATATGACCCATGGATCGTTGTGCTAAAGTATCAACACAATCCGAATGCGTTTGGCCGGTTTTCCATATGATAGTTGATTATTTCAATAAAAATGACGTCCTTTTGAAACAGAAGACAGAAACATTGAGTGGTGTCGGCCACTATGCGTCTCATATTGAGGCGGGGTTGATTTTTACACGTACCATATGATCCATGAATCATTATCCTAATGTTTCAATGGAAACCGAATGTGTTTGTTTGGTTTTCCATATGTACTTAAAATGTTGTCCATTTTAAACAAAAGAGAGCCACTTAGAGTGGTTTCGGCCACACCGTGCCTCAGATTTAGGAGGGGTTGACTCGTACACATCACATATGACCCATGGATCGTTGTTCTAATGTATCGTCACAATCTAAATTCATTTGGTCGGATTTCTGTATGCCAGTTGATGTTTTCACTTAAAATGACGTCCTTTTGAGACAAAAGACATACACTTTCAGTGGTGCCGGCCACACCGCACCTCGTATTGAGGCGGAGTTGACTCGTACACGTCACATTTGACCCATGGATCATTTTTCTAAAGTATCGATAGAATCCGAATGTGTTTGGTCAGTTTTCCATATGCCAGTTGATGTTTTTCAATTAAAATGACGTCCTTTTGAAACAAAAGGCAGACACTTTGAGAGGTGCCGGCCACACCGCATCTCAGATTGAGGTGGGATTAATTTCTACAAGTCACATATGACCCATGAATCGTTCTCCTAAAGTTTCAATGGAAACCGAATGCGTGTGGTCGGTTTTCCGTATGTACTTAAAATGTTGTCCATTTTAAACAAAAGAGATCCACTTAGAGTCATTCCGGCCACACCGTGACTTGTATTAAGGCAGAGTTTACTTGTACACGTCACATATGACCCATGGATCTTTGTTCTAATGTATCGACACAATAAGAATGCGTTTAGTCGGTTTTCCATATTCCAATTGATGTTTTTCACTTAAAATGACGTCCTTTTGAAATAAAAGACAGACACTTTGAGTGGTGGCGGCCACACTACACCTCGTATTGAGGCGGGGTTGACTGATACACGTCACATATGACCCATGAATAATTTTTCTAATGTATCGACACAATTCGAATGCATTTGGTCAGTTTTTCTTATGCCAGTTGATGTTTTTCAATTAAAATGACGTCCTTTTGAAACAAAAGGCAGACACTTTGAGTGTTGGCGGCCACATCGCACCTCAGATTGAGGCAGGGTTGACTCTTACACGTCACATATGACCCATGGATCATTGTGCTTAAGTATCAACACAATCGGAATGCGTTAGGTCAGTTTTCCGTATGCCATTTGATGTTTTTCAATTAAAATGACGTTCTTTTGAAATAGAACACAGACACTTTGAGTGGTGCCAGCCACACCATGTCTCAGACTGAGGCGGGGTTGATTCGTACACGTCACATTTGGCCCATGAATCATTCTCCAAGTCATTCACTCATGTTCAATAACACATTATTGACACCTCTATGGCCATACCTTTCATTACCCAATTACTTCCCCAAGTCAAGCACACACCATGGGTGAATAAATTTTAGGCTTTTAAATTAATAGGTTGTTCATGGCTTGTAAAAGGATTTAATTTCATTAAGTATAGAAAAAAACATTTATTTATTAATTTGAAATTCTTAATAATGTATTTCAAAGATAAAAACATTACTGAATAAAACTTGTTACATATCTAACATTTTGATGGTTGTCTACACATGCCAGAATGGGTAGTGAAAAGCACCCCACCCTCATAAAAGTTAGTATTGGCCAAGAAGGACACATAATATACAACATACATTGAGAACCATATTTAGTTGAACCTAATGTTATATTAGTACAGTCATCTTGGGGGAAATGGAATAAATGATCCTGGTTAACTGATGAATTCAAAAGCTCGTATTCCATATGATGGACACTATCTAAGGTAAGAAATCATGTGAGGATGAGTTTACATCATTCAATTTCTTACATTCTAGTGATAATGAAGGCTTAAATTAATTACTTGAGTTCACTGATTAAATGAGGGTAGAGGTTGCATACGCTGTGTAATCAGAATGATTAAATAAGGGTGGAGGTTGTATACATTGTGGATGGTGGGGGAGTCTCAGCCGATTTAGAAAATAAACTAAATTCCCATCATAGGTAACAATAAGAAACATCACCATCAAAAGAAACTCCAAATAAAAAAGTACGAAAAACATAAAAAATTTCTATAATTCACTACTATGAAAAGTTTAACCACATGTTTAGAAGTAATTATATGTATTAATCATGAACAACCTCTACATCTCCCTGTTTTCACCAATAAGGATAAGGTAAATATCTCAAAATATCTTTAAAACAAATCATTAATAGGCTCTTAACGTAAATATAATCTTGAACTGACCATGGAATCTCTTTTACAACACATTCTCACACACCAGTTATCTCATGTGTTACTAAATACCAAACATAGTCACATAGTGTCCTATAACAAATTACATTACACAAGCCCTGTTAAAAAAAATTTTATTTTAATAAAACACTTTCCTCAAGGAATTTTAAGTAAAACATTCATAAAAACATTTCTAAAAATTAATAAACACATATAAATAAATTTCCAAGTAACAATTTATTACAAGATTGAAAAACGCATAAAAACACATACTTAAAAAATCTATAATCCAACGGCAATGAATTTGAGATGATTTTTCTTCGATGGAGGGTTAAGGATTTATTAATTAAATGGATTTGAATGGATAAAGTCTAGATTAAATCAAAACATAAAAAAATGATATACACATCAAAATCAAAACTTAAAACTAAAATATGAGATTAAAAACAATAAAAACAAGGTAACACTTAAATATTTTATGTGTATGAAGAATATAATACCTGATTTGAGATGATTTGGATGCAGTTTGATAGGTTTAGATGGGGGAAGTCGAGAGAGCAGCAGAGCTGTGGACTGATTACGGTTCTGTCGCGAATGGGGGAGAGAGTGGCCGATTCTGTATTTGGGGAAAATCATTCCCAACGGTTTTTAAAAACCGTTGGGAGAGACAACGGTGACCATTTCACAATGGTTCTTTTAGAACCATTGGGAAATGGTGTCTTGGACAGCCCTTTACCAACGGTTCAAGAGAACCATCGGGAAAGGGATTTTTTACCAACTTTTTGTTTAAACCATTGGTAAAGAAGCGTTGGGAAAGGGGTAGTTTCCAGTAGTACTTATCATTGTACCTATGTACCGGCCTCCTACCTATGATGTCCTGCTCATGTCATTATCCAGAACTCACCCTCACATCATCCACCCCAACTCCGTGCACAAATGAACAAACAACGGATGGTCATCGGGCCATGTTTGTTCGGCTCGTGCCCTCCGCATTAGGCGTTATCAATTGGAAATAAGAAAACACTTTAGTTCAACTACGATAAGGGTATAATTTATTCAAGAATAAATTATAAAAACATCATATAAATAAATGCGCATTCTCATGAGATAAAACCACTTAAATGTGAAACAAAAAATATTCCCCTACCTCAAAAAGACGTCGCACGTCGTCAAACCAAGGAAAGAAGCAAGCGTCGCGGTGGTCGGGCATCGCAGAAGAATATTGTTGAATCCATTGAAGTTTGGGTGTATCCGAAGTGGAAGCATCATAGGAGAAATCCCCAGCATTCTTCATGGGTGGAGTCTTTCTCCCTTGACGTAGAGGAAGAACAAGAAGAACGATGCTCCTCATGGCGTTACCTCACGTTCTTGCCTCAGTTGAAGGAGATGCACTCCGCCGAGGGGAAGATTACATTCTCCATGTAAAGAAAGATTTTCCTTCTAATCCTCCAAATCTTATCCACAGATTAATTTCCCAACAATAAAATGAATGGCTTCCTCTTAATTTAATAATGCCAAGCAATTCAAAACTAAGAGGAGCCAGTTCATTAATTCAAATCAAGTTGGCAAAAATTTATGGGATAGAGAGAAGGAGGTGAGGAGTTCACATAATTAATGGGAGAGTTGGAAAATAAATAAAGTGGATATTAATAGGGGTTCATGGAGTTTAAGAGGAGTTGAAAGGTTGGGGATCGTATGGGCCCCACCTCTCATTTATCCTCACATGGGTAGTTGGTGGTTATGGATCTCACCCTTAACTCCCCTTTGTATGGTATAACTACCATAGATATAAATAATATTTTTCTAACAATTTTATTTATTTAATTCTAAATCCCAATTTATTAATCCTCAACCCACTCAAAACGCAACTATGGTAAATGTTCCCTTAAGAAATTACTGGCGCTGTGAGTTCATCGGTGCCCTCAGATTTCAATTCCGAGCACCAGTTCAAAAGATATAAAAATCCACACGCATGTTTACTGAACGTAAGCGAACAAAACATTGGAAACTGATTCCGAGCACATTGAGCCTCAAAATCAGGTGCTGTCAGAAACCGCAGACTTGTAAAATTCCAAGGTATTTAAGAAAACAAATTTTTTTGAAATTTCCGGGTCTTTACAATATAGGACACCTTAACAGTTAGCACTTTGTTGGAATAACCCAAGAGGGACAACACACATGGGCCTGTAGTTGGTGCGAGCTACTACTGATAAGGTGAAGATCATCCAGGAGAAGATGAATACCGCACAAAGCTATCAATAATATTATGATAACAAATAACAGAGACATTTGGAGTTCATGGAAGTTGACCATGTGTTCCTTCATGTTTCAACTCGATGAGGGTTACATAGACTCTTTAATAATATTTTTTATAGAGGTTGGTTTATTAATCTTTATCAGATAAGGAAATGACAGGGCTCAAAAAGTATTATTATAAGATGAAGAACATTTCTGGTATAAAGAATAATTTAATGGTAGTATTTTTGAAAAAGTCCCCATTAAGTAGTTATTAGGATGATTAACTTGGATTCCCCTTTCATGTTAAGTAATTATCAGATTCATTGAGATGTAGTGATAATGAATAGTAGAGGACAGAACATGAGTGAGAACTAAAAGGGATATTGGAATCTTATCTTGAACATATTATACGAATATATAACTAAAAGAAGAAGCTAGGAAAATAAATTTGAATTTTTACGAAGGAAGAAAAGAATCTTCATAAGAAGGGAGAAATATACATTTATATGATTAAATCTAATAATTTTAAAATGGTGTAACATGAGAATATCATGATTGATTATTAGGAGAGGTTGACTTAGAAGGAAGAAGTGCTACTCCAGACACATTCCATAAACCTCATAGTTCAAAATTAGTTGAACAAAGTCAAATAATACTATTTCACATACATATAGGTTGAGTGTAAATATTCTAAAGTTAGTGAAATATTTTTTTTCTAAATATTAGGTCAAATAAAGTGCTTATAAATAACTAAACATATACTCCATTGGTGACAATGTAGGTCGCAAAAATAAACTTGTATAGGAATGTAGTCAAAACAATGATGAGATATACTCATCCCAATAAAAGGAACAAAGTAAGTTAATTAAACTAAAAACCACTTGAAAACATATGTCTTATGTTGAAATAGGACTACTATAATATATATCATGATATATTTAGTTCCAAGTTCAAATATCAATATCATAAGGGTTATCAAGTTTCCTAAAAGTAATGGATGTAAAGCCTATAATTGTTGGTATAATATTATTAGACCAGGAATGAATCAGGAACAAGGGGGATCTTTTGCGTGTAAATGTGATCAATAACTCACAGGAATCATGATATTAGTTCTACATGAAATCTATATAACCAAAATATATTTTAGTCTTTAGAAAAGATATGTATAAGATGTGGACTAGAAATTCATCAAGTATAGGTAATAATAACTAGACTACCCAGAGAAATTTCATATGGAATAATTAGTACAAATAATGAGAATATAATTTATGTTAAACTAACTCGTGATAGGGTTTTAAATAAATCAAATAAGAAGCATAAAAAATTAAGAATGTTAATAAAGAATGATTGAATGATTATATTGGAAAATTGTGCAGGGATAAATAGATGGAGGAATACTGTGAATGATTTTGAATACAGAGGACAGAAATTGGATGAATCTATTGATAATTTGACATTTTTAGTGAATTATAAATTAAAAATAGGTTATGTTAAAGGTTTAATTATAATGGAAATGATATACATAATATAACAACAATTCCCCATGATACAAAATAATTGATGAAAATTTATTTGAAAGAAAAATAAGTTGATGTTACCTTAATTTTTAGGATTCAAAGAATGTTTCTCAAATGAAGAAAGATCAGGGAGAGAAAATGATCTTTCAATCTATTAAGACTATTAATAGGAAAATATGTAATAATGTTTGAAGAAGAGAGTGGCCGAGGATGAGGTAAAACTAGAACCATGAGTGTCAATAGAAAATAATCAAAGAGTCCATACTTATTATTATTATTTTATTTCTTTCTCAGCTCACTTGTGTGAAATTTTCGGATTTTGTTGGGGTATTATCTTCCAGAAATAAATGAAGATTAGTTCCCTCATGGAGGCAATTTGATTAAAAAGTTTCTATAATGAAGTGAGAGAATTTTCATCCCTTATGTCCAAGCAGAAATTGGAAGAAATGTTGATTTTTTATTTCCAAACATAACTACAATTTCTATATAGCCTATAAAACTATATTAATGCGGTGTTAAAATCATAGTTACCACAATTCTAATTATTCTATTAAATATACTTATTATTTGGGAATATTTATTAACAAAAGTATGTGAAAAAAGATGGAGTTTTATTACATTCACATAAAAATACAATGTGTTTGTTTATGTGTATGTATAATTCTATGTTTTGTGATAAATATCTTTTATCCCACCACATTTTAGAAATGATAAAATGTTGAAATTATTCAACATGCATAGTGGTTTATGGATATCATAGTCTAAATTGTTTGTATCACTCTTGTTTTCTATATTGGGTAATCTCATGGGGACTTACCACTGACCAACAAATGGCCATTTTTTATTATGACCATGCGGTATCATCCTTCTCTGAGAAAAGTGGGGATAGAATTTGTATTTCATCAAAATAAGAAGAAGAGATGAGAAATCATAACATTTACCATTGTATTAGTTTTTAATAAGGGGTTGAATAATTAAATCATCCAAGATAAAATATTAAAATTAAGGATCTATATTAATGACAACAAATACAAAGGAGGAGATTGAGGTACCTAATTAAGAGGTGAATATGCTGTTAATGGATAAAAATGTGTTTATGAATCAATAAGGTGATGATGTATGATGTTTTGATTTGGAATACTGAGAAGGAATTAGATTTAACACTAGATGAATCATACATGGATGTTCATTAGATTATCAAGGTACTATAATGTTATATGGAAAAGATTATTAGAGGTTAAAACATGGATAATTCAATATTTAATATTCATGATAGTGGTAAAAAATAAATTGTGATGATTGTTGATTTAGTATTCAATTAAATAAGGTAAGGTTTAATTTTATGTTGGTAAACTACTCAAAAACATGTTAGTGGTAAATGGTTGTTGATGGATTCATCTTCACGCCATATAATTTTTTTCTTCATTATATGAATTGATTATGGAATAGGGTTTGTGCCTTAAACAGTTTCTATATTACATAGGATGCTAGATAGATTTTTGGTGGCCCTTGAAATTGTATTTCCTCTATGCAATAAAACGTTGATATATCAAAAATGAGGTAGGGAAATTGTTTTGTGTCCCTGGGAGGTTGAAGACCTCTATGTCTTAAAGAGTGATAAAATTTTAGAGGAGATTATCAGAATTATTTTGGTATCCATTGAAAATTAAATATTTATAGGCTAAAAATGATATCCATTCCATAGTTAGTTGATATCATGTTATATTACAACATAGAATATTTTTCCATTTTTAAATTCTTATTATTTAAATTGTAGGTTTCTGTAAATTTTGAGACTTTCATGTTCTACTAGGATATTACATTGTAATGAGGGATGAGAATAATTTCATGAATCATGTATTTGGAATATCTCTATAGTATAGTACAAAATCATATTTTAGTGTCTTATATTATTTAAAAAACTCGTTTAAAATACTATACTTCATCATAAAGGTGTAATTGTGCTATATGTAATTATTTTTAGCCAGTTCAAGAAACTTTGATGGATTGGATTCTTCAGAAATGTTTGGTGGTTATTTCAGCCTATAAAAACTACAATTTTTAATTAAATGGTAAATATTAAATGAAATATCATACAAGTATTTTTATATTTAATATTATTTTAATTTTAATTTCAAATTCAAATATAAATTGGTATAATTATAGGGATTCTGTTTAAGATTAAGAGATATAAAACCATTGAGAAATTGTGAGAATTGAAGATGGAGAAAATGATTTGGGTATTTGGATAAGAAAAAGATCTATTTTACATGATTATTAAATTAAATAAAGAAAATCCCGGTCACAAATGATTTGGATTTAGTTTTATGACTAGTACTACAACTGATAATCTGGAAGGAGTTCAATTATAGACAAGTTGATCCATCTACACATGGAGGAATATTATGTTCTCAAATGTTAAAATATTAAACAAGGATAAGAAAAAAAATATTTTTTCGCTATATCATAATTATTTTAGGGATTTTTATATTTGACTTGAATCTGAGAGTGTTGGAATATAGTGCTTGTGAATACATTTTATAGAGAGAGGTTGAATCCATTTTTGGGAGAATTTCTATCATGGTAATGAGTATGCCTTTATGTATAACCTTGTAAATTCTTGTGGGCTTATCTTCCATCATATTAATTCACTAAAACGTGTGTTCATAAGAAAATATTAATTAGATTAATATATTTATTATGTTTCTGTGACATAATTAGAAAGGAATAATTTATTAAAATAGTTTACCATTGGTTCACACCCATACCCCATGACTGGATAGAAATAGGTATTTGGAAACTATTGAATAAAACTACCATGAACTATAAATATTCCTTGTGAAATGAATGAGGTATAATCTATAAATTAGAAGAGATTAAATGAGAACATAAATTCTAAATAAATGATTGTTTTCAACTAATGTTTATCCTTCTTATAATTATGAAAGAAAATGGAAGAGGAACATTTATAAGAACATTCATAAAATATTCTTGAAATTTGCATAAAAACAAAGTTCAAAAATAATCCATAACTATTTTCAAAATGTGAAAATGATAATTGTATTAAATTATTGGTAAAAACATTAAATAATTGAACACTTGAAAAGAAACTATTCTTATTAAATAATGTGTAGAGTGAAAGATAAAAAATAAACATAATTAAATTGAAATAATTTTTAAAAACTCGTACAAATATTAATAATTTGTTTTTAAGGTAAAAAAAATCATAGCATAATGAGGATATATATTATCATGGAAAACCCATAAAAATAATAATGGAATCTATTTAACTAATTATAGTCGCGATGGTAGTAAAATCCATTCATGTAAAACATTTTAAAAAGATATTTTTGAAACTTTATTAATGAATGTCAGAAAATAATATTTTAGAAAACCATAAAAAAATTCCCTTAAAAGAGTTGAATTTAAATTAAAATTCAATGGTAATTAAATTTTATGAAATCATTGGGACATATAAAATAATTATAAGGATAAAAAATAATTAATATGGACATGGAAAAAGTATTCTCAACAAAAGAGTAAAATGAATGAATTTCCAAATAAGCAATCATTCGATGAATGGTTATTGATACTATTTATTAATGTTGTAACATTAAGTTAATTTAGTGGAAATTGAAAAATAAACAATCATGATAAATGTGTGATTGTAAGATAAACCCAAAACAAGAACCCACAATGGGATATATGAATAATATCCTCTTGAATAAAAAATGATATTTATTATATTCCTTTTTAAGAATATTTTCTATATGTATTTTATTTTTTAAAGTCAATTTATATTCATATGTCATAAATTTATTGACTATTTATTCCATATATCATCACCTTGATGTTTTTTATTCAGATTACCCAAAACGGTTTCTGTATGTTGACCACGGTAAAAAGTGTTGAAAATATTTTAATCATCTGTAAAATTTTAAATATATTTTTATTTATCATTACATTAGAAAATTTTATTTTAATACATTCGAAGATGTAATTTGAATTTATGAAAAATATATTAGTTTCCTCTTTTTTGTGGTTAAATTTCCATTTACTGTTTATTATTAATATTTTTAACATAATTACTCATTTTATAACATCCCAGGAAAAGTGAGTCATAAAAGACAAAATGTTACAACCCATGTCGGAAAGGTTCACCATTTAATTTGGGAGGATATATGACTAAAAGTCTATGGTTAAGTGTTCATGGACAGAAGTAGTGATCAATATTGGTTACTTCATGGGATGTTTCTATGACTATGTGTGAGTGGGGAAAAAGAACACATGAATAAATTTTGTTTCTCTATGGAGATAATCATTAGTATGATAGGTGACCCAAGTGGGTAATTTCTTGTGTTGTTCTAGGATGGAAACCAAGGGTTTGAAGACATTCCAGGGGTCTAGATAACATGGTTCACATCATGGGGAGGTGGTCCATAAAAAATGGAATCATAACTAACACCCTTTCAGTAGTGCATATATACTGCATGGGTTGGAGTTGTGAGGTAAACAATGAGGATGTTGTTGTTTTAAGTGGTAGAATATAACACCTCTATAAAGGTGATACTTATAAATGATAAATTTTACTACCCATGTCAACATGGTGTGCCTTTCGTTTTTTCAATTCGACCTGATTAGAAGTTCATAGTTAATTATACTTGTCCTGGAGTAGTGATTAGGATGTGTGACCTCCTTGGAATTTTCATAGGTTGTGTGTGAGTGAGGAAAAAGTGCACTAGAATAAAATTTATTGTCATGTTGGGAATTTTATTAGTCTCATAAGTGAACCCATAGGGTAATAGCCTTTGGTGTGATGGGATGGAAACCAATGTATTATAGAAGACCCATGGGTTCAGATAACCGGGTTTACATCTTGGGAAAGTGGATCGTGAAAAAATTATCATAAATAATCATAATTATGTCATAACTACAATATTTAAATTTTAAATACACTATTAAATCCTTCCATTTAAGGCGGTGATAAAAATTAAGTATGACCTTTATTGATGTGATAGTCCACACATATGCATGAGTATAATTTTCATTTTCTAATTAATGATACAGAACTAAAATTGATAATGATATCACTTTAGAAAATTATTATCATATCATATAAAAAATGATTATTCTATAAGTCCATATTTATAACCAGTCATGTGAGGAATTGATGGAAAATCAAATATGTATTTCATGAGGTAGTATTCCAAACATATGCATGATCAATGATTAAAGTATGAAATAGATGAAAAATAGATATAGGATAGTTGTTCCATTAGTGTGATAATTTTTCAGTAAACAAATTAAATTGATTTCATTATGTTATGATCATAAAAGAATATTTCTCATAGGTTTTATAATAAATAAACATAAAATATCATGGTTAATATAATTACATAACCCTTGGATATCCTTCTTTGAATCACCCATTAAACCTTCCTAGAATGTTGTTTTCGAAATTTCAAAACCATTATTATGTGAAACAAGGAGTTTGGGACAGATTTTCAAAGGTCATGATAGAGCTACGGTTAAAAGGGTTTGTGGACAAGTGAGGCGATGGGATGTACTTTTTTATGTGAGAGGAGTGGAACTTCATTAAATATTCACAAACGTTTCTAGACCCCATGAAATGTGTTTCATGAACTTATCCTCAAATGAAGATGTATTTCCACGTGTCCCGACTCAAAATGACCTCAACCTGGCTAGAAATGTTTGTGATGCGACAATTCAATTTTTATGGTGTTCAGTAATAGTAGAGAATGCACCGGCCCGATGGGCCGAGACCGTAGTCTGGCTGTGATCCATAGTAGGGGTGCCAGGGAATAGCCCTCGAGGTATGGATCAATTATTTAGGCTATTTCCCCAAAGAGGCTCCCAAGATACCAACACACAAACACATGCACACCACCCTTACTAGAGGTGATTGAAGTGTTTACTTTGGCTAAGTCATAAATGGATTTCCTTAGTCTATCCAAAACACTATTGGCATGGAAGGTACATGTGTGCCACAATTTGGCGTACATGTCACTTGTGAACCCAATCTTCTTTTCACCCAAGGTCAATTTTTGCCTATAAATAGACCCTTGGTGCCCTCATTTGTACGGATGAATTTCCTTGATGCCTAATTGCTGCTCAAGACACCATATTACTTCACCCTAGTCATCTGAAATGTTCAAGGTAGTCATTCAACACCTTGAGTGGAGGATTTAAGGGCGGGTCATTGGACTTAAGTCCTTTTAGTGTTTGAAAACCATAACATTTCTATGTCTAAATCACCCAACCTCCCCAAGTTAGAAATACTTGTGTGTCGCCTATTCCTTTTATAGGAACTTCAGTGCCCCACTTATAGGACCACCTGTGAATACTCTTTAAGGCTTGAGGAAGGTCTTGACCAAGTATTAACACACAGGTTTTTCATCTCTTATGTGAAGATCAGGTCTCCCAAGCCTACTTGTCCACCCATACTTATGTACCCCATACCTACTTGGGATCCCCTCTTTGATTCACTTACTCTCTTAAGCCTACAAGACATCAATCCTTCCTCAAAGCCATTCATGGAATGGATTGTTCTTCCTTTT
Source organism: Viscum album (assembly GCA_963277665.1). Lineage (NCBI taxonomy): Eukaryota > Viridiplantae > Streptophyta > Magnoliopsida > Santalales > Viscaceae > Viscum > Viscum album. Next base: position 2,142,939,432 of record OY728143.1, on the reverse strand, counting down.
CTCCATTTGAAGAAAGGGATTCTGTTGAGACATCCACTAAAACCTCATGAGTTATCAAACCATTTGGAAAGTCACATCAGTGTGTCTCGTATTTGGGATTGTATTCCCGCAGTCATAGGTTTCCCAAATTTGTTTCACAATGGGGTTAGGATTCATGAAATGTGTGTGGGTTTTTATATCCACAATCACATGGAACTTTCTCTCCAAAACAGTGCTAGGATGTTCCCGATTCTATGAATAAGGGTTTGGGTCCTAACCTCTCCCTTCCCAGTGATCCGTAACCTCAAATTTCAGGTAGGGATGGTATGGTTCACACCTACTTTTCTTCATTTTGAAAAAAAATATAAGTCTAACTCCCCTACCAGGATCAATTTTAGGAAAGCCATCCTCTTTTAAGCCCCTAATCTTAATCCCTTCCTCCCATCATTGGACTCTCTTCCAATCTAATGTGAATAGAGGGAAGGAGTATCGCCTCACCCCCTTCCACAGTCGCCTCTCCCTCATCCACTCGCACCACCATAAGTTCTCCCTCTTCAATTGGTAGAGGAGGGAAAGGGAATGTGTCATTATTGAATCTTTCACATACTATTCTTTATCACATCAAGCATGACTCGTGTGGGATTAGAGATTTTTGATCTTACAACATGTGCACAAAAACTCAATATGAAGGACTACGAGAACTCAGATTCCTATTCTAACTGGTTTATATATGAAGCCATATTAGGGCCCGATATCACTAGATATCGTCTTCATGGATCCAACCCCAATTCCCATATTCTTGGTAACCTTCTTATGAATAAGCCTCAAATTAAACCCTCAAATCACCATGGCATACATTTCAGGAAGTAAGCCCAAATACTTTCTCTTAAAGTACTATATTCTTTTAAGAGACTTGTCAAACTACATGGGCTTGGACTCCCATTTTATGGGATACGTAGGAAGCCTCCTTATGGTTTAAACCCAACACTGTGCATCATCCATGTTCTCCTTGGGCCATATTCCCAACAGAGTGTAATCTAAATTGGAAATCCATATGCTTTTTGAGTACCTTGGGTTTCTTAGGTTTATGTCCCACACCAAACATTGTCTAAGAACCATTCACATATATGCCCTTACCACATGACGTTAAACTGTATAGTTAGGTCATTATCACATGACCATAAAACGAATGTTGTGTCCCATTCAGTAGCACTGAACTACGAGGGTTCTGATTCCTTTCACAATAATACATAGGTATCCCATTTTATAGGAATGATCCCAAAATCAAACCAAACCTTTGTCTCTATGAATGATAATAAATTCCACAGTGCCCCACTAAGTGGCTTAAAAATCAGTATCATTATTATGATGATTAAAATAATCTCTATGTAGTATATGAGAGGATACCATTGATAGATATCCTCGAATACATATGGATATCTATATTAATGAAGAACCTAGAATACATACGAATGATTTTAACTTTTCACATGCAAAATAAGTGATTGAAATTCAATGGGAAACTTGTGATATAATTGGTGAATTAATAAGGATTCATGAAAACAAGTTCAATTATAAAGAGATTCATGGGATGGACAATAATTCCCCCCAAAAAGTGTGTGATGAGTATAACCTCCCATCCTCTCTATGAATTCATGTTATTAAGTATCGTAAAGTTCCAACTTAATGAACACTTGCCTTTGGAAATCAGGTCCCCTTTGGATAAAGAATTTTTGGATGTCTCTATTTCCATAAATAATTCCAATAAAAATTCATGGTAGAAGTGATTCCGAAAAATAGAATACATGATTCAAGAATCTAAGAAACAAAAATGGTGAAACCGAAATTAATCCTTAACCAAGTTAAAAATGTTACCCACCAGTTAGGCCCATATCAATTGATAACGAAAGTCCATACAAAGGAATCAATCCCACATGTATCAATATAAAATATGTTTCCTCAATGAAGTTTTTTGTTGTTTTATGTTTTTTTCAAAATTACCTTCACTACAAAAAGGATTTCTTCAAAAAAACAACTTTGAACTTCAGGATGGCTGATCAAGATGGATACCCATCCATGGGAAGAAAGTCATAACCTCCCCAGCGTCTTCAACGCTGGGTATCTAATGAGCTGGTAAAATAATATCACTAGCATGGTACAATCCCAACTTTGGAAGCTGCTCGAAAGGCCCTAAAAGTCAATAATAATCCTCAGTCATCTAGACAATGACGACCAATCATCATGAAGCAGACGGTGCCAACCACAATCTTCAAACATTTTGGGTCCCTATAATCAGAATTCAACAGTCAATCCCTCCTGTAATATAGGGAGTTGGATCAAGAGCTCACTCATGACCTCAATACAATGATGTAAGGGTCCTTCCTGAGGAGTCCCACCAACAATCACCCCCAGTAGGATCGTGCGGTAGTGAACCCCCAACATGATGGGGTATTTCCTCTAGATGTTCATACAAGTTATCCAGTATATGGGCATGAAAGACCAGCCAATGGGGACAATATATGATCAACAGGGAGTAGGTTCTCACCTCTGCCTCCTCTAGTGAAGTATATCTGCCTAACATGAGGGAAAACAACGAACAAGAACATACACCCGTCCGTCCTAATTTTGCTACTCAGCAGAGTCATATGACCGAATCCCACAAATTACTCTAAATAAATCCAATAGAGTACCATGAATAGGAACATACACCTAATTACAAGTTATTAACCAATTAACAGGCTCGTCTGACTGAATTTCAATAAGCCGTCCAATCTAATGTGGTGGAAACTGGTTAGCAGAATGATACAGCTATTTACAATCACCAATTCTATTAGTAGTCTCGTTTTACATAACTGAATTATATCCATCAACCATACTTTACATGAAATAGCCATCAGGAATATACACCTGCCAATGTTGATCATGTCTGACAATAGTCTCGTTTGGTAGCTCCCAGATAGATCAGTCGGAAAGCTCCGACGATAAATTTGGGGCAGGCCCAACTATCTTCCTGCATACTTGAGTAATGTCAATACCTATTAAAAAGAAATGTAGGATAGGAGTAGGCACATACACCTAATCTATATATGGAATGGATATATATTCTTGTTCATCCAACTAAAGTCTCAAAACACATCTTATCGATGGTGAAAGGAAAGACGCAAATCCCTACCCATATTCTGGAAGCATGCTAGGACATTATAACAACTACTTCATCAATACCAGGGGAACATACAAATAAATTTGTCCCCACACATGGGATGACACATTGACATGTCATCCCAGAGAAGATACATACATATGTTCTAGTCCAGAAGGGTCATGGGGAATACTCCACAATATCATATGGACAACAAGATCGGGAACATACACCCTTTCCAATTGGAAGTAATCGGTCTGTTTTGGTAAGAAATCCAAGTCAGGAACATATATCATCCCATAATAACCACTTTTCCAAGTAAATGGCCCCATCTAAGTATAAGATAACATCCAAAAATAAGCCTCTCCAAGCACTGTTGGAAAATCTAGAGCCATGATACGATTTGATTACTCTAAATGTTGTAGTTCTTGAAGCCCGCATACATTTATATATTACAGTTCAAGATCATATCCTCTCAGTACCAAATTATAAGTTTCTTAGTATTAATTATGAATATCCTCATTGGAAACCTCATCATGAAGGATTTCTTCATGAAACTTATGTCAATCTAGTGTGCCTATATTTGGATGAGAGCCACGACAACCCTCTGTGTGGCCATAAAACCAAGGATCTGGATGATTTTACCATTTCAATAATCTACTAAGGTGGTCCTCTCATTGATAGAATCCACTACAAAATTCCTCTCTGTGGTAGTATTTCTCATTTTCATGAAAAATCTATAATTGACAATGTAGTGATGAAAAAACCCTCCTATAACATAGAACCTACAAACACAAGGCAAATCTTTTCTGATGCCTTATCACTGAAAGGTGAAACATTTTCTCAACTATAATACATATTAATGGAACGACCATTATTAGAACCTCCCTTAGGTCATTTGTCTTCTAATAAAGTGTATCCACTTTGGTCAGACCAAGTGGAAAAACCTCTAGTGAAAGACGATGGAGATGTGTTAAAGGTGAGGAAATAATTAGCTAAGTGAGAAGTACCAATCATTTTCTTACCATTGAAAAATTTTAGTATAACATTCCAGAATTGATTGCAGAATATTGCATTCATGATATCCACCACAACCTATGGAAGACTCTTAGTCATTTGAAAACCATAGGATTACTGTATAATGAATATCAAAATCAAGTAATGTTTATAAAGGGGTTACAATTCCAAGTTGACATGGCATATCTCTCAGTTTCCCAACATCCAAATCTTGAAAGAAAGCACATAATATTTCAGCATGCATGCCTCAATGCTCTGAAGAGGCTTTGTATGTTAATTTATGATTCCCCATCTACAGTTCGTATCAAAGGATTGGGTGGACATGGAGCATTGCATTTCACTACACTCTAAAATCAATAAACTCTACCAAAAGTGGTATCATGAAATGTTATTGCCCATGGTCAACCAAAATCAATATATTTTTCATGTAATAGAATGTAAGCTCAAGAACAGTCCACAACCAGATCTCATAAGAGTTAGGCCCAAAGAAAATAATTTGTCGAGTTACTTTTCCATCGAGCATGTCAGAATATTTTGAGGGCGTCTCACTTAGAGGCTTTCAGTCATTAGAGAATGTAAATGTCTGAAATAGAAAAGAGATCTTATGAAATAGGTCATTTGAGTTGATGTCAGATAATGAACCCAGCTAATGTCCGAACAAAAATTCACACAATCAGAAGAGTAGTTGCATGAATTTCAACCATATTAGTTCAAAAATCACCCTAGCTTCCAAGTCTTGGGGCTCATTTAATTCAACCCTCAAATTCATTAAACAAAGTCCAAAAATTTGAAGAAGAAGAAGAACATGAACATCCCTATTCTACAGGGATGGGGGATTTTTGACATCTGCAATCCCCTCCTCAATGGATGTTAGTTTTCTTCCGAATAGGGAAGAAGCAACGAGGGAAGAATAAAACTGAACTATCCGAGGATTCCCTTCAGGTTACTATCTGCCAAACTGTTCCTAGTAATTCATTATATAGGAGAATAGAGTCTCATAGAAGATTTATAGAGAGAAAATCTTGCAAAAATATTGACAAAATTCCCTCGATTCATTATGCATCAGTGAATGTCATTAATACCACTACAGAAGATTATCCATAAAATGAGTCCAGTTCATGGGAATCAGAAGATGAAGATCTTATCCACAATACGCTACACACTGAGGTGAATGAAGAAGGTGTGCATACTCGAAATTAGAGTCTTACCCAGAATCTAGGTATTCCTTCAAATAACCAAATCCCACCCCTATGGAATTCATATAACAATTGGAAGGGTAAAAGTCAGATTGAATCTCACTTTTCCAATAGAAAATGTAAATATATTTCTCTTGAAGAGATATTTTCACATCAAGAGGTGGAAATTAAGGAGTTGAAAAGACTCAATATAGAGTTACATTAAAGCAGCATTTCTGCTAGATGTACTTCCTAGGCAGGCCCTCAACATGCACATCCTATAGGAGCTCCTCAACAAAGAATATTTGTAGTAACTACAGATGCATATAATGAATTCCCTCCATTGGGCACACAATCAAGGCAGGATCCATTACATCCTGATAGGAATTTTTTCATGGGTTATCCAAGGAAAATATCAGAATCACCATTAGTGGTTTTTCCATCCATTGCACCAGCTCAAGATCCAGTTGTTATACAAGCATAGGTTCCAGCTCATTCGGATGTTCCCCAAATTCTTTTGAACAAAATTTAGGCATTAATGACTTGATTGGAAGCTATAGAGGAACGACATGCATTAGTTCAGTCGGAAAATATAGGTTACCCTAAATGGGTGGATTAAATTCCTCCCCCACCAATTTTTTTGAATACCGCATTCTTAATCATCAATGATACAGGAGATCCAAAACAACACTTAACACATTTGTATTCTCATTGTGATCCCATGATGGGAATTCCTCAACAACAAGAAGCATTAAATCTTAGGTGTTTTGGGAAATCATTATAGGGACCAGCTTTTTATCTGGTAAACAAGTTTACAATCTCCATCAATTACTAGATGGGAAGATCTCCGTCAGAAATTCCTTCTTTAATTTTTTTCAACACTACCAAAGATGACATCTTTTGATCTCACAAATTATAAAAATGGGAGAATGAAAGAGTTTTAGATTTCATTGTGTGATGTAAATGATTAACATATTCCTTAATTTTAGCACTCCATCAAGAGGAGTTGTTGCCAATTTGGGTGGAAAATCTGTGTGATTAGTTACGCAAACCATTTCACCTTGTAAAATATACAGGAGGGTTTCGAGACTTACATCAATCGCTCAATAGATAGAAGACTCTATTTTAGAAACTAAGGATAAAACTCGTGTAATTCCATCAGTTCCAGGGGAGAATATGAAAGGCGGAAGATGCTATTGTTAAACTCAAGCAGGTACCTGTGCCTACTTCTATTTAAAGACCTTAATCATACTGAAGGGATCCACCTCCTGATAATTAGCTGCAACGACCACCTCATTAAGATGATAAAATAGATTAAATGTGGAAATAGTTTGAGAAATTATAAAATAATGTTTATCCTTTCTAGAATGAAAAAGTTCCAGGTTACTTCATCTTAACTCTGGAAAACAATTTCGTTCAATTTCCAAGGCCGAGGAATCCAAATAAATAAAGAGATGAAGATCATCCAAATTATTGTCTCTTTCACCAGATGTTAGGACATCCCATCCAAGAATGGTTTGTTTTCAAGGACCTCTTGTAAAAGAAGGTAAATTTTGGACATGTGAAACTGAAAAATTCATCAACTCATGTAGCATGTGTTACTACTACTGATCCAGAGGAAGAAAGAGAATGACAGGAAGTAAAAAGAAACAATGTGTACAAATATGATGATTGGATGATTAGGAAAACGACCAACCAAACTAATGGAATTTTACAAACACAATTAAAACAATCGATTGTGTCTTTTTCCACTCCAACCACAGTAAAACCACCATCATCAAAAGGTCATTCATCAATGAAACTAAGTGATCATATGGAAAAAAGGGAAATTAGAATAAGATGATCTCATGTTGGTGCCAAATGTTTCATTGACTCAAGAAAATTTCATGGCATCTGTTTCAAAAGAACAGGCACCACCTCACCAAACAGCACAACCATAATTAAACCATCAAGAATAATGCTCATCATATGAAGATTTGATCTTTTGTTATGTCATCATTATCCACTTAACAGATCCTTATAATAATGGGGATTCTAATTATAATGAGGCATAATTATTTGTACCTAATTGGGGAACTATAGGAAGCGACCATGGTCAAGGATACAAGGGAAGATTGAGGAATTATAGAAACCACCATTTTAACTCAACCCATGCTCAAACCATATATGCAGCTGAACCTCTTGGAAGAACCTTTCATCAGGATAAACAAGAACAAGGAATTTCTTCCATAAAATACAAGTTCAGTTTTGACAGGATTATTTTGGAGGACCGATTTGAAGTCATGACGTCTTCTTCTTAGAAAGTGAATGGATCTCTTCAGTCTAATCTAACAATTCCATGAATATTTCTATATTCTTCTCTAACACAGAATATGACTACATCAGAAACATATGCTTCCAAAACACCTACAAAACCGCATCATAATGCTAGAAAAAGAAGACCATTGAACCAAAAGTATGATTTCTTGAAACAATTTTCACAAGTACCGGCCAAGCTATCGATTATAGATGCATTGAATCTGTCCAAAGATTTTTGAGAAGCACTCATTGAGGTGTTGTCTTGTCCTCAAGAGTTCGAAACTGATGTTTCTACTACTGAGGCTTACCATATAGAGAATGATACTGTAGAATGTCATGCGGTCATATCTTTTACATATGAAGATGAATATTTTCTGTACATGGACATATTAGACCCTTGTATTTTTCTAGAAGTTCTATGACATATAAATCTGAAGAGCCTTCGTTGATAATGGATCCAAATTCAACCTCATTCCCATTCATACACATTATCGATTGGGCCTGACTAAATCCATCTTATCTCATTCCACTATAATGTTGCAAGCTTATGATATGAATTAAAAAGATCCTCTTGGTAAAATTACACTCAAAACTAAGTTTGGAGATCTTGTATCAAATTTAGACATCATGGTTGTTCATCGGGAAACAACCTTCAATATTCTTCTTGGAAGTTCATTACTACATCAACATGCGGCCATACCTTCGTCATACCACCATTGTCTTAAGTATAGATTCAATAGTCAAATCTGGACATTGTATGGTGAAAAGGATCCATTAAAAATGTGTGAATCTCAATACATTGAGGTAGAGTTTGATCACCCAAAAAGAACAAATTCCCTAGAAAAAGAGATAACAAGAGTTAATGCTCCAAATTGATTGGAAAAAATTCCATAAAATTATTTCCTAAATTTGAGTGAATATTATGTGTCACCTATTATTCAAACTTAAAAGTTTAACCCAAATATGTTAACTCATTCAGTAACTTCCATAATTTCAATTATGGCAATTTATCCTGACAGCATGGGAGAAACTATTGATCTGCTAAGCAGTGATGGAACTTTAAATGGAGGTGTCTTCATTTCATCCACTTAACTACAACAAGCCTCTACTTATTAAACCAGAATAAAATAAATTTTAGCAATTCTGTAGGAAGAAAAGGATATTGATTCTCAATTCATCATCTTCTCTTTATTACCACAGGAAGGATCTTCATCATCAGCAGCATAAGATATGGTGGCCTCTTCTTTTGGATGTTCAAATACTAACTCCCCCTCTAACTATCAGAGTTCTTCCTTATCATCTACTATGAAAGTGAAAACAAAAGAGATAAAATATAATGTATAAGAAGAAGAAGATCTCAGGGATGCTACTCCAACATTTGAGGAAGGTGACTCTACCATAGTATATGATCTCAGAGAAATATATCTAGGTATATAAGATGATCTACACCCCACTTTAATTAGTGCGATCAGGACCTATGAAGTGAAATAGGTGTATACATAATTTATAAAGAATCTTCTAGATATATTTGCATGGAATTATATAGAAATTCCAGTTTTTAATCCTAATGTAGCCACACATCATTTGGGTTTTCCAAAAGAACATCATGGATTCAAGCAAGAAGTAAGAAGAACACACCTAACTCATGCCTCCAAAATTGAAGCTGAATTTGATAAGATTATAAAGGCTAAATTTTCCAAGAATTTTAATATCCCAAATGGCTATCCAATTGTGTCTTAGTGAAAAAGAATAATGGTCAAATTAGAGTCTTTGTTGATTTCAGATATCTTAAATGTAATTCTCCTAAATATGATTTTATAGTTCCAATTACAGAGATTCTAATTGATGAAAAAGATACCTATGAAGCTCATTCCTTCATGGATGTCTACTCTGGGTATAAAAAAAATCCATATGACCCCAGAAGATGAAGAATCTACAGCCTTAAGATCCCCTCAATGTGTGTTTTTCTATTGGGTAATTCCCATTGGTTTAAAGAATGGAGGAGAAACATACCAATGTTCCATGCACCATATCTCCAGACCCTTCATAGTGAAATTTGTTGATTGTTATGCAGATGTTTTGGTGGTAAAATACAAACAACGTTCCAATCACTTGGATTATTTCGAGATCATACTACATAAACCTTGGAAACACACATTGAAGATGAACACTTTGAAATGTGCTTTCGGGGTAACCTCAAAAAAGATATTTGGCTTCGTTATACCCCATCGTGGTATCATAGATGACCCTGAGAAAAAAATTCAATCCTTGTTATATCACCTCTTCGAAATTTGAAAGAATTAAAAGGACTACATGGACAATTGGCCTATATTCGGTGATTTATCGCTAATTTGGAAGGAATGTGTTTTCCCTTCACCAGATTAGTGATGAAGGGAGTCACCTATCAATGGACTGAAGACTGCAAAGAAGAATTTGATAACACCAAGAAATATCTCTTGTGTCCACCAGTATTAATGCCACCTATTTATGGAAGAGCACTTATCCTATATGTTATAACATTAGAGCGATCACTAGGTGCCTTCCTTGCACAAAATAATGATGATGGTAATGAAAATAGTCATTAATATCTTTATCAAACTATGGTTTATACAGAAACTTGATACTCAAGTATTGAAAAGTGCTTCCTCGAATTAATCTTTGAACTTAAAAAATTGAGGCACTTCCTGCAACATCCTAAGGTGCAATAGATATCTCAAAATAACCCACTCCAATTTATCCTCAATCTTCTTATGCTTATAGGGAATCTGGAATGGTGGGTACTTATTCTGAAATAGTTTGATATACATTTTTTCATCAAAAGGAAATAAAAGGACAATCTCTAGCCGACTTCCTCGTGAAGCATCCATTTACAGAAGATACATCATTAAACACTGAACATCCCAATGAATAAGTCTTCTCTATTAAAGATAACTCCCAAACATGGGAAATGTACATTGATGTTTCTTCCAAAAATTCTAACAGGGAAGAGAATGGAAAATCCTAAACTCAACAAATCTAGGTTAGGAATTATCCTTATTTACCCATAAAAGGTAGTGTGATCTTATTCCTTCTTGTTATTGGAAGGTCGTACCACAAATGAGGAAAAATATCAAGCTCTCATAGTAGGATTTGAATTGTTCGTTCATGTTCAAGTGAATCAAATAAAAGTGAACGGTGATTCAGAATTAGTAATCAAGAATGTCAATGGAGAATATTCTATAAGAAAGGGAGAATTAATCCCTTTGTTTGATTACGTCAGAGAGTTAATGGTAGAATTTCCCTCAGATTTGTCCCAGTTTTGTGTCCCATAATCCCAAAATGCCCACGAAGATACAATGGCTAAGGTAGCTACAACCATGGAAGATCCAAATCATGATTTTACGATCAATAGAATAGCTCATCTTAGTGTGGTACTACCTTTTGTTTAAACGAAAATGGAGGAAATTAATGAAATTACCTCTATTTCTAAGCCAATTTGTCATACCATGGTATGGAGAACACCCATAATGAAATATCATAAAAATGGAGTACTTCCAAAGAATATGGCTGAAAAAGAATATATCTGATGACGAGCATCCATTATTACTCTTTTTGATAGTCCAGAACATCAGAATATCCATTATAAACAATGCTTTGAGGGAATAATCTTTAGATATATTGATGGTGGAGATACTGTACCTATCATGAATAAGTACATTTAGGAGCTGGTGGTTCCCACCAATATGGGCACAGACTCTCTGATTAGATCTTTAGTCTTGGATACATTTTTCATCCATTCACACTTGATTTCACAGATTTCACTAAGAAATTTCATCCCTACTAAATTCATGCCAACATAATTCATCAACCCACGGAGTTTCTACATACAACTAAATACTCCTGGCTATTTTCCACATGGTAAATGGATGTGGTAGGGCCTTATCCCCCAGCCACAGCTAAGAAGTTCATGTATATCATTACTAATACTGAGTACATTAATAAATGGGATGAGGAAATACCTCTCAAAGAATTCAGAGCCAAAATAATTCTTAATTTTGTCAAAACTAACATCATCACTAGATTCGGTGTCCCTCATATTATTTTGATGGACAGTGGCACCAATTTTGTTCTGTAGAGGTAAAAATTTTATATTGATAATATAATATCAAATCCAACCATTAATCTTGCTATCATGCGGTGAACAATGAATATATAGTGGCCTTCACCAAGACACTATAAAATATAATCCAGAATATGGTGGATAATGTTATGAAATCATGTCCTAATAATCCTTTGATTTCATTAAGGGATAATCGGTCCAATACCCATACTTCCACCCAAGAAACTCGTTATTCCTTTGCATATGGAACTGAAGGAGTTCTTCCAATTGAAATGAAATTTCCTTCACTCAAATTTGCAATTTGTGATCAGTTGTCTGTAGATTGGAGGTCTCAGAAATGGTTAAATGAGATGGAACCATATGTAGAAAAAGGATTTCATACTTTTCATCACTTTCAAGTCTATCAGAGTAGAATAGCATGAGCTTTTAACAAGGAAGTTTTCCTCCATTCATTTCTTCAAGGAGAATTGGTATTGGTCCTTATAACTCCAATGATACCTAGGAAGAAACCTCCAAAGCATGATCCAAAGTGAGAAAAACATTATTCCATACATAAGGTATATTGAAATGGATCTTATTCCATAATCTAAATGTATGGATATATTATTACAACTCCAACCAATGTGATATTCTTAAACAAATACATTGTGTAGTTGTACTCAATTTCCTCACTGCAAGACTGAAAACTACAGAATATAATTTCCTTGATGCAAGACTAAATATTTCATAGTAAAACATCCTAGTTGAAAGACATTAAACCACATAACAACCATATGATCCCATGGGAGGCAAGAAGGAGGGAGTGATTTTGCAAGGTCTTTCCCCATAGGTGATAGTGGTGGGTCCCATCCCGGTCCCTCCTCCCCTACTAGGGGAGGGAACTACGTCTTCCTTTACATGAATGGCTCCGTCCTTCTCTATCCTATCGAACCCCAACTTTCTTACCTCCTTTACTTAGATTTATCTTTTCTTTAAAGTACCATACTTGATAAATGTCATTCTGAAACTTTTGATCTCGGCCTCGGAATTCAAAGAGGCTTAAAGTCTTCTTAATATCTCTCTCATTACGCTCTTCAAGAAGTAGTGTACCTCAGTGGAATCATTTGAAAGGTATATCTTTGGGTCGTGGGATTGACAGGATAGAGAAAAAGTGGGTCTGCTTGATTCCATGATTATTTGGATTCGATTGGAAGCTAAGGAGTATCTGGTTAAAGCCTAGTCCAGTACACCACAAAGCTTCAATGGTCTTCGATTTTACCTATTTCATTGGTCTTATGAGTTCCACATGCATCATGACTCCCATACAGTAGAGGTTTGGGTTAGTTTTCTACAACTCTCTTTACCATTTCTAAACACCACAATTTTTAGAATTCTAGGTAACCTTGTGGGTGGATTTTTGTGTACTGATTCAAGAAACATGGCGCTCTGTCACCCGGTCTATCCCTGTATACATGTGGAACATTATGTCTCTAAAATTCCCCATGAGTTTGTGTGGATTACTATGGAGGGAGAGATTCGTCACAAAAAAATTTCAGTATATGAAACTTTGTTTGTCGTTATTTAATTCCTGTAAGAATTTGGTTTATTCTGGGGTATCCTACACACATTGTAGGATTTCTCATATTCAGGTTGTGGATCCAAGAGATGACGACAAGGGGTTGTGTATGGGTGAAGGTAGTGGAAAATATTTGGATGTTGAATTAGTGTGCACCAACAGTAGTACTGAATATGGAAAGAAACATGATTTGAATGCACCCGGATATAGTTCTCGTCTTACAACACAAGATTCTAGGAGGAAAGTACTGCCCCCTCTCTAAACCCGAATGTTTCTATGGTTTTTAATAGATTAAATAGAATCCTGGGGGTGTGAATACTAGGTGAAATAATGATAAAAGAAACATCATCTGACATGGGTTCTAATGTGGTTGTATCCCATGATAAAGAAGTTGTAGGGCATAGTAATGAGGTAGGAAAATACTTGCGCATAATTTTGGAAGGTGGATCAACTCGAGGTAAAAATGATGAAGTGAAGGAGGTCCACCTGGAGGAAACAAAATACAGATTGTTCCCACAAATGCAGCCAATGATACTTAGGTGATTGAGGGATTTTTGAGGACCATGAATCTTGTGGGTATTCCCACTGTCTGACTCTAGAGGACACCTCAATGAAATTTCAATATATGGCTTGAGGCTATCAACAGGGAGGAGCCTCTGAGGTAAAAATGTAATCCATGTAGGTGACCCTTTATTATGTGTAAAATGTTATAGTTGGGATACCAAACATGAACCTTAAAAACATGTATGCAGTGTTGGGTAATGAGGACTTCCATGATTGTGGGGATCTAAATAGAACGGAGGTTACACATGGAGAGGACCACTTGGTAGATGTGGGTGAGTCCAAAGAGGATATGGACGATGTTCTGGGTACCTTTGATGAGGCCATATAAGTGACCATTGCTAGGGAATATCTTAGATCATCCTCACAGAAGAGAAAGTTTACTACTATTGATTCTGATGTCTTTATCAATAACAATCGGAGGTGGAACGTAGGAAGGAGTATTGTAACCTACCTAGTCCTCCTATCACAAGATCTGTAAGTAAGGGAAAGCAGCTCACAAAGGCCCCAATTACTGTGAGAAACTCATATGCAATGGCCGATACTTATAGTGACTTGGTGTTTGCATGTGGTGAGGTTGGTGTCTCTGCCACTCCCCTGATGAAGATGAGGGATCCTGGACAACAACGTGAGACATGCTCCACCAGAGACCCTCAGGAACAGATATACCCAGTGCTAGAACACGTAGATATTCCTTTTCACTCATATAAAGAAATGTGAGAGGAATATATGGATATGAAAATGTTAAAGAATATAAGAAGAACGATTCATATGATCACTACTAAGGAACAAGGTGAGTGGATTGATAAGTAGGCTCATATTATACTCAGAGGCTTCAAAATTAAGAAGATTAAAAGGGATGAATTCACAAAAGCTTGGGAAAACATGGCACATCTGTATGAATTCATCTTAAAGGGATACCCTGACTCCTAGTTAAATACTATTCCCTAGATATTGCTTGTGGAAATTGATTCCAATCAGCTCTAACTGATCATCAACACATCTATTATTTTTTTTGGTGTTTAATGTTGTGAGGGTTCTCATTATCCCCTTAAAAATGTATGTAAAATAAAAAAGTAAATTTGTATACCATAAGTGTCCATGATGCATGATGTTAAAATTCATAGTATCTTCATCCTTGTCGCATGATGTTAAATTGGATGACATAATTTGTCCTTGTTGCATGACATTAAACTGTACAACTAACGTTTTCAATATTTGACATTAGAATCTTTCATAATAAAACATCATTGACGTCATTTCAACTCTTTAGTGGTACACGAGCCCCTCTCTTCCTTATGCTTGAGTCAGATCTGCATGAGAACCTTGTCTCAAAAACTACGTATGGCTTGATTCTGATTTTAAATTAGATACGTAGATACACCTAAATCTCCAATTTTGGGCCCAGCTGTATTAACAAAATATTATTATTTTATTTTCTCCTCGTATATATGAATTAGATCTATATAGAGTGTTTCATTAAGATATATGATTTGGTCCTTATAACATTTTATATCTTATGATTTACTGTTCTCTCAGAACGTGTCCAAATACCCCATTCTTCATGTCAAACTCGAATGGCGTGAGGGACGGTTGTTTCAAGAACAATGTTTGGCTTGTTTCTAATTTTCAATGAGATATGTAGAGACACCTAGATCTACAATAATAGGCCCATCCTTGATAAAAAATCTCATTTATTCCTTGTATAAGAATAAAACCTACATAGGGAATGCTCTAAGAACTATGTATGACTTGATTCTTTCCCCAAAAAGAGACAAAATAACAGTTGGGTTTTATCCCTTAACCTAGTTATAAAATATATTTCTTTTCACATCAGTTCATCTTCGTCCTTACCGCATAATGTTCAACTGCATGGAAGTCTAACACCCCATTCTTCACCTTTTTCACCTTTAAATTATAGAATAAACCTTCATTACACCTTGTTTCTCACACTGATCATAGCTCAAGTGGGATTTGGAATTGGGTAAAAGGATTATTTATACAAATGAGGTGTCTCAATTTCATATGGGGTTATTAATATCCTTGTTGCATAACTTAAAACTCCACATCATAATATTAATTCAGAAGAAACAAAGAAGGTATCCATTTTACATATGACTCAAATCATTATAAATAACATTAAACTCGTGAAAAACATTTGTTAAAATATTTATCACATGCATTGGGAATAAACCCCTTCCATATTTCACAATCTTAAACTTGAATTTTTTAAGATCTTCATAATATTTCTGGCGGTGTCTAGTGATAGATTTTGTAATACCTGGGACCTCTTGTGCCTGACTATGCAGTACATTCCCTTAGGTGGCCTTGTATAAGTTGCCTACAAAACGGGCATGTCAGTCTAAAAATTTCCTTATTTGACTACGAATAAAATGACCTAGTTGGTCCTGCATAACACAAACACCATAATGTTTTTTTCAAATAACATTATCTTCATTCTTGTTTATAGTGTCCTTGTACCATTCAAACAGTAATGACAATATATAGGAATCTTTATTTTAAAATAGTCATTAATGTATACTTGTCCCATTATCTTTCTCCTAATCTTAAAGTCTTCAAGATCATAGTTTACACATTTTTCTTACCATGTGTTCAATACAATATGAAACAACCTTGGAACAACTTTGCCACATATCACATACCGTTTCCATTTCTGGTCATAGTCTTATAAACTAAAACTACAAACACCATACCTCTTAAATTTGGGATAGACTTTAGTAAAAGTCATATTCTTATGATTCAATGGACATCTTGGTTGAAAATACGCTTTCCATATTCAGGTAACTATATCCATAAACCAAACATTGTGCTTCAGAATATCTGAATCTCCATAAACATTGTATGTTTTTAGCAGTATAATGTCCGATTTTTTAGATCTCTTTTTCCTAAATATGCAGCACGTTCCCTTAGGTGTCCTTGAAAAAGTTACCAACATAAAAGTTCTATTAGTAAAAAGATTATATTATTTGGCTATGAAGAATATTCCCCAGTTGGACCTGCATAACATAATACCCATAATGAGTTTTTCAAATAATGGTATCTTCATTCTTGGAAAAAAACATCCTCCAATGCCTTTAGCTCATTTTTTGTATCATTCTTCAGATTTAGAAATTCCCAAATCGTAGTTTACCATTTTACCTTTCATACATGTATATAATAGTATGTCGTAAAACAATTATCAAGAAATTGGGAGAATTTTATACCTTGGATCAGAGATAAAGACCTTAAATTAAATCCACCCAATATCCTCATTGCTTTACTTAAAACTGCATAGTATGATTTTATAAATTCGTATTTCTGATAAATTATAAAAATTCCTCACACAAAAAATTTGTATTGAAATGGTTTTTCCTATCCATGACATAAGTCGGTATAAAATAGCCCTTCCATTATTAAAATTCCATTCCTTGGAAAACCACCCATTGTGGTCTTAAGTCACCCAAATCTTATTTTCCCTTATCTATTAGCAACAAAATGTTAAATTCATAAAAGAGATCTTTTTCCTGACTATATAGTACGTGCCCTTAGTTGGCCTTGCGTAAGATACCTACATAACAGGTATTTCCATAAAAAAGATGATAATATTTGGCTATGAAGCATACACCCCAGTTGGACCTGTATAATACAATTACCATAATGGGGTTTTCAAAATAATGGTAACTTTGTTATTGGAAGAGACTCACCTTATATTGATACATGTTTTTGATTTAGTGACCATAAAAATCATAGCTCAAAATTCCGCTTGGAAATTTTTTAAAGAATATTGAATAAATTCATAGCCACTATGTCTTGTTTGGGATTTAATTTCATAATTTATGGTCAAAGTTTTTCAGCACTAAATTCTAGCCCTTTATAGTCCAACATGCAAGAATCTAAACTTCTAGGAGATGTGGTACTCAATAGATTCAGAACCCGCGAAGGGAAATCTAAAAAGATGCCGATTCCCAGCTTCCTAAACATACATTTTGTATGATTTAGGGAATATTGAGAAAATAAAAAGTCGAGAGATATAAATTTAGTGGGGTTTTCCATATAACCCCAGCAAAAATCAAACTATTCTCACTAGAAAACATGGCATTTGAAAAAATTATAGAATACTTACAAACATGTCGTAGATCCAAATCTATCCAAATGGTGTTTGAATGCATCAATGTGACCTACTTTTACCATAGAATAATATTTTTTACATTCTGAATGAATCAAATTCTAGGTGGAGGGGGGATTTTCATACACCAAGAAATGTGTTTCATGAACTTCTATGAAATGGAAGATGTATTTATATGTTCCGCGACTCAAAATCACCTCAACCGAGATTAAAACATTCGTGGTGCGACAATTCATTTTTTATGGGGTCAGTAACGGTAGAGAATGCACTGGACCAATGGGCTGGGACCGCAATCCGACAATGATCTGAAGTAGGGGTGTGAGGGCGCATGCCCTGCGGTATGGATCCATTATTTTGTTTATGTCCTCAAAGAGTCACCCAAGATACCTATGCGCAAACACCTATGTGCCACCCTTGCTGGAGCTGATTGAAGTGTTTATTTTGGCTAAGTCCTCAATGGATCACCTTAGTCTAGCCAAAACACCATTGGTGTGCATGGTACATTCGCGGACAATCTCTTTTTCCTCCAAGGTCCATTATTGCCTATAAATATACCCTTGGGGCCCTAATTTGTATGGAAAAATTTTGATGAAGCCCAATTACTGCTCTGGTCACCCTATTACTTCGCAACATTCTTATGAAACTTTTATGGTAGTTAGTAAACACCTTTAGTAAAGGATTTAAGGGAGGATCATTGGAATTAAGACCTCTTAGTGTTTGAAAACCATAACACATGAGTGCTTAAAGTTCCCTACCTCCCTTTGAGGTTCCAAGGGATACTTATGATATACAGGTTGATTTAATAAGGATTCAAGAAAATATCTTAAATTATAAAGAGGGTCCTAGAATCAGAAATAATTCCCCCCAACAGGGTGTGATGAGTCTAACCTCCCATCCTCTCGACCAATCCATGTTCCTAAGTATCGTAATGTTCAAACATAACGAACACCCTTTTTGGAAACCAGGTCCCCTTTTGGATAAAGAACTGTTGGATGTTTCCAGTACCACAAATAAATCCAATGGAAACCACCTGGAATTTGTGATTCTTAAAACTAGAATACACGTTTCAAGGAACTATGTGACACATTACAAAAAAAATTCACTTTAAAAAAATGTGTAATCAAAATTATAAGTCTAGATAGACTGTATCAAAATAAACTCCTTAAATAAGATTAAAAATAAGGTTTTTTTGTATCTTCAGTGACTATCCCATAGTTCTAAAACATTTATCCATTTTAACCCTTTCTGTGGTAAATTTGTTTTTACCTCGGTAATTTGTTAATATTTCAAAAAATTAGAATGGAACTTTTATCCTAATTTGATACTTATGATTCCAAAATTAAAATAAATTTTACATGATTAAATTTATACATTAGTTACACAAAAATTTATTTATTTATGAAAAAAATGCAATGAAGTACATTTTTAAACAAAAAATCACATTTCAAGCATAAAATTGAATTTCATTATAATTAAGACTAATGTTGATTAAAACTGAATAAATTTACAATTGTTAACCAAGAAACAAAAAATTTGATGTTAATTATAATTCAACACTGAATACAACCTTTTTATTACATGATTTAAAAAAATTTATAAGAATATTTATTTCATTAAATTAAAATATTTTTCACATTCAAAAATAACTAACATGGGTTTCTAAATTCAACATAATATTTCTAATAATTTATTTTACTTATTAAATATATATTTCTCCTATAAAAATATTTTCACATATATTCAACTCATTACTATGTCCTAATAACTTCATCAAATTGAAACTACATGTGAACAAGGCATTTTTTACTATTTGGATAAAAATATACCATATCATAAAAATACCAAGAAATAACCCTAATATAATTTTGACATGATATATATGGAAACTATATTTTTTTTAAATGAAATATAAAATTTATTCTATTGGTATAATATAATATGAAACATCTAATAGTTTATTTAGGGTCTTGTATTTACATACTATAATCAATGTTTTGGTGTTAAAAATGGGCCCTCAAATATGTCAATGGGAAATTTATCTACAGGATACTATATAATAAGTGAATATCCATGAACCTATCAAAGAGATACTTTTATAGACTAGAAAATAGATTGGGGTTATTAAAGTTACACTAATGGTAGAATATTTATGTTGGGAGAATGTTGTGTTAGACGAAACTACATGTACCAAAAATCTATTATATTAAGAAGTGTATTAATGTAATATATAGATTCAACTAGTTCATGATCCTATAATATATAAATAATATATAAAAATTGGTGATTTTATAGTGACTGTTAAAATTTTATTGAATATTTCATGTGAAATTTATAATGTTATTAATCTTTCTAGGAATCTTGTGAAATATTCAAATTCCATGAACATTGATATCAAGTTTCACTTCATTAAATATAGTGTATCCAATGGGGTTATTAAATAGGAATTCACTATTAAAGGGGACTAAAATGTTGATATTTTCACCATGTAAATTCCTAAATACATGTTTGTGACTCTAATTATAAACATGAATATATGTCTCTTCCCTCTATCATGAGGTACATTCGATGAAACCCAAACTTATCCATGGATTACGATATAAAATTGGAATAATTTTGTGAATAATTTATTTTCTTCAATGAGTATATGTTTCTTACATAATTTTGGAGGTGATTAATGTTAATGGTGAATAAGTAAATTTTCAATCATAATTTTTTATTAATTTAGTTGTTATAGTTATTATGAAATGGTGGGTAATTTGATATGGTGAGTGCATGAGGGAGAAATATTATCACTTATCAAACAAAACTCTTTTAACTAATATATGGAGTATTTCCAAAAATAATTTTCCACCCTATGGTGTGGTGTCAAAATATTTATCACATCGAAAAGCTAGTGATTTTGTGTCACTTGAATTAGTTGAATTTAGTGGAATAGTTATGGAAGAGTTTCATGAGGTAGAAAGAAAATCAAAAGCTGATATTCATGTGATGTTATAATTATTTAATATATTATAATTGTTATCAACCATTATTGAGTTTTATTTTTAAGTGAGTGGGATGTATTTTTTAGGTGTTCAAAAATAGATGATAATGATTTTTTAATGTTTTTTAATTTGTTCAAGAATTTTTTAATTTGGGTTTTACAGTTTGAAATTTGTATGAGTAATTATCTCAATGTAAGAGTCGCTAGACTCTGTATAATAGTAATTTTCTATATGAGGTTTGAGATTTTATAAAAGGTATGAATACATATTACTCATCACATACTTGTATATCTGTTCTTCAAGATTTGAGTAATATTTATTTGACTATATATATCAATAATGACATTGTTTTGTTAAACTCAACTTATATATTAGTAATTATAGAGGAAATGGATTCTAGAGAACTGTCATTATAGGATTTTGGTATCAGTTATCTAGATCTTTGTAACTATCATTTTCATTTCATTTATTGAGTCTTAAATTCTCAATAAATATAATTTTCAAAGAAATTTTTTGAGATCCCAATTCAATTAAAATGATTTTTTATGTTTTTCTCATTATAGAGTAAGCATAAAAATGATCAAATTATTTTTTGATTAATTTCAACTAAAAAAATAATCATGGATATTATATGAGATCAAATCATGTTGTGTCAAGAGATAAGTGATCACATCAAGAGACACATTTATTGTTATGTTAAACACTACTATAGAGGAGTTTTAAAAAAATGGTTTTTGGATATTCCTAAGGAAAATAATATGTCAGGTCCTAATTTTATTTAAATCACGATACATTAATTGGTCTAAATGTGTTTTAATTAGAAAAATAAATATGGAAATGTTTTTGACAGATTTAAATTATAGAATTCTAATATAAATGTGCCATATTGGATTTCTATATTCAAAAAATAGAACCATTTTTCATGGAATATTCTATGAATATAAAATTATTTAATGAATAAGGTAAATGAGTTATTGAATGTAGAATTAGATTCCGATATCCATTGAGGAACATCCATATCAAGGAGAGATAAGGAATAATAATTAATCCTCCACTCCATCTATGAATTTTGTTGAGGCTTAAAAATTAATTTTCTATTATAGATTATTCAACCACTTGATACTAAGTAGTTTGGTATTCATTTTAATGCATATAAGCTCTTCTGTATGAGAATATCAATCTCGTGGACCATGAAGATAATTTGACATTATATTATATTCTTGAAACTAATATAGCATTTGAACTCTCCTCTAAAGTGTATCTCTTTAATAACGTTGTGAAATATAGTAAGGGAAAAAATTTCTATTTTAACTAATAGAGAGGAGATAATCTAAAGGTTGTACATAAGGGGATAAATAGTGAACACCATTACTTTTTTCTATGAAATTTCATGGTTGTTGTGTTCCTATAATTTGTAAAATCCATATATAGAATTTCAAGAGTCAAGATATAAATTCCCCATCCCTTTTAATCAATATTATATTAGTTCTAATCCATGTCTATGAACTTGAATCAATCCTCTAAAAGAGTAGGCTCACATATTTTACCAAACCATATTAAATATTTTTCTATTTTTGTTAATTAATTACTTCTTTTTCATATGAGGTGATGGCGATTTTATTTTGATTGGATATCAACATTAATATATAACATGTATTTAATTAAAATATGTATTTATGAATCTAGTAACACAAATTCACACCCTCTCAGTGAAATACAATTTGACTTATGAATTTCTATATTATAAGCATTAACGTTCTCTATATATTACAACTTAACATTATGAGTAATGTTTGAAATTTGCATTTGTTAATAATATTACTTATTACCATTAATTTATTATTATCCATGCTAGTGTTAACCAAAAAATTCATTTTATAATCTCTCTAGGTTTCAAAATATGCATTTTAAAAAATTAGTGGATAAAATGGTTTGAAATTCTCTAATTTTCTGATTGGTAAACCAATCATAATAAAATAAATATTCCCCCTAAAAATTTGTTAGTTTAGGGGAAAAAATGTTGATAAAGTATTGGATACCAAATTTTGTCCCTGATGTGGAAACTTTAAGAGGTGGATGAGTTAAATATAAATAAAAATCAATTATTTCCAACCCATGAATGTGAAAATTCTGGATTTCATAAATTATAAACTAATAAGAAATAGGAAACAATAATACAATTTTAAAAAATATGAAAATTAAGACACTTTGATCTCTTAATTATGGTGAACAACCAATCATAAATAGAAACACAAATAAATGAAAATAAAGGGAAATAATTTCTAGATGAAATTTCTAAATCCATTTTAAAATATATTATAATTCATATATAATCCCAATCAAAAATTACTACACATTTAATCCAAAATATTAGGAGTATCATTACCACAATACATGTGATACATGTTCTGATAACACTATAACATCATCAATCAAAATGGTCAAAATATATAATCATTCACCTATAATTCATAGATAAATGTTCACAACAGTGGCTCTATCCTCCATCACGCCTTCTATTTACCTGAATAATAGAAATTCCTTCCCCAGACATCCTAGGAATAATATTTCGAATGAAATAAAAAAACATTCCCATTATATCTTCAGAAATGTGGGATCAAAATAAAACAATTATATTATAAATAAATATATATATATATATATATATATCATACAATTCACACAAAAGGAATTCCAATGTGAATAATAAAAAATAATACAAATGAAATATAATGAAATTATCGAGGATATGTACAACATGAATGTAGTCATCTCTTATATCAACTTCGTTACATATCATTCATTATTATATATTCCATTATTAAAATCCCTAATGCTACTTATAAAAATAACATAAAAAATAATATCTAGGATTATAATAAAATTAGAAATTTATCTCTATTTATTTGAAGTAATTCGAAGTGTCTTTATAAGGATCATAACATTTCATGAATTGAAATAACCTCACTAGACCATGTGATTTGGATAAAAATATAGAACAATAAAAATAAAATAAGTATATTTGAAATAAGGACATAGTGTTTTTCATCAAAAAATGGATCCAAAATATAGAATTTCATGAAAATAACTCATAATCATCCAAAGAAATTAATATGTTCTAGAGTAGTCTCACTATACTCATCATTTACAATTCACAATTAAATAAAATATTTTTTATTATTTATATATGAAATATAAAATACACCATGACAGAATGATCCAAATTATTTATACTTGCGATCGTCTGGTAAACCAACCGTATTTTCATTTTTAATTTAAAATATATAATGTTGTTATTGAATAGAGTAAAATGGTCAAAGATCCATATTTTGGTTAATATATCAAAAAAAAATTCTCATCACCTGTAAGATTATTTTTTTGGGATTTACCATTCATTGTTTTTCTTTAAAACTAGAAAATATAATTGAATTTTATGTACCTTTTATATATAAAAGGATTCTAATTATCTTGCTATATTTGATCATTTGACCTATTTTACTTCTTCATCATTTAGGAAATATATTGGGTAGATAATGGTTTTTCATTTCATTATAATCATCCATTCCAAATTATTCAATTATTACATTAAATATTAATATTGTGAAATAAAAACTCCATTCCTTCCTTATATTACCTGTAAACAAAAAAAACTGATAATTCTCTAACCAATGACATATCAAAGACACATCACATTAACTAAAAACACTAATATACTTAATTACTCAATTTAACCATTGAATATTATATCATAAATAGAAATTAGGACCATTATACATTGATCATTCTCCATTTTTTATATAGATACAATGATTATCTCTATAAAGAAAATGAAACTTATTCAGGTATTGATAAAATATTGAATACTAATCTAGTGGTTCTTTATTCAACCCATATAAAACATTCTTCAAATAAAAAATTATATTATTCTTAATGAACAAGAAAACCATATGTTATTTTAATGTATACTTCATCCCCAATATATCCATTAAGTAATATAGATTTAATTCTGATTTATAACACAATGAATCCCCTTTTCACTATAATGGAAAAAAGAAATATTGAAT
This sequence comes from Viscum album, assembly GCA_963277665.1. Taxonomy (NCBI): domain Eukaryota; kingdom Viridiplantae; phylum Streptophyta; class Magnoliopsida; order Santalales; family Viscaceae; genus Viscum; species Viscum album. Next base: position 2,142,914,435 of record OY728143.1, on the reverse strand, counting down.
CATCTAAAAACATTACATAATATTAAAATTTCATCTACATCATTACATTTAATTTTAGAAAATAGCTTGGGAACTAGACATTCCGTGTCATAATAAACCTTTCTATATTCAATGATTTTGTTATCAAAAACCCATTTGGTCCTAATTAATTGTTTTCTATCTAACATTGGAATTGATTCTGTGTTTTATTTTTCTCAATTATTTATATATACTGATTCATTTAGTTCAAATTTTCATCTTTATTGGCCTCCAAAAATTATTTTCCTCGACATAATATAGAATTTTTTTGTAGAGTAGTCATTATTATTGGGTTTTTTCAGTGCTATATGGTATATATTGAGGATCAATTCACTAATTTAAACCATATTCCTAAGTTTATTTATGGACTTTGATGTTTATTTATAATACTTATCATTATTTTATTCATCATAATAATGTAAAAATCATTTTTATCCACTAGATACGAATTGTTATGTATCACTATCCTCTAAAATACACTTAATGGTTTGGGAATTCATATCACTTTTTACAATAAATACATATTGAATTTTAATGTTTTCCCCAAATATTTTAATAAAATGCGTGTATATCGTACACAATTATTAGTATCCAATAAATATAAAATTATCTCCCTATGATTTGAAATTATATTATTTAATTTTAATGAGAATAAATCATCGACTCCTCAAAATATGAAAACATTTCAGTAATAGAAACATCACATGCCACAACTCATAAGGTTTTATCTATTCTCGTAGATAAATAATAAATATCCTATATATACAATAATTTCATGAATTATTCTATAATAAACCAAACTCCAGTAACCCAAAGTCGATGTTTACATTATTATATTGGTAAAAGGTACAATAGATCCCACCATGACGGACTGAATAATTTAACTTTCTTAGAAAACTAGTTACATATATGATTCCAGTATTACATTGGAAATATAAAATATTTGGATAAGAAACAATCTTTTTTTCCTTCAATGAATAAAAAAAATTTATATTTATATCCTATATAAAGGAAAACATATAATGATTGAGCTTAGATTCCCATTAAGGGTTACATATAGTGGAACCTATAGTCAATAAATTAGTAACAATCAATATGGAAGAGGGTACAATCAAAATACATTCCATTAAATCAACAACTTATGTTCAAATTATATCCACAACTAATATAAATATAGAAATAAAAAAAATAATGGAAACAAAATTATCTTTAAAATAAATGCAGAATTATGTACATTCATGATTGTACCATCATGGAATTATCCTAGATATCATTAATATTACTTTCAAGGCCATGAAAATTAAATTCTTAATAAATATGTAACCATAAAATAGATGACCTTCTAAGATAGAATTCATATTTTCTTATCTCATGAAACCAATTGATTAATTAAATGGAATCTATAATCATGACTCATCTATATTTTACATATGTCCAATGCATTAATCATATATGGAATCAATAATTTAATACATAATAATAATTTTATATCTATCAACAAATATAGGTACTGAATCATGAATAAAAAAATCCATAAATCCCAATTTGGTGAAATAAATGATTAATAATACTCTTTCAACTAACACCACATATTAAAATCATATATGATTAAAAAATATCAAGGAAATATAATTGATAATACATTCATCCATGATACCAAAAATATGGACAAAAGGAAATAAAATAATGTCCAATGAATAATAGAGTGTAATAGAAAATATGATCATAATAAAGTGAGTGATCTCAAAATAAGGTATAATCCATTAATCCACTAAGGATGATAAAAAATCATCAATTAATCATAAATTAAGGTTTCAAATAAATGAATTTATTTAGATAATTATAGATTAAAATGAAATAAAACTAGTAAAAATAAATTTCCTTATTGAATTTCAATCTTAATTTAAATGACTATGATATAAATCATTTCCAAAGTTCATTTCAACCTTTTAGAAAATAATTAATTGTGTTTTAATATAAAATATAAAAATTGAAACAATAATGGAAAAGGTTTTACTTTTAAAAACAATAGAAACATGTAATGGATGTTTAATAATGAATAATATTTGTGGATGCATGAAAATTCATTCACATATTATATGTTAAAATTTTCATTCCCTTCAAACATTCATTAAAATTAAAAAATGGCATTGAATAATAATATTAAGAGGACTCATCTTAAATATTTGTATAGAATGTAAAAGGTATTATCGAATGATAATATTTACAACATAAAAGTGAAACTATGGTCAATTATTATTAAAATCATTATTTTTGTATTTGAGTACCAAATGTAATGCCCCGACCTCATTTTTCTGGATCTAGTGCTAGAATATGTTGTGTAATAGTTTTATAAAATGAACTAAATAATTACACATCACCTTAAAAAACATATGATATTTACTTGTCTATGTTTTGGAACATTAGATACAATTTTCGTATTTCTTCAAAACAATGTGAAAATAAAATTCAGTGTACTACATCTACAATGTAATGTTTTTCACTGATAAATCAAATAAACCTGTAAAATTGAATTTGAAACGTAGAGTGGGATTTTAGAATGCCCAATAAAGGTATTTAAAAATTATTAATGTATTATTTAAAAAAAATCCCTAGAAATTAAATACATACATTAAATCATATTTTTAAAAAGAAAAAAACCCTTAACTAAACACGTCCTAATATTTTTTAGAGAGTTATTAAAAAACAATTTTATGGAAGTTCCATGGTCAAAATTTTCTTTTCTTATTTTAAAGTTACAAATAAAATGAATAATAAAATATTCAGGCACATAAATAAAAATCCAGGTCATGCCACTTATATGTTAGATTAAAGACACGCTTAATTATCCATGACATACCTATGGTTTTAATAACAATATTCATTTGAAATATTTTCTGTTCAGAATTTTCACATAAAACGATTTCCCAAAAATGAAAACCATGAGGTGATAGATACATTTCGAACAATTTTTTTATAAATTGGAAACAAAATATTAATCCCTCATTATAAATGACTTTTTATTCCTATAATCATATATATATATATAGAAAACAATAAACCATGTAACAATAAAAATATAAAATAGATTAATTAAACCTATTTAAATGTGCTTAAGGGAATATTCTTAACCACGGATATTCTACTAGTTGAATAATTACATCGATCATCAAATAGTAGATTCATAGTGAGGGAATGCATAATGAGGGACATTAGAACTACACCATCTATGCCTTGTGCCAAAACCATAAAAAACCATACTGGCAAGGCCTTGTTCCAAGACACTAGTTTTTTACATGAGACATACTAATACATTGTGGGGATATAACGGGCCATGCCCATCACATATAGAGTCCAATGCATTCCTCTATGTAATGTATAACATTTTACATCTAAAACATATTTTAAAGGCCTTATACAAGACTTATGAAAATACTAAGGAAAGGCCTAAACCAAAACCGAATTCTGTTTTGTCTGATGAGACATACTGATTCACTGAGAGGATATAGTGGGCATCACCTATCACTTAATAATTACAATTCATTTTTCCTATGAATGGGTTTAAAAATAAGAAATGTATACATACACCATGTAAATAACCTTCTTTATATAGAATGCAAAAATAAATAGGATAATGAAATAAATTCATACATTCTCTCTAAAATTAACATAGTGTCATTTATAAATCATATGGTCACCATAAATAACTTTGAATGACATACTAAGAAGTGTGAATGTAGTTTCAGACATGAAATGATAGGTTGCACATAAAAAATAATATGGTTTTTAGGTTTTTCACATAAAATTACCACTATTATTATTTAGAATAAACGATACACATAAGAATAAACCATAAATTGATAAATTAAAAATATTCTGACTTTGTATATATATTTTTGCAATAAATATTACCCCTTTATTAAATAAAATTGATATAAATAAATGTACATACATAAGTATATATATACCATAAATATAAAACTATATTTTTGAAAACGTAAGAAAACCATTTGTGAAATAGTCATTTTAGCTAAGAAACAAAATTTAAAAAAAAATATTTACTAAAATTTGATATATATATATATATATATATATATATATTCTTACATATATATATATATATCATGATAATAAAATAAATTTATTTGATCAATAATAGGACTAAATTCATTCCACTCAATGAGTTAGTATTAAAACTTAAATCAAAACCCATAATATTTATTTTATAAAAATAGTTAATTATAAATATATATATATATTTATACCATTATAAAACAAACATAATTTTGGTTATTAAAATTAATTGAATCCACATATAAATCTATAGGATTTATGAACTTATTATGAATTCCATAAAACAATAATTTAAAATAAATATTTATCATCAACAATTCTTAAGTAAAATAGTTTAATATATACAATTGTGTATACACTTATATATATATATATACAAATATACATATATTTATGAAATAAAACATAAATATATTTAATCACACAAAATATTAACTTAAAACAAACATCTTTTATTAAAAATTCTTAAACCAAACTATATATATATATATGTGTGTGTGTGTGTATGTATGCATGCATATGTATGGATTTGAGGGTTGCAATTTAGAAAAAAAAATTAAATTAACCATTACATACATATGTTTTAGAATTAATGTTTAACACATAAACACATAACTCGTATATATATTTAAAAAAAAGTCTATATATGTGTATATATGCATATATATACACATATATGTGTAACAACCGTAATTTGATAAACTAAAATAAACCCTTACCATATTAGATAAAAGAGGGGATGTAGGATTCTGGAATCCAAGAGAGTTATTGGAAGAGTGGGGATCATGAATTATTGGGTGTGAAAATAAGGCTGAATATATAGATATATTAGACCACATGTTTTAATAAGTGAATTTTAAAAATAAAACCTCAAATTGACCATGGAAATGAAAATAAAATCGATGATTAGTGAAATGTAATGATATATCAGATTGATTAACATCTTATATTATCTAATAGGAACATTAAGGGGAATAATATGGGGTTTTGACTTAAAATTAAACTGACAATGTTGGACTTTTAGAAAAAAGAAAATGGGTTGTGACCAGGGATGGAGATGGGATGGTCATCATGTGATAGTAGAATAGGGAGGGGATCAACGATCGATTTGTTGAACGATGTAGATCGGTGAAGAGTGACTGGTTGAGGCAAGACTCAATAATGAAGAAGAGAAAAAAAATGAATGGATGGTTGAAATGGTCTGAGTTTTATATTGGGGTCAGGAAGAAACCTGTTGGAAGCCTGTTGTGTGGTGCAAAGAGTTTCAATGAGAGATAAAATGGGGGAGGATGGAAAAGATCATTGTAACCTTATCTAATGGATGATAAAAAACCATACTATTTTAAGAGGAAGGGTGAAACTGCTTATAGAGGGGGGGGGGAAGTTAGCATCTTTCCTATGGGGAATTTAGACTTGGTGTAGTGGAAGGGAGTGAAACGAGGTAGAAAGGGAGGTAAACCGGATAGAGGGAACTGATAAATTTGGACTGATAAGAGGTTTGAAATTAATCAATGATATTTAAAATATGGGGGTCCATTCGAGATTAAAGAGGATGGTCCATATAATTCATATCAGATTAGATGGATGGAATTAAACTCGTCGTTAAACTGAGGCAGAAGAGGTTCAAACAAGAAAATGGCATGGATAGTTGAGATCACATATGGATCAATTGTGCTATCAATATTTTATCCCACACTTAAAAAAAATATCCCATAATGAAACCATTCGGGTTTCGGGACCACCTTATAAGTATTTGTGTGTGTTCCCTTAGTTTGATGAAACAAACACACACACCCCATGGGGTCCCAACACATGGGACCCCACCGTAGGCTTTGGCCTAACCTATACATTCACACAATTAGGATAAAGAACAGGAGTCTATGTGTGACCTAGCCAGTACTATACATGGTTCACTCCTTGAACATCTTGAGTGGACTTTTTCTATGTGTCCACCGGACCTTGAGGGCTTCGCTTATAAGGCTGCTATCGGTTTTGAGTACTTATCCAATTTTTGGTATAAATTTATTAACATAACTCTTAAAAATAAGATCATTTTAATATATACTATATAAATATATATCATATTCAATTTATAACATAGAAAAAATAAAATATATGTTCTTATAATTATATATTTTTAATAATCCATAATTAGTTTTCCATTCATATTATTTTCTAAGGTTATATTATCTAATTAAGAGTTATAACATTTCATATTCATAATTTTTTTGATTATAAATATAATTTGTAAATTCATTTTAAAAATTAAAAATATTGAACTATTAAAACACGAATGGTTGCTAAAAATGTATAAATACACATATTATAATTTTGAAATCTAAATATTAAAATTTATCTTCAATTAAAACTATATTATATTTTGACTAAAAATAATACATTAAAACATTTAAAACTTTAAACACTTAAAATACATAATGGTTAAAAAATTATAAATGTTATATATAAACATCAATGGTCATGTAAAATAAAATCCAAGAATTCATAAAAAGTAGTATAAATATTCATGTCTACGGGTATTAAAGACACAAAAATCATCAATCATCTCCTGCTTAAAAAATGGTTTTTTACATTCCTCTTATTCTCATAATTTCTATTTTTCTTCTTGAATTTTTTTTTCTCACTATGGTAGACCCAAAGGAAAAGGCCTACTCAATATTTCATCTTATGTCACTCAGAGGAACACCATTTTTTTACTATGTTATTTTTTTCCGTTTCTTATAGAAGTTGAAGTCTTTTGTCTGTAATGATGTAATGTATCAGTGTTTTATTAAATAAAATGTTTCTCAGGTTTTCTTATTCTATTAGTTTATCTAAGTTATATTAATTTATTTTCATAAATACTAATAATAATATGTACAAAAATTAGATTAATATTAATTACATTTTTTCAATATATGTTTTGGGTGTTACATTCTCCCCCCGCCCATAATAGAATTGTGCCCTCACAATTCACTTGTAGTCCCATATTCCCAACAGCATAGACCATCCAAAATCATCCTCGATTTCCCTACATAAAATTTTCAATTATTATTAATTAAAAATATTGATTGTAAAACAATTAATTTTTACTATCACCGTGTCCACCACCGTGGTCAACTCCCTATTGTCTGTCCCCCTAAAATGACTCTAGTGAGAGACATGGAAGGTGTAACGCTTGGAGATATCAGAATTGAATAAGCCCCTATAGACCAGTTAGACTACCTTTTTTTCTAAATCTATGATATCATAATGTTTCCCATACAATATAATGTTCAAGAGATGAAATAGATAGGTTAAGTGGAGGTTACACTCCTTTACATCTTCTTGGAATTTTCAGAAGGCCATAACATTTTTTGACATATTAAAACATTTGAAGATACCTTCATAGTATTTCACTTTACGCATATTGAATAAAACATGTGAATACATAATATGAAAATAGAAATATCTCTATCATTAGAAGAATCATAGGATATTTTAGGTGTTTTATTTTTGGTAAAGGTGTTTGTAGGATAAATGCAGGTTTGAAAAAGGCTCATATATAACTGATAATGATTTAAGAATTGTAGTTTCAAGTAACTCAATAGTAAGAGACAAAATATTGGTTTGGATGTTCTCGTCTTCCTTATGAAGTTTTATTGAAAGAATTTAACTCCGGATAGCATACTAAAATTACTATTTTTCTCTAATATTGCAAAAAAATCTATACCATTCCTTAGATACAAACTGTAATGCCCTAGACACTAGTTCCCCGAATCCTGTTCTAAAAAATGTTGTGTAAATTTTTTTATAAAATATATTGAATAATTAAAAATCACCTTATAGAATATATTATCTTAACTGATTGGGGTTTCGGAGAATTAGTAATAATTGTTACATTTCCTCCAAATTGTATGAAAAAAACTTCAGTGTGCCGCCTCTACAAAGTAAAGTACATTACTAATAAATATTCTAAAACTGAAAATTTAAATATAAAACATTGTGTTAGAATTTAGATTGACCATTATAAGGTTTTAAAATGATTAATAAATTGTTTTAAAAGTTCCTTGAAATAAAATTCATATTTTAAATAATATTTTTAAAGTGATATTAACCTTTCACATGACATGATATCATTATTTTTAGAGAGTTAAAAAAATTTATTTTGAGGTCAATACCAAGTTTAAAAATTACTATACTTATATAAAAGAGAAAAATAAAACGAATAATAAAATATGCACAAAATTGGAAAATATCATTGAATTCCACTCATTAGATAGATAATAGACACAAATAATTGATCATTCCACACCAAGGTCATGCATACAAATTTTTAGACGAAATATTAGCAGTTTATAATCTTCTCTTTAAATGATATCAATGAAATAAAAACCATGAAGTGATAGATAAATTTATTACATTTTTTAATATATGGGAAAAAATATTTATCCCTCCTTATAAATGAATTTTTATACGTATATTCATATACATAAATATAAAACATTATACCATGCACATTTGAAAACATAAAATTGATCAATTAAAGACATATAAATTTTCATAACTGAGTAATTATTAACCATGGATATTTTACAGGTTGAATAATCGTGTGGATGGTCAAATAAAAGATTCATAATGAAGGAATTCATAACGTGGGACATCATAACTACACCTTCAAGGTCTCGTTCTAGGAAGATATATAACCACACCGTCAAGGCATTGTTCCAAGATACTACTTTTTCCCATGAGACCTACCGATACATTGAGGGTATAAAGAAGTCCCCTCCCATAACGTACTAAGTCAAATACATTCCTTGAGGGAATAAATAATATCATACATCTGAAATATATGTTCAAGGCCTCATCCAAGTTGTCTGAAAATATTAGGGTAAGGCCTCGGCCAAAACCTATTTTTGTTTTGTCCCAAGAGACTTATCGATTCACCAAGAAGCTATAGAGGGCCTCACCCATCACTTATAAGTCCAATTATTTCCTCATATAAATTGGTTTAAACATAATCAATGTATACATACACAATATAAATAACCTTTTTTTATTTGTAATACACAAATAAATAGGATAATGAAATAAATATATACATGCCCTCTCAAATGCACAGAGTTTCATTTATAAATCAGATGATTTCCATAACTCATTATTCATGACATACCATGTGGGGTGAATGCATTGTCACACATGAAATGTTATCTTCCACACATAAATTAATAGACTGGTTAGGGTTTTCACATAATATAATAACTGTTGACATTTAGAAATAATGATACACATAAAAATAAACCATAAATTGATAAATTAAGAATAATTAAACATGGTATATAGATTCTAGAAAAAAAATTACCCTCTTTATTATGTTAAATTTATATACATATATGTACATACATTAATATATATATATATATATATATTAATACAATACAAATAAAATGATGTTTTTGAAAACGCAACCAAACCCTTTGTTAAAGAGTCATATTAGCTTAGAAGAAAAAATTAAATCCAAAACTCTATTTACTATAATATTAAAGATAGAAATATAGTTACACATAGATATATATATATATATCCTTATAATAAACAAAAATTCATTTGACCAATAATAATACTAAATTCTTGCAATCCATAAACATGGAATTAAAACATAAACCAAACCATTAGGGTTTATTTTCTGAATGTAGGTAATTATACAAATATATATATATACACCTATTTAAAACAAACATAATTTTGATTTTATAAATTAATTAAATCCTTTTTTAAATCCTTAAGAATGATAGACTTATTAAGAATTCCATAAAACATTAATTTAAAATAAATATTTACCATAAATAATTCTTCTGTGATATCGCTATATGTATACAATTGTGTATACAATTATATATATATATATATATATATATATGTAATGATGAAAATAAACATAAAAAAATTGAATCCCATAAAACATGTATTTTAAAATAATATCTTTCATCCAAAACTCTTAAACCAAACATGATATATATATATATATTTGTATATACGCTTATGTATACATATCGGACTTTCAATTTAAAATAAAAAATAACATTAACCATTAAATATATTATTTTTAGAATTAATTTTTAAGACAAAAAACTTAAATTATATATATACTAAAAATATTAAGTTATATTTGTGTATATATGAATATATATAACCATATATAGCCATAAGATTCAGGAGGCAGGCAGAAACCTGCTCCCAGCATTTATTAAAAAGAAGAAAAAGAGTAAACAGTACAAAGAAAATCAATTTCTGGGAACTTTACACAACCTTGTGTAAATAGTTCCATTCCTATCATTACAAACCAACTCTTCAAAGAGATTATGGAAAAATAAAGGACCAACTAGAACTCACTTCTTCAATCTCCCTCTTTGATAAATAATCTGCAACTTGATTCTCCTCCCGGTATATATGAGAGACATCAATACACAAACTTCCAGCAAGTCTGCGGTAGGCAATCCATGAAGGTATAATCGTCCATGGAACGTTATGGGATCTTTCTTTGAGAATCTGTACAGCAAGGGTCGAATCTGACTCTATCCATAATCTATTCCAACCATAATGGACAGCATACCTATTTGCTTTAATCATCTCCCACAACTCAGCTTCAATATCATAAGAATGACCGATATAATGGAAGAAGAAGCCTTTTACAAATCCTTGATCTGTTCTGAAGATTCAACCACATCCCGCAGGGCCAGGTGTGCTAGAGGCTGCCCCATCGACGTTAATATTCAGCCATTCTGGAATAGGAGGTATCCACCAAATGGACTTCACAATTTTTGGCTTCCTTTCCCGTCCACTTACACCAATAGATCTCAAAATAAGTGGGTCAAATATGTCATTGTTCATGGATCATGTTTGTATCCTAGAGGCAGCATTTATTCCACGATGAATATAAAGAATTCCCTCACGAACAGTGGGATGTATATTGCTGAAAACCAGGATATTCCGGGCTTTCCATATGAATGAAATTACTGAAACTACAGCAGAATGTAGTAGAGCCATCAGTTGTTCACTAAAATCATTCTTCAATGCAGAATTTATCACCATTTCAATAAAAGAGAAATCGATATAGCATTTTATAGTGACATGTACATAATCCCATAACCGAATAGATATATTACAGTGAAGAAATAAATGCAACAAAGATTCATCGCTGTTGATACTAAAATGACATAACAAGGACATACTTACTCCATCTCGCTGCAAAACATACTGTACAAGAATCTTGTTCTTCCATATTAGCCAAATTAAAAGAAAATCAGCAGGTGCAATATATGGCCTACGAAGACCTGCCAGCAAGGAAGGAGTAGAAGAAGACGCAGAACAATACTGTTTATAACATTCCCTGATAGAAAATGAACCATTGAGTGCAGATTTCCAGATCAAAATATCCGAATCTGTATAAATATATTCGTCCATTTCCATCTACAAATTACTGTGTAACATTTCACAAGCAGTCGAGTTCCCAAGTAATTCAGAAATAGATAAAGAAGCAAAGGATGGTGGAATCTCCATATGATCTTTTAGAACATTGGACAACCATGGAGTGTCCCAACAATTCAAATTAGAGTCAAGAGAGACTAACCATAAATACTGAGACATTATCGATGAGTAAGTGTACGTAATTGAGGGCCAGACAGATGATATTAAAAATCTGCATGTACCTTTTTGTAACTTGTCCACAAACCTACAAGCCAAGAATTCTATAGTAAAATCAGGATTGGATAGAAGATTCCAAGTGAATATTTGGAGAAGGGAATCATTGAAAATTCTAACATCATTGACCCCCAAACCTCCCATATCTATTGGATTTATGCATTCTTTCCATGGAATAGTCACTAGTTTCCTATCATGAATAGATCCAGTCGAAATGAAATTTCTAATCTTTCCAGTCGTTTCTTTTAACAGTTGGACATGCCATATATATAGAGAAGGAATATAAAAACATAGATGATATCACAGAATTCACAACCTCAACATTTAATTTCTAATCAATCACCTTCATTATTCCTACTTGTTCACCATCTACTGATGGGTTAGCATTATCTGTGATAATTTCAGGCAAATAATCATGATTTTTCTTCGATCCATCAGTGATCATAGGTACACTATTTTGATTTCGATATACTACATCAACATGAGGAATAGCCTCATCATTTATTTTCTAATCAATCCCCTTCTCAGTAATGTATGATCATTATTGGTGTTAATTTCAAATTTTGAAGGGGCTTGAACAGTAGTCTTTGGACGACAACATTCAGTATCATGACCTCTAATATTACAAGAGGAAAAGAACTTGTTTCTATTGAATTCAGAGAGAAAATGACCAATGATTTGACAGTTAAGACAAAATTTGGGTTTCCTCTAATATCCTATTTAAAGATTAACACTATCATCCCTAGTAGTAAAAACTACCTCTTCCACTAGGGTGGTTGACATGTCAATCTCAACTAGGATCCTATCATTGTGCCCAAAGTGAGGATTATCCGTTTGTTTGTCAAGAATTTTGGGATTACCAACAGAAGAAGAAATATCGCATAGAATATGTGGATGCCAGTAAAGCCAACTCAGTTTATGTATACGAATCCATACCTGGGGAAACAAATTTACCAAGATGGGGTTGAAATTTCAGTCCCATTCATGAATGTGAATGAATCTAGGTTGTAGATGAATAGATCCCATAATACAGGCATGCCTTTTACATTCATCAGAAGTGAATACCACATGATAGAAGCCCCTTCCCATTGTTGTCATCTTCCAATCGCTGAAGCCCCAGACCTCAGCCAACATTCCCATCAGATCATGGAATTTCCAAGGCTGAACCCCTTTCGATACAACAACATGAGAAATGATGGAAAATTTACACAGCTTCACCATTTCTTCAACAGTGGCTTGATTCACCGCTACATGTGCAATCCGGCCTTTCTTTATAATCCTCCCAGAGCTACTAGCCCCACAGTCTAGGATGGAAAATCCCCCAGCCTGTTTGGAAACCTCCGTGAAGCTCTTTCCATGGCTTGAGGTCACCTTGCCCTCTTTTTCAGATCTTTGCCGTGCACAAAGACTGAATAATTCAGCATGAACCATACATTCTACATCATTATGCACCGTATTTTCCTTATCTCCGGAAGATCCTACATCCACACACCGACTAGGGTTTTCCCCATCACCTTTGAGATCACTGTTGCCTTCGAGAGCCATCCTTTACAAATTTAGATCAAAAGAGGGGTTGTGGGCTTATGGAAACCATGAGAAGGATTGGTGGAGTGAGGCTCAGGTATTATTTGGTGCTAGAATAAGGCTGTATAAATAGATATATTATACCCCATGTTTCAATTAGAAATTTTCCTAATTGAAACATGAAATTTAAAAAGGGAATGAAAAAAAATTGATTATTAGTGAAAATAAATATTCAATCAGATTGATTGAAATCATATATAAATATAATTGGAACATGAAGTGGAATCCAATGGGGTTTTGACTTAAAATAAAAGTGACTATGTCAGAATTTTGGTAAAAGAAAACCAGGTAGGACTAGGGATGGAAATGGAAGTGTCATCACGGGAAAGTGAAGGAGGAAGGGGACCAACGATCGACCTGTAGAACGATGCAGACTGGTGTGGCATAGACTCGTTGAAAAATGACTGAATGTGGAATCAGGAAAAAATGGATGGAAAATAGAGAAGATTCAAGTTTTATCATGGGGATAGGATTAAACTTGCTGGTAGCCTGTTGTGTGGGGAAAAGGGTTTTAGTGATATGGAAAATGTATGGATAGCTCGGATCATGAAAAAACTAATCCAACAGCTGATAAATACCCTAATAATTTAAGAGGTATGGTCAGATAAGTTATAAAGGTGGTCAAGCAAGTTGATTTATTATAAGTGATGTGGACTGGTGCGGTGAAAGGGAGAGGAACATAGGAGAAAGGGAGATAAACTAGATAAAGGATTGGTATCAATTCTTACCGATCAGAGTGTTGAAATTAACCATTTCCTTTTTAGAATAGGGTGGGGTCTATTCATGATTAAAGGGGAAGGTCGAGATCATCCGTCGCGGATCAGAAAAATTCATTTAAACTTGTCGTTAAACTTCGGAATAGAAGGTCCAAATGGTGAAACGACATAGATGGTTCAGATCGAGCACAAATCAATTTTGCGGTCAATATTTTATCCTACACATAAAAAACAAGTTCCACATCAAAACCATTCTTGTTTTGAAACTTCCTTATAAGGCTCAGTGTGCATTTTGTTAGTTCAATGACATGAGCAAACACAGCATGAAGTCCATACACATGGGTCCCCACCATAGGCCTTAGACTAACCTATGCACATGCGTGACTATGACCCTACACATGGGTCTATGCGCGACCGAGCCCATACTATGCACATTTCGCTCCTTGAGCTACATTAGTGGACTTGTGCTAAGTTCCCACCAATCCTTGAGGTCTTGGGAAATAATGATTCTCTCAGTTTTTGGGTACATAGCCAATTTTTGGTAAAAATGAATTAAAATAACTCTTCAATGTAAAATGATTTTAATATAAACAATATATATTATTAAATATATTAAAAATAAAAAATAAAATATATATTCATATATGTATATATTTTTTAATACTTCAAAATGATATTCCCTTCATACTATTTTCTATGGTTGTACATTTTAGTTAATAGTTATGAAATTTCATATAGTTAATTTTATTTCTTATAAATATTAATTTTTAATTCATTCTATAAATTAATAATTCTCAACCATTAAAAAACTAATGGTTACTAAAAATTTATAAATACCCATGTTGTAATTATATATTCTAAATATTTGAATTTATCTTCAATTAAAACAATATTATTATTTGACTGAAAATAATAATTTGAAACATTTAAAATTTCAAACACATAAAATAATTAATTGTTATAAAATTATAACAATTATATATAAACATCCATGGAAACATAAATTGAAATCCAAATGGATACTTCTTTTACAATGACTATAAAAAGTAGTATAAATACCCATGTATACAGGTATTATAGAAAAAAAATCACCTTTGTTTTTCTGCTTCAAAATTGGTTATGTACATTCATGTTATTCTTTTAATTTCCATTATTCTTATAGCTATTTATTTCTAACTATAAAATAACCAAAGGGAGAGGCCTAATCAATATTTCATCTTATGCTACTCGGCAGAACACCATTAGTATTTATAATTATTTTCATGATTTTCCTTGATTAATAGAAGACTTTTATTATGAAATGCTAGAATATATCAATTTTTATTAAATAAAATGTTTCTTGTATTTTCTTATTCGAGTAGTTCATCTAAATGATATGCATTTATTTTTCAAATGGTTGGTATATAATCCTTATAAAAGAAATTAGGTGAATAATATTAAATATGTCTATGTTGAGTATAATTGAGAAGAAAATAATTTACCTTAAATTTTTACATGGTCGGATGAATTATATCCTCCACAATAATAAATTTAATTTAATTTAATAGTTTCTTAAGAAAAAATTTCATATATATTCCATTAATTAATATCATTTTATGATCATGTAAGACCCATTAATTTAATATTTCATGTTTATGGGACCATTTAATGAAATTAATGCCAGTGTTTTTTGTTATCTTGAAGCCTTACTAGATAATTTTAACATATTTATTTAATTTTACCCATCACCGAGGTGATAAATATTTACCATGGTTACTATTCATTATGAAAAGAATTTTAGATGAATTTATTAAATAATATAAATTTTTTGAATGTAAACATGGAATGTATTCTACATGATTCAATTCCTAAATGTTGGAGAAATTAATCTTAATATAAGTTCACAAGACACAATGAATACATATTTTAGTAAAATTTATGTTTTTTAATAATAAAAATGTATTTATAAAAACATGTATAATGTTGATTCATATGTAATTAAATGGATTATTTGAAATTTAATGATACTTATTTAACTTTAATGAAAAATAAATTTAAGTTCTAATCAAATGATTTAAATCAAAGAAACAAAAAATATTTTTTATTTCAACAAAAAATTACTTTGATTTCAATAATGTTAAACACTGATTTATAAGATCTCCATTATATTTTAAAATTCATTATATTACTTATTAATAATATATTTGGTCTAAAATTATGTTTTATAAAATATCATGTCATTATTATATAATTAAAATGTCCAAAAAGTGATGGTATTTTTAGAGTCAATATGTTTCATTGTTCAACATAAAATCATATATTTTAGAAAAATTAAAAAAACCACCATAAGTTAATTTTTATATGATAAATTAAAAAAAATATTTTAACAAAATTAAAATTATTTAATTTGGTTTTATACATTACAGTCATATTCTTGAATAAATACATGTGCATTATGCTATAATTTCTTTAGAAATAAATATTTCTATATTATAATTGAGGCTTAATTGTTACATTCCCCCAAACCAATTCATCCTCAAAATTTATAGAATGTCACTTAATAAACAATTTGGTTAGTTACTCATCATAACATCTTCTTGTCCCTCTATTTCCTATACTATCTTTTGATTTCTCCAAACTACCTTTACGAGTTGAGTCATCAAATTCAAAAACACATATTCTCTTATGTTAAGAATCAATATAAGAAATTTGAAATAAGATAGATTTTTTCTCTAATTCCTTTTTTCAGAGATGATTACAAGTGTTAGGATTGAAAAATACTTCCTCACTAATGATACATGGAACACATAATGCACTCTAAAGAGGTTGGGTGGTATTTTTAAATGTTAAGGAACATTTTTAATTATTTCAAAAATATCAAAAAGATCGATGTACTTCGGATTTAATTTCCCTTTCATGTTCAACTATATAACACACTTCTATAGAGATACCATTGAGAAGGAATGATTCCCTACATTAATTCCATATCCTTCCTCTAGCTATTGAGGTAGAACGTTTTCTTGATCTGAGCTTCCTTGATATGACTCTGAATAGTTCTTAACTGAATTGTTGTCACCTCAAGATGTTCTCATCCTAAAATCAACTTTCTAATGTAACAGCCCGAGATTTTATGAAAAATATTCTTTCACTAATGTCTTGTGTTGTACGCTACACCAAAAGGAGATTGCACAACACGCATCCTTGACTTGCCTTGCATTACACGCAATCACAACCTTCCTCGATAGCGTGTGTGGTACGTAATACTGAGTTTCACGAAACAATGATATGCTATTAAAATATTATTAAAACTAGCCGTTATGAATAGTAATAACCACTTTTTAAATTTTAGAAATTTTAGCTCTCAAAATGGACTTCATTTTTGGATTCGGAGTATCGAATTTAGCCTAAGGTGAAATTTTGGTACTTTTCGGATAACTTTCATATTCTGATGAATAGTGAAAATTACTAAATTATAATTAAAAACAACTTTTTTAATCGAAATAATTAATAGTGATAAATCATTAATTTGAGTGGTTTTAAAGTATATTTAGAATATATTTTTACAATTTAATACAATGTTGGTCATTGGATGTAATTTCACATTTAAACTAGACATAAACAAGTGTCAATCTTTTGATAGATATTGTTTCTTAAAAACACGCTATTTGTTTTAACAGCGGGATTTAATTATAAAATTAATTAATGCAACTTTTATGTTATGAATTTGGTAAAATAGACTTCATTTTTGATTTCGGAATATGAAATATAGCTTGGGATGAAATTTTGGCATTGTTCTGAAAAACATCAATTTTTGATTAATAGTGAAACTACTAAGTGGTAGGTTAAAAAACTGAATTTTGCATAAAACTTAATTTTACCGCTTCTGTGAATGGAATTTTGAAAATCCGAGAGACATGGTTAATATCAAGGACTAAAATGTTGTTCAATGAGATGAAAATAATTTTTTGGTGAATAGTAACTTTTTACTTTTTTTACCGCGGTTAATAGTAAATAGGGTAACTAAGGGTAAATATGATATTAATATTACCCTAACACATGTCCTAATTCTATTGGACAAGTGTAATTCGACCAAAAACAAACTTAGGAATAAAATATGACCATTTAGGCCCACTTGGATTAGATTAGGACATTTATTATTAATTTATTTAAAGAAGGGTTAAAGTAGTTAAAATCAAAGTTTAATAAGTAAATCATTTTTAATATGGGGTTATACATAAGATAAATTCGATTGTAAATATTCATTAGAAAGATAAAAATATTTACTACATGATGATATTTTATTTGTAATTTTTAGACATCAAATAATTTAATTTATTTATGACACAAAGATGATGCAGTAATTATCTTATTAATGAAATATTGACATAATTGATAATATAAATACCCAAATAAATGTAATTTAAGACTTTTTATGAATTCCACTAATTTTCTAGGGTACTATGATATATTAGTGTTTATTTAATCAACTTGGTTCGAACATAATATTCTGTTATGACTTTCACAAAAATCATATATCAAATAGTGTCAAAATTGACACAAAATAGTTTTTAAATCAAATATTATATTATTAATTGTTATTTTATTCCTAAAAATCTAAGGATCGGCAAAATGACTTAGATAAGAATATATATATTAATAATAAACAATTTGGGGTTCGTTTGGCATGTTATAGTAAGTGTATTAACCATATAGTGAAAGAAAACAAAAAGACACGGTAAAAGTTAAATTAATTAACTTAGAGTTAAACCTAAATGATAAGGTTAAAATAATACCCTAAACTTGTCTAAATCCTATTGGTTGATAGTATTTCGACCCATCCCCACTTTAGCTTCGAAATAAGACCCTTTGGAACCACTATAAACCGATTTTGACTTTAATATAAAATAATATTTTGAGATATTCCTAAGGTGCCCCTCTCCTCCCTTATAAAAGGGCACCTCCTCCCCCTCCTCTTCACACCAATTTGAGCACTCAAGCTCAGCCAACCCCTACCATTTTCTCCTATCCACTTCCCTAGAATAATCCTAGAGGTCCTGGTCTTCTTCAAAGACCAATATTAGTTCCCTAAGTGGAGGATTCAAAGAAGCGTTCCAAAGAAGAGGTAATATCAATTACCGATCTTTTCAATTTATTTCTTCTTCAACTTCTTCTTCTTTAGTTGTTTCATGATAAAGTAATAACATCAGTATTACTTACATACTGATATGTTATTATAAATATGAAACAACCCTAATTCACCTTCTATCCATCCTACGGACAAATGAAATCACCGCGCGTGCGTACGTACGGAATACCGTCTCCACGCCGTGGTGTAATCTATTTTCCACCACCACCTTACAAGGATGGGTATAATGGTGTAATTAGTAACTATTTATGATTATTATAAAGTAATATTGATACTGAAATAATATACATATACTCCAATACAATTCCACGATCATAGAAACGATATCATCACTCGTGCGTACGTACGGAATACCGTCTCCGCGATGTGATGCGACTCGTTCTACATGATCTTCATTTCATAATGATTATATAAATGAATTGAATGAATGAATATGGTATATACTACACTAATACCATTCTGGAAATGAATTATCTATAACCTAAAGATAAGAATAAGAATTTATTCGACAAAACACGCCTAAGAACAAAAAGTTATAAAGACCCGAGTAACAAGTAACAATGAAATATTACTAACAAGAAGCTAATAATATGACCATATATGATATCATATCAATATGTATGATTCTGGAATAAGTCAATAACATTATTTAAACCATTATACAGGAGCTTCGGACACGAACAAAGCAAATCGGACCTAAGGTAAGGGAAATATCACAATCTCATTTTTATCCGAGATTGTTTATTCGTAAGTATTTACTGGGTGTATTTTATCATCCACATCCATGTTTCATCAATATTTAATATAATTTCCATCCACCTACAATTGTTTAAATCCATTTTTTCCCTTCGGTGAGTTTTTAGTAATATCTATGAAAGGAATCTTTTGTCGTACGAGGTACTTTTTGACTTTTCCGACAAAAGTACGAAGAATGTTTTTTTAACTTATACGGCATGAATGGATTTTTAAAAAATTAAATCCAAGAAGCTTCCTTTACAAGTTTTCAAGTTTATTTTTAATAAACTTCTTTTATTTTAAAGTCGTATGACATGTTATGAAAGGAAAAATGTTTTTGAAGAAGAAAGGATATTTTCCTCAAGAATGGAGTTCAAGTATTTTATCAAAATTATTTTCCATCTAAGATAATAAAAGGATTCTGTTTTTATCCCTATTATTACATGGATTTGATTATGTTGTGATGGAAACATTTTTATGAATTCCTTTATCTTATATGAATTGTTTTATGATGTCTTGTTGTTTAAGAATCCCATTTTTATTACATGGGTTATGCGATGATGTATGTTTTATGATTATGTGGCACACATAAGAAAGGATTCATTATAAGATGGGTGGGACCTATATCTCCCTCCAATGCATTGGGTAAAGATTTTATATCTCATGAGATAGACATGGCTGGAACGGAAGGTTATTTCGGTTCAGTGATACAGGACTGAAACGAGGAGTGAACTCGGTTCAGAAAGGGACTTTGTCCACTAAGATAGTCTTGGAAATGAGTCATGACTAACAAGAAATGATTTTCCATGATTATGTGTGCATGCCACAAAGTTTCAAGTTTTATGTTATGATTATGGGGATCTCATTTTCACTTCTATGATTTATCCCATGTTATGATATTATGATCTCTTTTGCAGGTTTTGATTTTCAAAAAGATATGATATGATTTTTATTTCCTTTATTTACCCTTACTGAGCATTTGAGCTCACCCTTTTATGTTTTCTTTTCCCCAGGATATAAAGAAAGGTTTTTAGGTAAAAAAAAGGGAAGATCTTTATGGGAGATATTGAAGATCTTTCACCACGATTAGAAGATTACGTTCCGAGTTTCCAAAGACACTAAACTATTACGATCCTTGTGTGTGTGTTTTTGTTATGTACTAAGTATTCCGCAAAAGTAATGTAATGTCCATGTACGATAAGCTTCGGGTCTTTACAGTTGGTATCAGAGGAAAGGTTTAGTCAACCTTTGGAAACTAGGATGCGAAAACGTTAGTGAGATCCCTAGAGATATTTCTAAGGTATGTCTAGGGATGTCCCTAGGGATAAGTATACGTATAGGTTATAGTAATAGAATTACGCTAACGATCATAGAATTAAACATAAGATGTTGGATATTGAAGGTACTCCCCCTTTATTATGTTGTTTTCCCTAGCATGATTTTTGCCTCTCACACTATTCTTTTTGGGTTTTAGACGATGGCTGGAACCCGAAGGAACCGTGTTGATCAATGTAATGGAAAATGCAATGATTGCCCTCCTGAACAAACAAATGTTATGGGAGATGGAGTGCAAAATCTTATTGCTATACTTACACAAGCTATGAATCATTCTGGACTTCCAAATGAGCAGAGAAGGGAACAATATTCTATTGAGTCCTTCATGAGGCAACGTCCACCTTCTTTCAGTGGGTCTTCTGATCCACTTGTGGCTGAACAATGGATCAGTACTACTGAAAAGATATTTTCAGTTCTTCAATGTTCTGAACATGATAAAGTCATCTTAGCAGTATATCGTTTGGAAGGTGAAGCTGATCAATGGTGGAATCTTATCAAGAATACGAGGCCAAGAGATGAAATTGAGTCCATGGAATGGGACGAGTTCAAGAACTTGTTTTTCAGTAAGTACTTCCCCTGTATTCTTCGAACAAAGATGGAGAAAGAGTTTCTTGAACTGAAGAAAAGGGACGATGAATCTGTTGGTACCTATGAAGCAAATTTTACAAGACTTGCAAGGTATGCTTCTGGTATTATCATCCAACCTGAAAGTAAAGTTGATCGATTTTTCAGTGGATTAAAACCAAGTCTTCGAAGGGTATTAGCTATAAGAGACTTCAGTAGCTATGAAGAAATTGTGCGTTGTGCTATCAAGGTAGAAATGGAAGTTGGTGTTACATATCCATCTCATGGTTTTGACAAGAAACAAAAGATGGAGTTCAAGGAAAAATCTCAGAATAATGGTGAAAAGAAGATGAATGTTTCCTTATGCACAAAGTGTGGAAAGAAGCATGGTGGAGATTGTCTTAAAGGGACTAGAAAATATTTTAAGTGTGGAAAAGAAGGTCATCGAGCAGCTGAGTGTCGAAGTAATGGAAAAAGGGTTTCTAATGATGTGAATTAAGCAAACACTGCAGAGAACGCACCACCAACACTTCAATGATTCAAGTGCAAGGAAATGGGGCATTATGCTAATAATTGCCCTCATCCAAGGGTTAGTGATGATCAACATGAGCAACCACTGAAGGCAAAGGACAAAGGGAAATCACATGCGATCACTATTGGCAATGTTGAATATGACAATGATGTGGTGGAATGATTAAGTGTTTATGTAATGGGATTCCAAAATAATGTTGTATTGCAATATTTATTGATGTGGTATTCAAAGTGATTGAGATATTTTTTTTGGAAATAAGATGATATGCGCATAATGAAGACGAGAAAATGAAATGTTTAATAGTATTCATGAGCTCATGAATGATATAAGGACTAAGTGATATCATGGTTTGAGTATATAGAATTTTGAGGATTTTGGTATGTGGAAAGTGTTAACTTTTAACTGCACTCATGTTTTCACTAAGGTATTCAAGCCAATACACGATTAAGGACTTTGAATGTTTGGAATGTGACCAACAAGACATATCTTATGATATGTGGGGATCAACGATGGTATTAAATCTCTGGTAATCGTTGTCACTATATTATGAGAGTGGACTGCAGTATTATGTATAAGCCTAAAGATTAGACTGGATTATGTTGGACATAAGTTAGTATTGTTTAAGGATAGAAGATTTTCGATATTATTGATGGGATGTTATAGTAACGTAGTTTTAGAAAAAGGACAACCTGCAGGACGGGCGACAGCCCATCGCTTCGGACAAGGCTGTAGGAATCGAACCCACAACCGAAGTGCGACTGGCCTTTATCGCCTACCACTGACCTACAGGAAGTCCCTGTTTAGTAGAAACTAGTGTTATTATATTAAGCAATATGATATATGAAGTATAAGCCCATTTTAAGAACCATATATGATTAATCCCACTATAGATCGACTTATGTATATAAATTTTGCTAACCTTTTGAGACAGATGGAATGACCCGTCATTCTATCACATGATCTGCTAACACTTCACGAATAACAAATTCAACTTCATTTATTTAAGAGATGAAGTGGAAATTGTTAAAGGCACGAACAACAGTGAGATTGTACCAAAATAAAGTAAGTATTTATTCTAATTCAAATTCTTTAACTTTAGGGAAATGATCTTGGAAACCAAAAATGTTGTCCTAGTTCTCTTATACCTGATGAATCAGATGGTACCTTAGATCGTCACAAATTTATGGATTTGTGATTACTGGCTTTTCCATAGCCATGTTCTCTACCACTCTCAATCAGAACATGATGGTTAGATTTCTCTTCCATATCCATATTTTCACCTATGTGGAAACCCAGTGATTAGTTTATTTGGGTAATCGTTACATTTCATACTTTATTTTTTAATGCCAAGTTTTGGTATTCCTTTTTACGATGTGGGTTTCTATTAAAGAAACTTTCGAATAGTAAACCATTTATAACCCCGACGAATTTCGAGGGCGAAATTCATTTTAAGGGGGGTAGAATGTAACAGCCCGAGATTTTATGAAAAATATTCTTTCACTAATGTCTTGTGTTGTACGCTACACCAAAAGGAGATTGCACAACACGCATCCTTGACTTGCCTTGCATTACACGCAATCACAACCTTCCTCGATAGCGTGTGTGGTACGTAATACTGAGTTTCACGAAACAATGATATGCTATTAAAATATTATTAAAACTAGCCGTTATGAATAGTAATAACCACTTTTTAAATTTTAGAAATTTTAGCTCTCAAAATGGACTTCATTTTTGGACTCGGAGTATCGAATTTAGCCTAAGGTGAAATTTTGGTACTTTTCGGATAACTTTCATATTCTGATGAATAGTGAAAATTACTAAATTATAATTAAAAACAACTTTTTTAATCGAAATAATTAATAGTGATAAATCATTAATTTGAGTGGTTTTAAAGTATATTTAGAATATATTTTTACAATTTAATACAATGTTGGTCATTGGATGTAATTTCACATTTAAACTAGACATAAACAAGTGTCAATCTTTTGATAGATATTGTTTCTTAAAAACACGCTATTTGTTTTAACAGCGGGATTTAATTATAAAATTAATTAATGCAACTTTTATGTTATGAATTTGGTAAAATAGACTTCATTTTTGAATTCGGAATATGAAATATAGCTTGGGATGAAATTTTGGCATTGTTCTGAAAAACATCAATTTTTGATGAATAGTGAAACTACTAAGTGGTAGGTTAAAAAACTGAATTTTGCATAAAACTTAATTTTACCGCTTCTGTGAATGGAATTTCGAAAATCCGAGAGACACGGTTAATATCAAGGACTAAAATGTTGTTCAATGAGATGAAAATAATTTTTTGGTGAATAGTAACTTTTTACTTTTTTTACCGCGGTTAATAGTAAATAGGGTAACTAAGGGTAAATATGATATTAATATTACCCTAACACATGTCCTAATTCTATTGGACAAGTGTAATTCGACCAAAAACAAACTTAGGAATAAAATATGACCATTTAGGCCCACTTGGATTAGATTAGGACATTTATTATTAATTTATTTAAAGAAGGGTTAAAGTAGTTAAAATCAAAGTTTAATAAGTAAATCATTTTTAATATGGGGTTATACATAAGATAAATTCGATTGTAAATATTCATTAGAAAGCTATAAAGATTTAATACATGATGGTATTTTATTTGTAATTTTTAGACAACAAATGATTTAATTTATTTATGACACAAAGATGATGCAGTAATTATCTTATTAATGAAATATTGACATAATTGATAATATAAATACCAAAATAAATGTAATTTAAGACTTTTTATGAATTACACTAATTTTCTAGGGTACTATGATATATTAGTGTTTATTTAATCAACTTGGTTCGAACATATAATTCTGTTATGACTTTCACAAAAATCATATATCAAATAGTGTCAAAATTGACACAAAATAGTTTTTAAATCAAATATTATATTATTAATTGTTATTTAATTCCTAAAAATCTAAGGTTCGGCAAAATGACTTAGATAAGAATATATATATTAATAAAAAACAATTTGGGGTTCGTTTGGCATGTTATAGTAAGTGTATTAACCATATAGTGAAAGAAAACAAAAAGACACGGTAAAAGTTAAATTAATTAACTTAGAGTTAAACCTAATTTATAAGGTTAAAATAATACCCTAAACTTGTCTAAATCCTATTGGTTGATAGGACTTCGACCCATCCCCACTTTAGCTTCGAAATAAGACCATTTGGAACCATTATAAAGCGATTTTGACTTTAATATAAAATAATATTTTGAGATATTCCTAAGGTGCCCCTCTCCTCCCTTATAAAAGGGCACCTCCTCCCCCTCCTCTTCACACCAATTTGTGCACTCAAGCTCAGCCAACCCCTACCATTTTCTCCTCTCCACTTCCCTATAATAATCCTAGAGGTCCTGGTCTTCTTCAAAGAACAATATTAGTTCCCTATGTGGAAGATTCAAAGAAGCGTTCCAAAGAAGAGGTAATATCAATTACCGATCTTTTCAATTTATTTCTTCTTCAACTTCTTCTTCTTTAGTTGTTTCAGGATAAAGTAATAACATAAGTATTACTTACATACTATTATGTTATTATAAATATGAAACAACCCTAATTCACCTTCTATCCATCCTACGGAAAAATGAAATCACCGCGCGTGCGTACGTACGGAATACCGTCTCCACGCCGTGGTGTAATCTATTTTCCACCACCACCTTACAAGGATGTGTATAATGGTGTAATGAGTAACTATTTATGATTATTATAAAGTAATATTGATACTGAAATAATATACATATACTCCAATACAATTCCACGATC
Organism: Viscum album; assembly: GCA_963277665.1. Lineage (NCBI taxonomy): Eukaryota > Viridiplantae > Streptophyta > Magnoliopsida > Santalales > Viscaceae > Viscum > Viscum album. The sequence goes on along the minus strand of OY728143.1, from coordinate 2,142,888,263 downwards.
ATAGGAACGATATCATCACTCGTGCGTACGTACGGAATACCGTCTCCACGATGTGATGCGACTCGTTCTACATGATCTTCATTTCATAATGATTATATAAATGAATTGAATGAATGAATATGGTATATACTACACTAATACCATTCTGGAAATGAATTATCTATAACCTAAAGATAAGAATAAGAATTTATTCGACAAAACACGCATAAGAACAAAAAGTTATAAAGACCCGAGTAACAAGTAACAATGAAATATTACTAACAAAGATCTAATAATATGACCATATATGATATCATATCAATATTTATGATTCTGGAATAAGTCAATAACATTATTTAAACCATTATACAGGAGCTTCGGACAGGAACAAAGCAAATCGGACCTAAGGTAAGGGAAATATCACAATCTCATTTTTATCCGAGATTGTTTATTCGTAAGTATTTACTGGGGTGTATTTTATCATCCACATCCATGTTTCATCAATATGTAATATTATTTCCATCCACCTACAATTGTTTAAATCCATTTTTACCCTTCGGTGAGTTTTTAGTAATATCTATGAAAGGAATCTTTTGTCGTACGAGGTACTTTTTGACTTTTCCGACAAAAGTACGAAGAATGTTTTTTTTAACTTATACGGCATGAATGGATTTTTAAAACATTAAATCCAAGAAGCTTCCTTTACAAGTTTTCAAGTTTATTTTTAATCAAATTCTTTTATTTTAAAGTCGTATGACATGTTATGAAAGGAAAAATGTTTTTGAAGAAGAAAGGATATTTTCCTCAAGAATGGAGTTCAAGTATTTTATCAAAATTATTTTCCATCTAAGATAATAAAAGGATTCTGTTTTTATCCCTATTATTACATGGATTTGATTATGTTGTGATGGAAACATTTTTATGAATTCCTTTATCTTATATGAATTGTTTTATGATGTCATGTTGTTTAAGAATCCCATTTTTATTACATGGGTTATGCGATGATGTATGTTTTATGATTATGTGGCACACATAAGAAAGGATTCATTATAAGATGGGTGGGACCTATATCTACCTCCAATGCATTGGGTAAAGATTTTATATCTCATGAGATAGACATGGCTGGAACGGAAGGTTATTTCGGTTCAGTGATACAGGACTGAAACAAGGAGTGAACTCGGTTCAGAAAGGGACTTTGTCCACTAAGATAGTCTTGGCAATGAGTCATGACTAACAAGAAATGATTTTCCATGATTATGTGTGCATGCCACAAAGTTTCATGTTTTATGTTTTGATTATGGGGATCTCATTTTCACTTCTATGATTTATCCCATGTTATGATATTATGATCTCTTTTGCAGGTTTTGATTTTCAAAAAGATATGATATGATTTTTATTTCCTTTATTTACCCTTACTGAGCATTTGAGCTCACCCTTTTATGTTTTCTTTTCCCCAGGATATAAAGAAAGGTTTTTAGGTAAAAAAAAAGGGAAGATATTTATGGGAGATATTGAAGATCTTTCACCACGATTAGAAGATTACGTTCCGAGTTTCCAAAGACACTAAACTATTACGATCCTTGTGTGTGTGTTTTTTTTATGTACTAAGTATTCCGCAAAAGTAATGTAATGTCCATGTACGATAAGCTTCAGGTCTTTACATCTAAGATATTCATTCAAAAAAGGTTGTGTACACAATCATTACTCGTGAAATGCTTTAAATGGTGAGACTTAAACGCTTGAATGAGAGATATTATAGAATAAAATCACACCAATGGTAAATAATGATTCTACATACCTTGAATGTGATGTAAGCGTAAAATAAATATGTCTTCTCATGTTTTAATAGTCATTTTATGTAGTCTATCAGTCAGAGGAAGATAAGTAATACTCAAATATACTTTGGTTTCTAGAGACATATGAATAATTATTCAAAATAATGATGTCAATCATGCGTAATTATTAGATAAAATCAAAATAGGGTAATAATTAATATTCAAAAAATCATTGATATATAGTTGTGAAATGCTCTCAAGAGGTAAATTGTCCCTTATTTTAAAGAAGTGTACATATATGTTATGTAAATCAATGATAACTCAAATTGAATTATTTATTTTTTGAAGAATCCATAAATATGGTAACAATGTCTATATTAATATCATTATAATTCCATATAAGAAAATAGGAAGGCTTCTTGGCTCTCATAGGATGTTGTATCGTTTCCTTTACCTATTTTTAAACCAATATTCTTAGCACATAGTAAGTAATATACCACTTCACATTATCACACCAAAAATGTTCTCTTATATCTTTTTATATAATGGTTTTACCATGGTTTATAATGAATTTTGAGTTATGTGATTCATATTATAATTCCTTCCTCAACTTTGTTTTGGATATAACACACATCGTAATTCTATATATCAATACACCATCTTATAGAAAAAATTCATTCAAATTTTCGTCATTCATGAAATTAATTGTATTTCATAAACTCTTATAATCAATTTGAGGCCTTTTTTTCTCTCATTTAGGTAGTGTATTGAGAAATCATATTCCTTGAGTATCTATACACATTTATTTTGTTTCATCTTGAAATACTTTTTTAAAATGATATATTTACAATTTTTTGATCCATATATATCTAACAAAATTCTCTATATATATAATTCTACCATATCTTCAAGGAAAATATTATGGATTCCAACTGAATATCATGGTATTTATAATTTTTCTCACGCATATTAGATAATCCTGATACATATGGAATAACTCTATCATGAATCATATGGATTCTCAGTATTCCTTTCCTAATGAATCACTATATATCACAGAAATAGTACCATCCTAATGTTAATGTCAATATTTTTGAATGAACAATATCTTATTCAATTTATCAGTAATTTCATTAAGTTATTTTTATCATATGAACATAACATCTATGCATGTCAACTTGTTTAATGGGATAGATAATAAAGAATAATTTCCATCAAAATGTCGATAGTCAGATTCTAATCAAAGGAAACAATGGATCCTAGTTATGTTTGTTGCTGTAGAATATTCCTTATTTTTTTCATTGAAGGATAAACTAATATTCTATCCTTAGAGAAAATTTGGCCCCGAAAAAAAACATACTTAAATTAGAATTCACACTTACAAAATTTACTCTGTATTTACTATCTTATGAGTGTTCCATGACTGATTATCCAACGGATTTTTCTCTCTTGAATACTTAGAATATATACCGATATATCATCAATAAAGAACACAATTAAATTATCAAAAAGATAAATTAATAATTTATTTAACATATCTGTAATATCCCATGTAAGTAATGAATAATATATATTTTTATCTATGTCTATTAATGAATTAGATAGTGTTTTAGAGGCTTAAAAGGAGAATAAATTCAATCTTAAGCATGGAATACACTAATATTTTTAAAAGATTGTTTTACTGCCTTTTGATGGAAAATCAACTTTTCAATCTATATTGTGACAATTTTATAAGCTAAATTTGTCAAAATAAACATATTATTTATGTTTGGGACATCAAAATTTACTATGTGTAAATTTATTGTATTTTTCTAACAATGTTCATTTTTTAATGAATAGTGAAAAATACTGCATTTTACATCAAAACTGCTTTTTCATATAATTCATTTATATGATTAGATTATATTTTGAATTGGTTTTAATGTTCAATTAGAATATATTTTTACAATTTAATCCAATAGTGGTTGTTGCAATTAATTTCACTTTGAAATTGGACTTAAACTAGTGTCAATCTTTTGATACTTATTGTTTCATAAAAACACTTTATTTGCTCTGACAGCGGGAATTAATTATTAAATTAATTAATGTAACTTATATTTTTTGAATTTTCGAAAATATAAATTATTTTTGAATTTGGAATATCAAATATAGCTTAAGGTGATGTTTTGGTTTTTTCTGAAAACTTCAATTTTTGATGAATAGTGAAACCACTAAGTGGTACTTAAAAAACGGATTTTTCGTTTGAATGAAATTCTACCACCTCTGTGTTTTGAATTTAAAAAATCCAAAATAAATGGTTTTAATTAATAAGTAAAATGTGGTTCAATGGGATTAAAATAATTTTTTGGTGAATAGTAACTTTTATGTTTTTAATCGTGATTAGAGGTCATTAGTGTAGTTTAAGGTAAAAATAATGTTTTAATAACATGAGATGAGCTTGACACATGTATTACCCTCATTGGATGTGTCATGGACGACCAATACAATCCATGGGTCATCTTGGGGACCCTATGGAGCCGCATTGGTTGGGAAATGACATAAATAACTTTTTATTTAATGTAAAAGTAAAATGACACAAACATGAGATGTTTTACTAAAACAATAATTACATGGGGTTATACATGTCAGATTTTTGCCTATAAATTTTAATTAGAATGATAAAAAGATTTCCTACATCATGATAATTTTTTTTAATAATTTTTAAACATTTATTATATTAAATTATTTATGACATCATGGTGATGCAGCAATTACCTCATTAATAAAGGATTAAAATAAAATGAAAAGATAATATAAAATATATGACCTACACATGTCCAAAAACTATCGGATGGGTATATTTCGAACCATTAGCACCTTATCCTTGAATTATATCTATGTGGTACCTTTTAAATCCAAATCGCATTTTAAAATAAAGGAACATTTCTTTACTTTCCAAGAGTGCCCCTCCTCTCCTCTTATAGAAGGCCCCCACCTCTACCTCTTTACACACACTTCCAAAGACTTTGGCTCGGCCTGACCCTGCCTATTTTTTATCTCAACATCCCTCTCTAACTCCTTGAAGCTTCAGATTGGGCAGAAGTCTTCCCAAGGAATCCTTGGAGCTCAAAATAAAGGGAGATACCCGATTTTAAGGTAATGTCTTCTTTTGAGTCCTTTTGTTTTATTTTGCCTCTCCAACCCAATAAACTCTTTTTATTCATTTTTTTTGTAACAAATCCATTATATTAAATATACTAGGTTTTTGTTATAATAAGTATTCTAGCTACACCTACACACACCTACATCTAATGGTTAATGAACATACTGTTTCTGTGGATGGCGAATTTCTGCCTCACGAAACGATGATTGTTCAACACTCATATATCACCTTCAAAGGCAGCCAATAAGATGTCACTATATTTATATATTATATATAATATGTTTATGTTTTACTTAAGCTTTTGTATTTTTCATTTATGACATATCTTTATGGTTACCATTATGAGTAAATGCGATATCTTCATTTTAGGATGTGCGGAATACCGCCCCCTCAAAGTGATTTGATTCGTTAATACCATATGTGAGAAGTATAAAGGATGTAATTAATGGTATTATATATAATATTTTACTGGAATTATAATATACCTTTATATCAGTATGATTACATTCTATAAAATATGAAATAGAAATTAAAGTAGCGTTCATGCGTACGTACGGCTTACCGTCTCCATAAACGGTGCATTTTATTTCTTACCTCTAAATGATGATGTAATATTATAAATGCATGTATATACTGGATATATATGATATATATGATATATACATCATGATTATAACTCTGGATATAATGGATACATGAACAACTTGTAATTATAAAGAGCATATTTTGACTCAAGTACCCATGATCGTTAAAACGATGGTTATTAACTAAAATAATTACAGAGTGTTCATGACATGGTAATAAGTGATATAAAAGGAATAATGAACTTGAAGAAGGTTCTTAATCAATTAGAAATTAACTCATGTTTATTATTCAGGAGATTAAAGAATGATTGAGTCAATTCGGACCCGAGGTATGGGACTTCGTCTCAATCTCCTTTCATTGAGGCATATATTGTTTTATACAAAACCTTATTTTATACGGTGTATAAACCCCTTTGACTTTTACGTTTATCCAAAAGGAATCTTTTTTATACGAAGAGTTTTAATAGATGACAAAAGGGAATGTTTTTGTCGTACGTATGCGGCGGCAACGACTTCTCCGCCGCCGTGACCATTATTTGAGTTTCGGGTTCCTCTACAATCCATACCTTTTTTTAATGAAAAATAAATACCATGTTTTAATTTTCTTTTATTTTGGTATTGAAAATGGGTTTCATAATGTTTTTGTATCACTGTGTTATTGATATCTTGTGATTGAAATGTGGAAATGTTATGTTTCTTTATGTATGTTTTATGTGATACGATTATGTTATGGTTCTTGGGCATTGTTATGAAGATGGGTGGTTCTGTGATAAACTAAGGGCAGGTGAGACCGATATAGCTCTCCAATGCATTGGGTAATGTGAAGGAGTGAAACATTAAGGTTTCTTCGAAGAGATTTATGGAATATACAGTGATGGGTATTCCAAACGTAACCAAGAGGGTTACTCCCTACGTAAGAATGTTATGAATGCCTCAAGTTACCTTTATGTCTTATTACATCCATGATTTATTAATGATTTAATGAGGTATGTTATAGTGCTTATGTTTTATGAGTAAAGTATGATTTCATTGATTCTTTTGTATACATGTACTCATGTTTCCTTTCCATATTTTTATATCCCTTACGGAGCTTTTTATGCTCATCCCAAGTTTTTTTGAAATGTTTTTCACAGGTCAAGATAAAGTTACATGATTTGATGATAGTCTCAAGGAAGTGTCAAGAAAGAATCCATGTTTTATTTTAAATATGTTTCCGTTGATGGGAAAAAATGAATACTATCTTTATGTAACCACTTTTTTTAAATCTGGAATGTAATGCAAGTTTTATGATCTAATTTTATAAAACTCTAAACCTAAAAAAGATCCTCAATGTGTAATCTTGTAATAACTCAAGATTAAGTAAGGTTTAAGGCTGGGGCCTTATAGTTGGCATCAATGGTTGGTTTAGATAACATTAGGAGTTAGAATTCTATTAAATTATTATCCAAAAATATGTTTTTTATGGTCCAATTGAAGTGATATAGCATTTGAAGATTACCATCTTGCTTCATCTAAGACATGTTTGTTCAGAATGGTTTTTTGCAGAGGAAACAGGGAAGCAGTGATGGGAAGGCATACAGAAGGAAATAACCTTTCGAATCAGAATCCTGAGATGGTCAGAATTGGAACTGAACAGTTTGTTGTAGTAATGGCACAGTTGACTCAAGCGATAAATGGTGGTGGTATCCATGCACGAGATCAACCAGATCAACTGCAAAGGAACATGTCAGTGGTTGAACATTTCATGAGCCACCACCCCCCATCATTCAGAGGATTATATGACCCTGTGCTAGGTGAAGGGTAGATTAAAGAACTGGAAAATATTTTCGATGTCATGGGGTGTTCAGGCAATCAAATGGTTAGTCTTGCTATTTACTCTTTAGAGGGTGAAGCATATCAGTGGTGGTCGATGGTTAAAAATATCAGGGACACTGATGAGATTGATGCTCTCGACTAGGATGAATTCAAAGGTATATTTCTTGAGAATTATTTTACTAAGGCTATTTGACTTAGGATGGAAAAACAATTCTGGGAATTGAGGCAAGAGGAAGACTCAGTGCCCGCCTATGAAGAAAGGTTCACTTGATTGGCAAGGTATGCTCCAAATTTTATTCGAGACCTTGATAGTAAAATCAATCATTTTTACTCATGATTAAAGACAAAATATTTAAAGGCATTAGCTTATCATGAGTTTAAAAGTTATGAAAAGCTTGTTCAATGTGCTGAGAAGGTGGAAATGCAGTTTTCCAATGATCAAGTGTTCTATAACAACCAGAAGAAGAAGAGACCGAGGTGACAGGAGAAAGGAAAGAATTCTTCAAAAAGGTCTGACGGTAAGAAAACTAAGTTTCCAGTTTGTGATAAATGTGGTAAAAGGAATGCTGGGGAATGTCTTCTGAATTCTGGAAAGTTCTAATGATGCAGTAATATGGGACATAAAGCTCGTGATTGCACTGAAAAAGATCAGGGGGATGGTAAGACCAAATTGATTTACAGTTAGTGAAATGTTTTATGTGCAATGAGATGGGTCACTATGCAAACGAGTGTCCGACAAAGAGCTTGAGTGATGGGAATCAGTTAGACTACGAGCAGAAAGGGGCGGTGAAATCCTTTGAAACTACTTCAGCAGATGTCGGGCCGTCAAATGATGTTGTATCAGTTATATTGTTTGTTTTTTCAGATTATGCCAGTGTGTTGTTTGATTCAGGGTCTACACATTCTTTCATCTCTGAAACCTTTTCTAGTAAAATGGGAATACCATCTCAAGAAATGACTCCTGAACTTATGGTAAAAACACCTAGGGGGAATGTTGAGGCAAAAAGAATTTATAAGAATCTTCCTTTCCTTATTCGTGGAAAGAACCTACTTGCTAACCTTATTGTTTTACCTCTAGTAGAGTTTGATGTTATCCTGGGTATATATTGGCTCTCTATTTACCATGCTAAGATTGACTGAAGAGCTAAAGAAGTTTCTTTCCAGAAATACTTTCATCTTGAGTACAAGAATGAACCCTTACTGTTGATAACATACCAAGACACCGAGAAACTTGTAAAAGATGGAAATGAATGTTACCTTGCAGACATCGTTGAAAATAATGGAATTGTTCAGATTAATGATGTTCCAGTGGTAAATGAGTATCCTGTTCTTTTTCCTGATGAGTTGCCTGGAATAATACCAAATCAGGAAGTTGTTTTTACTGTTGACTTAGTTCCTGATGCTAAGCCAATTTCAAAACCCCCTTATCGAATGGCTCAAATTGAACTTTTAGAGTTGAAGGAGCAATTGCATGATTTATTAGAGAAAGGTTTCATTCAACCTAGAACATCACCATGGGGTGCTCCTGTTTTATTTGTTAAAAAGAAAGATGGTTCTATGAGACTTTTCATTGATTATAGAGCATTGAATAACATCACTGTTAAGAACAAATATCCTTTGCCCCATATAGATGATTTGCTTGATCAGCTCCAGGGAGCTTATTATTTTTCAATGATTGACCTGAGATCGGGGTACCATCAGTTTAAGGTAAAGGAAGCGGATGTTCCAAAGACTGTGTTTTGTACAAGATATGGCCATTATAAATTTGTAGTAATGCATTTTGGGCTAACCAATGCACCTACTATATTCATGGACTTAATGAATAGAATTTTCCATGAGTTCTTGGATAAGTTTGTGGTTGTTTTCTTTGATGATATTTTGGTGTTTTCTAAAAGTAAATAAGAGCATGAAAGACAATTAAGGGTTATTTTGGAAACCTTTAAAGAAATAAAATTGTATGGGAAATTCAGCAAGTGTGAGTTTTGGTTGCAACAAATTTCTTTCCTTGGTTATATTATTTCTAAAGATGGGATAACTATTGATCTGTCAAAAAAAGGTTGTTGAAGAATGGCCATGACCCAAAAATGTAACTGAGATTCGTAGCTTCCTTGGTTTGGCAGGCTATTACTGAAGGTTTGTTAGAAATTTTTCATGGATATCTAGTCCAATGACTAAGCTAACTTGGAAAGGTGTTAAGTTTATCTGGACAAAAGAATGTGATGACTGTTTTTAGGAACTGAAAAGAATATTTGTAAATGCTCCAGTTTTGACACTACCTTCCAAGAATGGTGAGTTCGTTATATACAGTTATGCTTCATTGAAAGGACTTGGTTGTGTCCTAATGCAGAATGATCAGGTAATTGCTTATGCTTCACGTCAGTTGAAAACTCAACAGGTAAATTACCCTACACATGATTTTGAATTAGCTGCTGTTGTTTTCCATTTAAAAATTTGGAGGCATCATTTGTATAGAGTAAAGTGTGAAATATATACCGATCACAAAAGTTTAATGTATATATTCACGCTGAAAGAATTGAACATGAGACAGAAGAGATGGCTAGAATTAATCAAGGATTATGATTGTACAATTTATTACCATCTGGGAAAAGAAAATAAAGTGGTTGATGCTTTGAGTCAAAAAAGTAATGCTTCATTAACAATGTTGTGTTTGGAACGTGATCCTTTGGTTAAGGATTTGATGAAATTTGGCATAGAAGTTGTTGGTGAAGGATTTCCTTCTATTTTATTTCAGGTATCAGTGAAATCTTCTCTATCAGATAGAATCAAGCAATCACACAAGCAAGACAGTGAGTTTCTGAAAAAGGTAGAGCTCATTCGGAAAGGTAAGTTGCATAAATTTAACATTGATATTGATTGTGTTTTGTGATTTGGGAAGAGATTGTGTGTGCCATGTGATTCATAGTTGAAGATAGAGTTGTTATGTGAAGCTCATAGTTCTCAGTTTTCAGTTCATCCTGGTAGTACTAAGATGTACAGAGATCTGCGGGAGTGTTACTGGTGGGATGGAATGAAAAGAGATATTGCTGATTTTACTATGAAGTGTTTGACTTGTCAATAGGTTAAAGCAGAGCAAAAGTTACCAAAATGGATGCTTCAGCCTCTACCAGTGCCAGATTGGGAATGGGATAATATATCCATGGACTTTGTTAGGTGATTACCGAAGACATCTCGATGTAATAATTCAATCTGGGTTATTGTTGATCGCCTGACTAAATCTGCTCATTTACCTCCTATTTGAGATACTTTCTATCTAGATCAACTTTCTCGACTGTACCTTAAAGAGATAGTCAGGTTTCATGGAGTTCCTCTATCCATTGTATCCTATCATGATCCCAGGTTTACTTCTAACTTTTAGAAGGGCCTTCAAAAGACATTGGGTACTGAATTAAATTTTAGTACAGCTTTTCATCCTCAATCGGATGGGAAGTCAGAACGAACAATTCAGACCTTGGAGGACATGCTACGAGCTTGTTCGATGGATTATCAAAAAATTTGGTACAATCATCTTTCTTTGGTTGAGTTTTCATATAATAACCGTTTTCATTCCAGTATACAGATGGCACAATTTGAGGGGTTATATGGGAAGTGGTGTCGAACTCCAGCTTTCTGGGATGAAGTGGGTGAATGGAAGTTGATGGGACCAGAATTGGTAGAAGATATGGCAGCAAAAGATCAGTTGATTCAGAAACACATGAGAACAGCTCAGAGTAGGCAGAAGAGTTATGTAGACAATAGGAGGAAGGATCTATCTTTTGAGGTAGGTGATCATGTTTTTATCAAAGTTTCACAATGGAAAAGTGTGATGAGATTTGGTAAGAAAGGAAATATGAGTCCAAGGTTCATTGGACCATATGAAATTTTGAAGAGAGTTGGTTCAGTCTCTTACCGATTGGCTTTACCTCCGAGTTTATCTCAGGTACACAATGTTTTTCATGTTTCAATGCTGAGAAAGTATATTCCAGATCCATCTCATGTTTTGAGTCCAGAGGTAGTTCAGCTGGAAGAGAACCTATCTTTTGAGGAACAACTGGTCCAGATTCTTGATCATAGGGAGAAGGTGTTACAGAATAAGGTGATTCATTAGGTAAAGGTTTTGTGGAAAATCCACATGATTGAAGAGGCAACATAGGAATCTGAAAATGCAATGAGAGCTAAATACCCCCAATTATTCGATAAGTAAATAAATTTTGGGGACGCAATTTTCTAAATGGGGGAAGGATTTTACATCCCAAGTAAGTAATGAATGATCGATATTTTTTATCTATGTCTATTAATGAATTATATAGTGTTTTAGAGGCTTAAAAAGAGAATAAATCCAATCTTAAGCATGGAATACACTAATATTTTTAAAAGATTGTTTTACTACCTTTTGATGGAAAACCATATTTTAAATCTATATTGTGACAATTTTATAAGATCAATTTTTTATAATAAACTTATTCTTTATGATTAGGACATCAAAATTTACTTTGTGTAAATTTTTGGTATTTTTCTGACAATGTTCATTTTTAAATGAATAGTGAAAAATACTGCATTTTAAATCAAAACTGCATTTTCATCTAACTCATTTATATGTTTAGATTATATTTTGAATTGGTTATAAAGTTTAATTAGAATATATTTTTACCATTTAATCCAATAGTGGTCGTTGGAATTAATTTCACTTTGAAATTGGACTTAAACTAGTGTCAATCTTTTGATACTTTTTGTTTCATAAAAACACGCTATTTGCTCTGACAGCGGGAATTAATTATTAAATTAATTAATGTAACTTATATGTTTCGAATTTTGTAAAATAGAAATAATTTTTGAAATTGGAATATCAAATATAGCTTAGGGTGAAGTTTTGATTTTTTTCTGAAAAACTTCAATTTTTGATGAATAGTGAAACCACTAAGTGGTACTTAAAAAACTGATTTTTCGTTTAAATGAAATTTTACCACCTATGAGTTTTGAATTTCAAAAATCCAACATACATGGTTTTCATTAATAAGTAAAATGTGGTTCAATGGGATTAAAATAATTTTCTTGTGAATAATAACTTTAATGTTTTTAATCTCGATTAGAGGTAATTAGTGTAGTTTAAGGTACAAATAATATTTTAATAACATGAGATGAGCTTGACACATGTCTTACCCTCATCTGATATGTCATGGCTGACCAATACAGTCCGTGGGTCAACTTGGGGACCCCATGGAGCCACTATGGTTGGGAAATGACATAAATAACTTTTTATTTAATGTAAAATTAAAAATGACACAAACATGAGATGTTTTACTAAAACAATATTTACATGGGGTTATACAAGTCAGATTTTTGACTATAAATATTAATTAGAAATATAAAAAGATTTCCTACATCATGATATTTTTTTTAATAATTTTTAGACATTAAGATATTAAATTATTTATGACATCATGATGATGCAGCGATTACCTCATTAATAAGGGATTTAAATAAAATTAAAAGATAATGTAAAATCTATGACCTACACATGTCCAAAAACTATTGGATGGGTATATTTAGAACCATTATCACATTAGCCTCGAATTATATCAATGTGGGACCTTTTAAATCCGAAACTCATTTCAAAATAAAGGAACATTTCTTTACATTCCAAGAGTGCATCTCCTCTGCTCTTATAAAAGGCCCCCACCTCTACCTCTTTACCCACCCTTCCAAAGCCTTTGGATCGGCCAACCCCTGCCTAGTTTGTATCTACACATCCCTATATAACTCCTTGAAGCCTCACTTTGTGCAGGAGTCTTCCCAAGGAAGCCTTTGAACTCAAACCAAAGGGAGTTACCCGATTTTAAGGTAATGTATTCTTTTGAGTCCTTTTGTTTTATTTTGCTTTTCCAACCCACTAAACTCTTTTTATTCATTTCATTTGTAACAAATCCAGTATCTTCAATATACTAGGATTTTTTTATAAGAAGGATTCGAGCTACAACTACACACACCTACATATAATGGTTAAAAAACATACTGTTTCCGTAGATGGCGAATTTCTGCCTCATGAAACGATGATTGTTTAACACTCATATATCACTTTCAAAGGTGGCCATTAAGATGTCAATATATTTATATATTATATATAATATTTTTATGTTATACTTAAGCTTCTTTATTTTTCATTTATGGCATATCTTTATGGCTACCATTATGAGTAAACGTGATATCTTCATTTCAAGAAGTGCGGACTACCGCCCCCACAAAGTGATTTGATTCGTTAATACCATATGTGGGAAGTATAAAGGATGTAATTAATGGTATTATATATGATATTATTCTGGAATTATAATATACCTTTATATAATTATGATTCCATTCTATAAAATACGAAAGAGAAATGAAAGTAACGTTCATGCGTACGTACGACTTACCGTCTCCATGAACGGTGCATTTCATTTCTTACCTCTAAATGATTATGTAATATTATAAATGCATGTATATACTGGATATATATGATATATATGATATATACATCATGATTATCACTCTGGATATAATGGATACATGAGCAACTTGTAATTATAAAGAGCATATTTTGACTCAAGTACCAATGATCGTTAAAACGACCATTATTAACTAAAATAATTACACAGTGTTCATGACATGGTAATAAGTGATATAAAAGGAATAATGAACTTGAAGAAGGTTATTAAGAAAGTAGGAATAAACTCAAGTTTATTATTCAGGATATTAAACGACGATCGAGTCAAGTCGGACCCGAGGTATGGGACTTCGTCTCAATCTCCTTTCATTGAGGCATATTTTGTTTTATACAAAACATTATTTTATATGGTGTATAAACCCCTTTGAATTTTAAGTTTATCCAAAAGGAATCTTTTTTATACAAAGTGTTTTACTAAACGACCAAAGGGAATGTTTTTGTCGTACGTATGCGGCGACAACGACTTCTCCGCCGCCGTGACCATTATTTGAGTTTCAACTTCCTCTATAAGCCATACCTTTTTTTTAAAAGAAAAATAAATACCATGTTTTAATTTTCTATTATTTTGGTATTGAAAATGAGTTTCATAATGTTTTTGTGTCACTCTGTTATTGATATCTTGCGATTTAAATGTGGAAATGTTATGTTTCCTTTATGTATGTTTTATGTGGTACGATTATGTTATGGTTCTTGGGCATTGTTATGAAGATGGGTGGTTCCGTGATAAACTATGGGCGGGTGAGCCCGATATAGCTCTAAAATGCATTGGGTAATTCGAAGGAGTGAAACATTAAGGATTATATGAAGCGATTTAGGGAGTATACTATGACGAGTATTCCAAACGTAACCAAGAGGGTTACTCCCTACGTAAGAATGTTATGAATGCATCATGTTACTTTTATGTCTTATGACTTCCATGATTTATTCATGATTTGATGAGGTATGTTAATGTGCCTATGTTTTATGACTAAATTATGATTTCATTGATTCTCATGTATACATGTACTCATGTTTCCTTTCCATATTTTTATATCCCTTACGGATCTTTTTATGCTCATCCCATGTTTTTTTGAAATTTTTTTCACAGGTCAAGGTAAAGGTACATGATATGATGATAGTGTCAAGGAAGTGTCAAGAAAGAATACATGTTTTATTTTAAATATGTTTTCATTGATGGGAAAAAATGAATATTATCTTTGTGTAACCACTTTGTTTAAATCTGGAATGTAATGCAAGTTTTACGATCTAATTCTCAAAAACTCTAAACCTGAAAAGATCCTCAATGTGTAATCTTGTAATAACTCATGATTAAGTAAGGTTTAAGGATGGGGCCTTATAATATCCATGAAAATTGAGTGTTATTTAGTTAATCCAATGAGATTTATTGTAAAATAATAAAGTCCATAACTCATATGAAATGTTATCTTTGGAATATATCATTTACTCACTCACGATTGATAATATCCATAATAAGTTATCAATATTTAATAAATATTTCGAACCTTAAATTTTATCAGATTGATCATAAATGTAAGGTAAGAGATATTTTCCATTATAGAAATATAATTCATTTCCTTAGGATCAATGAAAATTATTAAATATTTATCCTTCAAAAATAAATAAATAACATGGTATTTGAATGTTAAAATACTAGGGAAAATTAATCCCTTACTACAAAAATCTGTAATTTATTTCTACAAATACTATAGTTCTTTTATGGTCATTCTGTAAGAAGTTGAAAATTTTGGGTTTCAATAGAAATGATATCAATGGAGAACTTAATATCATGCTTAGGATTATATCTACATAACTATTAATTAAACACATCAAATTATTTCTATAAAATATGTATATTTTATATGATAAGGTTACCTATTCCACATATAGTGGGAATATCTTATTGTTCTCCCTTAATTAGATTATGACCAATTATTGGAAGTGGATCTGGATATGATTTGAATAATTAATTCTCCTTTCTGAAGACCAGGTATTTCATACCTCCTTAATAAATCATAATCTACCTATCATTGAAATAAACATTCTCAGTATAAATTATAATCCAATCTATATAAAATATTTTATTAAATTCAATGGTAAATATAATATCCATTCTTAAACATAGTGCATATGTATCCATCAGAATGGGAACTAACTAACATATCCTTGTTACATTGATATTTCCAGAGGGAGTATTCATTGAAAACTCCTTTACTAAGGTTATGTAGAATGATATAATGTTCATGGAAAATATTGATTATATAAAAGGGTAAAAAGATCCATAATCAAATAAATCAATATCTAAATTTGAGTTTGTTATAAAAGTACCTTACACCTCATTTTTAGGAACATCAATCTATGTTTTAGTAATCTCATTAACTTGTCCATCCCCCTTGGCCATTTTTTCTATAGGTTTACTTGGAACATAGGGAATTGGTTTCAATAATTCATCATCCCCATATATATGAATAATTGGATTGTAGTTTTCACTTTTGTTCCGTTACATTCAAGTTCTAGATTACTCTTTTACATGTACTAATAAAAAACATCCAATACCTTTAACCATTTAGCAGGATTTTTATTTATACATTCATCACATGAAAATCCAATCTTTAATATCATCATCTTTTATTAATTTCTTTTCCCTAGTTCTCATCAGAATTCTTCATTTCTTTAATTCCCTTAAATATATTATATAAAAAAATATATTTCTATTAATTTATGGAACATGATGTCATATAATCCTATGATGAAACATTTTTGGATAATAGAGAACATTGAAATTTATTATTAATCCCATCAAATAAATGTCCATTATTTTCTTATAGATTTTGTTTATTATGTACTAAATTCCTTGATAATATTATTAATCTTGCCACATAGTTAGTATCAATTTATTCTTCCTTTTTAATTACACTGAGATGTTTCTCTCAATTTCATATCATTTATTGTGAGGAAAATTTTTATCAAATAATATCAAATAATAAGTTATATATTATATAAATTCTATTTTATAATTATATTTAGTATTCTGTATAAATTAAGACGATTGATTAATACCTCATGTTAAAAAATATACAGTTAGAATATTTTTTTACTTTCATTAATTCCTATTAATAAGAATATTATATTATGGGACTTGATTCAATTCTCATCTACAGATGGATTTGTATTTATATTAACGAATTTAGGATTATATTACATAAATATATCCATCATAGGTGCATTATGATATAAAACAAAATGTTTATATATACATAAAATGTTATTTTTAATAACCTGGGTTAGTTTCCCCAATGTTTTCATGTTCTTCATAACTCCAACACTCATTGTATTGTCAATATCATATGTAAAACCCCTTCATTGACTATGGTCATTAACATGATTTCAATTTCTCCTAATAAATATCATATATAATAATTGGCGCACATAAAATTAACTCATGAAATCATAAATTTTAAGCGACAACATAAAAATCCTTAAACGATATTAAATAGTTTAGGGGTTTATCTTAATGTACGTGATAAAATGTTCTTCAAAAATATAGTTCCTAGGGTCTTACTAAATTTCTTATTATTTGAATTTTATAAACCCCAACACTAATAACCTATATATGATGTTTACATTATTTTATTGGTATATGATATAATGGATATCCCAAATAATAATTTTTCATTATAGCTATCTTAGAAAACAAGAAACATACTTGTTTCCCATAATTTATTTGATGTAAAAAACTATAGCATAACAAACAATCTTCAATCCATGTAATTATTGAAATATTCTTTTTTCATATCCCGAGGAAGTGAAAACATGTAATGGGTGAGTTCATATGCTGTATAAGGTTTATAAAATAGAGGAGATATTAAGATCAAGTATGGAATAATTATTATGTTAGAGTGCATAGTTAAAACACCTGAAATTCTATCCTAAAATTGGGTTTGATGTACATACAAGTATAATATAAACATAGGTTTCTTGTAGATAATGGGAACTAAACTCTCAATAATGGAACTGTGTAATTACGTGTATTAATGATCTTACCATCATGGACACAACCAAGATATCATGAATCTTACTATTAATTTCTTGGATAATATATTCTTAACAAATTGGTATGTGTAAACCAAATTCCAATATAATATGTCATTCTTTTTATTTTGTCTCATGAGGCATGATGATGCAGTTGGGGGATATATATAGTCATTCCCCACTTGTCCCTTACATATGTCTAATTTTTTAATAATATATTTAATTAATAATATATTATATAATCAATATTCACTATCAATCAATTAATATATTTATTGAATCTAGAATACAAAAAATCAATATTTCCCATGTAAATGAAATAAATTTATTAGTAAAACTCTTTCAACTAACACTGTATATTAATGTTTTATATGGTTAAGATAATATTTATATAATGTAAATGATACTGAATATATCAATGACATTGAAAATATGGAAAATCAGGGATAAAAAATGATGCCCAATGAATAATGGAGGGTGATAATGAACAAGATCAAATGAAAGTGAATGATCTCAAAATAAGGAATAGTCCATAAATCATTATCAGATGATTGAAGACCATTGATTCATTAGAAATAATGGTGTAAAATAATGGAATCTCTTTTTAGAATTATATAGAAAAATAGAAGTTAAACTTTAAATAAAACATACCTTAAGTCATTTTTATTATTGTTGTAAAAATTTTATGATAAAATATTTCCAAAATTATATTCATCATTTTAGAAAATAATTCATTTTTAATATAAAATCTAAAAATTCAAAAAATAAAGGGGAAAATTATTTTCTTTCAAAATGTAAACAAACATGTAAATATATTTAGATACGGAAGAACTCTTATAGAGCCTGGAAAAACTATATACCATGTACATATTAAAAACAATATCTCTTTCATACATTTATAAAAATTCAAAAATATCTTGTTTTGAAATAATGAAACAGATTCCCTTTAAAACATTGCAAAGAAATTTAAAGGTCATATAAAATACTTCTACCAATAATTTAAAATTATATAAAACTTCCATGGAACATTTTGATAAATATGGATATTAAAATAAAATATTCATAATCTACTAGAGGGAATAAGGTTAGTTTTGGATAAAAAAATATTTCATTATTTGTGTACCAAACAGAGTAAATTTCATGTGAAAAACATTTAAATTATATAAATAATCAGATAATTATAAGATATATAGGGTTTAAGAAAGAAATAGAATATAATTCATTCAATGTAATTTTTAACATGAATAAATACCATGAATAAAGATAAGTTCATGATATTATATATCAAATTTTCATGATTATAATTACACTTATTTTTTCATGTATTTCTATACACATTATATATACAATTTTTGGATCTAGGATTTTAGATATTCAGACATTATGATGCCTCATGAGCCCAGAAGTGATATTGAAATAATAATAAAAATATTAATATCAAGTGAGAGAAGTTTTAATGAAAATTTTTATTAAATATTAAACAGATCCTCAGATTGGAAATATAGGTCAATTGTCGAGTTCAAAGAAACATATTTACCCAAGGGATGATATAATATTTTTCAGTGTCAGATATTTCACTAAATTTCTATCACTAGATAAAATAAAAAAAATAAATCAATGTAATTTATTTAGTAATTTATTTCAATATAGTGACCTAAAATCCTTTATTTAAACTTGTGATTTCCTAATCTCTAGGGTCATCCACATAACCTAGGTATTAAAAGGATTAATTTTAGAGGATTCATTGGACTATAATTAGTATACACCATCATATCAAGATCAGATCATAGATCATGTTCCATCAAAGATTTTGGATATCACCAACAAAGGAAACCCAAGACCATTATTCATTAGTGATCAATCGAATGTCCTTGTCGGATGTTTTTTTTGTGATTACATCTGAGATATTTATCCTTATTGATCATGGATCAATTCCATGATCGATAATTGATTCATGCTTTGATCTTAGATTTATTTACTGTTTATTTTTTTGGTATTTATTATTCCATATCTGTTCATCAAAATCCTTGACAAAAGATCTTAGATGAAAAGAAGAATGAACCGGGTTCATTATGCATGTTACTAGTGTATTTATTTATTATTATTTTCTTTTTACATTAATTATGAGAAACTTTTTTCCCTATAGTTTTATGAATATCATGTATATGATCCTTGTTCATCTGTTCATAAGTTAAACTGATCAATAACGAGGTTATTGTTCTTGATCATGGGTGAGACTAAGGTGTGTCTATGAAGAATGATTATCAGAGGTAGTTCATAATAGATTGAACAGTACCATTATTCCCTGTTTGATGCTTGGTGTTGGTAGCATGTCTTGACAGTTTCATTTTTTAGATGATTTGATACTTGAATTTATATCTCCAACAACAGGAAGGTCATACAACCTTAGATCTATAATTCTCAACATGAATCATGGTGGAGAAAGCGTGCATGGAAACATTAAGAATAACACATGGGTGTTGAAAAGTTACCAGTTGCACAGAATATCATCTAGGGTGACATGCCATATGGGGCCTTGGCTATAGTTATAGGGTTTTAATGAAGAATATAATATCACATGTCATGTAAAACCTATAACAGGATGTGTGAAATATGCTAGAGGATTGATACATATCTCCAAGGATACATGGGTATGGGAATATTTACATGGGTTGGTACACAGGAATGGATAGAAGTACATGGTAATAGATAGATGGAACGGGAAGTGTGCTAGCAGACCTCTACACAATGTGTACCTATAGGTCATTCTATGTATTTAGAGGTTTCTTTATCTAGTGATATGGATGCACATGGGAATTCTAGGGGTTGTCTACATTTTTTTATACCCCTATTATTGCAATCAGATGCCTAGTACACTCCATGTACTCATTTTAAGGCAATTTTGACTAATTAATTTATTTAGATTTGACTATTATCGATTGAGTGAGTTCCCTTGGTCTGTCCCCATAAGGATACTATGGGGAATTATGCCCATATCATTGCATTTTGATCCCATCTATAGGATGATGTTCATAAAGAGATTCTGTTGTCCCTATGTGATATCGGGGTGTGATCTTCTATCATTCCTTTTGATACCCTTGGTGGGGTTCATGGAATTGGAATGACCTCCATGCGCAAGGCGTTGATCCTCTATCTATATATTTTTTTGTAGGGTTCATGGTATCATTGGAATACTAACCCCTAAATATATATTTGATCAAGATTGGGTTTTTGGTATCCCCCTACTGTCCTAGGTGTGATCCCTTATTTGGGTGTTATAATCACCATACACACATGAGTTTTCTTGGGCATAATCCAAATATCATGGCCTCTTAGATGAGTTTCATCGATGAAATCATGAAACCTAGTTTTGGTTCTCCTATAAAGATAATTTCCTAGAATATTTGATTATAATCATGTGATTGGAAGTTTGGTTGATAACTTTTGGAGGCATGGTTTCCTTCCTGATTATATATAGTTTTTTCGTCTATCTCTTATTAAGATATTACTATTTTGAGCATACTACTCTTAATTCACTATGTTTAGTGAGTTTGGGGTGTCTTACTGGGTATTGTTATACTCACCCTTGCATTGGATCTTCCCACACATGTCATTTCTTATGCATACGATGACCCTTTTGATGGTTTCCTAGATGAAAAAGAAAAAGGTGGAGCATATTTTTTGACAGATGGAATGAGGTATTTTATGGGTGACTTTTTTTTATAGTAGTTCCCTACTTTTAAGGAGGTTGGAATTTCTATTATTTTTCATTGGGATTTTATTTATCCCCTTTGTCACTTATAGTACACTATTTATTTACACGGAATGTGGGATTATAGATGTATACAGGAATGGTTATCATTTTTTTACATTTCGTCATGGAATGGGCATGGAGATGCATGAATTTTTATAGGTAATTTAGACTAATACATCCCATGTGTGTGATATGCCTACTCAATTTTGGCCACCATCCCCTATCCTATTAGAGACTGGCTTGGGGAAGTCACGGTTTATTCCCCGTTAGGCTGGTTTATAACATAGTGGTATCATTGGAGTTAGCTCTACCTTATGACTGTAGTCCCTGAGATTGGTTTTATATATTTTTTATAATAGTGTTAATGTGTTTTATGGTTTCTTATCAGGACAAGGACCCCAGTGTTGGTGTGGAGGTTAACATATCCATCCACTATAACTCTGAAAACCTTCTTGTTGACTTAATACATGTAGACATTAGTAGTAGAGGAATCATTGGTACAATAATCATATAGAAATGGGTTGCGGTTTATGTGTCCTTCATCAGTCAACTCCAAAGATATACTACTTAATTTTGATACATATTTTTTATTTTAGGATGTCTCCATGAATATGGACATCCAAGATTCCATTATGTGATCATGAAGAAGATCCCCCAAGTTAAATGTTCATAGAATAAGGGATTTTAAATGTGATAGTTCCTCAAGGTGGTTCACCATCTATACCACGAATATTTGAGTAGTTGTTATCACTAGTTGTAACAAATAAAGAATCAAAAAATATGGGTGTGTTTCATGAGTTCCAAGGTAAATTACCTCATAGTTTTCAGGTAAATCTAGAATTCCATGTGGTTGAGTACTTGTTAGAGGTAGTATCCTGAGTTCTCCACCATGTGAGGATTCTTGATGATCATCTGGTAGTCCTTACCAAGAGTCTTATTTATGGAATCAGTAGGTTATGTTGAAATCTGTTGGCTCATTAACATATCATTTTAGCTCTCTCTTAGTAAATCCTAGAGAATCTATTTAAGGATGAGTTTTATCTAGCCACATTTTGATCAATTCACATTCAAGAGATTTTGAATCAATAGCATCGATGTATGACTATGGAGGAGTATTCAAATCAGTTTAAGAAAATATTATGATACTAAATGGATATGGTGTGATATCAATTCATTAATTCACAAACCTATAATAAGGTATTACTCCAAGATATCAGGGGATCAATGATTTATCTTTTTATTCTAACTTATTTTAGAGTTCTTGAGCAAGCCTCAGAAGTGGAGAGTTTCCTAGCAGAGAAGGCACCAAAATTGGGTGATGGTATTGTGAACCGAGGATAAGAGACCTCATAAATAGGTATCCAATGAAATTCACATGGATCTGGGCATGTAGAAAGATTTATGATGTGATTTTATGATTTAGGATCGGTAGTGAAGGGCTCCCAGGATGTTCTGATTCAGCCGAGGGAGAGGCAGTGTTTCTCCGGCGATAGACAGGTGCATCTTGAGTGGGATAGTCTGTCTTATCGTATAGAAGATCAAGAAGTTATTAAAGGACCACTTATGTAGATGCATTGGAAGGATACGGGAGGTATGCAAGGAAAAGGATGTGTAAAACTATTAGGCCGAGTAGTAGGAGGTGGTATGAGGTTTGGACCATTATTAACACTACCCCTAGGAGGACCACACTAGGCTCAGGGAGATGGTGGTCAAGGATGAGGAAATCTCAATGAAATAGAGGCCTATGAATCTAAGTATCAATGTATAATATTTGGTATGATCTATGTATTTTCTAACATAGCATAATTATTTATAGACAAAGGTGTGAATCATTCCTTTCTTTCCACTTCTCTTCTTCGAGACATAGAGATTATGTTGATCCATTAACACAACCCTTATGCTTGGAGACTCCGAAATGAGGTGACCCAATGATTAAATGATTCTACTAATAGTGAAAATTTAATATTAGAGGATATAGATTCCTATGGAATCTATTTGTATCATCGATGATGAATTATAATGTAATATTAGGCATGGAGTAGATATCCACAGTTCATACTGAGATAGAATATTTTAGGGGGAGGATATTGTGTGTCTAAAATGATGGGATGAGGTTTTATTTTGTGTGTGAAATGGGAAGATAGGTAAAGAATGATAGGATTAAGAATAATAGAATTTATTCAATTACTCACCAATTGGATAGAAATACTTTTAGAGAGTGATATTTTATTTTCTACCAGATTCCTATAGTGGTAGTGGAGTATGAGGAAATACTTCTTAAGGACATGTTAGGATTACCTCCCCACCAAGAGATGAAATTCTAAATTTAATTAAAACCCATGATATCCCTTCTATCTGCACTAGAATATTGGATTTCTCCCAAAGATATTCAACATCTGAGGGTGCTATTGTAGGACTTTTAGAAAAAGGGCATCATGAGACCTGGTGTTTACCCTGGGCATACATAATGTAGTTCTCTATGAAAGAAGATGGGAGCTTGAGGATATTTATGGATTGATGGTGATTCTACTAGGTGTCCCTGAGGAATAAGTATCTACCAATGAGGATCGGTTAACTATACAATTATTTTAGAGGGTATTTATTGTTCTAAAAGGCTGGGATTAGATCGTCTTATCGCCAGTAACAATTACGGGATGATGATATATTAAAGTTGACATTTAGCTATCATTATGGTCACTATGAGAACTCGATGATGTCTTTAGAATAATGAGATCCCTAATAATTTTTAAGGGAATCATAAACTATATCCTTTATCCTTTAATAGACTAGTTTTTGTTGGTGTTCTTTGATGACATCCTAGTGTACTAGTAATCCCAGGATAAGCATAAGAAACACTTGAGGATGGTCCAGACACACTATGAGAGAACCAATCTTATGTAAATCTACTAAAATTTTAGTTTTGGATTTTGGAGGTCCACATTCTAGGACATTTCATGTTAGATAAGAGATTTCCATTGGATCAGGTGAAGGTTGAGTTTGTTCTATCTTCGGATCCGACTAATAATATTATCTAGGTGTAGATTTTAATGGGTATTCAAGTTTATTATTGATTTTTAATACCTTATTTCTCTAGATTTACATCACCATTTATAATATTGATTCAAAATGGGAAGCCTTTTGTGTGAACAAAGAGGTTCCAGCTGTGTTTTCAAAATATGTGGTAGAGATTATCAATCACCCCCTTCTTGAGACTAATAGTGGATGGTGTTGAGTACGTGGTGTTCCCTAATGCCTTACATACCAGTATTTTTTGGGTTCTGATGCATAAGAAGTTAGTAATTTTCATTGATTATATAAATTTTAGGTTATATTAGAAAAATATGTGACCTGTGATCTTGAGCTACCAGTGTTAGTCCTTTCACTAAAGATGTGGCGAAACAATATTAATGGTGATCATTTTATCATATAATCTAATGAAAAGTGTATATTGTATACCTTCTCTCATAAAAATCATAACTTCAGATAGTGGCACTATATAGAGTTCCTTGAGTAAAATGGATTCAATATATTCTATACTATTGGGAATGGTAATTTGGTGGCATACAATCTTAGGTAGAGATCTTGTTCTCAGATTTTCACTAAGGCATCAAATAAGTTCTCCTCATTTCATTTTTACTTATTACATAGGGATGGTGCTTCAAATCGAAAGTTGATGGTTTTTCTTCCAGTACTTCATCAAAATGTTATAGAAGATCATCATAGATATACAGACTATGAGACCTTGCGTGCTTATATATCAACTTGATGTGATCCTGATGGATTTTATGAATGTGGGGAGAACATTATACTTTTTAGATTATGGATAATGGTACCAGAGATATTGTGGGGGGAGGCGATGAGGGATATTCATAAATCTCATCTGGTTATACATCCTTGTGTGATAAAGATATACCATGACCTATGACGTTTGTTTTCATTTCTAGGAATTTAGACATGTGTTTCAACGTTTTTCTATTGATGCCACACTTTTCAGAAGGGGACTATTGAGCAATAGGTTATAAAAGGTCTAGATCAACTCTTTTAGGTGCCATTGTGGAATTGGGATGATATATTTGTAGGCTTACTAATGGTTATACTGCATATATATAGAATAATTTATTTCATCTAGGAAATCATAAACACTATAACCAATTTATCACACTTCTTAAATATTCAAGAGTAGAGTTTCATATAGATCTAGAGATGATTTTATGTGCTGGAGATAGTTCGGATCCATGGAGTTCTCTCAATGATCATTTCATATAGTTTTTATTGACTCATGTCATAATTATGGATTGGATTGAAGGATACCATTATGAATCAATTTATTTTAATCATGGCATTTTACCACCAGGTTGAGAGTCCTACTACGTATACCATTCAGGACTTCGAGGTAATGATATGGGCTTGAATGTTTCAAATTCTATGTAATTGGGAGGATCACCTACCCTTGGTTGGATTTTAGTATAATAATATCTACAATTCCACCATCATTATTGTACTACTCAAGAACTTTTATGGGTGACCCTTTAGGTTACCACTCTATTGGACTAATCTAAGGTATTCAACACTCATGGACTAATAGATTGTGAAATCTACAACATATATAACAATTGTGCTCTTTATTTCACACATAAAGAAAATTATTACATAAAACAATCACTTTGTAAAACATATAAGATAGATATTTATAGTGTCTTTGGTTCTTAGTAATAATAAATAACGATGTAAAATTTTAAATATGCATCTTTATTGAAAACATTTTTTAAATGACCACAAACATTCCTTCATACATAGCATTGGATTGGATAACCTAGGAAAATGCATAAGAAGAGGGTGAGATATAAATCCTATTGAGTGATTAAACCAATATTAACATAAAAAATACAAAACATGTTATGAAATATTCCTATCAATGGAGCATAAGATAAACTTGGACATAAAGTCATGATACAACATGATTATAATAACAAGGAAATGTTGAAACAACATTTTACATGATATAAGGATGAGCCAAGGATCATTGCACATTGAGAAGGAGTAACCCCTAATTAAACATGAATTAGCACGAGTAGCCCTCATTTCACTTGACGTATCATGATACCAATCTTTACCCAATGCAGTAAAATATTCTCAGGGTTCACCATTCTTAATCATTTCATTTCATTAATAAGTGTGCCGCATGGATCTAACAACATAAAATCATTCAAGATGTTCATTTATTTCATGATAAATGAATGTGGAATACATACATGAAAATATATAATAAATAAGTAAATGTGCATAATGGTGAATACCCTTGTTAGAGAAATGGGAATGGTATTCACTACACAATTACTTTGGCTTGGAAAATTGCGGTGCAATTTCAGTTGCATAACGATGTGACATAAAATTCATAAAAATGGTTTATGAGATATAAAGGGGTATCTAGTCACATTTAAATTAATTGGATATTATGGGGTCATATAGATACATTTACAATCATATATAATGGAATTTAAGTGCATAATTTAAAATAATTGCATGATTCGAAATGATGACAGAGAAATCCCTTACAGAATTTTAGCATGGTAACAGGTATACATGGGAGGCATTAATGAAAGTTAAAGGGGTATATAATAATTAAAAAATAATGATGGAAGTATATAAGAAGTGAAAAATCATACCCCAACATTATTTATTTAAAATAAAAGGGAATAACAATAGACACAAATTTGGACAAAAACGAGAAAGGAAGAAATCCATTACTTGGAAGTGTGATCCCAATGATTGGGAGAGGCTTCACAGAGGCTTATATAGAGATTGGGATTCCATGGGAGGATTATAAATAGATGAGGTCATGGTTTTGTCTAGATACAATGGTTTTGAGTGAAGAGAAGTTGGTGATTTGGTGGGTTTATATAGGAAAAGGGAGGGAATTCATTATTATTTAGGCTTTGGACACTACACAAAAAACTAATCAAAAATACAAACCAACCCATGATTCTTGCCCACGGTTTTTTATAAAGGTGATTGTAAAACATTGTTTTATAAGTCAATGGAAAAAATTATTAATATATTAGTATTTCTTATGTGGAGGTGAGTCACACTCTCATGGAATTCATTATAAAAGTTAAAATGTTTTATAAGTTTTGGAGGGTCCACTAAGGCACCATAAAATTAATCAAACAAATATAAAATAACATAATTATAATTTTAAAACATATATTAGAAGAAAATAATGTTTATATTATTTTATTACATCACTATTTGGTCCTTATGATGTCATTAAACACATTAAATATTTAAGCAGTAATTGATTTTTACCCTAAATTTTGACTGTCTCAAAACATTCTAAAAATTGTACCATTGGATAATTTTGATGTCCTCATTCAAAAAATAATATTCATTTTATAAAAATCTTTTTCTAAATACATGAACTTTTATTTTTAATATAAAAACAGACATTTATCAAAAATTCATGGGTTTTGACAAAAACAACTTTAAAATCGTAATAAAATCTACAATTGTATTCATAAAAATTATACGGTCATTAATATTTAATAAAGATTAATTTATTGATAATATTTCATTTAAATATTAATTTAATTCTAAAATAAATTAATTCATCAAAATATATTTCTTAATTTAATATTAACTAAAAAATATTATTTCTCCTTTACAAAACTATATACAAAGTAACAATATTGAAATGAATGTATATTCTCTTTAAAAAATAATGTACATAATAATAGTGTTAGGGTATTGTTACATAACCCATTATAAAACCCCCATAATACCAAAGGGTAAGGTGTGCGATGGTGAGAGCCACTTGGGGAGGCTCTGAAAACAACACTTGGGTGGTAATCTTTATTTGCATCCACTTCTCTCGTAGCCGGTTTTGCTCAAACTTAATGTGTTGAAGCTTGGTTATAGATTGGTCAAGAGAGATTCCCGATGATGCCACCTCCTTTCTATGTTCCAAAAAATGGTCTTCGTACAGAGAAATTCCAATGAATGAGGCCATCACTCCCTTTACTAGAGTAAATTTAATTTGTTAAAGCCTAATATTTATACTAATCTTGAGATAACTATTCAACGGCTATATTAGAAATGGTAAATTTTCATAACATTATTTTAAAGTCCAAAAAAACATAAAACCGAAGAAGTGCATAAGTTTCATATAACCATATTACATTATAAGACATTTAATTAGATCAAGAGGAAATTTTATTAATAAAATTTGGGATCGTTACAATCTTCCCCCCTTAAAAAATTTCATCCTCAAACTTTCATTTTTCCACGTTAAAATGGTTGATAGTTACTCTTATTCATCACTTCCTCTGATTCCCACTATGATTCATCGAAAGTGTGGTTTCTCCACAACATCTTGATGAGGGAAATTTTCTTTTTTCATAGAATTTTTTCATATAATCTAAGATCTTCACCGTGTTCTCAACGTATGAGAGGTAATTCTCCAGTGGTACCACCTCTATATTGAGTTCAAGAAATGGGTTAGGTATGTAACTCCTAAAGAGTGATACATGGAATACATCAAGTAGTTGAGATAGGTTTTTTTATATTTATTATCAAAGGCCACTACTCTAATGTGATCAAGGATCCCCAAAGGGTGGATTTACCCTATACTAAGATTTCCCTTCTTCCCAAATCTCATAACTCTCTTCTATGGTGATATGTGGAGGAATAGAATGTCTTTGACATTAAAATCTAGGTATCGTCTATGATTATCGTCATAGCTCTTTTGTCAAATCTAAGAAGCTTTAATGTGTTGTTAGATGGTCTTAACCCTCACTGCCATTTTTTCGACCATTTCTAGACCTATGATTTTTCGTTCCCTAACTTTATCCTAACATGTCAGTGTTCTGCACCACTTCAGATAAAGGGCTTCATAATAATCCATTTGGATACTTGAGTGGAAACTGTTATTTTAAGAGAAATAAACTAGAGGAAGATATTGATCACATCCTCCTTTGATGTCCATTGAGCATTCAATCAACATTTCCTCAAATGATTGGATAGTATTCTAAAATTATCCATCAATTTAAGTATGATAAGTCATAATAAAGCTCAGCTCGGTATTCAGAGAATATTCAAGACACTTCCAGAACATAGAGGAAAATCTTGGATATCGATTAGATACATTAGATAGTTGTACTCCATAAATCCTTACCAAGTCTTTACTATATATGTTCTAGTTTATCCAATGAGGAATCATCTCAAATTTCAATGAATTTTTCACTCTTTATAAGAGGATTCGAAACAACCCAGATATCATTGTTTCCTTTATATGTCTTTGGACTTCTGATGAAAATATCCATGGTGATGTTCTCCCAGTTTCATGATGGTATGGGTAATGGTTGCACTATCCACTTAGACTTATTCCTCTCATCCTTCACTTGCTGACATACCAGAAACCTCGATATAAACTCAATGATCTCTTTCTTAATGTTATGAAACCAATAATTCCCTTAGATATCTCGATACATCTTTGTGTTTCCTAGGTGATTGGAGAAATTAAAACTATGTGCATCATCCAAAAGTTCATTTCTTGACTCTGGATTTGATGGAACACATAGTCTTTTCCCCAATATCACAATACCTTCTTCATTTACATTGAAATAAAAATATTTCCCTTTTTTCATAGTTTCCAATTTCTTCTGAATTCCAACATCATCATTTTCAGCATCCTTTAACATTTCTAAAAGAGATGGTTGAGAAATCATTTGTGAATGGATTGATGATATTCCATTATTTGTGATTCCCACATCCATCTTCATCTAATATAAGAAGATTGGATCAATGATATAATTGTTGGTTCCTTTCTACTTAGACCATCTTCCACCTTGTTCTCTTTTCTAGGTTGGTAATTGATAGATAATTCTTACTCTTTGATCAGCTCTAACCATCATCGATGGCGCATGTTCAACTCGTTCTGTGTGAATATATACTTGAGTCTTTTGTGTTCTGTATATATTTCACACTTCTCCCCAAAGAGGTAATGTCACCAAATTTTCAAAGTGAATATTACTATAGTTGACTCCCGATCTTGTTTTGGATAATTTTTCCAATGAAAAATAAATTTCCTTGAATAATAAGAAATTAAATTGTTATTTTTCATTAACACACATCTTAGGTTCTTATTATAAGTATCAAAAAATACCTGAAAAAGTGCTCTACTTGTTGGTAGTGTGAGAACAGGTGATGTAATAAGACTCCTTTTCAACTCCTTGAGTATCTCCTCACATTCATCACTCTAAGAAAATTTTCCCCATTTTAATTTATCTTGGTAGGAGGGTTTGAAAATTGTTAGAAATTTATCACTAATCAGCGATAATATTCAGCTAACCCTAGGAAGTTACCGATATCCATCATGGAAGTTTTCTTCGACCATCCCTCAATTGATGTTACCTTGTTGGGATCCACAGATATCCCATTTCTAGTGATGATATAACCCAATAATGTGTCATCCTTCAATAGGAACTCACACTTTCAATACTTTTTTATAGAGATTCTTCTTTCACAAGGTCTCTAGTACAATGCTTATATTCTCCTTAAGATCCTTCTTGGTTTTAGAGTATCTTAGAATATCATTTATAAAAAATACCAATTTTTTTAATGTAATATCTAAAGACTCTATTCATCAATTCCATGAATATTTCTAATGAATTAGTTAGTTTGAAAGTCATTAATATGAATTCATAGTTCTCGTAGATTGTATGAAAAGTAGTCATGGGGATATCCTCCTTATTTTCCCATACTTGGTCATATCCCGACCGCAAATCCACTTTGTAGAAGTATTATTCTCCACGTAACTGATCGAACAAGTCATCAATTCGGGGTAGAGGATACTTTTTCTATATTGTGATTTTGTGGAGCTCATGATAATCAATGCAAAGGTGATTGACCCATCCTTATTCTTGACGAAGAGGACAGGTGCATCCCATAGTGAAGCACGTGGGAGTATATACCCTTTACCTAGATTCTCTTTTAGTTGTTTCTATATCTCCTCAATCTCCACAATAGCCATTCTATACGAAGGTTTGGATATTGGAAATTCCCTAGGTATAAGATCAATTGAAAATTCAAAATATCTTCTTGGAGGAAGACCGAGAAATTCTTTGGGAAACACTTCATAGAATTCCCTCACCATAGGAATTTTTTCAAGGATGGTTGCATTCTTATATGCAATCATATGAAAAAGTTACATGTTATACTCAGGTAGTAATATCCACTCTTGATATGTTGGTGCTGAAGAAGATTCATCCTTCTCCTTGAACTTTTATAGATTCGAGGGATGATTATCCATACGGAGAGAAATTTCCCTCTCATGAAAATTTATATTGGATCTATATATGGAAAGCCAATACATGGCATGAATTGCATCAAATTCTACTAGAGGTAGTATGAAGTGGTTCTTCAAGAATTTTAATCTGAAAATTGTGATAGGGTTGGTGTTATATTCAGGGGTTGCAATGATTACCCATTTTATGTTCTCACCAATATCTATAGTTCCATGATTTGTGGTGATGTGGGGATTATTCTAATAAACATTCATGATATAAAAGAATTCATAGAAATAGAATCAAAAAATGTGTTCACTATTCTTGATTGAATAACTAGCGTACCTATCACCACATTGTTGTCAGGGTTCGTTTTAGTGGTAGTGATATAAAAAATCTCTTTGTTTCTACCTTGGATGTTGTTGGTTGCCTATGAAAATCCTTGGAATTGTACACTAGTTTGATAAGTG
Source organism: Viscum album (assembly GCA_963277665.1). NCBI lineage: Eukaryota > Viridiplantae > Streptophyta > Magnoliopsida > Santalales > Viscaceae > Viscum > Viscum album. Next base: position 2,142,855,957 of record OY728143.1, on the reverse strand, counting down.
CCCGGGTTCTTTATAGTTGAAGCAATGAACAACATGTTGAGGGTTAGATGAAGCTTTCTTATTCCTTTTTAAATCTTTGGGCTTTTCTTGTTGGAAGATAATGACTAGGTTCCATTCTCTTCCACACCAAATGCATTTCCTTGTCCCCTTCAAGAAATTTCTGGGTGGCTTCCTTCTGCACATTTAGCAAGTGGGGTGCTGGTTTTTCATAGAACCATTGGATTTATACATCAGACCCCATGAATTAAAGTCTTCATTATGCTTATTATCCCCATGATACCCCTCATATTCATTGATCTCCATTTTAACATTGAGGCATCACCATACAATTTACTCATACATCTCGAATTCACAGATCCCTAGGGATTTCCGTAGGCAGTGTTTTATCCCACCAAATAAGTGGTAAACCTTGAATTCAGTGTTAAAAACATATCCAAAGGTGTGACATGAAATCCTTGTGATGTTTTCCTCATAATTTTTGATGGATTCATCATATTGTTTCTTGAGGGTAAGGAAGTCCCTTTCCATATTAAGTAGGAGGGTGTGAGGAAAATTTTTATTGAAAAATATTTCGCAGAAATACATCCATCCCATCACCTCTATATCCTCCTTAGGATTCTTAATTTTGATCAAGGCCCACCATCGATCAGCTTCACCCTACATACGATAAGCATCCGGAAGAACCTTCTCTTATTCAAAACATTGAAGGATTGAGACGATATTTTAAATTTTATTGATCCATTGTTCAAAATTGAGGGAAATGATGATCCATGAAATGTATGTGGCCTTCATATCCTGAATCTCTTGATTGAAAATTATTTGGGGGGGGGGGGTTTGAACATTCCTCTTGACCTATGTTTATATTCAAAACATGCATTAATTGAGAGAGTATTGTGACAAAGATTGTGATTCCCACTACCATCGGATTGGGAATCTCATTAGAATAGTCATCACATTGATCTTCACATCATTTTTTAGTACTAGTCTTCCTATTACCAGCCATTGGATTAAATAAAAAGAAAGTTAGGGGTATCACATAAAGTGTAATCCAAAGGAAAAAATGGATGACTTATACATTACTTTTTTTCCTTAACTTCTGAATTTGTTATCTTTAATTTATGTTATCCATAATTTTCATACCATCATATATTCTTTGGTGAATTTTTTTTATTCCCCTAATTAGGGTTCATACTATGCTTATAAATTTACCAAATAATATACCCCGGGAGTTTAATAACCAAGAGTGCAGCAAGGCTTGTTTTCCTGCATCAGTTCCCATTCGAGTTTATCTAAAAGTGGTGTTTTCAGGTTTAACGCGTAGACACATTTGTGCCAAAGCTGCCTCTACCTGATCATATCTAGATTGGGATGTATTTTCATGATAAACCACTTACTTGACACTCAAAAAAAAATTAGGGATGTTTTAATTATAATTATTCTTATCACTAAAGATTTCACTAGGGTGTTCTAATCCTAGATCCCAAAAATAAATAAAGATATCATCTAATACCACCAATATCAACCCTACTATTTATTTCACACATAATCATATTTAATTAAATAAAACCTTAACTTGAGAAAAAATATAAGATAGAGAGGTTTAGTGTCTTTGGGTCTTAGGAACATTACATAACAACATAAAACATGAAATACACAACTTTATTGAAAAATTATTTTACCGGACCAGACACATTCTTTCATACATAACATTGTATGGGGTCACCTGAGAACATGCATAAGAAATGGGTGAGCTATAAAGAACATTAAAGGAGTAAACAAGGAATAACATTAATAGTCTTATACATGATTGGAAAAAGGAATATAAATGGAGTATAGGATAAATATGAACATAAAGGCATGATATAACATCATTATCATAACATGGAAATGTCGCAACAACATTTACCATGATATTAGATTGAGCCAAGGATAAGTAGAATTGGATAATGAGAAAACCTGAATTGAACATAAATTAGAATGAGTAAACCCTCATTTCACAAGACGTATCATGATAAAAATCTTTACCCAATGCATTGGAGCACATTCAGGGTGCACCATTCTTAATCCTTTCATTTCATGCATAAGTGTGCCACACATATGATATATCCTTGAATCGTTAAACATATTCATTTATTCCAGGATAAATTAATGTGGAATACTTACATGAAACTATATAATCAATAATTAAATGTGCATAATGGTTAATACCCTTGATAGAGAAATGTAATGGTATTCACTACACAATGACTTTGGCTTGGAAAATCCCGGTGGAATTTCGGCAGCATAATGGCGGGACATACAAATTCATAAAAATGGTTGATTAGAGAGAGTGGTGAATCTCATAATATTTAGTTAAATGGAAATTAATGGGTCATATAGATACATATACCATCTTATATAAATTAATTTAGGGGCATAATGTAAAATAATTCCTTGATTGTAAATAAGGAGATAGAAATATCTTACGGAGTTTCGGTATAGTAACAGGTGTACATGGTAAGAATTAATGAGAGAGATATGGGTATCTCATCATTCAAACGTATGAAGGGATGTATAGGGGAGGTTATAAATCACACCACAATATTTCTAATTGAAAATAAAAGGGGATAATAGTATAAATAAATTTTGATAAAAATGAGAAAGGAAGAAATCACTTACATGGAAGTGTGATCCCAAAGGCATGAAAGAGGACTGAGAGAAGATTATATGAATATTGGGGTGTCGTGGGAGGATTCTATAGAGATGAGGGCAGGTTTTGGTCGAGATCCAATTGTTTTGAGTGAATAAATGTGGAATCATGGGTGATTTTATATTGGAAATGTTTGGGAATTCTTTATTATTTTGGTTTTTGGACACTACAAATTAATCTATTCAAAACCAAAAACCAACCCATGGTTTCCTCCCATGGTTTCTACCAAAGGGGGTTGCATAAAATTATTTTTTAAGGAAAATTACTGACTTTATTAAAATATTATTCTTTTTATGTAGAAATGAGTCACACTCTCAGTGAAATTATTTTAAAAGTTAAAATGTTTTATCAGTCTTGGAGGGTCCACTAAGGCGTAATAAAATAAATCACACAAATATAAAATCTCATTATTTTAAAGTTAATGTATATAGTTTCCAAACATAATTTTTGTGTTATTTTATTAAATCACTAATGGGTCATTATGATATCATAAAAACATTATTTATTTAAATGGTATTTACTTTTTAACCAAAAATTTGATTATCTTTGAAAATTATGAAAAATTCACCATTGGATAATTTTGATGTCCTGATTACAAAAATAATATCAATTTTATCTAAATAATTTTCTAAATATGTGAATTTTTAATTTTAAAATAAAAACCGACATATATAGAAAATTCATGGTTTTTGAAATGAATAGTTTTAATACCATAATAGGAATTACAATTGTATTCATAAAAATTATACGATAATTTATATTTAATAAAATGTATATTAGTAATAATACTTCATTAAAAAATTTATTTAATTGAAAAATCCATTAATTCAACAATTTATATTTATTAATTTAATGTTAAATAAAAAAACTATTTTTTCATTAAAAAACAATTTACAATGTAATAATAATAAAATGAATGTATATTATGTATAAAAAATTATGTACATATTCATAGTGCTAGGGTACTATTACATAACCCCTTTTCACACTCGTATAAGATTGAATGGTAAGGTATGTGATGGTGAGAGACTCATGGGGAGACTCAGATAACATCGTTCGAGTGGTAATATCTATTAACATAAATTTCTACCATAGGCAGTTCCACTCCGGCATAACATGTTATAGCATGGATTGGGATTTGTCAAGACGTAAGCCAAGTGTTGTCACCTCATTTACAAGCTCTGTCAAATGGGCTCCGTACAGAGAAATTTTACTGGATGAGGCCAACACTTGGTTTTTCTAAGTATATTGGATTTTTTTGAGACCTATATTTATAATAATCATGTGATAATTGTTGAATTTATTTATTAGTAACGTTAACAGTTCATAATGGTATTTTAAAAAAACATAAAACCAAATAAGTGCTCAAGTTTTAAATAATCCTTTTTAATAATAACACATTTAATTTGATGAATAGTAATTTTCATTCATAAATGTTTTGGTCATTACAACATATAATTTGAGAATCATCTTAGAGTTGATGCAGACTACAGAGAGTCATTATAATTCCTATGAAAATGGATGATGGAAGCCTTTGGAGTTTGACAAGGGATTCCATGTTTTTTAAGGGTCTCACCTTGACATTGATTATAGATATTTTTAGGTTCTACAAGATATATTTGAGATTCATTGTACCTTTCTAGAAAATGCGTAGAGTTTATATGGTGGTTTACATCTTAGTTATACCACCATAGTTGGACCTGTAATGTGATGTCTACCATGTATTGTAGGTGAGGAGCTACATGCATGACGCATCACATGTTATCTACTATGGTCAGTTTGAAATCAAGGATGGGTATAAATTTTTTAGTTACCATATATATATCGAGTGTTGATAGGGGTTATCATTCATTCGTAATTGATTCCCATAGTTCATGAATAGTGGTAGTAGGGGATTCATTAGGAGAGCATCTATGAGTGGTATAACCAGATGAGAGTACAATACCCTCATCATTTGGAGTATTTTATTCCAATTTTGGGATGAAAATACATAATGTGGGGATAATTTTACAACTATAATTTGTCTATGTATTACCTCAGAATATTATCTAGGCTATTTTTTTGGTAGGTGCTGAGAATACAATACAATCATTGGGTTGGTAAGCCCAACGTTAATTTTTTAAAAATATTCAAAATATTATTATCATGTATACATATTTTTCTAAATTTTTTTGGACAACTCTTAACTGGAGGCTCTGATTTGAAATCTCAGGCCTCCATTGAGTTCAAAGTGTGGCCTTTACCATATTCCTGATGAAATCTATTTTGGTGGGAAACATTTTCGATAAAGTGATGTTGTAGGAGAAAATATTAAAAAATAATTTATTTATTAATTTATTTTGATACAGTGACTATCACAAACCAAGACAGAGTGTCATCCACCTATCACACGACCCAATATCTGGCATATCGTAATAGGCATTCTTGATCCCCATGGGATAGAAACTAGTTCCTGGGTATCAACAACATGATTTGGGAATGAATTCACCCATTTGAATTAGTATAAAACCCCAATATAATAACAACACAAGGATGACTAAATATAACGAAAAAGGGATAACAATATTACTTTTCAAGGTTTACTACTTTGAACAAAAATTCAAGTGTTCTACAACAAAAAGGTGATGATGAACTATAACCAAAAAACAATATATGATTGGAGGTTCGTTACCCTCAATCCACCACCACCACCAACACCACACAATGGAGACCACTAGAAACCCGAACCACCATCTTGATACACGTTTTCATTAAATTATACAAAAATAACCAAGTCTATATACACCTAATAGTTTATGCTTGGAGTGAGCCAAAGACCAATAGGATTTCACACAATAAAAGAGATTCCTTGATAAAACATTATAAGACAAATTAACATGGATGTTTTAAAAAATTAATTCTTCAGAAAATTTTATAGAAAAATATTTAATGGACAATATTTTCAGAGAATAACATTTTTAATGAAATAACATTATTTTCTTCTAACGTAAACCAAAAATTTAACAATGATCTGATGGCGAGTACAATATCACAACAAAAAACAATTTCATCAAAAACCCCTATTGGAGCTAGCAAGAATGGGATATTAGGAACCATGAATCTTATTGAAACGTTGTATAGAAACCACAAACAACAATTTTATCATGCACCAGCCACTATGATGGAACATCCCACAAGCCACATGGTGTCTGACCATCATCATGGTTTATTTTCTGTTGTAATCATCCAAACTGCTAGATGAATTTTGGTTAAGAGACTTATGAGTCACCTAGAATACGAGCCCTAGTCTACCCACCTAGATACCTAGGTTCCCCCTTCATGCTCAATTTTCATTCCACATATCACATGGATCACTATATTCACATGTGCAAGGCAAAAAATATAAAAAAACATGATAAGTCACCATTACAATTAACAAAACCACTTTCAAATCAAAACACACACCAAAACCATTCCAAAAAAAATTAATTCCATTTTTATAATTTATTAATCCTCTTATACCATATATGAAACACCTCCATGAAGTACAACAAGGAACATAATTGAAAAAACAACAAAATTTCATTAGAAAAAACATTGTTATGATATACTCACCTTAAAACCACTAAAACAATAATTCACACCTCATATACAATTCAAAAATAAAAACCAAGAATTAAAAAAAAGATTATCAAAATCAATAAATAATGTTTAAGAATTGAACCATATACCTCAAGCGAAGAAACTTCTGTAAATCAGTGCTAAACCACAACCGTACATCCAAGGGATCTTATAAATGAATGATTTAACTATAAACATCAATATTATACCTTAAGAATCATGATCCAACCCTAAATAGTTCATTCAAACCACTTTAAAAATTAAAACACAAGAAATAATATGAGAAACCCAACAATAGAGAAGGAATTAAAGAAATGACGGACTTACCTGAAGATTATTGGAGAAATACCATCAAATACACCACCAAAATGGAGGCTCAAAGGAGAAAGGATGAGGGTTGGATATGCTTGTGGCTGGAAAATCCATTTTGGGAAGGAGATTGGTGATTTAGGTATCAATCTTGAGAGGACACGCCCACGTTTTTTATACTTTTAATGACTAGGATAGACCACATGGTTTTCCCACACGGTTTTCCAAAACATGTGTCAAAATTTCTCTCCTTACTATCCAAGAAGGACATGTCACATGGTTATCATACATGGATTAAAACTCATACACTAACTATGCAGTTAGCCACTATCGCAAAACACCACTTCGTTTCATGGTTACCTTGGAAGGGTACAAGATTTTCCGAACTATGCACCACCTGTTTCTAACCCAAAATTTCCATTTTTCACCAAAAATAGAAGGTAACAAAAATTAGAAACTATTAGGAAAAAATTTAATGGAAAATACCAATAACTGAAATCACAGTTGTGACAATTCTACCCACCATGAAAACTTTTTCCCCCATAAATTCAACTCGATGTTTGATCATAGAATAAAAGTGGATACACTTTCTCAACCCAGAACATGCAATCCCAAATATCATTCACATCATTACCATGTTACCAACGGACCGAATCTTGAGTTATAGACAACCCACGAAGAACATTCTCATGAGAATCTAACATCTATACTAACTGCTCAAACTTAGATAAATATGGCCATATTTCAAACTCATCCCAATTCAATACATGAGATGGATCTGGGTTGTAATTTTTTAGCTGAGATACATAAAACATGTCATGAATTGATTCCAACTACGAATGAAAAGATAATTTTTTTTTCAACATATGGATTCTCTAGGTAATCTCAATATTTTCAACATGCCTCGGATTTAGCTTCCCGTGATTTTCCAAATGATGATGACCCAAAAAAGGTGATACTTCTAGGAACACTCGGTCACCCACAGAAAGTTATAGAGATTTTTCACTCTGATTGGAATAAAAATTATTGTGACTTTGATATTTCAAAAATCAATTCCTAATCAGCCTGGCCTTCTTAGATGTCTCCTATACAAGGCTTGGTCCTCGTAGTGACGTCTCACCTACCTCATCCAAAAAGAAGGGTGGCCGATAAGGCTGACCATAGAATGCATCAAAATAATCCATTCAAATTGATTATTAGTATATAATGTTATATAAAGACTAAAACAGCCCCAAATGGCTATCCCTTGATCCCCTAAAATCCAATACACATGCATGGAGGATGTCTCCCAAAATTTGGATTTCCCGCTCCGTCTGACGATCCATATAATGATGGTATTCCATGCCCAAATTAACCTAAAATTCCAATAAATTATAATGGACTTACCAAAACCACATGGTAACATGGGGTCCCTATCATAGAAAATGGGAGATAGAAAACCATGATGCCACACTGCCTTCTAAATAGATATCTAGCCCAACTCGTCCACTGTTGCTGAATCTCAACTCAGAATGAAATGGAATGTTTTGGTCAAACAATAAAACACCACCCAAATGGAATTCCATTTCTGATTTATACACTAAAATAAGATAATAAATCCCATGGAAGTCTCATCCAACATCTTGGTAGTAATATATTGTGGTTGGAGTAAACTGGAGGGCCCTTGGTTCCCTGCTTTTACCTACTGACATGTATAACAATGTGACCTGAAGTCAGTTATATCCTGCCTCATACATGGCCACCACGACTATCGAAGCACATCATAGTACCAATTGGTAGCTCTAGGATGAAAAACCCACTAATACTGGTGACTATCACTTAGTACCACCTTTATCTATGACTACAACACTTCAAGGCGACCTTTAAAATATAACACTCTTTTAGGAGACATCAACCAATAAAAAGTTGTCTCTCCACTATAAATGAACTTTATGAACTACTAGAACACCTCATCATTAGGATTATCCTATCTATTAGACTCTAAAATAGAACATGTTAGTTTCACACTAGCCAACAACAAACCTCCACTATGCTCCATCGTCTCCTAGTGCATCTAAGAATAAAGGAACCAACAATGCCCACTCATCACTGGACATCTTCAATACTTGCACTGAAAAATTTATATTCAAAATGTTTCTATAACGTTACCTTTTCCTAGGGTATAAAAAATTACAAAATTGTGCCCCTAAATATGTTCAACCCATCGGCACTGCCTCAAATTCAATTCCAATTGGGAGAAAATATAGGATAAGATTTTATGATCAAAATAAACTGTAAAATTCTCCCCAAAAAGATAATAATGACACATATTTAGGCCACACATCACTTATACTAGTTCCAAGTAATGTTTTGGGTAGTTATTTTCATATGACCAAAGTTGGAGAGAGCTATATACCACCACATAGTCATTCTTTATTAGAACAAACAAATGACCAAAACATGAGGCATCGAAATAAACCACACATCCCTTCCCAATTTTAGGAAATATAAACCCATGTGTGGTATTCAATCACTGATTAAGCTTCTAAATAGATTCTTGGAACTCTAGGATACTTTAAAACATCACTTTTTTTTGGGTTAATTCCATCATGAAAGAAGTAAGCTGAGAAGAAGTTCCAAATGTATCGCATGTAATACCCTACTAGTCCAATATGGTTTCTGATCTCAAAAAAAAAATTGGCAGTTCACATAACCTTAATAAATATATCTTTTTAGATTCCATGTAAACCCCTATATCTGATATCACATGGCCCAAAAACATCATATCTTTGATCCATAAGTTACACTTTCAATGTTTCTCTTAGACTCGATGTCCCTGAAGAGTTCCCAAAACAATCCTCAAATGACGCCCATACTCCTCCTCAGATCTAGAATAGACCAGGATGTCATCCATGAACACAAAAAAGAATGAATTTAGATACCAATGAAACACCCCATTCATAATTTCCAAAATTAAAACTCTATCATTCATCAAACTAATTGGAATGACTAACTAATCGAAATGATCGTACCTACTTTTGATTTTAACTTTCAAAACATCTGCATCTCTCACTATAACTTGATGATAACTGAAATGCATGATCAATCATAGATAACCATATCACCCCTTTTAACTGTTCCAACTAGTCATCAATATAGGGCAAGGGAAATATTTTCTTAATCATCACATTATTAGGATCTTGTAATCAATGCACAACCAGATGGGTCCATTGGTATTTTTTTCAAATAGAACTGGAGAGGCCCATGGTGAAACACTTGGGTTAATGAATAATTTAGATTACAAATTTTCTAGCTATACCTATAATTATTTCCACTCTATGGGTCCATATGATATATGTAAATATATATCATCCATGTTACTAGTGCCAAATCATTAGCAAACTCACCATCCCACTTCGAAGGATAACTCGAGAAATCCCAGGGAAAAAACTGTGGGAACTCATCCACCACTAAATGTAATACACCCTTAAGATACCCTCTATCATTATAAAAAATATATATATGTAAAATGAGATTACCAAATTCTGGGAGTGGGGTCCAACACGACCCAATCGAGGATCCCATTCTACATGAAGAAACTGGGCAATTCAATCAGGTGCCTCAATACACAACGGTTGCCTATAGAAATCCCTGATCACCTTAAAGACACCATATAATACATTACAAGGTTTAAATAAAATAGTTACATCTCAAAAATAAGTAAATTCTATTGTGACTCTACCCTTGTCACGATAAGTGCACATGACTGACACCTGAGACCCCTATGTCACTTCTCACCAACTGGTGTTGCCAACTCCATTGCATGCATCATTAGATCAGTTAGAAAATTAAACTGATTCAAAAGGTAGGAAAACATAAATATAATAAAATCACCAATATCAAACAAAAAACATCTAATGATCATTCACTAAGAATGGTACATCGAGCTATCACATACCATGCATCTTTTTTTCCTAGTGCATGGTCTACAATATAGAGATGTCTCACCTTAGATTTTCCTATAGATTAACCACTAGCATATGGGTTGGACCAGAACAGGATCTAACATGAATATGATCCAACCCTATCACCAAGATTTCCAAACCAAGAACCCACTAACCTAGATGGCTTTCACTAGGCTAAAATCCCCCCCTAAAATCCACCGATCTTACACTAATTTTATAAGGGCACACCACTTTTCAGAGGCTCTAAAATTATTTTCTAGATACACATAGATAAAATGTTATAGGATGAGAAGTTCATAAGTTTTATATGTGTCATTAAATACCATACTAATGACACACAACTGACCCAACATAAAAAAGACATATAAAAAGGTATCTATCAAGAATGGCTTAAACAACCACCCCACTTCTTCCCTTACTCATACCACGTCCCCTTCTTCTTAGACGAACTGCCACTACCCACTACTAATACAACCCCAAATCAATCATACATTCTTTTGAAATAAATCTACACCATACAACCATGTTCAACCACTTCATTATAGTTTTTCATATTAATTAGAATGATCTGAGAATAGATATATACCTACAACCCCTTTCTATCATCAACACCTTCATCTGCTCCTTGAAAATGATTTCAGGTGCATACAGAACTAGATCAACAAATCATTTGGCATAATCCATCATGAAATGTCCCCCTTTCACAAGATCCATGACCTCTAGGTACAAGGAATACACTAAAACAATGGGAAAATACTTTTCATTGAAAACAATCTTAAAATCATCCCACCGCATCTGCTCGTTTATCGCTATTTGGACAACTGAGTCCTGCCACCTCTGACTAGGACCTTCTAGAAAGAGAGAAACACATTTCACCCAGACTACCTCATGAGTATCAAGTAACTCAAAAATTTTCACTATAATTTCTGGCCACTCATATAATTCCAGAGGTTTGGTGTACCCTTAAGAAGAATGAGGCTTGTTCTTAAGAAACTCGTAAGCTTTTTCCATTTGAGGACCTGGTTCAAATTCTATAACGTGAGAGGAACCATAACCTTATCATTTTACTGAATCATGTACTTCCAATACCATATCTTCCCTTAGTCCCTAAACAATTATTGAGAGAGAAATCTCCCTAGCCACTTCCCATGTTTTCGTATGAATTCTCTAGGGAGACATTTTCATACAAGATGCAACAACCACGTTAAAAACAATCAATAGCACCATTATGATTTTTTTAGTAATAACAAAAAATAAGAACATTCCATAATTACAAACAAATAAAATCCATCATAATGACATGACATCCAAAATACTCCACCTTTTCCCAATGCCCATATACAGTCTACACATTGTACGTCACAACATGAGGAGAAGTTAAACAAACCCCAGCATCCGATGGTGACTCGAGTCTTATCACGAGGTGGTCTGGCCAAGAACCCCACTCAAATACAAAAAATCAAGTCTCAAAAGACCTAGATCTAGTATATACAAACCCATCCCAAAATAACTTAACCCAAAAGAGTTTAAATATCAATGACACCATTTTTTATGAACCAAGCCAGATTTCCATCAACCCTGACACCTCACCCGATTGGTGGCATGGCCCAAAGGGAATTCCCAATACCCACGGGATAGAAACCATTTTTGGGTATAAATTGTGGGATTTTAGAATGATTTCACCAGTTTTAATTATCATAACCCCCCCCACAAAAATAACAACTCAATTCTGAATAAATATAACCTGACAAGGTATCATTGAATTAATTTTAAAGTATAATAATTTTAAACCAAAAATAAAATATTGAAACAACCTAAAGGGGATGAAAAACTATCCCAAAAAATATACATATGATAGGCATGTCATCACCCTCAAGCCACCATGACCACCAACACCGCACAAGGAATACCAATAGAAACTTGAACCACCATCGTGATACACACTTAATTTAGCTTATTGAAACATAACCAAGTATACATAAACCAAAAGGTGTTTGCAGGGTGTGAACCAATGCCCAGTAGGATGTCACCCAATAAATGAAAATCTATGATAAAACATTATAAGACAAATTAACATGCATGTTTAAAAAATCTGAAGACATATTTATGGAAAACCCTTTAAATGAAAACATTTGAGGAGTAGAAAAAATTTATAGGAAGGACTTTCTTTTCATATAAATAAAATCACAAAGAATACCATGTGATGGCGTAAAGTACAATATCACAAGAGAGCACAATTTCACAGGAAAACCCTTTAGGAACTAGCTAGAATGGGACACTGTGTGTAAGATCCAAACCCTAGTATCCCGGAGCGGGTACCTTATATTAATACATTAGCATGATTACAAGAAATTTTTACCCTGAAGGAACTATTTGACTATTATTTTTGGAAATACAAGATACAAACATAAGTTCAACATTACAACATGAAATTAAATACATCAAAGAAATTTAATTGGAAACATATATGACTCTGAAATTATCCCTATAGGTCATTCAAAATTTCCATCTTCAAAACCTATGGAAAGTAAAACATAAGAAATGGGTGAGATTAGATTCTCCAAAAGGGTAATTAATTTATTAGAATATATAATGAAAAAAAAAACAATACATGGTGAATAACTAAAAACATATTCCTTTAAAAAATAATTATTCACATGAAAAATACATATTTTAAATTAAAAACTGATTCTATAATACATTCAATTATTAACTGATGATTGATAAAATTATCCTAAAATCAAACGACAAAAAATACCTATTTTAGAATACATTTTACGAAATTAAATTTTATTTTAAATGAACATATTAATTTAAAATTTTAATTAAATATTTATTACTCAGAAAAATACCAAGACTTATTTATTAATTTTTAAAATATTCAATCTCATTTATAAGGTTCCTAAAAAAATCTATACATACATGGGTGAGGTTAATATTCATAAGGGTACAATGATATTCATAAGGGAATAGTTATTATTCACCAAAAATATATATTGATCATATCCAACTCTAAATATCTTACTAATCGCAACAATATATATCGATTTATTTGAAATTCAAAACATAGAGGTCACAAAATTATGTCTAAAGACAAGATTATATCTATTTCTAATAAATAAAAAAGTTATTTTTTTCAAAGAGACACGGTGTTTCTTGCATTCTATGTTAAATTTATTTATAAATCCTTGAGGTGTTACATTCTTCCCACTTTACAAAAATTTCATCCTCAAAAGTACAAAAATGTTACCTTAATGAAAGATTTGGGTAGGTCTTCATCATAACTTCCTTAGGCTTCCACGTTGGCTTTTAAATTTTATGATTTTTCTTAAGTACCTTTACTAGCTGAGTTATTTGATTCCTCAACATATATTCATTAGTTTCCTAAATCTAGATAGGGTCTTCACAATAAGATAACCAAGGATCCATTTCTATACCTTTAGGAGTGAGTACATCTGTTGGTTCTGGCATATACATCCTCAAAAATGAGACATGGAACACATTGACTACCTTAGAATGACAAGGTGGCATTTCAAAATAGTAATCCACAGCTCTACGTCTCTTGAGAATTTAAAAAGGACGAATGTACCTAGGGCTCAGTTTTCCTTTCTTCCCAAATCTTATAACAGCCTTTCAAGGATATACATTCAGGAAAATGTGATCTCCCTATTGAAATTCCAAATCATTCATTCAATTATCAATATATATCTTTTTCTTACTTTGAGATGCTTTGATATGGGTTTTAATAGTCGTTACCATTGCTATAGATTCCTCTACATGCTATGGGCCTACTAGTTTCCTTTAACCAACTTCTTCCTAACATGTTGGTGTATGACATCTCTTCCAATACAACGGTTCATATGGTGCCATTTTAATACTTTAATGGAAAATATTATTAGAGAAAAACTCTACCAAAGTTTAACATTTATCCCACATACCATAAAAATCATGTGAAAATGATATCAACATTTCTTCTAAAGTCCATATCATCCTTTTTAAATACCCATCAGATTTAGGGTGATAAGCATTACTCAATCAAAGTTAATATCCAAATATTTTTGAAGATTTTTATAGAATTTTGATGTAAATCATAGGTCATGATCAGACACAATTGATAGAGGTCCCTCATTATTTCTTACAAAATCATTAATATAGAGTTGTGAAAGGTGGTCTATTTAAAAATCCTCCCTTATAGTGAGGAAATGTTCATATTTAGTAAGATGATCCCCAATTACCCAAATTGGATCATTTTTTGTTGGATTTTTGGGTAAACTAGTGGAAAAATCCATAGTACTATCATATCATTTCCATGCTATTATAGGAATAGGATTCATGACTCCTCTAGGATGTTGTCTTTCATCCGATACTTTTTTACAGACTAAACATATTGATACATAATTAGTAATTTTCCGCATCATGTTGTACCACCAAAAATGTTACTTCTAATCTTTATACATCTTACTATTATCTGGGCTTATAGAGATATTCGAACTATGGGAATCATCAAATAACTCCCTTTTCAGCTCGGGTATAGAGGGAACACATAAAATTCTCCCAAATTTTAGAATTTCATCCTCACACATGAAATTTAGAAACATCCCATCATTCACAGATTAAATTTTCTTTTGAATATTCTCATCATCAGATTGATATATTTTAATTATTTACAATTATAATGGATGGGAGGCCACTTGAAAAAAAAATTATGTTTCACCTTCCTTGATAATTTCCATATCCAACCTCTCTGTATCCATGTACATAGGATCTTTATCAATTCTTATTTTGTTTATAACTCTATGATCCTTCCTACTTAATGAATCAGCTACCTTATTTTCTATTCTAGGGTGGTAGTTTATGGAAAAATCATAATCCTTGAGTAGTTTAAGAAAACGTCGATTCCTCATGTTGAGTTCTTTCTATGAGAAGATATTTTTCAATCTCTTATGATCTGTATATATCTCACATTTTCACTATAGAGATAGATTTTCCATTTCTTCACACCAATGATTATAACTTCTAACTCAAGATCATGATTTGGATAGTTCAATTCATGAATTTTTAACTGCATTAATTCATAGGAAATAACATTATCACTCTTCATAATGATACATCAAAGTCCTTTCTTTGATGCATCAATATAGGTCATATATCTACCATTTACTGATGGTACAGTTAGTACTTGAGAAATAACTAATATACTCTTAAATTAAATAAAATATTCTTCACATTCTTTTATCTATATGATCTTAACCTATTTTCAAGTAAGATTTGTTAGTGGGTTGGCTAAAATGGAAAAGTTTAAAATAAAACTCTGATGATAACCTACTAAAGCAATAAATATATATACCACAATTATGATTGTTAGAGTAGGCCATTCCTAAACTACCTGTGTCATTCTTGGATAAATAATAATTTCATCCTGAAAGATAATGTGGCCAAGAAATTAAACTCTTTTCCGCAAAAATTATCACTTTCTAAACATCCTGTATAACTCGTTTCTTTTAAGAATCATTATAAAAATGTGAAAGTGGTTCTCATGAGCTTTGTAACTTCTATAGTATACCAAGATATCATAAATAAATACAACAATAGTTATATTAAATATTACATCAAAAATATATTCATTAGATCCATGAAAACATAGGGAGAATTATTCAATCCAAAATGAATTACTGTAAACTCGTAATTCCAATACCTAGTTCGAAATATTGTCTTTTGAATATCTTCATTCCTCACACAAAACTGATGATATCTAGATCAAAGTTTAATCTTAAAACAATATTGGGCTCCATGAAGTTTATGAAATAAATCATAAATTTGAGGAAGTGGATACTTATTTTTTATCATAATATCATTGATCACCCTATAGTCAATTCACATCCTCATATATCAATATTCTTCATGATGAAAAGAATAGGGATTCTCATAGAGAAAACCTAGGTTGGATAAATCCCTTATCACTTAATTACTCTAGTTTTTTTTATATCTACTAATTCCATTGTAGCCATTATATAAGGGTTATTTGATATAGGCCTTTAACAAGAAATTAGATCAACAAAAAACTCAATTTTTTCCTCGGGAGGATGTACAGGTAAATCCTTGGAGAATACATCATCATATTCGTGCACAATAGGCACATATTCAATTTGAATTTTTTGTTTACCCATAGATATTGTTTTATATTAATCCCTAATAATTTCATTCAATATATCTTTTTGGGGTGGATCATGAGAAGAATCAAATGACTGGGTTTCTGCTCTAAAGATGAGGGATTCAATATCATTCTCAAAATTTATATATTCTTTCTTATTGAAATATATTTTCACAATATAATTTCAAATCTAGTTCATACCAATAATTATAAAAAATTATGTCATGGGTATGATGGTAAATTTATAAAATAATGCACATTTATGTGCCTTAATGTGGGATTATTGACACATCGTTGTTGCAAGGGTACTTCCCTTAGGAGTTTTGACTGAAAACTCCATTATTAAATCAAATTGGAAAAGTATAGTTTTCTTAGAAAATTAGGAAGATATAAAATAATGTAATGATCCAAAATTAAATAAAATATTGTCTATGTTAGATTAAATTACTTATGTACCTAGCACCACATCATTAGAAACATCAACCTCAGCTGTTGTAAATGCATATGATTTTATTTTATCCCTCAGCCTTTTATGGGGAATATTTCCTTGATGATTAATAAAATCATTAGAATAATATCCTATCTCATTACAATTGTATCATTGAAATTTTAACTTATTTCATTCCCTTTGAATATCAATATTGGTGGCCTCTTACTCCATTTTTGTAATATAATCCTTTTACTTTTAAGATGGCTTCAAGGTGTTTCTTTCCAAAAGTATCACATGTTGGAAAACACTATTTTTTATTCTTCCTTGTATCTATTATTTCCTCCACCACCATCTCATTATCTTTATTTACATTTTATTTTCAAGACATAGATAATTCATTCTCTTCCTTGATAGCACATGAGTCTATAACTTCGTATGATGAGAATCTTTTGGAGACTAGTTCCCTTTGGAGGAATAGTTTTAAATCATCAATGAATCGATAAATAATTCTCCTTGTATTATGTATGTATTCCATTAAATGACTTCATAACCTAATGAAGATAGAATAATACATTCCAACATTCTCATCCTCTTTTTTCTTTAGATTTAGAAACTAAACATCCATCAACTCATTGTTCATGATGAAATTATTTTTTGAAGAATATTTCCATAAATCCCTCCACTCCATTTCTCTTGTCCCTTATTCATCCTTTTTCTTTTTAATAAATGACCAACATTGATCTGCATCTCCTATTATTTGACAAACTTCCATGACAACCTTCTCCATTTCGTTACTTCCCAAAGTGAGAAATATCTTCCCTTAGGAGATTATCCACTAATCTAACATCAATGGATTTATATATCAATTAAATAGTAGAGGATATTGTCACATAATGTGGTATAACATTTCTCCTACATGTTGTGGATTAGAATTCCCCACACGGAAATGAATATAGTTCATTACCTGAGTCACCTTTCCCAGTGTAGTTATAAGACGCTTAGTACGAGTCATATCTCTAATATCAGTGTCCTTATCTTTGATAGAAGGAAAATCCCTATATAGGATATGTACATTCATTATGTTTTTATTCCATTCACTAGGCGCCATTTCATAATAATGGAATACACTAAATTAGGTTATGAATCATAATATATATTGTCGAACTATAAAAACAAATAACATAAATTAAAATTTTTGGCATGTCTAAAATCATAATCATAGTCATAGTTAATTTGAGAAATTATTTACATTTAAATAATTCATAATTTTTTAAATATAAAATTTTAATTATCTAAGTATATACTCATGGAGTTTCAAAATAAGAAAATTTCATTCTCATGTACCAGGATACCGAATGTCAAGCCTAGAACACCTTGTTAGTATTGTTACTCCTAGGTAAATCTATTCTAGAACCATGTCTAATTTTAGTATCTAGACATTGATGTATTTTTTAGAAATATATAAATAATATATACCTTACCAAAATTCTAGCATATTCTTGTATAATTATCCTTAAAATCTATCTTACGGTTTTGTTCCCTAATCTAAATTTTCTAAATCTAGTTTTTAAGTCTTATATCAAACTTCCTCTAATACCAAATCTATGGACCCAAATCCAATTTTCCTAGAACTCGTGCCTAATATTAATACATTAGAGTGATTACAAGAAATTCTTATCCCAATGTAACTAATAGTATATTAGTTTATGAAAACAAGATATAAACATTTGTTCAACATTACAACTTTATGAATCACGTAATAGAAATTTCATTGGAAACATATATGACTCCTAAATTATCCCTGGATGTCATTCATAATATTCATCTAACAACCTTTGGAAATTTAAACATAAGAAATAGGTTATCTTAGTTTCTCATTAAGGGTAAGTAATACAGTGGAAGTTATCATGGAAATAAATACTAGGCATGGTCAAAAACTAAAAACACATTCCTTTGAAAATAGACATCAGAATAATATTCTAGCAATAAAATATTATTAAATAATCCCATATAAAAGATAATAAAAGAATGAAACAAAACCATTGATATTATACTATTCAATAATCACATGTTTTATCAATTTCGAATAACATAATAAGGAAATGCATAATGTTGGACATCTAAAACATGTTGTCATGGCCTCAAAAAATACATATGAAACTAATAGGGTAGGTCCTCATCCAAATCCCATTTTTTGGTAATGACACTTACTGATGAATCTAGGAGGTATAGAGGGCCCACCCATCACTTGCTAAGTCCAATGCATTACTTATATGAAATGGGATAAAAATAAACAACATGAACATATGAAATAACTTTCCCCATGATAGAACATCCCTAGTCAAATTGATCATAAACCATTTAATCAATATGGTTGCTTAGAAACATAATATATATTCCTTGATAAGACATAAAATTCAATAGAGGTGTTCAAATAGAAAAAAAAAATAATTTAATAAAATCATTGAGGAATTTTTGAGAGAAATACACTTTTACATTGAAATGAATAGTTCTTTTGGAAAAATATTTACATAAAACCCGAAATGAACTAAGGTATTTTTTTATGATTAATTGAGTGGTTTTTTGAAAAATAATTGTGTAATAAAATATATTATAGGGTGTACTTGAATAATGGTGAGAATTTGAGAAATTCTGTTCAATTGGGCTTGTTTATCAAGAATAATTGAGAAACATATTTATGAAAAATTTCACTTAACAAAAAATAAAGAAGTATTTTTATTGGTAAACATATATAGAGATATAAAACATAATTTATAAGGATTAAATAAGAATAATTAAGTATTTAATTTGTATTAAGAGAGACAATGAGAAACCCTAATGATAATGGAGGTTCATGTAGAAAAGCCTTATCTTATGTTCAAGCATGTTCTACACTTGACCATAAAATCCTTGATAATAAAATTAAATTAAATTAATTAATTAATTAATAACCTCTTATATACTTATTTTACATATAATTCTTTTATTGAGTTCATTTATGGCTTTTAGGATGAGTTATAAGATACAAATTCATCGCTCTATAGTGTTCGATTCCTTGGTTTTCATGATCGGTATACTTGTATTTTAGTATGGAAGTTCATGTAGAATTGGTATAATAATATAGAATGGAATTTATATGATACTAAAGGAAATAAAAAATATTAAATGGTTATATAATTCATTTTTTATGGTATGAGGATGTGTTATTAGATAGAACATCAGTGGTAATCATTTATATTATTTTTGCGATATATCGATTATTATGAAATATTTTTGTTGTATGAATTGGTATTATGTATATAAACTAGTTTAATAAGATTAAATAAGATATAAGAAATATTTTATATTCTGTCTTACCCATAATAATTGTTTCATGAACATCCTTGATGGATAAATTGATGAACAAAAGGATCATCTTCCATAAAGGTTGTAAATCGGCACCTCTCAGATGATGATTTTGTTTTTCTTAAGAGAGAGATCATAGTTTGAGGATGTATATTACAATAAAATGATATAATTACAATATATATGTGATACTAGAGTTATCATTATCATTTGGATAGATTATGTTATTATAATATAAGGAAATAAAGTATATTGAAAATGAAATTCAAAGAAAATGTAGGTGGGTTTACCACTTGAAATGTCCTCCTTAAAAAATTCGTTAAGGGGAGGGGTTTTGGTCATTTGTAAAGACCAAGAGATTCTAGAAATGGAGAGATACTATAGAAGATTATTTTTAATGAAATTTTATAATCTTCAAGGATTATTTTATTGAGGGGAAGATATGATGTGGGTGGTTTTTTACTGTGGATGAGAGGGGTGATTTTTTAATATATTATTCTTTATTTTATTATTTTTCTCAATATAGGAAATAGTATTGATTTGTGTGACTAAAAAAACTATAAATGAATTTGATTTCAAACCATGTATTCTTACATCATCAATACATCACATATGGTTCACTAATAATTCAATTATTTTAGAAAAATCACAAACATTCACCACAACCATTTTTTCTACATATATAATTAAAAATAGAATTCCATTTTATCAATATAATTTTCTAAATATGTAAAATTTATCTTTTATATAAAATCATTATTTACATGAAAAATACAAATTTAAAATTAAAAACTGATTTATAATACGTTCAAAAATTTACTGAGGTCTCATAAAATTATCCTCAAATTATAGGAAGAAACATTTATTTAGGAATAAATTTTTTAAAATTGAATTTTATTTTAAATAAACTTGTTAATTTAAATTTATAATTAAATATTTATTACTAACAAAAATACCACAACTTAATTATTAATTTTTAAAATATTAACTCTCATTTAAAAATAGCCTAAATTTTATTTATACATATATGGGTGTTGTTACTATTTATAAGGATACATTAATATTCATAAAACGTAGGTTAATATTCACAAAAAATGAACTTCTCTCCTATCAGATTGAATATATATTACAAATCATAAACATGTATGTCTGTTTTTCAAAATTCAAAACACAGAAGTGGAAAAATTTTGAAATACATCTAGATTATAACTATATATAATAAAAAATAATTTGTTTCATAGAGACTTAGTGTTTCATGCATTACATATTCAACTTTTTTTGAAATCCATGGGGTGTTACACTAGGAACCTAGTATCTTGGTGAAACATGGTATAGAGACAACAACCAACTACTTTCTCATGCACGAGTCATTAAGAGGGAACATCCAACCGGACTGGTGTTATCGGATCATCATAATGATTTTTTTAGTGTAGTAATCATCAATACCAGTAGATGAATATAGCATAATCCACTTATGATTCAACTAGAATACTAGGCCTAGTCTAACCACCTAGATACCAATGTTCCCCCTTCGTCCTATATTTTATTTTCGCATATCACATGGATCGTTGTATTCACGTGTAAAATCCATAAAATATAAACACACATGATAATTCGCCATTCCCATAACCATAAATTTATTTAAAATCCAAAATCACACCAAATCCATTACAAAACATGTTTCACCCCACTTGAAAATTTTATTAAAACACATGTACTGCTTATGAAATGCCTTTTAGATGATCCATAAGAATCACACTACAAAAAAAACAATTAGAAAAACCACATTAAATCCATTTGAACCTTAAAACTATTCAGAAAAACATTTCAAATCTCTTAAATAGTTAATAAAACAAAACATAGAATAAAACCAAGCATATAAAAATATCCAAATAATGTTTGAGCATGTAACCCCTACCTCTAGTGAATAAAAAATCTGGAAATTAGTGTTAAACCAAAACTACAACACCAAGGGATACTATGAATGAAATATCAAACCATAAACATCAAGGTGGAATCATACGAATCGATATCCAAACCTAAATAGTTCACCAAACCCACTGAAAAAATTAATCCCTGAGAAATAATAGTATAAACCCTATAAAAGTAGAAGAAAACATGAAATGAGGGACTTAATTAATGAATATTGGAGAAATATCACTAGATACACCACCAAAATGGAGGTCCAAGGGACTAAATAGGAGGTTTGGAGGTGACAAGGTATGGAAACCCTGCGTGGGGAAAGAGATAAGTGATTTGGTATTAAATCCTGAGTAGAAACATCCACCATTTTTAAATGTTTAGTAAACCGGATAGGCCAAATGATTTTCATTCATGGTTTCCCAAACCATGTGGACATCATGAACCCCCTACTATCTAATAAATAAAAGTTGTATAGTTAGCACACATTGTTTAAAATCCATGCTTTAACCATGTAATTATCCATAATCCAAAACACCACTTTTCTACATTGTTAACTGGGAAAGGGTTCACATTTATCCAAATCGTTCATCATATAATGAAAACCCCAAATTTCCATTTTCCACCAAAAATCCAATGGAAACCCAAAAGTAAAAATTAAAGGATGAAAATAAATGGAAAATACCTCAAAATAAAATCACTTATGTGATAGTGACATGGAATTTCCTATTTAAACACTATTATTCCTAATCCTTATGGTTATCAACATATCTAAGGGATATAGATGTGCTATTGGAGATGAACCATTGGAGGATCATTGGAAGATGGCAACAGATCGAGATCAACTGAATGATTATGCATCAATAGAGTTTTTGGATCTCACCAATGATGAAAATTCATTGTTGTTCTTCATTAGTGATCAATCCAAAATCTAGGTAGGATGTATATTTCTTTGTTTTTGTCCCATTTATTCATCCGGATTGAACCCAGATCAATTCCATGATTAAGAATTGATTTGAACATCGATGGTAGATATATTTATGGTTGATTTTTTTTGTATTTATTATTTCCTCTTCAATATTCAAATTCGTCATCAATAGATTAAGTAAAAAATGATTTGTGTCCTCAATTCTCTTCTCATTGTTTTTATGGATTTCATCCACATTTCATTAAACATTCATAACAGATAATTTCTTTGTCCCGTGGTTCAATAAATTCTAGGTATATGATCATTGGGACACTATTATTCGATGAAAAAAATAAACATTTGAGGTGTAGTTCACAATCAAGATTGTGATCAATGGTTGACAATGAGGCAGGGTGATCAATGGTAGATTTCAACGGATAAATGGTTCTTATTCATCCTGGTTCGACAGGTAGTGGATATGTTGTGGCTTTAAGATGGTGTATTTTGGGTGGATTCGAAGCTTGGATTAAGATCTATATTGATGGGAAAGTTGGATGACCCCAAATATTCTATTCCTGAATTTTATCATCACACACTTTGTGGGGCATTGGCTATGGAACTATGGTTTCCATAAAGAATAAAATATCACACATCATTTGATACCTTTCATACACCATGTGAATGTTGATGGGAGATCAATGTGAATCTTGAAGCATAGATAATCACGTGAAAGTGCACATTGGTTGGTACATGGTCATAGACAGAATTACTTATGCTTGGATATATTTCATTGGAAGGGTTCTGAAAGACCTCTATATTTAACGTAACTATAATACACACCTTGTATTTTGAGGGTTACATGTCAAGAGAGACAGATTCACATGTCTAGACCAAGGATTTCCTAGACACTCTGTGTAACCCTAGTGCATGCTGTGTATCCCCATTTATGGAGTTTGGGTCCATTTGTTTCTTCATTTTTTACAAGTGTTTGTTGAGTGTGTTCCCTTTGACCATCCCCTTGAGGGTACAGTGTGGAATTATGTCTGTAACTATGGAATATGATCCCCTAAGGAGGATAATTCATAGATTCATTTTATGATGTCTCTCTATGAAAATAGGGTTTGATACCCTATAATTCCCTCTTATACCATAGGTGGAGTCCCTAAAATCATTTTGACCTTCATATGTGGGTAGTTAGTCCTCTATCTAGTCATCCATTTAAATAGGGTTCACGGTATAATTGACACATGATCACCCTCATAGCTTGTTGATATTTATTGGGTTTGTATTTTCCCCTGAAATCATGGCTGTGATCCCCTATCTATGTATTGATGACTTCAAAGATCATTGGGTTTTCTTTATCATGTCCCAATGATTATAAACTCTTGGATGGGTGTCATTGGGGATAGGTCGGTTCATGGAGTGGGTCCTCTCATAATGAAAATTTCGTATATGCATCGTGAAATATTCTATGGATGGATCTTTGGTTGAGACATCCTGGGGAAATAGTTACCTTCTTAAGTATATATGTATTTTGTTCCTAATTTCGTTATGGGATTACAGTTATGAGATAACTACTCTCGATTCAGTATTTTTAGTGATTTCAGGGTTTCCTTCTAGGTATTGTTATACTCACCCCTGCATGGGATCTTACCCAACTTTCCATGTCTTATAAAGATGAAGCCTCTTTTAACAATTTCCTAGGAGAAGAGGGAGTAGGTAGAGCATATTTTGGGTTTGACAAGACAAGTTATTTTTTGGGTGCTTTCTTTTGATATTAGTCCCCTTATTTCTAGAATTCTCTCATTTCTATAGTTAGTTGTTGATCTTGTATCTGGACCCTTAATTACTTTTATTTCATTATTTTCATACTTTGATTATTGTATAATAGATGTATGTGTGCATGATTATCAGTTCTTTACATTTTATCACTATATGGGCTTGGAGATGCACGTGTGTGTGTACACGTACATTAGGTTAAAGCCTCCCAAGTCTATGATATTACAACTTAGTGCTCGTCACTACTCCCAAGACTAGTAGAGGTGGGATTGGGGTAGTCACTATTCGATCCCCATCAGGACTATTCGTAACAAGTATATAAATCATATTAGTGACATTAGGTGCATAATATAGAATATGTCTCAATGGAATTGAATTGTGATGAAAACCACTTACCGTGTATTCCTTCTTGGTTGAATGGATTAAATCCTCTTGAATGATCAACAAATATCATTCAAATACATTCTACTAAACCTATTTATAATATATTAATTTTTAATGTTCTTTTACAACCATTTTTCATCCATTCATTAAATAATTCTTACTTACATCGACCACTTAATGTAGTTCAGTCAATTTCATGAACGTTAATTTTGCATGTTGAACATGTTTATAGGTATTATGAAATAGTTACATTATCTATATAGTTTCATGAATATTAGTTTTATTCATTATATATAATTTTTATTCCTCCATACATTAAGGTAAAATAAAAAAACACGGCTTCATGAAGGTGGTAGTCCACATGTACTCACAAATGACGTTGTCAATTTCTAAAGGATGGTATGGTCATATGCTAGGTGATATATTTTATTTACATAATCATATTCTTGTTATTAATATCATATTTATATATTTATTAATTCGATATTTATAACCATCCAAGTTATAGGGTAATGGAAAATTATGCACATCACTTCAGATTTATGGTAGTCCATGCGTACACATAATTGATGATTTCAATTCCAATTGAATGGAAAACAGAAAGAAAATTGGTGTACCACTAACATAAAAACATATATGTATTGTAAATTCAATTATGTGATTTTTTATTGTGTTTATTTAATTTATTAAATACTCTTATGGAGAAAGGAACTTGAAAAATGTCGGTAAGAACAATACCTATTTTTTGGTAATCCCCTTTGGATTACACCTTAATTCAACATGATGTGGTCTTTTGATAATACCCATATATCTAAGAAATGTGTATGGTTAATGGGAAGGTATTTATTAGGGATTGGTCTATATAAGTTTATCATTAAGTGTGCATAATTGATGATATGAGGTTCCTTTCTATAAGTGAGTTGGGTGGAAAACATGTAAATACATGAAACATTATTATATAATACATTTCATACTGATTACAAGTGGGAAAAATTATCAATGATTAAAATATTATATGTATAAGTTCAATATCAATCAAACTAATGATAATTAAGAATGTTTTTTTATTTTATTTAATCTTTATACATTTATTATAATCATTTTTAATCATTTAACCCTTAACAAGGATGATAAATAATTACCATGGTTACTATTAAATATAATAAAAACTCATTTAACCTTATTATATAAAATTTATTATATTTATTCAGAAATTGGAATCTATTTTAAGATACTTAATTCAAAAATTTTGAAAAAAAATATTTTAATAGAAATTTTCAAAATGAAATGAAAACCATTTTTAAAAAATTTCACGTTCTAAAAATAAAAATATTATAGACAAAAAAAGTATAATATTGACTCCCATGGAATTAATTAGATTTTTTAAATATAATGAGACTTATTCGATATGAAAATAAAATACACTCTTGAATACTTTATTAAAAAATAAGAACCAATATATTATTTATCTGAATGAAGACATTACATATATTTAAAAAATGTTAAACATAGATTTATACATTCAAATTTATATTTTAAAATTTATTATATTAATTGTAATTATATATATGGTCTATTAAAAAATTATAAACATAATGTATTTATTATATCATTATAATCCCATAAAAGTTACCGTATTTGTAAAATCGGTATTTTTCACTATTCACCCAAAAATCAAATATTTCTAAAAAATAAAAAATAAAACGTATTTTTTTTGGAATGATAAATTTTGAAATAAAAATAATTTAGACAAATTAAAAATCAAGAATTTTGGATTTTAGGATTTAATATAATTCTTGAATAAATCAATGTGCATTATGCAACAATTTCTTTAAAAAGAAGGAATAACATACTATAATTGAATCTCATGGGTTACATTATTCCCCCAACAAAATAACATTCCCTATAATTTCAAGAATGTCACCTCATAAAACAATAAGGGTGTCACATATTCATAAATTATTCAAGTTCCCATGTTACATCTTTTATCTTATTATATCTCCAAATAACATCTACCATATGAGTCACCTGGTTCTAAAAAACATGTTATCTAGTTTCAGGAATATGGATATGATATTCATAATAATATAGATCCAGTTCAAATTACACTTCTTCATATTAGAGTAAAGTCATTGTATATAGTAATATACTTCCTTAATAATTAGATATAACAACCATTATGCACTTTAGATAGGTTTGGTGAAATTTCCAAATGGTTAGACATGGTTCATATTCTTTCCCAAATCTCAAAATTCTATATATACTAGATACTTAGTATATCATTCATTAAAAAACATATAACACCATTACATGTAGATATATTTAATAAAACATGATCTTCTATTTTAAATTTCATGTACTTTTTTTGGTTATTTGAATAGATATGTTTTCTTCTTTGATTTTCCCTGATATGACTTCAAATATTTCTTACTTTTAATATTTTCTCCTCAACATGTTTTGGGACTAAAAGGATCATTTCACCAATCTCATCCCAAAAAGGTTCATGAACAAAATATTTTCCGATAAAATGATTCATATGGTTCCATATGAATCTGTGAGTGGCATCATTTATTACATGATAATTTCCCCATAGATAGATATTGATCCCACATTCCTTGAAATTCAAGTGAGAATAACCTCAAAATTTATTTTAATGATTGAATATTCCTATATGACTGTCCATCTATGTGAGAATGATAATAGGTACTCAAATATAGTTTATTTTCCATGTCTTTTTGAATATATTTCTATAATATAAATTTAAATCATGGTTAATGATCTAATTCATTAAAAATAGGTGCACGGTGATGCCTCACAACATAATTGATATAGATTATTTTCAGGAACATAAGAATATAGTTCTTCTTTATTTCAAATAAATTTACAAACATAATATGTTTTTAAAAAAACCAAATGGTATCATTACATTTTAGAGTCTTTGAGAATACAATGACAAATTCCATATTAATATCATCCCACTTCCATATAGGAATAAATATATTATTAATGAATTCATTAGGTTATTTTCTCCTAGCCTTTAACTATTAAGAAATAAATTATCATGATATATGGTATGAAATTTCCCACATCTTATTATCCCAGAACAAATTTCCACATAAATACATGTAAATATTACTGATACTATAGTTTATATAGAAATTTGAGCTATTGGAATTATCATGTAATTAAATCATCATCTAATGTATTGATAGAACACATATCCTCTTTCTAAATTTCATCACTCAATCCTCTTAAAAAAATTAATTTATATTCCCATAATTCACAACATTAATTTTTTCTAGACTCTTTTCATCAAATTGGGATTAATTTTTCTTCTCCAATAATTAAATTTTATCAATAATTTGGAAAACAAGTGATGTCTCCCCTTTCATAATGATTTCCATATATAAAAATACTAAATCTATGAATATTGAATATTTTTTTTCCTAATTTGAGTTATAAAACCCCGATCATTTCTACTAAATACAAAATCCATATTATTTTCCATTATATGGTGGTTATTTATTGGTAAAATACAATAATTGATGGGATATATTCAAATCATTTTCATCATGTTGAGATCCTTTTGTGAAAATATGTATTTTATACTTTTTTGATCTTTATATATCTCGCATATTTCCTCATAAAGTTAATTAATCAGTATCATTAATTAAAATATTACAACTAACATCTCTAGATAATGGGTTGGATAATTCTAATCATTGATGTTAAACTTCCTTGATTTGAAAAAAAACTACATCATTATATATAAGAAAGCAACAAATTCCTTTCTTTGATGCATCAATTAAAATCACAAAACAATCCCTTCCAAATGGTAATATCAATAATATTGTATTAAACCTTCTCATACTTATTTCATTAAAACATGGTTAAAATTCTTCTGACTATATGATATTAACCCCATTTCATATCATTTTTCTTAAAGGTATGTGAAATCACAATTTTTTTTGAATATGTACCTGACAATGATCTGCAAGATACAGGGAATTATGTGTCTTGTTAATGTTGATTAGTGTAGTTTACCCCTCAACTAAAATTTTCATTAAAGGATAACTAATTTTCCATTTTTGGATACAATATATAATGGACCAATATTTTCAAGCATATATATTTCATATTTTTATGTGATTATTTTATAAATTATATAAAAACATGATTGAGGGTTATTAAAATTTAGTGTCTTCATAAACTAGTTCTAAAATGTTCTTATATTTATGAAATACCTTCAAAGTCCCTCAAACATATCTTCCCACATAGAAATACTCTTTGAAATTTCATTCTTAATACTAATCTTCATAACCTGGGGAATGGGTAATAATATTTTCTCAATAAGGATAAGCAAGTGAGATATCAAAGAACACATAGGCATAACTTGAGCATAAATATATTAGAACGCGGTCATAAAATTTTAAAACCATATCTTGTAAATAAAATATCAGAATCTTCAGACATGGTATACATACTAGTATTCAAAAAAACGTGAATCATAATTTAATCCAATAACCCAAGCTATGACATAATAACATAGGAATAAAACATGGAATTTTGGAATACGCATAAAAATGTCAAATCATTTCCATAGTAGTAATGGATCACTACCAAGTATATCATAGTAGAATGGGTGTAATACATAAACTATTATAACAGTGATGGTTCAGTCCCATTATAATAATATAATTGAATTACCCATACTAAACTGGGTGCACTCTCCATTTTAGTAATGTCTATCTTAGGAGAAATAAAGAAATACTCAAAGCTTTGTATGGAGATATTGTATCAAGCCATCACATAATGAAAATAATTCATTTTTTCCCATGTGATCAAAAAAATTCATCATATCTAAACACATGAAAATAAATGGGTTTCATTAAAATTTTACTATATCATTATATAAAGGTCTATTGAAGATGGAATTTTTTTTATTAGCATTTCATCATGGTATAACCAATGGAACTGAAACTCGTTTCACAAAAATCATTCCATCTTAATAATAAACCATTCATTAAAGTAATTATAATAGTGTACTTGGAAAATATCTCAGGTGAATCAAAAGTAATATCCAAATATTTCATATGATAATTAAATTATTTTCAAAGGTAACTTAAAATATTTCTTGAGGAAAACATCCTTTCAACTTTGAAAAAAATTATAACAATTAATAAATTTCCAAAATGATTTTCTTTGAAAATAACATATAAATTTATAAAGGAATCTTAAAATCAATAATTGGTCATGATGGAAGTGATTTTTCTCATTTTGTACACAGTAAATAAATATTCATTTCGCATTTTCGGTAAAATCCAATTTGGAATTATTTGAAAAATGACTCGAATATTATTATTAAAATAATTTTTTAAATGTTGAAAAAGGGTAAAATTAATTTATAAATAATAGATCATCATTATATAATTTTGAAATAAATTTTTAAAAAACATGTATATGGAAGAAAAAGGGTTTTCGATAGAAGAGATGTACAAAATCATTTTTCTATAAGAAATATAAATATTCAGTACATAAAGAGAGAAAAATGAAGGGAAATTTTTTATTCCCATTAAATAACAATACTATAATTAAATCTATGATAATAATTTGAAATTTAAAATAATATTTCATTATATAAATCATTATAAACCAAATCTTGATAAAAATGATATTGCAACATCAAACACTTAACAATTTGGTAACTTTTGAATTGTAAGACCAATTAAATAATGAATATCATAAAATAAAACTTTTTAATATTATGTGAATAAGTTTATTCCTGATATGACATGTATAATGGGAAATAAATACATCCCATTGAATAATATAAGTGAATTAAATTTCTTTTGTCTCAAATAATGAAATTTGAGACAAAAAACCCCTTAATTTATGTCTCAACTTCCTTCATAATTTTTAAAACTTCCCATATAAAAAATATTAAATTTATATATTTATATTAAAAAACAATACACATATGTATTATAACACATATTTTTTACTCATACACTTTAATCACTATTTTATTAATGATTCTTTGTTAGAATCACTTTTTTGGGTAATAATTACATTATTTTTCATGTGTGTTATCATTTGGTGATTTTTGTCCTTGTACATTGATCATGTTTCTAGAATATCAAGAATTTTAACCCTGGTTTAAATATAATTTAAATTTATTATAAACTTATTTTTATTCATCCATAAAATTTATAAATATCAAAATGATATAAATTATTTATAGAGATGGTAGGTCATGTTTACGCATAAACGTTGTTTTAATTTTTTCGGTGGATGAACTAAAATAAAGGTAAATAATTATTCTATATTAAATAATACTTATGATTTAATATACATCACATAATAAAATTAATTTAATCTTTATTGACTTCCATGTAAAGTTTTAGTGACAAACGAATCAAACCACTTCGTGCGGCTGTATTCTATCGTACACATGAACATAGTTATCATATCAGTCATGGATTGGAAAGTAAAGAAATGATAACATGTGATGTAATTTTTTCATAAGTATTAAAATTTTACAAATATATATTATATAAATTATATCCATAATCATACCCATCTGTGATATTTTTCGATGGAAAACTAATCACATTGGTTTGTAAGGCGTTAGTCCATCATACGCACAATCGACATTATCATCTCTAATTTGGAGAAGAATATATGGATATAGGTCATTTAATTATCATAAAAACAATTTATTACATGGTGGATACTTATATTATCATATAATCATGGTTAAATTAAAATTTATTGACGTGGCAAAAAATTATAATAAAAACATTCATCGAAAAGGGTTACCTATTCTCCAGACAAGATCTTTTGGTTTGAACCAAAAGCCTTTCATGGTAAGATTTATAATAAAAAATAATTATATTTTAGGGTAGGTAATTATTACTATCATTTGGGTTATTATTGAATTAATAAATATGTTTTGTAAGTGAAAATAGGAGGGGAGATCGGGTGGCCTTTTATATGTGTGGGAGAGGACAACCCTGAAATATTTGAAATGAAAGAATTCCAACCACGTTGTTCTAATGCCACAATGATAAAAAATGGGTAATTTTTTAACCATATAAGATATCTTTTCTAAATATGACCATAAAATAATAATTATATTTTTCATGTCCATTTTTAACTCTTTTAATTTTAGTATTACCACCCGATAATGAAGTTTTTACATTAACCATGGTAAATAATTTTTGTTGTTTTCACTATTAATAGTGGTAAAAAATTAAGATAAAATTGTGAGATGATATAAATTATTGTTGTTATTAATATGAAATCAATTTTCTCAAATCTAATTCACATAAGTGGTAGAATATATTTTAAAAAATAAACCCACAATCATGTTGAAAAAAAGGTTTCTAAAAGAAACAATTTCATAAGTGGAAAATGTTTTTAAATAAAAAAAATATGAAATATATTTCAATTAAATAAATTATACAATGTAATATATAATTGAACTAACATTACCTTTTTACCATATTAATTTAAAATTGGGATTTAAAGTTATTTAAATGGAAATGTAGTTTTTAATAAAAGATAGTGTTTTTAATTAAACATTTAAAAATAAAACATTTCAAAAAAAATAATTGAAACGTATATAAAATTGATATGATGATTTAAAAAATGATTTATATATTTTTAAATTCGTTTTCAAAAAGTGTAAACAAAATTATTTTATGATTTTTTCAAAAAATTTAATAAAATATAGTTTTTGAAGAAATAGTTTTTTAGAAACATATAAAGAATTTTAAAAAAAATTTGTACCTTTTTATATATTTTTTTAATTATATAAAACAATTATACATGATACTTAAAAAATATTTATTAATATTTGTACATCTAATATTGAAATATAGGTTTTAATGTTCATGTTTGAATAATAAAAATAATGTAAAATAGTGTGTTAAAACTCATTATTGTTTGTAACACAAAATAAACATGATTTTGTGTGAAACACAAGGTATCGAAGAAATATAATTTCTTACAATAAAAATAATTCTTTTAAATTTGGGATATTACATTCTACCCTATTATAATTATTTTTCCCCAAAATTCTATCACTCAACTACAAAAAATGAGGATAATTATACCTCATCATTTCCTTGGGTTCAAACATATCTTTTTCACACTAGTGGTTTCACCATAAAACTTTGACCAGGTGAGTAGTCCTGTTTTCTAGAAACTTCTCAATAAAATCCAAATATTTCTCTAAATTATCCTCAAAATAAATATCTTCCTCTTGTCATATGATTTCAGAGTTTATTACATGTGATGTACAAGGATTTAACTTTCTTATGATAGATACATAGAACACATATTGAACTTGAGAAAGTTTTTTTCTTAGTATAAAGTGATAATAAATCATCCATACTCAATCAAGGATCTAAAATAAGACAATATATTTAATGAATAATTTTCATTTCTTCCCAATTCTCATAATATTAGTCCATTGAGAAAATTTTATAAATACCATATCACCAAATTAAAATTATTTATCATGCATATAATCATTAGAATAACATTTTACTGAATATAATATACCTAAATGTGTTTTAAAATGGATCTAAAATTAATTTTATTTCCATTAGACAACTCAGGTCCCCATAAATTTCATTCTCCATCTTCATTCCAATCTGTTGGAGGTCTATAATTCTTTCTATTGAGAGCATTATAAAGATTTGTCTGAATGATTGAGTGAAATATAATGTTGTAAGAAAAATCAACTGATGTTATTTGTTGATACCAACCATATTTTAAATACTCATAATATGATCTCAATGTATCATCTAGGGATTTAATTATTCTCTCACACTGGGCATATTTTTGAAGAATGGTCATAGTACTAAAACTCAACTCTGTATAAAGATATTTCTATATAATTAACTATAACATTGTGGAAACCATGGATAAATATTAGATACAATAGAATGTGGTACTCCCTAAAATATTTTCAATTCATTAATTAATATTCTTCAATATGATCATGATATATGTCCACTATGATAACTATGAAATGTGGAAACTTTTTTAACATGATCATAAATAACACATATAGAATTATTCCCTTTTTACATTTTGCAGAGTCCTATGATAGAATACATGGTGTTGTTTTCCCATTTCCATTATAGTATGGGTAGTGGTTGTAATGTACTCTTAATCGTTTTATAGTTTCCTTAACATGTTGACATATCAAACATTGGGATACAAATCAGTAATGTCTCTCTTTATATCATCGCACTAGAAATTATATTTCATATATCTATTCATATTATTATTTGTAGTACGAATAGATAGGGAAGGACTATGAGCTTATTATAATAGATACATCTTCAAATAATGTATGTATTTAACACTTACATGGTTATAAAACCTTATCATTACATTATTATCACAGTTAAACTTAGGAACATTACATACCTTCTTTGGTATCTCTAAATCATATTTTTGTGCCTCCTTTATCTTAATATGTATAGATGGATGAACAATTATTTAAGAAAGATAATAGTTCTTCCTTCCCTCATGATTTCGAGATCCAACCCTTGAAAATCCATAAGTATTGGATCTATTGTGATCATCATCATAAGTAATCTAGTATGATCCATTTATATCAAATAAATGTTTAAATTGATATATTTCTTATGGTGGTAATGTATTAAACATTTCAAATGTTTAATCAACTCTATCTCTACCATCACATATTCATCTCCTTCATTGTGAATATATATTTGAAATTTTATTGATTGTTATGTATATGATAATTTTATATGTGAATATAATTCCACCACATATTTATTTCAAATTTTAGTACATATAACTCCAAATCAAGAGTTCATAATGTTTTCTCATGAATCATCAATTTTCATCAAGCATAATCTATAACCATGTCATTCTACATGAGAACGCATCCTAATCACTTCTTGGATGAATAATTTATGATATTAAAACCTTGTCTATAGTAGTGAAATGTAATCATTGGTGCCCTAACTAAAATTCACTTTATTTCCTTCAAAATATCCCCACATTAATTTGTCCTAAGAAACATGGCTCCCATCCAAGTTAACATGGGGAGTGGAATAGATAATCATTAAACATTTTCCACAAACCATGTATAATTTCCATAAAACACAAGATAACATTTCATCTCAGTCATAGTGGTTGGTCTAGAAGAACATTCAATATTCTCCTTCTTTGATGGATCCCTATATACACCCTCTCCTCAGATTATATGTCCAAAAAATGAAACACATTTATTGCAAATTTCACTATTTTTAAATTTTCATTTAATTTATCTTTTCCTTATGCTATATTGTTCAATTATGAAGTGATATTAATTCTCTTACTTTCTCTATAAAAATATGAGAATATCATCTATAAAGATTACCAAAAAATGATCAAGTTATTCTATAATGACTATATTCTTTAAATGCATAAATATAACAGTAGAATTAGTAGGTCCAAATGGTATCACTATAAACTCATAGTTTCTCTAACTTGTTCCAAATGTTTTCATGGGTATATACTCCACCTTAACCAAATATTAATGATATCTAAAACAAAGTTCAATCTTATAAAATTATTGAGATGCACATAGTTGATCAAATAATTCATCAGTATGGGGTATAAGATACATGATATTGATTATTATATTGTTAAGTTCTTGATAATCAATTAATAGTATTATGGATCCATATTTCTTCCAAAAATTAATAGGATCAGCCCAAGGTGAAACACTTATATGAATGAAGACATTTTCAATCTTCTCAGGGATTTTCTTCTTCTATTCCTATAATACAATCAGGTTCATTCTATAAGGATTCTTAAAAATAAGTGAGGCACTTGGTATGAGTGATATTAATAACTCATCTTCTAAATTCAGTGTAATAATAGGAACTTATTCCTAAAAAGAATAAAAAAACTCTACATGATTGGAATATCATTAATATTGAATCTATATTATATAATCACCCCCTTTGAAAAGGAGTCAAGACCCATTCAGCAGATTTGATTTCCAATAGATGTTAACATATATCATCACTCTGGTAGATGATAAATGGTTTTTTTTGGAATATCAAATATGACATACCTTTCACAAAAAATCATGTGGGATTTAAGAAGGTAAATTTAAAACAATACTAAGAAAATATAAAATTAAACCAGAGGGAAAATAACTGGGTATATAGGAAGCATATTCCCCTAAATTTTAACTGAAGAAGAATCATAGATCTGAGATGTGATTATTGTACCATTATGGATTATTACAACTAATTCAATATAAATTCCTTGGGGTTTCATTTTGATAACCTTATAAAATTCATTAGATTTATATGAGTCGGTATATCCATAGTCAAATAACACATTATATTCTCTTGGGTGGAAGCAAAGTCTATCTTTCGCCAAATCGTTATCATACCCCTCATAATAAATAATGATCGCATGTGTTTTCCCTTTTCTTATTAGCTTAAGAGGTTGTTGACACCATTAATCATTGATAAGCCCCGGAATTTGGGAATTGGTTAGCATAATTCAGATTCTACTTACACTTGAAACACTAGAGTGTAGATGGTTCATTATATGGATCTCTTTATCTATTCACATCATTAGCTAAAGTTTCCCATTACTTTGATAATCCTTTGCCCAAGTAATTTCCTTCCCAGACATAAAACATATTCTAGTCCCCCTAATATAATTTAGTATTCAATTCTTCCAAAATTTCAAGCATAAAGGGAAAATTCATCTTATTCTCTCTATGTTTTTAAAGATTTTACAATGAATTCCATCATTCTACTATTATCAAAACCATGATATTTATATGTAACTCCAAATTTCATTTAAACTTTTGTAGAATATCAAATGATCACTTCATATATGTTGAAGTAATTTATGGATAACACACTTTATAGAATTGGTTTTAATCCACTGTAGAATTGATCAACCATACATTTATGTTGGATGACAAAACCAGAAGTGTACTTTAAATTTCTTTTAAAATTCTTCTCATAGCTACCAACATATTCATCATACATTTTTTAGTTGAATAAACTCATTATACATCATTGTATGAATCATTTAAGGATAATACTTATTGAAAATTAAAATTTTAAAATCATCCTAATCCATAGAGTCAATTTCATCTTATTTCCTTGTATTCTTGTTAAGATTACACCGTTGATCAAATTAACATTCCAAATGGTAGAAAACCTAAATGGATTTCTCTTTTTCTAAGAATTGGGAGACAGAAAATATATTTTAAAAGTTTCTAATTAATCATTCATCAACTAGTGATTTAGGAGACCCAATAAAATCCGGTGTATGTTTCCTCATTAATGACACAACAGAATTTTTTCCCTCCTTTACTCATGTGGAAGTCTAACATGTTTCATAGCATGATAAAGTTCTATGAGAATAGAAATGAGAATTTTATTCTATATCCCATAAAATTCATCTTCTCATGAGAAAAATCCTTACATTCTCCAATTTACAGATCATTAATACGATTTCTTCATGCTCTATCCAATGACTAAGTCTAAAAACCATACTATGAGAAATACTAAAAATTTCGGATAACCACATAATCATGAATAATCTCTTAAAAAAATTTAATCTATGAAAACAAAAGTTTACCATAATTTATCCATGATCTATTAAAATCCACTATAATGGTTTTCAGAGGAAATTTTTATTAATCAAATCATATCCCGTAATAATGTAAAATCAGGTGTCCAGAAAGGTCTGTTGTCATGTACATTGTAATGCTCAAGTCAAGATTGATGAACCTTTTTTGGAGTTATCAAACACAAGGAACACATGTTTCAGAGTTTCATCAACTTTTAGTATTTATAAAAGGATTTATTTTAGATAAACATGCACTCCTTTCATAACCATAGCTTCATAAGTTCACCAATATGTAGGATTTTCCATGGGGTTCTTACTAAATATTTCTCAGCCAAGTCTCCAACTATTATCTAATATTATTCCATGGTACCAAAAATAATGAACCATAAATTTCTTATATAAATATTGAATATTTTTATATTAATATTCATTTTATTACATAAAAATTTGTTGGATGATCATAAAAGACAAGTGTCTTTATAAATTAGATAAACAAAGCTATTATTTTTTGAATGATTTTCAACATATCCTACAATTATCTCTACACGTAGTACTCCTATTAGATATATCTTACTCAGTATCTATCTTTATAACCAGGGGAAAATAAACAGAATAAAGGGTGGGCTATATAGAGACCCTAGATTGTTTCACATAAAATTATGGGATTTTAAGCATAATTATATATTAGAGTACAATCCAAGGATCGTGAGGCCAAGTGTATTTGAAGACTAGGATTATAATCAGACATTATAAAAAACAACATTTTATTATAACTCCATAGTGAGATTGTATCATCCATTGTGTTTATACATCTACATAAGACAAACTAGGGATAACATGAACAAAGGGATGAGCTAAAAGTGCAGTAAGGGAATAACCATGAGAACAAAGCATTATTACATGGGATAGAGAGCATGACACAGTGATATAAAAAGGCTTGTAACATATGAAATAATAACATATAATCCTGGGATCATATAAACATGGAATCCTAGAAGAGTATAAGAAACACAAAACAAGTCGTTAACACAAGTCAAGGATAACTGCCAATCCCGTTTCCAATAGTAGTATCGGTCAAGGCTAACTACCAATCTCATTCCCCATAGTACCAAAAGCCAAGGCTTACTGCCATGATCGTTGCACATAGAATCCCATGAGACTTAACATTACCCAATTAAATGGATTTATGTCTCGGTGCACCCAACTTACATATCATTAATATGTTTTCCTCATAAAGAATCATACATAATCAATCTTACTCAAACATAAGGGTTGCCCATTGAATGAATTGGGTAACACAATCATGACATAAAGCATAACCAATGGGCGTATCATGAAAGTGTCCTTGAAAAAATGAATTAGATCAAGAATGGACATTAATAAGGTAAACTAGGAATATATCTTGGTAATTTATGTCAAAAATAAGTGACAACATGTAAGAAATGTATTTTAGAAATTTTATCATTAAAGCATTTTTGTGTGGTTTTAATGAAAATACTAAAGAGATTTTAAAATAAAAAAAGGAAAAATATTTTATAGTAATCCATAAGTAAACCAAGAATGATTTCATAATAAAAATAATGAATTTATGACGACAAAGGTGGATTAAAATAGAGAACATAGTGCACATGAAATTGGGCACAAATGTTTGAAGTTCTCTTAAAATGACTTTGCTTAGTGGGAAGTATCGAGGAGGGATTCACATAAAAGAATGTATATCCCAAAAAGAGAAAGAGGTATGGATCTTGAAACATGAGTTTTGAGAATATAAAAAGAATGTAGAAGTTGAACATAAAAGGAAAATACGACTTCATTTGGGTAAAAATAAAGATAGGGGAACCCGAATGAATTATGGCGGTTCAGGTGAAATCCCTTAAGGAATATCTGCATGGTAGTTGGTATACTTAAGAGGTATTAAAGAGAGAAAAATGGATTTATCATCTTTTATAAATCATGAGTATAGTATATAGGAGGTTAATTTTCATGCCCCATCACTTGTAATTACACATAAAAAGGCATAACATAGGGGATAATCTTTAAATAAAGTGAAATGGAGAGGATCTCTTACCTAAATTCTGGTGGTGTTCTCCACTTGTTATTAATGTCCTGAATAAACAAATTAGGTATGTTAACTAATAATTCCATAACCTCTTCTATATGTAATTTATTTATTATATCCTTTTTATTTTATTCAATACCTTCTTGATTGGTTATAAGGATAAATTTCGTTGTTCGGGTCCATTTGCTTCCTTGGTTTTAATGGTCGTTTCACTTATATTCTTTTTCAGATAAATATATAAGATGAATTTGGTTGTCAATAATTTATGTTATATGCTAATATTTAACATACTTGAGATTACATGGTTGAAATTGTAATTTTTTTACTTAGAGTGAAGTCAAATTATAATATAAAACCTTGGAAAAAACTATTTTTGTTAATCAGTGGGATTTGATTATAAGGAACATGTTTTTCTTTATAACATAATACTAGTTTTACAAAATAATTACAGAACCATTACAAGGTTATTTAACATATATAATAATTTAGTTCTACCATAACAAAAATGGTTTCTTGAACAGAATTAATGATGGTAATAGAAATTGATAAATGGTTGTCCATTAATTTTCTAAATTAACACATATAAAACAGAATATTCATTTCTTTGAAATAATGGTGGGAAAAGGAGAGATGATAATGAAATATCCAATTAGCATAAAAATATTCTAACACATGTATGGTACTAGATTCTTCACAATATTTTATTGAGTATATGTTGGGAATGAAAGGAGAACAAATGAACTTAAAAATGTAAGAAAATAAAGAGAGGCATTTTACATCTTGAATCAACCTTCCTTGAGATTTTCTTAATCGGGGTGTTTTTGGGATTTTCAGGAGACCAAAGGCTGTTTTACATGGTGTGAGATCTTGGGGAAATATTTAGGCAGAATATAAACAAGGCACAAGGCATGATCGGAATAAGGAGAAGAGGGAGTGAGGAGGGATTTATAGTGGAGGAGAGGATGGTTTTTATAATTTTTTATCATTAGTTTATTAATTTACCTCAAGAACAAAAATATTGATGATTCCATCACCAAATATAGTAAATAGTTAATGTGATTTCAATCCAAGGGTGGTGACATCATCCATGAAGCTGGGAATGGTCTATTTAGCTTATAATGTATATATATGGAAAATTAATGTATTTTACTATTCCCTAAAAAATTCAAGCATTTCAAAAAAATCCAAAAAATCCACCTTAACCCTTTTTTTACATATAGAATCCAAAAATGAAATCCATTTTTCTTAAATAATTATTTATATATGATTAATTTAATATTTCGTTAAAATCATAACTTATTCTAAAAAATAGTTTTAAAACAATTATTTACTA
Organism: Viscum album; assembly: GCA_963277665.1. Taxonomy (NCBI): domain Eukaryota; kingdom Viridiplantae; phylum Streptophyta; class Magnoliopsida; order Santalales; family Viscaceae; genus Viscum; species Viscum album. The sequence continues at coordinate 2,142,814,468 of OY728143.1, read as the reverse complement.
ATTCCAAAATATAGATACATGATACATTCACTTAAATATTTTTTATATACTATCATATGTAAGTTTACTATTCATTAGGGTATGTCACTATTCATCAGTGTAACATTAATATTAATAAGGGTATATTACTATTCAATAAAAACTACGTTTGTCATATTAGTCTCCAAATAACATACTTATCACCACCTTATATGTCATATTTTTAAAATTCTAAATACATAAGTGTCAAAATTATGTTTAAAGGTCACATAGAACTTAGTAGTTCATTATGTTGTGATTTCATGTGATTATGAAATATTTATAAGAAATAAATTTCCATTGAAATATTTGGGTCATTACATTCTTCCCCCTTTATGAAATTTGTCCCTCTAAAAGTAATTTTACATTTTAAGCCATAAACATGTTCGGGTATTTTTTCTTCATTAACTCCTCCAGTTCTCATGTTGCCTCTTCATACTTATGGTTCTTCCATGGTACATTAACCAATTTAATAGTTTTATTGAATATAAATTTATAACAACAATCCAAGATCTTCACTGGGTAATCCTCGTAAGAAAGATCTTGATACAATTGTACCACCTCTGAAGATATTATATGTGGAAGGTCTGGTATATACTTCTCTAAGAAGGATACATGAAAGACATCATGTACTTTGGACATGGTAGGTTGAAGTTCCAATATATAGGCCACAAGTCCAAATCGATGAGGGATCTCTAAGGGGCCGATGAACCTTGGACATAACATCCTTTTAGTCCCAAATTTCTTGACCATATTCCATAGATATATGCAAAGAAATACCATGTATCCAAATTTTAACGCAAGGTGTCATCGTCGATTGTCTGCATAACTCTTCTCTCGACTTTGGGCTTCCTTGATATGCTGCTGAATGGTTTTCACCTTCTCCACTATTTCATTGACCATTTCAGCTTCTAGTATCTTACACTCACTTACTTCCTCCCAACATGACAGTGTTCTGCACCTTTTCCCATAAATGGATTCATATGGTCCCATTCATATTCTCAAGTAGAAACTGTTGTTGTACGAGAATTCAACTGGTGGAAGATATTTGTGACATCCTCCTTTGAATTACATATAACATTATCTAATCATGTCTTCTAGTATCTAAATAGTTCTCTCATATTGTCCATTAGTTTGAGGATGATAGGTCTTACTGAATATCTATTTGTTGGCTAGATCATGTTGGAGAATTTTCTAAAACATCGAGGTGAGTCTCAGATCATGATGGGATATAACAGATAATGGTACTCCATGAAACCTTACAACAACTTTGATATAAAGTTTTTCAAGTTGATCCAATGATAAGTAATCCGAAAATGATATAAAGTGAGATATCTTTTTAAGATGATCCACAATGACCCATATAACATTGTTTTCCTCTTGAAGTCCTTGTAAGTCCAGTGATAATGTTCATGGTGATGTTCTCCCACTTCCATGATGGTATGGGTAGTTGTTTCATCATCCCCTAATAATTTTTTCCTTTCATCCTTCTGTTATTGACATACCAGAAACATTGATGTATATTAAGAAATATCCTTCTTCATATTTTCCCCCACCAAAAGTTCTCTCAGAGATCTAGATACATCTTTATACTCCATGGGTGAATAGATAAGGTCAAGTAATGTACGTCATTCAAAATATCCTTCTATGTCTCTAGATCAGATGGTACACATAATCATGACACAAATATTAAATCTATTTCCTCGTCAATCAGGAACTTTGAGGATTTCCCATTTCTGATAGCTTCTACCATTTTCTGAATTTCGACATATTTTCATTAAGCATTTCTTATTTTCTCCATGAGATATGGTTGAGCAATCATTTGAGAAATGATTGATGATGTTCCTACCTTAATGATTCTCATGTTCATCCTCAGCAAGTCTAATAAGATCTGATTATTTTTTATTCTCATCATTGATAATGATGTTGGATCCTTTCTACTTAGAGCATGTTCCACCTTGTTTCCCTTACTATGATGGTAGTGGATTGAGTAGCCATAATACATGATAAGCTTTATTCATCTTTTCTTGTGCATATTAAGATCTTTTTGTGTGAATATAATTTTGAGACTCTTTTGGTTAGTATATATCTCACACTTCTCCACATAGTGATAATTTTTCCATATTTTCATTGCAATGATCACAACCACCAACTTTTGATTATGTGTGGGATAGTTTTGCTCATTGATTTTTAGCTACGTTGAGTATTAGGCTATCACTTTATCAATTTTCCTTTAATTACACTTAAGTAAGACTTATAATATTTTCAAGGAAAATATTCCCACAAACTTCAAAAATTGATACAATACACATAGATGTTATCCCTAATGATATAATATCATTTCAGATTGGAATTCAATGTTCCTAGAATAAGATAAATATATACTAATAAGACATGAATTTAAATACATTTTTACATACTCTACTTTTATGTAGTGGTTATATGAAATTTATTCTTCATTATCCACCTTAGCATTGGACCATCAGTAATCCATTTATCATTGATATTGTTGATGCTCATCATACTTCTCATCCCTTTCAATGGATCAGTGTGTTGGGTAATGTACAACTTCTCCACATTTATGAAATAGAACTATATATGATTCCATATGTGGAAATTGTTTTCCATTCATCACATTATTAATATTTTCATGGAAGTTTACTACTTTTTGCCCAATATATCCACACATAAAACATCTCATAGTCGCTTTGTGACATTTCCATGGTTGCCTCTTTCCATAGTTGTTTCACAATGGATATTCGGTCTTCTTTCCCTTATCACCTTTATTTGATGGACCTTCATGAGATTTCATTTTCTTATTCCTTGAATCCTTTTTCAATTAAAAAAAATTCCAATTGTTAATTGTGATTTTTGATATTTGGTATGGAATAATCATGATATGTCTTTCATGGTCTCACATCCGATCAGGGACCTCATTTTGGCATTAAACACATTTTCCTTCACATCTGTTGTTGTCCTGTTTCATCATATTACCGTCCATTAGCTAGAATAATAGAAAACGTGGGGAAGAGTATTAAAGAAGGGGGATGCTAATGAAATTAACGGGATAACTTATAAATTAAACTTATCTCCTTGACTTTAATGTCTCTAGGACTCATTAATTGTTTTTAATGATCTATCTCTGGACGTATATGCTTATGGGATCCTTTTTGTTCCCTTAATAATTATTCTTACTAAGGTTATAAATTTACCAAATAATATCCCCTAAGAGTGTCAAACTAAGAGTGTATCATGGACTGTTTTCATATACCAAGATACCTTGAGTCAAAACTAAAACTACTGGTAGGAATTTTCACTCCTATGTACTTATGTTTCAGAGCTACCTCTACCTTTTTTTATCAATAGAGGGATGTATTTTAATAATAATCTAATTTCTATATATTTAACATAATATAGGGATGTTTTCTTATACTTCATCTTATCCTTAAGGTTCTCACTAAGGTTCTATATTCATAATCACCAAAAACAATTAGACCATATTCGGATTCCAACTATAGTGACCCTAGCCTTTTTCACATAACATTACATGATTTTACTCATAATTATATATTAGATTAGAAGCTAAGGATCGTGAATTCTAGTGTCTTTGAAGACTAGGTACATAATCTGACATTATAAAAACAAATTTTTATTTGAACTCCATAATGAGCTTCTATCTTCCATTGTCCTCATACATCTATATAGGATAACCTATGGATAACATGAATAAAGGGTGAGCTAAAACCCCAATAAGGGAATAACCATTAGAAAAAAGTATTATCTCATGGGATAGAAGACATGACATGGTGATAAAAAAATGCATGTAATAAATGGTATCATAACATATAAACACGGGATAATTTAAACATATAATCATAGAAATGTGGAAGGAACAAAAACCATGTCATTAGTACGAGTAAAGTATAACCACCATTTTGGATTTCCGTATTAGTATAGGTCAAGGCTAAATGCCGTCATGTTTCCCATAGTAGCACAATCCAAGGTTATCCACCCAGACTATTTAACATATCATCTCATTGGACTTAACATTACCCAATGCAGTGGAGCACTATCTAGGAACACCCATATTACATTTCATGAATATTTTTTCCACATAAATAGTTATACATAATCAATCATACTCAAACATAAGGGTTACCCATGAAAAGAATTCGGTACCACAATCATGACATAAAGTATAACCAATTAGAGTATCATGAATGTGTCAATGAAGAGAGTAATTAGAACATACATGGATGTTAATATGGTAAAATAATCATATATCTTGTTATGTTATGGAGAATAGACTTTAAAACATGTATGAAATTTATATTAGAAACTTTATCATTTAAAATATTTTTTTACGGTTTTAAAGAAAACACTAAAGAGATTCTAAAATAGAAAAGGGAACAAAATTTTATATAAAACTAGAAGTGAACAAAGAAGGTTTTCATAATAAAAATACTTATTTAACAAAGACAATGGTGTATTAAAATAGAGAATATAGTGCTCTTGAAATTGGGTTAAACTTTTGGAAGTTCCCTTAAAACGAGTTTCCTTATTGGGAAGTATAGAGGAGGGATTAATTAAAAAGCATGTATATCCTCAAAAGGGAAAGTGGGATGTATCTTGAAACATGAGTTTAGATCATATAAATAGTATATATAGTTTGTACATAAAAACAAAAGACAACTTCATCTGGGAAAAAAGAATTATAAAGCAACCCAAAGGAATAAAGGTGGTTCAGGTGGAATCCCTTACAGAATATCGGCATGGTATCAGGTGTACTTAAGAGAGATTAAAGAGAGAGAGATGGATTTCTAATATTTTATAAATCATTATAAATGTATGGGGGTGAATAATAATACCCTATCACTACTAACTACACATAAAATGGCATAACATATAGGATAATCATGAAATAATGTGAAATAGCAATGCTCCCTTACCTTAAAATCGGTTGTGTTTTCCACTTGTTATCAATTACCTGAATAAAATATTGTGTTTAATAATTAATAATTAAATAACCAATACTATATTGAATTTATTTATTATAAACCTTTTTATTTCATCCAATACCTTTTTGATTGGTTATAAGGTTTAATTTCATTGTTCAGGTCTGTTTGCTTCCTTGGTTTTAATGGTCGGTTTACTTGTATTCATGTGGAGATAAACATATTAGATGAAATTGGTTGTCTATAATTGAATTTATATGATATTATTGAACATAAAATATATTAAAAGTTTTCAAATTTAATTTGGTTACTTATAGTTATGTCTAATTATTATATAAAACCTTAGTGAAAACCGTTTTGTTAATTGGTGGGTTTTGATTACAATGAACATGTTTCTCTTTATAACATATTGTCATTTTTACAAAAGGATTATAGAACCATACTATGATATATTACATATATAATAATCTGGTTCAACCATAAAAAAAATGGCTTCATGTCAAGAATAAAATATGTTACTAGTAGTCGATAAATCATTGTCCTTGAATGTGCCAAATTTACACATCTCAAATGGTGTTTTAATTTCATTCAAATAAAAAGTGGGGGAAGGGAAAATGATAATGAAATATACCATTATAAAATAAAACTTCATGTAAATGTATCTTACTGGATATGTTATGCAATTTTTTTAGTATAGTTTGGGAATGAAAAGAGAACAAAGGATCTTAAATATAAAAAAAGAGGAATTTACCCTCTTGAATCAGCCTTCCTAGAGATCTTCTTGAGGGGAGAGGTTTTGGTCTTTTTAGGAGAAAAATGGTTGTTGGAAGTGGTGAAGGAGCTTGGGGAGATATTTGGGCAGAATATTGGGGAGTAATAAGGCTTTTAAAGAGTTAGGATAATAGAGAGTGAGGTGGGTTATTATAGTGGCGGACAGGGGAGTTTTCATCATTGTTTAATCATTAGTTTATTAATTTTCCTCAAGTCAACAAATAGTGATGATTCCTTGACAAAAAATAGTAAATGGGTCTTGTGACTTCATACCATGTGTGGTGACATCATCCATGATTCTAGGTTTAGTATATTTAGATTACAATTTATAGATACTGTAAATTAATGTATTTTACTTTTCACAAAAAATACAAGTATTTCAGAAAAATCAAAAAAAAATCACAATAACCATTTCTCAAAATTTATTATCCCAAAATGAAATCCATTTTTCAAAAAATAATTTCCTAAATATGAATAATTTATTATTTAATTAAAATCATAATTTATTCTAAAATCAGTTTTAAAATAATTATTTACTCATTCCAAAATATATGTATATCATACTTTAACATTAATCGTATTTATATACTATCATAGGTAAGGATACTATTCATTAGGGTATGTCACTACTCATAAGGGTAACATTACTATTCATAATGATATATTACTATTACCAGAAAATTATTTTGGTCATATTAGACTCCAAATAACTTACTGTTAGAAATTGTGTATGTTTGATTATCGAGATTCCAAACACAAATGTGTCAAAATTTTGTTTAAAGGACACATAATACTAAGTGGTTCATTATGTTGTGATTTCATGTGATTATGAAATTTTTATAAGAAATGAATATCCATTGAAAAATTTGGGTCGTTAAAAGATTAGACACACGGTAAGGATAAGAAAGTGATATAAAAGTGATAACATAATCCTAACATGATATTAAATTTATGAGAATGTGATATTAATATCTTAAAACCATTCCCTTTATACCAAAGATCATAATATTGAGTTATGTAATAAATATTTTTAGTTTAGAAGATATTAATCATAAAGTAATCAAATAACATAAGTAATGATATCGTAACATAGGTATAATAAATATAATTGTGGAATATAAATAATCATAGAAAACAATTTTGTAACATTAAAGGCACACTTCCAGGGATAAAATAGTGGAATGTGTTCACTCCCTAAAACAACATAATAATCAAGCTTTACTTACAACACTACCATCATTGATATTGGATCAATCCACATTATATTCTTATCTATGCCATGATTTATTAATATTTACCAAATTAATTTTAGGGAGTTATAGGTTCAACCCATCACATGATGAATATAAAATATATGTGCTCCAAAATATCATAAAAAATCATCATATCAGAACCCAGGGAAATAAATGGGTCTCATAAACATTTTATCATATCGTAATATCATGACCCATGGAAAATTAATGGTTTCAAAAAGAATTTAATTCTGGTTTAATATGTTGAAGAGTAATGAGTATCCTAATCATCTTTCAATAATGAATATAAACCATTTAGATAATGAATAAGAATAGTATACATGGATCATATCCTCAGTGACGTATAAGTAATATTAATGGATGTAATATTATAAGGAAAATTATATTTAAATATCACATAAAATATTTCATTGTAAATATATCCTTTCTACTATGAAAATCCCTTCTCAAAACCTGAATACATTTTAAAAATTATCTTCATTTAAAATAAATTTGTAAAGGATGCCTCAGTGTAAATTTTTAGGTAGAATGTGGTATTTCCCAAACGAGGCTTGGATGAAAAAATACAACAATATTCTATTTACTTTTTTTTATCAAAATTAAAAAAAATTGTAAAAATGAATTTAAACAATCATATATTAACATTTAATCATTCTGAAAATTTTTTTATAAAATAAGGGCATGGAAGATAATGGGTATTTTACTGAAGAAAAAAATAAAATCTTTTTTCATTACAATTATTAATTTTGAATCATGAGTTCATAAAAAGATGAAAATTTAATTAAAACATGTATTATAAATAAATATATTTTGGAGAAGAAAATTCATGAGGTTATTTAGAAATGTATATAATATTTCATCACTAAATCAAAATCATAAACAATTCTAATAAAGAATGAGACTGTAACATCAAACAATTACCACTGTGGTAACTTTTGAATCGTAATCACTATGAATTAAAGAATACCATCAAATGAAACTATTAAATATCATCAAAATAATTCAATTATTTATATGAAATTTAAAAGAGTTAGTATATAAACATCATGAAACAGGATAGGTGTATAACATAACTTATGTCCCAAATAAAGAAATTTGAGACAAAAATATCTTACCTTAAGTATCAAATTCGTTCATAAACATTAAAACACATTTTATAATAATTATAGGTATATTAAAATTATATTACATAACTATAATTATATTGATGTTAATATTTATGGTTTATCTAAACACTTTTATCCCCAGTTTTTTAAAAATTCTTTGTTAAAACGATTGTTTTGGGTTTTAGTTACTTTTTTCATGTGTGTTATCATATAATGATTTCAATATAATTACAATGATCATAGTTCAATAATATAAATAATTTTAAATATGAAATAGATATCATATATATATTATACATAATCACAATCAACTATAAAAGGTCGAGATATCAAAATAAAATACAACATTTATGGAGATTGTTGGTCGTACGTACGTATGTAAATTGTTTTCATTTTTCAGACGGATAATGAAAAAATGTTAAATAATTATTCACATGTATATAATAATTATTAATTAATATATTTAACATATTATCAGTAACGTTTTTCTTATTACCCTCCTTTTATAGAATTAGTGAAAAATGGATCACATCATTTCGAGGCCTGGTCATCTTCCGTACAGAAGAAAAACGTTATCATATCTCCCACTGAATGGAAAGTAAATAAATTATCTTTTTTTATATTTCAATAATTATAATAATAATAAAAATATCATTTATATACATTATATCCATTATCATACCCAATTTTGAGAGGTGTTGATTGAAATTGAGTTACAATGCTTTTTGAGGCGGTAACCCATTGTACACACGATCAACATTATCATCTCCAATTTTAGGAAATGTGATATGGATATGGGTAACTAAATTATGATAGAACAATATAAATATATTTTATATACTGATTTTGTTATAAAAACAGTGTTAAATAATAATTTAAGGAGGCTGAGGAGGAAATAAATTAAAAAGTCATTGAAGAACACGACCTCTTGTCTTGAAAACATCTTTTGGTTTTCACAAAAATCCTTCCATGGTAGGAGTTATGACATAAACAAGGATTCAAGGATTATTGGAGTGAGTTAGGGAAGTTATTTATAAATTTATGGGAAGATCCAATGTATTTTGGATGTATAAAGAGGAGATGAAAAGGTGTGGACTTCTATAAGTGGGAAAGAGGACACAATTGGAAATTTTGAAATGAAAGAATTTCTCCCACAATGTTCTCATTTCAAAAGGATCAAAATTTAAACTTTTTTACATTAGAATATAAAGGTTCTAAATATTAATATAAAATATGATTAATTTTGTATCATTTTAAACCCTTATCATTTATGTTTAATCCTCAGAAAACTATTTTTGGCTTTAACTCTAGTAAATAATTTGTATTATTTGTATTATTTAGTTTGGTAAAAAAATATGTTGATCCTATTATATAATAAAAATTATTCTGATTATAAATAATTAATCCTTTTTTATAAATTTTTTTTATATATGTGGAAGAATTTAACTAAATATTAAACCCATAGATTTGTAGAGAAAACAGGTTTTAAAAAGAAAAACATTCAAAATTTGAAGATGTTTCTATATCAAAATTCAATATAAAACTGATTCCAATGAATTAATTTAGAATCATTAATATATAAATTGAACCAATTTTACTTTTAAAAAACATTAATATAAAATGGGTCTCATAAATTCTTCAAATAAAATATATTTTTTTAATAAAATTCAGTGCTTTTTTACTGTTCATCGAAAAATGAAACATGTCAAAAAAATAATGAAAATTAACCTTATGATAAGTATTATATAATTTTTTAAAGAATTTAATTAATTTTTTAAAATACATTTTCAAAAATTTTAATCAATTAATTTTATTATTTTATCACAAAATTTAATATATACATTTTTTGAGAAAATAGCATTTCATGAAACATATCATGTTTATCAATTTTTTCTCTTTATATATATGAAATATAATTTATATTTATAGAATAGTTATTAATATTTATACTGAGATGTTTAACGGATATATAATAGTGGTCACACTTAAATAATATGAATAATATATTATAGATAGTTAAAAGTAAATTTTTTCATGCAGTACAAGATAAAATTTGTGTTGCATATAACTCAAGCTATCAAATAACATTAATTTTTCAAAAAATAATAATTCATAAAGACTCAGCGTGTTAAAAACTTATCCAAGAAAAGAAAATTCCAAAATCTATAATTCAAACTTAATAAATTTCTCACATCACTTATTTCCTCTCAGAGTTTGAATTATTTTTCTCTAGTAGATTTTTCACTCTGTATGGATTTTCAAATATACTTATATATCACTGATATATACTCTAATGAAATTATAGATATTATATTTCAATTCAATGTTCATTATATACATAAAAAATAGAAGTTGAGTTAGTCTATACAGATAGAATATCAGTAACCTCATAATGTTTTTACCTTATATGAAATTTCATCATTCAAATATCTTATTTCTATACTGATAATTGAAGATACTTGGAGCGTACTTCAATAATTTTTAAAAATTTAGATGCTTGAATTTGATCAAAAAGGTCATAAATGAAATGTAGTCACTATTTTCTCATTATACTAATGTCATTGATTTCCCTTTAATCTACTCACAACCTTATAGACTCATGCTAATATATAAAAAACAATTGAGGATATTCAATGTGAAACACTGGAGGAGAATGAATCCCTTATTAAAAAAATCTTGTAGTTTTTTTTAGTTCCATTAATTCAATAATGGATTTTTTGCTGGGATTATTAGATATAGGTATTCTATTAGAGATGATATCAATAAAAAATCAAGTTCCCTACCTGGTAGATTTCTTGAGAACTCTTCAGGAAACAAATCAATTTATTCTCACTCAATTGGTATATCTTCCATGATAATGTTACTTTTTCAATCCATAAGAAGTTTATACTCTTATTCACCTGTAATTGAATTAATATGGGATACTATTTATAGATCCATACATAATTCATATAATGAATTTTCTCCTATGAATACAAGTTATTCCATACCTCCTTTTTAAATCACAATCTACTTCTCTTAGAAATAAATTTTGGCACTGTATATTTATAGTCAATCCATATGCATGATTACATATAATTCAAACATAGTTATAATAAAAAATTCTTAATATATGGTATATCTATAAATCATATTATGGACTGAATGATATACCATTTTGGTAATAATGTTTTAACTAATATTCTTGATTTAAAACTCTCTTATTAAGGTCCAAAATAATGATTTAAGGTTAATGGAAACCATCAATGATATAATGTGGAGAACTAGAATCAAATAAATAGTTATCTAAATTTGATTTTATGTTTAATGTACAAACAAACAAATTAATAGGGACTTCAATTTTAACTATATTAATTCGATAATATTTCCCTTACCCACATGAACTCTTCAAAGGTAGGCTCCCCTGATGGATTGGTAATTGGTTAGAATAAATACCCATAACCCTACCATTGAAGCATTGTATAGTTGTGGTTTCATTATTTCACATTAATTCATAATCAAGATAGACCACATATATACACATGTAACAAACTCTAATTCCCTTTAATAATTTACCTAGATGTTTCTTTCCACAATTATCACATTGTAGAAATCATATCTTTCCTTTATTTTTATTTGATGCATTTCAATTTCTATAGTGATCAACCAATATTATCTTTTCTTGATTCCCCTTGAATCAATATGATTGTAAAAATTTTATATGTATTGATATAATAAGATAATATATATTATTGAGGAGTTTGGGAGACCATGCCTCATTAAATTTTAGGCCTAATACCATCATAGAAATGGGAAATCATTCTTTTAGGATTATTTATGTTGTTTGTAACATTCCTTTACAACCCTGTGAAACTAAGAATAATGTCCTCAGCACTTCCTAGTTCATTTTTATTTATCTTGAGGATCTATTATGTGAGTAAGAAATTTCCATATTTCATTGTGTTTTATTCATTGAAAATACCCCACATTTTAGTTCCATCCAAAGTTTAATAGTAGCTTCAATTCACTATATAAAATTAGAACTTCATAGGAAATTGGATTTAAATATGGGTATTGTTTTTGTGTACATATTGTGATTTAAATTTTTGATCCATGCTTAATCAAATTAATTATTTTTGAATTATTAGGGTGGAAATTAATATTTAACTAAGAAAAAATATGAACTTTTACATTTTAGAAAAATTCAAATACTAGGAGTGAAATCAACATTCACCGTCACCATCATTACCATGGGTACTGATCATATAATTCTCCTAGATGAACATACGGTCTCATTGTAGGAATGGTGAAAACATCTCTAAAAACTGTGAGCACCACTCACAGTAACCTTCCAACCTTACTGTACCATGGTCTTAGGGTAAGAATACTTACCGTGTGCACCTCAGTTAACTTTGTGTATTAAAATTCCACAAAGTTAAAAACAAATGACCACATGAAAAAACATCATTTCTCATTCTACCATTCTAATGATATATCTAATTACCTTGATCCACATTATTCCACCATATAATGGTATGAATACTAAATTTGGTCCTCATGGTAATCATCCTTACTGCAAGAATTTATAACAAATCCGTTCATACCCATATCTTTTAAAGTTTTATTACAAACCCAAATTCTCCACTTCACTTAAAATCATGATACCCCTTGATTGATGAGTTCTAGAAGACAAGAGACTCGGTGTTATACAAAAAGTTCCTAGAAACATTTTCCTTCCACAACCATAAGAAATAATAGTGCCATGTCTACTTGGAAGTAATCATCTCCAATTTGGGATCCACTATAACTTTGGGTGAGATCTAGCTTACTGTTCCACGGCTGAAGCATCCATTTATATACACCTTCCAAGGGATCTCTGGAATTCCAATTTTTTATAAAGTAATATACTACATTTCAACACTAGAGTCATGCAATAGAATACTAGGAACCCATGATAATATGAAGCAAGTATTGTAGCAATTTGATACTAAGAATCTCCCTCTAAAATTAAGTAGAACAATAGCTAGAATGTTTTTTAAGCAGGAGGAAATCAAAAAACATTATATAGGGAAGCTACAGTACCACTACTAAATAAATTATTGACCTTTTCTAGACAATAATTGGAGAATACGAGTCCAGATACTAACATAAATAGAGTATTACAAGTATGACAATTCAGCCAAGGAACCATCAAAATAATGAAGCCTGTAATTAAATTTCTAATACCATTTGTTTACCAACAACTATGAAGCATTGGTTTGGTACACCTATAAAAATAATATTTGGCTTGATCACAGAACAGTTATGATTCCATGGATAATTGATCTATACCCTTCCTTCTAAATATATATCAACCATAAATCCTAAATTAGTACCTTCTCCCAAAATACATTTCAGTATTCAATGAACAAATACATGTACCTCTCATGAACCAAACCCTAGTAGTCAAGAACAATTTATAGGCTAATGATTTTTATCGAAGATTGATCTCTCTTGATCACCACCAGATAAGACGCTTTTATTTTCCATTTTCAATTGCAATACTCCATTGACGGAAGATTAAACCCTCTATGATTATTCTAAGGAGAGTCCATTTACCTCCCCTATTGTTGAATTCTAGTCTTTCAATGATAATTTTATCTCCTATATATAATTTAAATGTTTCATCAATATACGTTTCTTTTGATTAGATTTTAATTTCTTATTATTCTTCTTAGAATTATACACACAATCCACATGGATTATTTCCCCTCCAAGAAATAGAAACAATTGGATGTAATTCATGGTTAAATGGAGATATCCAAATAACATGTTATAAAAGGGTTAGAGATATATTTATTGTTTTGATTATTTACCTTAAGATAAATTACCTAGTAAAGGTAGTAATTTGGATCCAATTTATTAGAGGGTGATTAGAAACATCATGAAAAATGATTCAACTAGTTAATGAGAGAGTAGTCCATTGTTGGACCACTGCATCTATTATTTATTTCTAAACCCAAAATAATTCATAGTCTATATCTTCAAAAAGTGAACTCAAAAAATAAGAATTAAACACACAAAAAACATTTTCTTTCTCATAGACAATCCATGTTCCATTTTTAATATTTATTTCTTAGGATTAATTATTATTTTTCTGGGTGACCTGAAAAACATGAACATAAATCCTGGAACTATTTCTTTGGATGATAGTGTTTTTCATATATATAGTTTAAAAGTGAAATCTCCAAATGACCATATATAGTTCTTACAACCTCACTGGGTTTGATCCAAATGTAGAGAGAAATGTTTTGGGAAGAATAATAACTTTCATAACACAGAACAAGAGGAACGATAGTTTTTCAACATTCCACTGGCTCAATTTCCCACCACAATTTTATCTTCTTCAAAATATATAATATAAAATTATGTGATGGGAGATAATGTTGCACAATTTTAATAGGTCTATTAGAGTAATGTTTGCACCCAATTTAAACATTGAAATTGACAATTGCAATAAAAGGATCAATAACAATGTGAACTCAAAACTGGAATTATTGGAATACTTCGTATGCTTCATGGGATATCTAGTGAAGATCAAAATATATTTGTAAGATAATTTAAATAAGATTTAATGGATTCAAAGCTAGAAGAATCCTTAGGGTTTGGAATCATTTCATCTTCTCACATGAAGTAGTATCCAAGAAAGGGATCTATAAGCTACATCCAACTTAATTCAACTAATGGGATGATCTACAGAATATGTTCCCCAAGAAATTATACCTAGTAAGAAGGAGTTATCAAAATCAAAAATATATTTATGGAAACAAATAGTGAACTAGGTACACTCTATATGAATTATGGTATAGGGTTATGAAGTTAACCACTCCCTACCTACATTTTAATACCCCAAGATTTCATAATACTTTATTTCTTCAATTTAATTCAATAACTTGCACCTCACATAACACTGAGTTCGAGCGCACGATGACTTACCAAACTAGCTATAAAAAACAGTTATGAATATTATGAACAATATTTTGAGTTTTATATACTCCATATAATTTTAACTAATGTTTTATGTGTTTCTTAGATATGTTATAAGAACAAATTCTATTTTTAAGATAAAAAATCTATTTTCCAAATAAACGTAATCTTACCACCTTTTAATGGAGAACCCTTTTTAGATCCAATATTTGACTCTTTTACAAATTTAATTTGAAAAAATAAAATTCTTCTTTAGAATCAGTACATCAAAATTTACTTTTCATGAAATTTTGTTATTTTTCTAATAATATTCATTTTTTATGAATAGTGAGAAATACTGTATTCTAATTCAATACTACCTTTTAATATATTTTCTTTATATGGATATATTACAATTAAAATTGGTTTTTAATTTTAATTAGATTATATTTTTACCTTTTAATCCAATTTCGGTCATTATAATTAATATCACTTTGAAATTATACATAAACAAGTGTCGATCTTTTGATAGTTACTGTTTCTTAAAAACACGCTATTTGTTTTGACAACAGAATTTTTTTTTAAATTAATTAATCCATCTTTTATGTTTTTAATTTTTTAAGATAGACATAATTTTTGAATTTGAAATATCAAATATAGATTAGGCTAAATTTTTGGTATTTGTTTTGAAAAACATCAATTTTTGATGAATAGTGAATCCACTAAATAGTTGTTAAAAATATGGCTTTTTCATTTAAATGAAATTTTACCGCTTATGTGAAGTTAATTTTGAAAATAAAAGAGAAATGGTTGTAATTAGTAAGTAAATTTTTTTTCAATAAGATGAAAATAATTTTTATTCAACAATAACTTTGACTTTTATTTACCGTGGTTAAAGATAAATACGGTAATTCAGGGTAAAAAGAATATTATAATAAAAACAATTACCTTAACACTTGTCCTAACCTTATTGTATGAGTCATGGAAGACCATGGGCATCCTTGGGTCGATTTTAGGACCCCATGGAGCTTCTTAAGAATTATAATGCCACATTATATTAATTAACATAAAGTAAAGACAAAAATAACATTAACAAATATCTTTTAGTATATCAATTTTTACATGGTGTTATATAAGTCATATTTTCAACTATAAATAAACAATGTAAGGATAAAAAATATTTCCTACATTATGGTAATTTTCTTATAATTTTTAGACATCAAATAAATAAAATTATTTTTGACACAATAATGATGTAGTATTTACCTCACTAATAAATTCTTTAAATAATTATGATTATAAATTATAAAATAATATCCAAAACCCATCCAATTCTTATTGTATGATTTTATTTTGACCATGAGACATCTTATATTTAACTTTAATTAGTTTTTGACCTTTTGCAATGGAATATTACTATATAATAAAATAATATTTTCACACTTTCCTAAAGAAACCCTCCTCCCCCTTATAAAAGGACACCACTTCTAACCCTTTCCACACACCTCTCAAGCCCCTTTTCTCATCCAAAACCTACCCAAATAATCTCTAAAGATCCCCCTATTCTTTTGAGAATCCTTACCTTAGGAATAAGGCACTTCAAGAAGTCCTTTTGGTTCAAACAAAAGGAAGTTACTGAAATTTAAGGTAACGCTTTCTCTTAAATTATTTTCTTTTATTTTGTTTTATTTTACATCTCCAACCCCCTAAACACTTTTTATTACTATATTTTATAGAAAAACTAGTATACTCAATATACTAGGATGTTTTTATGATAAGGATGCGAACTACACTTACACACACCTCCATCTAATGCGTAAAGAACATACTATTTCTATGGATGGAAAACTAACGCCTAACCAAATAATGATTGTTCGATTATCTCCTACTGCCTCTCATGGTGACCATTAATATGAAACTGTATTTATATATGATATATATATTATGGTTATTTTTTTATTATGCTTATTTATTTCCATTTATATCATTATTTTATGGTTTCCATTATAGGTAAAACACGATAATTTCATTTGAGGAAGTGCAGACTATCACCCCATCAAAATGATATGACTCGTTAATTACTTATGTGAGACATATAAAGGATGGATTTAATTATATTATATATTATATTATACTGGAATTATAATATACATTTATATTATTCTTCTTTATTTCCAATAAAATACAAAATAGAAATGAAAGTAGTGTTCATGCGTACGTGCAGCTTACCGTCTCCATGAACGGTACATTTCATTTATTATCTCCAAATGTTATGTACTGTTATAAATACATATATACATATATATATTTAATATATAATATATATATGATATCTAAATCATGTATATAATTATGTATATAATTTAATTTTGACCACATGATAAATTTTAATTATAACAACTTCATTTTTTGACTCAAGTTCCAAACAAGGATAAAATATCTTATATGAACTCAAATAATTATCTAATTGTTATAGAAAGGTTATAATTGATATAAAAGGAATAATAAACATGAAATATTATCTTAATCAAGTAGAAATGAACTTAATTTTGTTATTCAGAAAGAACAAGAAACATACAAGACAAGTCGGACATGAGGTAAGGGGTTTTTTTCTCACTCTTTATTTTGTGAGATTTACATTATTAACAACTGATTTATTGCATGTGGTGTATTTTGTAATTAAATTTGATATATATTAACATTATTCTATTTATAATCATGGTATTCTGTGATTCATTTGGTGTTTATTATCTTTTGTTCGTACAACATGATTGATTACAACGTGGTAAGGAGTTTTCATCTCACTTCTTATTCCCGTGAGATTCTTGATATATTGCCACTATTTCTTTTTCTATGGTGTATATACTACCCCATGATTATATTATTTGTGTAATATAATTTAATTCATGGGTATATATATCTTCATTTTATGATCCATTTTTAATGGGGTGTATGTTCTTTATGTTACCAAATTGATAATGGAATTTCAAATTTCAATTTCCACTCATTCTACTTTACACATACTTCATTGATTATTTTACTTCAAGATTATGTGTGGAATCACTATTCATTTACTTATGTCATGATTTCCACTCCCCTTTTTGTGAATATACTTTTGATACACATAACCACTCCATTTATAAATTCTCAAGTCATTGATATAAACATGATAAGAGTAATCTTAACTCAATTTCCATTCATAGAGTTAAACATCCATGTCATTCGTGTTGTTTTTACAAGAATATGTGTGAATGTCCTCTGATTTATTTACACTTAATATCCAATCATATTGAGTGTATTTTTATTTTTCACACATAATTATGTCATTGATTTATCCTTAACATAAGGATACAATCTTTATAAGGGTGTTTATCTCAATGTACATTCTATTGAGACTTCATCATTGTTATGCACATATTCACTTTTATATGGTGTATATACTGTACTTTGACATAGTATATCAGGAAACCTTTATTCTCATGATATTATAGTGTTTTTATTATCTCAATTTTTCATTCAATCATCTTTACTTTGGTTAGGAATTCTAACTAAAATATCATTTTAAATGTTTTAAAGAATTATTCTTCTACATCTTCCTCATTAATGTCCATGTTTTAAAAATGGTTTTAGGGATTTATTTATATGGACATTAAGTTTGTAAAATTAAAATTATTTTTAAAATATCTAATTTGGTATGGGAGACTTTGATTAAAATAACTATTTTAAATAGCTTCTTGATAAATAGTGATACTTTTAAATGTTTTCAAGAAAAATGGGGGATATTTCTCTCAATTAGTTTTTAGGATTATTTTCATCTATGTCAATATCCTTCATTATTATTTATTGAGGTTAATTTATAATAAAATATTACATATTGTATTTACTGGGTTATGTATTACTGTGGAAGTTTTTTTTTATACCATTCATGGTTTATGGATAAAGTATTGACATTTCATAAGCTAGTTTTGATATGAATGTCTATGTTATGTTTCACAAATTTCATATGAGGAATGAAATGGACTTATTAAGTGATAGGTGGATCATTCTATAGATCCTTGATGTATAGGTAGGTATCATGAGACAATTAGATGTAGAGTTGGCTAAGGCCTTTACCAATTTTTGATATATGGTTTTGGCTGAGGCCTTAATAATTTTTAGACGTCTTGGTTGAGGCATTGACAAAATGTTTCATAATATTCGTAATTATGAATTCCATCATTATTAGATTAGATATTGATATTTCATGTGGTTATTTGACAAATATAATAACTAAGACTATGTTTTATTATGGAATTATTTACTCAGCTCATATTCCTTCCATAACGTGGTCATGTTTATTATTTGTAAAGGCATGTGTTTTAAATTTTTCACCACACCTGATGTTTATGTTATCTTCCTATGTATTACTTACTCTTACTAAGCGTTTCAGCTCACCCCTTTCTCATGTTTCATTTTCCCAGGATATGAAGAAGTTAGTTATAAGTGAATTGCATGAATAATCATGGAATATTGGATGTTTATAATGGAATAAATTAATGTTTTTTTCTTTTTAATGTTGAAATGTTGAAATTACGTATATATATTATTTCCAATACTACTAAAATGATCGGTCATTCGGGTCATGATTCCTTGTAATGAATCAAATGTATTAAAATAATGCACTGGCTCATGGATTTGGGGTTTGGGGCATTATAGTTGGTATCAGAGAAAGTTTAGTACAAGCCTTCAAAATTATATTTATATAAACTATGATTAGAGCACATTACCCTAAGATAGAATTTGGGTATTAGTATAGAAGAACTTCCTATAATCTTGGTAATATAGAGATTGTGTGTATTTTCCAAGAATTACATCCCTATCTGGATATGAGAAAGTAGAGGTAGCTCTGGAAAAGATGTTCCTAGGACTGTAAACACCACCAAGGAGTTTTGGACCTGACCCAGGGTATCCTGGTAGACGAAAATGGGCCTTGTTGAACTCTTGGTTACGAAAATCTTGGGAGATATGATTAGGATAATTTATATATTCTTTACAAAATGATTTAAAGGATTTTAATATAAGATGATAATAAATTGTCGTGGTTAATCCTAAGGTGTTTTTAATAAACAATATGGTTTCATGATATTCTCTAAATGATTTTATTACCATTATTACTCACACAATTCTTTCTAGTTTTAGTTAATGGGTGGATTCCAAGGAAGTCATAGAAACATTGAGCATGATGTAAAAGCTTTGAACGGTTATGAAAATGAAAAAAATGGAATGTTTATAGATGTAAAATATATTGTGTTCATGCCGAATTAGTTTTCAAAAAATATAATCAACAACATATATATTAACCAGCTCCTGGAATCAACAAGGAAGAGAAAAGTAATGACTGATAAGAGCTCCAGTAGTGAAGACCATGGAGAAAGGAAAGCTCATTTTCTATCATGTAGTAAATGTGGAAGGGGACACCTAGGAATGTGTCTTAATGGAACAAATAAATGATTTATGTGTGTCAAAGAGGACATAAATTAAATAATTGCCAAGGAAAAATGAAGATTAATGTGGAAGAAAATAAAAATACTCCTAAGAATCCATTTACAGTCATTTTCCATAAATTTAATGGACCTATCCATTACCCCAGTAAATGAAATATTCTATAGGATACCCTCTTGGTCAAGGAAGAATCTATGTAGAAATAAATGGATGGAAAAATGTTTATAAAGTATTAGTGCTCTTTGTTGATGGGATTACTTTGGAAGACATTTCTCTTGTATTTTTAAGCCTGCAATTTGTCTGGTGAAACTGATATTTGTGGAAGAATTATCATCTATCTTGTGGATATAGTTATAAATTACTATTTGGTTTTATATGATCATTGATTTTGTGGCAGTTACATGTTATTAAATTTTGGAATGAAAATGCGAGGCATGAGAAAACATTTGTTATAAAATTATGTTATAGTTTTTTTTGAGGAATCTATCTAATTTTTTGGAATATTATATAATTATATAGTTTTGGAAAAAAGAAAAAAAGAAGACTGTGTGGTAACCTGTCGTTTTGGACAATACTGGGGGAATCGAACCCACAACTAAATTGTGACTGGGATTTATTGCCTGCCACTGGACTACGTGATGCCCCTAGTTATAATGACTAATTATTTTTGGTTAAATAATTTTATAAATCAAGAATATTCTGATTTTTTGAAATTATTATTTATCCTTTGTATAGGAATATTATTTGGGGATTAAGTGATAAATGTTATTTTGAAAGATGTTCGCCCTTTTGATAACACTATATGCCTAAGGAAAATAGAATACTATGGGATTTTATTTGAGGAGTAATGGTGGGTTTTTACCTATGTTTTTATTTTGGATTTATATATATTAACATTATTTATGGTAATGATTAACCTATCATAGAGAACATGTGATTATATTAATTACTTTTAATTATGTGACTTTAAGAGTAGTCGATGTTATATAGAGATACAATTTAACGTGGAAGACTGCGTAAGAAGATTCTTCTGAGTTTTTGGTTTCAATATTAGTTTGGATTATAATTAAATATTTTATGGAAAAATGTTTATGGAGTGGTATTTATTAAAAATTGGGTATTGTTTGTTTAATTTTATAAATTATGATTAGTATTTCTTTCTCTTACGTATTATCCTTATTGTGATTATCTGATCTTTTACTAACCATTTAGGTTTTGGTTAATCTCTAAAGAAAATGGAAATATATAGTTCATCCTTTGAGGATTATGTGATTCTCTATATATTAATTCTAGCACTTCTGGTGTGACCATTTCATATTGAATACTCATCGTTTGGAGTGAAAGATATGTTTTTGGTAATAATTAGATGAAGGAAGAAACTCTACTTATCAAGTATATATTTTTAAAAATATTTTCTTTCTTTATTATTCAATGAATACATTAATTATTAAACTTTAGGGAAGGGATCCTAAAATAATAAATGTGTTAACCTAATTCTTTATGTTTTGTTGAACTGATTATATTTTAAATCTTCATAGATTGATGGCTTTGAGGACCTCAATTTTACACTTGTTTCTGATTGATGACCTCAATCACTCCCTATAAATATTTATGTTTTTCCTCCAATTATGTGTCTTTAATTTCCACCAATGTTATCCTAATCGAGATCATAATTTCGTTGTGACATTATCATTTCCCTTTCCCTCTTATTAAGACTAAATTTTATTAACCCAATTTTCTATATGGGTTTTCCGCAAAGGTATTTTTAAATTTTTAACCTTTTATTTTCTAAAAACAATATAAAATTTTGAGGACATAATGTATTGAAGTAGGGGAGAATGTAACTCCCCATGATTTGATAATATGTTATTTATTCAAAGTAATTCAATAACATGCACCTCATACAACACCGAGTTCGAGCGCACGATGACTTACCAAACTAGCTATTCAAAAAATGGTTATGAATAGTATTAACTGGATTTTTAATTTAATATACTCCATATCATTTTAACTTATGTATTATGTGTTTCATAGACATATTATAAGAACAAATTCAAATTTTCAGATAATAATGTATTTTTCAAAAAAAAATGCAATTTTACCACCTTTTAATGGAGATCCCTTTTAAAATACAATATTTTACCTTTTTACATATTCAATTTGAAAAAAATAAACTTCTTCTTTAGAATAGGGACATAAAAATTTAATTTGGAAGAAATTGTGATATTTTTCTAATAATATTCAATTTTTTATGTATAGTGAGAAATACTGTATTTTAATTCAAAACTTCCTTTTATTCTAATTTATTTATATGGTTATATTATATTTGAAATTGGTTTTGAAGTGTGATTAGATTATATTTTTTTCCCTTTTATCAAATTTTGGTCGTTGGAATTAATTTCACTTTGGAATTATACATAAACAAGTGCAAATCTTTTGATAGTTATTGATTCTAAAAAATGGTATTTGTTTTGAAATCATAAATTTATTTTAAATTAATTAATGTAACTTTTTTATTTTTAATTTGGTAAAATAGGCATCATTTTTGAATTTTGAATATCAAATATATCTTAGGCTGAATGTTTGGTATTTTTCTGAAAGACTTCAATATTTTATGAATAGTGAAACCACTAAGTAGTAGTTGAAAATCTGAATTTTTCATTTAAATGAAATTTTACCTCTTCTGTGAATTTATTTTCAAAAATATAACATACATTGATGTTATTATTAAGTAAAATTTTGTTCAATAAGATGAAAATAATTTTCTGTCAATAGTAACTTTTGACTTTTATTTACTGTGGATAAATATAATTATGGTAATTCAAAGTAAAAAGATTATTATAATAAGAAAATTACATAAACACTAGTCTTAACCATATTGTATGAGTCATTTCCAACCATGAGAGTCCTTGGGTCGATTTTGGGACCCCATGGATCCACTTAAGAATGATAATGACACTTTATTTTAATTAACTTAAAGTAAAGGCAAAAAAAACATTAACAAATATCTTTTTATATATCAATTTTTACATGGGGTAATATAAGCCATATTTTCAACTATAAATAATAATTGGAAATATAAAAATATTTCCAACATTATGGTAATTTGTTTTCAATTTTTAGACATAAAATAAATTAAATTATTTATGACACAATAATGATGTAGTATTTACCTCATTAATAAATGATTAAAAAAATATGATTATTAATATTAAAATAATAACCAAAACCTGTCCAATTCTTATTGGAAGATTTTATTTAGACCTTGAGTCATCTTTTCTTCA
This sequence comes from Viscum album, assembly GCA_963277665.1. NCBI lineage: Eukaryota > Viridiplantae > Streptophyta > Magnoliopsida > Santalales > Viscaceae > Viscum > Viscum album. The sequence goes on along the minus strand of OY728143.1, from coordinate 2,142,790,676 downwards.
ACTATAATTATTTTTGGACCTTTAGAAACCGAATATCACTATATAAAAAAATAATATTTTCACACTTTCCTAAAGATCCCCTCCTCCCCCTTATAAAAGGACATCACTTGTAACCCTTTCCACACACCTCTCAAGACCCTTGGCTCATCCAACCCCTGAAAAAATAATCTCTCAAGATACCCCTATTTCTTATAGAAGCCTTACCTTTGGAATAAGGCACTTCAAGAAGTACTTTTGGCTTAAACTAAAGGAAGTTACCCAAATTAAAGGTAACGCTTTCTCTTAAATTATTTTGTTTTATTTTACTTCTCCAACCCCCTAAACTGTTTTTATTACTTTCTTTTATAACAACACTAATATCCTTAATATACTAGGATGTTTTTTTGAGAATTATTCAAACTACACTTACACATACCTAAATCTAATTGGTGAGGAACATATTGTTTCTGTGGATGGAAAACTAATGTCTCACGAAACGATGATTGTTCGACTATCTCCTACCACCACTCATGGTGGCCATTAAGATGAAACTGTAATTATATATGATATATATATTATGTCTAAAATTTCTATATTCTACTGTATTTTCCATTTCTATCATTATTTTATGGTTTCCATTATGGCTAAAATGTGATAATTTCATTTGAGGAAGTGGGGACTACTGCCCCCTCAAAATGATATGACTTGTTAATGCCTTATGTGGGACGTATAAAGGTGGGATTTAATGATATCATATATTATATTATACTGTAATTATAATATACCTATGTATCATTATGTTTTAATTTCATTAAAATACAAGATAGAAGTGAAATTATTGTTTATGCTTACGTACAGCTTTCTGTCTCCATGAACGGTACATTTCATTTCTTATCTTCAAATGTTATGTACTGTTATAAATACCTATATATACTAGATATAATATATATATATATATATATGATATATAAATCATGTATATCATTCTGGAGTTAATGGACTTTTGACAAAATGGAAAATTTGTAATTACAAAAAGTTTATTTTTGACTCAAGTTCCGAACATCGATAAAATATTCAATATGAACTCAAATATTTTACTAATTGCTATAGCAAGGTAATAATTGATATAAAAGTAATAATAAACTTGAAAAATTTTCTTAAAAAAGTATAAATGAACTTTTGTTTTTTATTCAGGAATAAAAAGAAACATACAAGACAAGTTGAACATGAGGTAAGGGGTTTCTTATCTAACTCTTAATTTTATGAGATTTCCATTGTCTGCCACTTATTTATTGCATGTGGTGTACTGTGTACTTACATTTGTTATATATTATCATTATTCTCTTCATATTAATGGTATTATTTGATTCATTTTTTGGTTATTTTCTTTTTTTATATGACTCGATTGATTACAATGTGGTATGGAGTTTTCATATCACTTTTTATTCCCACGATATTCATACAATATTGCCACTATTTCTTTTTCTGTAATTTATTTACTACACCATGATTGTATTATTGGTGTAATATAATTGAATTCATGGGTATTTAGATATTCATTTAATTATCCATCTTTCATGGTGTTTATGTTTCGTATGTTAGCAAATCGATAAGGGAATCTCAAATTTCAATATCCACTCATTCAGCTTTACGCATACTTCATTGATTATTTTACTCTAAGATTATGTGTGGAATCTCTATTAATTTACTTATTTCATAATTTACACTCCCTTTTGCATGGATAAACATGTGATACACATAATAACTCCATTTATAAATTCTCAAGTCATTGATATGAACTTGATAAGAGTAATAGTAACTCAATTTTGGTTCATTGAGTTAAACATCCATGTCATTGGTGTTGTTTTTACAAGAATATGTGTGAATTTACTCTGATTGATTTACACTGAGTATCCAAAAATGTTTATTTTATTTATATTTTCACACATAATTATGTTATTTATTTATCCTTAACATAAGGATATAATCATTATAAGGGACTTTATCTCTATTTACATTTCATTGAGACTTCTTCGTTGTTATGAACCAATTTACATTTATATGGTGTATATACTATACGTTGAAATAGTATATCATGAATCCATTTATTCTCATGATATTATAAATTTTTGATTATCCCAATTATTTTTATTTAATATTCTCCCATTTGGTTAGGAACTCTAACTAATATATGATTTTAAATGTTTTAATGATTTATTATTCAACATCTTCCTCATTAACGTCAATGTTTTAAAAATAGTTTTAAGGATCTATTTATATGGAAATTAATGTTTTAAAATTAAAATTAGTTCTAAAAGTTTCAATGTTTTATGCGACACTTTGATTCAAAAATCTATTTTAAACGGATTCTTGATAAATAATGATACTTTTAAATGTTTTCACGAAAAAGGGGGGATATTTGTCTCAAATAGTTTTGATGCTTATTTTCATCTATATAAATATCCTTAACTATTCTATATTGAGGGTAATTTATAATACAATCTTCCATATTATATTTAATGAGTTATTTTTGACTATAGTTATGTTATTTTTATACCATTCATGGTTTATAGATAAAGTATTGATATTTCGTATGATAGTTTTAAAATGAATGTTTATGTTATTTTTCAAAATTTTCATATGAGGAATGAATTGGACTTAGTAAGTGATGGGTGAAGCCCTCTATAGCTCCTCGATGCATCGGTAGGTCTCATGAGACAATTAGACGTGGAATTGGCCAAGGCCTTTCCCAATTTTTGATATTTGGTTTTGGCTGAGGCCTTAATAATTTTTAGACATCTTCTCCGAGTCCTTGAAAAAATGTTTCAGAATGTACGGCATTATGAATTACATTATAATGAGATTGGATATTGATATTTCATGAGGTTATTTGTCTAGTATAATACCCATGACTATGTTTTATTAGGGCATTATTTACTCAGTTCATATTCCTGCCATAAAGTGTTCATGTATATTATTTGTAAAGGCATGTGTTTAAAAATATTCACCATGCCTAATGTTTATGTTATCTTCCTCTATATTTCTTACTCTTACTAGGAATTTGAGCTCACCACTTTCTAATGTTTCATTTTTTCAGGATATTAAGAAGTTATTTATGAGTGACTTGCAAGAATAATCTTGAAATATTGGATGTTTCTAATGGAATAAATCAGTTTTGTTTTTTTTTCAAGTTGAAATGTTGAACTTATGTATATATATTGTTTCAAAAAATAATAAATTGATCAGTCATTCAGGACATGATTCCTTGTAATCATGCCAAAGTATTAAAATAATGCACTGGCTCGTGGATTCTGGGGTAAGGGCGTTACACCCATCATCTATATAAAGAAAATAATTTCATAGTATTCTTCTACTGAGGAGTAAAGGATAATTAATGGAACCTACATGATTCTTATTTAAGAGGATCACTGATTAATAAGTCACTAGATAAGGTAAGAGACCTTATTTAAAGCATCTCACAAAATTTATAGCAGTTTGGTACAATGAGTTGAATTCTTTTGGATATAGATTATAGATCCATTTCATGGATACTCCTTCTTATACAATTTGTGATCTTAATTTTCTCAATGAATTATGTGATTTGTGATATTTAATTAATATAATTCCTTATTCAATTTCTTCTTACATATATATGTGAGAACATAAAAAAACAATGTGGTTGTAATGCTTTATAGAAATTCCACTTCCTATCTAGTAGGTGTCATTGAGGACATTCTGGTAATTGTACAAGGTTACCCACTTTATGTGTCTCTTCAATACATGGTATGTATATTTTCAATTATAATTAATAATGTTAAGATTATTTCTTGATAATTTCAATCTATATGAAACTATCTTTTATAATTCTCTGGAGAGTCTGGAAAGTGTTTTACATAGATGTATTAAAAAAACAATTTGTTTTACATTTTGAAAATTTAAATTTTATTGTAAAATAAAGATATGTTTTGGGATTTTTTATATCAAATGATGGAATTGAATTTGATAAATCCAAAGTAGATTTTATTTTGACAGTACTCTATCCCACCACTATTAGACACATTATATCGGTTTTGGACCTTGTTTTTATTTTATAGATGATTTATTAGGGAATTTATAAGTATCATTTCCCCAAATTTTCTTATTAAAAAAAGAAACTGACATGGTATTTGGTGAATGATATAGGACGTCCATTTTCAAATTTAATGAATTTTTACCCATTTCTCAATCATTTTTTACCATACTAGAGTCACTACTTTGAGATACGATGTGATGCATCTAATAGGGAATTGGATCTAATCTCTCTCGGAATATTGAAAAGATTCCATGAGTGATATATTGCATTCCACTAACAATGGACACTACCCAGATCAACTACCCAACAATATAGAATGACTTTTTTCCAATTTTTATAGATGTTGAAAAATTTATTTCTTATCTTTCTGGTATTAAGGTTATTTTTTATTATAATCTTACAGCTTTAAAATATTTCATTAAGAAAATTTCTGCAAATACTAGGATTCTAAGATATATGTTGTTCCTATAAGAGTTTGAAATCAAAATTCATGATAGGTAGGGATGTGAAAATATAGTTGTCGGCATATAAGAAAGATGCATCATACTATCGATCAAGAACTAGTTCCAAAGACTAGTCTAGATGTTTCCATACCAAGTGTGCAGATGTGCAACCCAACCCAAGTTACCTGGTATGCTGACATAGTTAACTTACAAAACACTATAAGGTTGCCTTATTTATTCACTAATGAAAAAAATTTAAATTGAAATATAAATACATACATTATATTTTATAATCCCCTTACTTATGGATAATTCGAAATGGTTAAATCATTAGAAGATTCATTCCTAAGGACTAAATACATTATACAATATCTTTTTTAAATAAACTTTCATGTAGAGGCCACTATGTAGCTCATATAACTATTTGGAACATTTTAGAGGGTGGTTTTTTAGTCTCCCATATTTATAAATAATTATTAGTTTTTAAAAAATATTCCAAAATTTCAGTTTTCTAGTGGAAAGACCAAACAACAAGAAATTCCCCAAAGCCCTTTTATTTTTTATGAAATATTTAATGTTTCGGAATTAAAATAATGAGATCATTTCCCATGCCATTTTTATTCTCCTATATATTTTTGTAATTATAAAATGTTTCTAAATGGATTGAATCAAAATACACTTGGGTTGTAGACTAAAAAAATATAATCGAATTTCTAAAATCAAACATATTATGAAGGTTTCTAATACCTTGATCTATAATCAATAAATAAGGAACCCATTTCAGACACAAATACATGGTGTCCGTCATTAGAAAAGATGGATTTTACCATAAAGCCTCTACTACCTACCACCCATAAATGAGTGGTCTATAAGTTTTATCCAATAGGGATGTCAGGATGATCATGTATAAGACAGTACATCCCAATACCAAGTACTATAGTTAGAAAATGGAAGATTCGCTACGGACATATAAAACATCCCAAAAAATCATATAGGTGTGTTGCATTACCAAATTATTTATGTTATATGTTTACTCTTTGGTGTTGAGCTATATAAAAAGGATATTAGGATTAAAAACAAGTAAGCATAAAGATTATAAAGGTTGGAGGACAAATGAAAATAAAAGTAATGGAGTCTGTGGAATTTGGGATAGAGTAATTTAAGGAATCACTATTGTATAATGGAAAACCCAGATCTTCCTATAAAATTTTTATTAACAAATGATAATTTCATCTTGGAGACAAATTACTATTATTTCCATCAGGGATGAAACTTTTACCATGAATTATTCCTTAAAATTTGATTATACCATTTACAAGAAGCAATACATTTCATGTTATTGTGGTAGATATTAAAAAATACGGTTAAAAGAAACCAGTCATGTGGAACAACCAACATCTCAAGAAGTACTTGGTGGAATTTTGGACAGACCCTGCAAAAGAGACCAAACTCCTCCATAATAATAAAAATTATGTACTACATAGTTTTCTCTTTCCTTTATTTTGGGTCTAGAATTTTTTTTGAACTACCCTTTTTAAATAAAATCATCCTAAAATTAAAATGGAAAAATGTTATAGCCAAGTTTTTGTAAAAAACAAAACATAATCTGTAAATAAAAAAACCCTTTCCCGAAAAATACAGTACTTTACATTAATATTTTGTTTAGTTTTTATTTATTTCACCCTTTTGGTTGACATAATTTATTCCATTCCTGGCCAAAAAATACCATACATGTAATGTCCCAACCCAGTTTCCCAGAGCTGATGACTTATTACATTATATTGGCATGATTTCATGAAATTCATATCCCGAAAGAGTAGTTTAGTAGATTTGGAAACAAGATACATATATAAGGTCAACATTACATCATGAAATGAAAAAATATATCTGAATTATTTGATTAAATACATCCATGCATCCTAGATTATGCCTGCAAGTCACTCATAACTTACTTCTTCATATCCTGGAAAAATGAAACTTAATAATTGGTTGAGCTCAAATGCCCAGTAAGTGTTATAAATACAGTGGAAGATAACATAAACACAAACATTTGTCATGGTTTATAAATTAAAACACATTCATTTACAAATAATAAAATTGAACACATTATGCAAGGAATATGGGCGGAGTAAATAATTCCATAATAAAACATAATCATTGGTATTCAACTAGTCTAATAATGACATAAAATTTTAATAAATAGATTCTTAAGGAGGGAAGTGCATATTCTGGACAATCTAAACCATATTTTTAAGGCCTCATTTAAGATGTCTAAAAATTATTAAGGCCTTGGAAAAAACCATATCTCAAATTGGGAAGGGCCTCAACCAAGTCCACGTCTATTTGTCTCGTGATACCTACCGATGATTCAAGGGGATATAGAGGGACCCACCCATCACATCATGAGTCCAATTTATTCCTAATATGATTGGTGATAGACATAAACAATATATAAATTCATATTGAAACTCACATATGAAATTCAATTAACTTTCCCAGAACATTTATCTTAAACACTAATCATTCGGAGTAAATTTGGTGAATGGTTCTAGGATACCACATCTAAAATCATACTAGTAATAAAAGATAAAATTAAATATTATAGATGAAATCATAAATTATTAATCCTAATAATACATAATAATTAACATGAGTGTTTAAATAGATAAAAATACTCTTATAAAATCATTATGTAATTCTTGAGATAAATACACTTTTATTTTGAAAAGAATTGATCTTTTTGAAAATTCTTTGTGTAAAACCAGAACTGAATCAATATATTATTTTCATAATTTTTTTTATTTTATAACTATAGTGGTAGATAAAAACATATTATATAGGTCTCTTGAAAACAGATATGAATTTGAAAAATTCCCTTGAATCAGGCTTGTATTTCAAAAATAATTTTGAATGTTCCTCTTAAAATGTCTAACTACCTATAAAATATTAAAGTATTATGGATGGTACACATATATAAATCATTAAAAAATAAATTATTATTAGTAAATATGGATGAATTATAATTCAGTTTAGGTAAGTAGATAATAAAAGTAACCCGAATGAAAGTAGAGGTTCGGGTGAAAACCCCTTACCTTAAGTCCAAATGTATTCCTCTCTTGAACATAATGTATTATAATATAAAATTCGACTTATTAATGACTTTATTAATAACATATTAGACATTTATCAAGTTTATCATGATTTTATTACGTTCATTATGTCAATATGTATTAGTTACACGATTAACTTTTGTCGTTCTGGAGTGTTTGTTTTCCTGATTTTCATAATCATCATGCTTGTTTTTATGTAATGGAGTTCATGTGGAATGGATGTAAATATCCATAATTTAATTTAAATATTAATTATGAACATTAATATATGTTAATGTTCATTTATATAATTTTTTACATGGAATGAGGGTGAATCGTTTGATGAAATATTAATGACATTCACATAGATTATTTTAGCAGTATTTTGATTATTAGGAAATAGTTTGGTCATATGATTTAATAATATGTACATATAATGGTTCTTGAATATTATATATGTTATAATAATAATATTATAGATTTTATAAATCATAAAAATGGTTTCATTACATGTAATTAAGGAGAAATTGTGGAATGAATCTTCTTCATTGATGAAGGTTGTAAATTGGAAACTCACGGACGATGATTTCATTTATAAAATAAGAGAGAGTGTGTAAGAATATTGATGATGTTTCATCCATTAACATGATATAATTAAATTTTATAGATTAATATTGGGTAATCATGGTCATTTGGAAATGGGATGTTATTATATAATAAGAAAAGAAGATAAATTGAAATGAAACTAAATGAAAAAGAATGATGATTTACCTTTTGTAATAACCTCCTTGAGAACTGACATAAGGGAAGGGGTTTTGATATTTTTGAAAGAACAAGATAATCATGGAAGTGTGGAGTTACTAGGGAAGGGAAATTGGGTAGAACATTTTTGATCTTCACGTCGTAGAGGAGTGAAGAGAAGAGAAAGTGAGGGTGTTAAGGTGGAGGAGAGGATTAAATTTTGAATATTTTAATCATTATTTTCTTATTTCCCTCAAGACAACCAATATTTTTGTTTCATTTTACCGCTAATAGTAATAAGTTAATTTTATTTTGAACCAAGTGTCCTTACATCACTAATGATGTCATAAATAGTGTATTTAGCTGATAACTTCTTTATACGGTATTTTACCATATTTCACTATTCACCAAAAAATTCATGAATTTTAGAAAATCCCAAAAATTCACCCTAACCATTTTTCAGCATTTAAAATTAAAAAATGAACTCCATTTTTCAAAAATAATTTTATAAATATTACAAATTTAATTTTTAGATAAAATCATAGTTAATTCAAAAAATAACAATTATAAATGTATAATTTGTTTTATATAACATTAAAAAATTAATTATCATCTTCTTATCCTTTTACTTCATGAAAATAAAATAATAACATTATTTAATATTCATAAGTTTTTTTTACTTTTCATAATACTATTCATAAGGGTATGTTACTATTCACCAAAAATAAAGTTGGTTCTACCATACTCAAAATGACTTACTGATCACAACTCTAGATGACTATTTTTTTAAATTCAAATCATAGAAGAGGTAATGTTTTATTTAATGGATAGATTATAAAATGTGTTGTTTTGTAGGGAATCAATGTTTCATGAATTCAATATTTATTTTCAAAAACATAGGGAGTTACATTCTCCCTGCCTTACAAAAATCTCATCCTTAAAATTCACCAAATGATACCACACAAAAAGACTTGGGATGGTATTCAACAAAAGCTCCTTAGGATCCCATGTTGCCTCTTCAATTTTATGATTTTACTATATTATATTTACTAGATGAGTTGCCTGATTCCTTAAAACATGTTCCTTAGTGTCCAGAATCCGGATAGGCTCTGCATAGTAAGACGGATCAGGTTCCAACTCTATACCTTCATAAGTGAGGACATGTGTTGGGTCGAGCATGTACATTCTCAGCAATGATATATGGAACAAATTTTTTACTTTTGATAGGGTTTTCGTCATAGCCAAACGATATGAAAAATCCCCAATTCTCTCTGAAATTTCAAAAGGCCTAATGTACCTATGGCTCATTTTCCCTTTCATCCCAAATCATATAACACACTTCCATGGAGTTACTTTCAAGAAAACGTGATAACCCATGTGAAATTCTATATCCTTCTCTCAATTATAGGAATATCCCTTTTGTATGCTTTGAGCGATTTTTATATGATCTTGAATAGTCTTTACATTTTCTGTTGTTTCCTTCACAATCTCTAGGCCCACAAGCTTCCTTTCTCTAACTTCTTCCAAACAAGTTGGTGTACAAAATCTCTTTATATTAAATTCTTCATATAGTGCCATTTTAATACTTTAATAGAAACTATTATTGTAGAAAAACTCCCCCAAAGGTAAATAATGATCCAAAATACCTTTAAAATCAAGTGATAATGATCTCAAAATGTCCTATAAGGTTTGGATCGTCCTCTCTGATTTCCCATCATTTTGTGGGTGGTAAGCATTACTCATTAGATATTCGATGTCCAAACAATTAATAAGCCTTTTCCAAAATTTTGATGTAGTATGTGGTTCACGATTAGACACAATTGAGAGAGGTTCCCCATGAAGTCTCACAACTTCATGGAAGTGGAGTCTTTCTTGGCACCCTAGTGGAAAATCCTCTCTTATAAAGATGAAATGTGTAGATTTTCTATATCGATCCACAATTACACATATCAGATAATTCTTCCTTGGAGTGTTTGGTTATCTAGTGAAAATATACATGGTGATTTCATCCCACATCCTTGTAAAAATACGTAGAGGTTTTATGATTCTTTTTGGATGTTGCCTTTCTGCCTTCAATTATTCGCCGACTAAACATATTGATACATAATTTGCAATTTCCCTCTTCATGATATCCCACAAGAAATGTTCCTTCAAAAATATATACATCATAGTGCTATCAATATGTAAAGAGAAATTTGAACTATGGGCATCATGAAATAACTCCCTTATTAGCTCGGGTATAGCAAGAACACAAATACTCTTCTCAAATTTTATAATTCCATATTCACATACGAAGTCAAACAACTTCCCCTCTTTCACAAAATTAATTTTCTTTTGTAGTTTCTCATCATTAGGGTGAGAAATTTTAATCCTTTCTAATAAATATGGATGTGAAACCAAATGAAAAAAAGTGATGTTTCTCTTTCCTTGATAATTCCCATATCTATCCTCACTAGATCAATGTACAAAGGATCCTTGTCAATCCTCATTTTGTTGAGAACCTCATGATCCTTCCTGATCAATACATCGGTTACCTTTTTTGTCTTTCTTGGGTGGTATTATATAGTATAATTATAGTACTTGAGTAGTTCGAGCCATCATCATTGCCTCAGGTAGAGTTCTATATGTGGGAAGATATACTTCAGGTTCTTGTGATCCATATATATGTCACATTTTTAACTATAATAATAATGTCTCCATGTCTTTATAGAAAATATTACATATTCTAACTCATTATCATATGTGGGATAGTTTTATTCAATAATGTTTAACATCCTTGATGCATAGGAAATAACATTATCATTCTGCATAATGAAACTCCCAAGTCCTTTCTTTGATCTATATTTATATATTGCAAACCCATCATTCTTTGATGGTAGGGATAGGATTAAATATTTCAGTAAATTCCTCATCAATTCTTTTAAATCTTATTTACAGTTGTTTTTTCAAATGATATTAACCCCATTTTGTGTAATATTAGTCATTAGGTCGGCTAAATTGGAAAATTTCTGAATAAAATTCGGATAATAATCTGATAAACCAATAAACATAGGTACCTAATTTTTTTCGTTGGAGTATGCCATTATTTCACAGCCTCTGTCTTCACATAATCAATAGATATTCGATATTTAGAGATAATGTGGCCCAGAAATGAAACTAATTGAAACCAAAATTCACACTTTCTAAACTTTCCATATAATACATTTCTTCTAAGAGTCTTCAAAATAATGTGCAGGTGATTTTCTTGATCTTCATAGCTTTTAGACTATACCAATATATCTTCAATAAATAGCACCACATTGTCATCCAGATATTCTTTAAAACTATATGAATTGAATACATGAAAATAAAGGGTGTATTATTTAGTCTAAAAGATATTAGTATTAACTCTTAATGCCTATAACTGGTTCGAAATGCTGTTTTTGGATTGTCTTCCTTCCTCTCAAGAAATTGATGATATCCAGATCAAAGATCAATCTTCGGAAAATATTTGTCTCCATGAAGTTGATCAAATAAATCATTAATATGAGGTATGGGTACCTTTTATTTATTGTTATTTCATAGATCTCTCTATAGTCAATGCACAGGCTCAAAGACTCATCGTTCTTGTTAATGAAAAGAAAAGGGACTCCCCATAAAGAAACACTAAGCTGAATAAATCCTTTATCACTCAATTCCTCCAGTTTTTTATTCATTTCCACTAATTCCACAGTGGTAATTCTCTAAAAGGTCTTTAATATTGGACTTGAATCAATAATTATGTCCGTGATAAACTCAATTTCCCACTCTAGATGATATCCATGTAAATCCTCTATAAAAACATCAACATATTTATGCACAATCAGTACATCCTTTATCAGAACATTCCCTACCTCACCCATGGTTATTGCATTCCCATCCTCCCCAATAATTGAATTTTGTAGAGCTACTAGGGGTGTATCAATATGATAATTATATGGGGATGTTTCTTCTTAAAAGATAAGTGATTCCACATCATCCTCAAAAATTGTAAACTCCTTCCTCTTGCAATAGTGTTTCATTTCATGTTTCTAAATCCAATCCTTACCAAGGATTATAGCAAAGTTCATCATCGGTATGAGAATAAAATCAGTAGATAAATAATGTTTACATGCCATAATGGGGAATTCTTGACACAACATTATTGCAATGATACTTCCCTTAGGAGTTATATACATACAACTCCCTTATTAAATCAAATTGGAGCCACCTTATTTTCATGTAAAACTATGAAGATATGAAAGAATGTGATGATACAGAATCAAATAAGGCATTGCGTATGTTTGGGAAAATGATTAAAGTCCATGCCACCACATCATTAGGATCTTCAATATCTCCATTTGTGATCACATAAGCTTGTCCCTACTCTTTTGCCCTTTTCTATGGCATGTTTCCTTGACGCTTTAGATAATGATTAGAATATTGTCCCATCTCATGATAATTATAGAATTGATCATTAATAGCATCATTATTTCACTTTCAATCAGCATCAAGATGGCCTTTTGTCCACATTTTTAGAATACTTTGTTTTCCTTCATACAGGCAGTATGGTGTTTCCTTCCACAATTATCACAGGTTGAAATTTAAACAATTCCCTTCTTCCATGATTCCATGTTTCCTTTCCCATAGTTTTCAGCAACATATTTATTTTCTTACATTACCTTAAAGTCATAATACATAGATAATTTATTTATTCTCTTTATATCACATGAAAATATATACTCATATGATGAAAAAAATGGGAGAACAGTGCCCTCCAGAGGAACGGTTTTAGACCATCAAAGAATCGATCAATTTTTCTCCTTGGATTTCGTAGGTAGTCCTCAGCATGTCTTGCTAAACTTGTGAAGTTATCTTCATACATAGAAAATTTATCATCTTCCTTTTTCATCAAACATAGAAACTACCATTTTATATCTTCTCATTTTTCATGAGGAACATATTTCTCTAGGAATATGTTCTTAAAATTCCTCGATTCCATATCTTTTATGTCTTCCTCCTCCATTGTGTTCTGGATTAATGACCGCCACTGATCTGTGTCTCCCAGTAAAAGATATAATTCCACAATAACCTCCTCTCTTTCATTAAATACTAATGTAATAAATATCTTCTCTGGGGAACTTATCCATTGCTCAGATACAAATGGGATCTTTATTCCCATTGAATGATGGAGGTTTTTGTCGCATAAAGTGATCTAACAAAGCTCCTCCACATGGTAGATCTGCATGCTCCATATGACTAAGGTTATTTTTCATTGCCTGAGTAAGGTTTCCCAGTATATTCATAAGTTCATCTATATGAGTTTCATCTCTAGATCCAACATCATTAACTTGCTTAAGAGGAAAATCCCTACATGGGGTACCCGTGTTCATGCATTTTCCATTCCTTCCACTAGGCACCATTTGTAGATAATTACGTACACTACAATGGGTTATGAATCATAATGTATAATCTTATCTTATCCAAATACATATCATAAATTGAAATATTATTCAGGGGTAACCCCATAATCACAAAAATGGTTTCTTTGAGAAATATTTTAGTTTTAAATCCTTCATAATTAATTGCAAAGAGAATGTGAATTATCCTTAGCATATCCTACATGAGTGTCAAACCATATGCGCATTAAGGACCGTTATCATGTATCAGGATACCCTGGGTCAAGCCCAAAACTCCTTGTTATGTTTTCACCCTTAGGTATATCTGTTCTAGAATCACACCAACTTGTAGTATCCAGAAAAGGGATATATTTTCTTGAAATATAAACATAATATATTTCTTAATAAAATACCATCAAATTATTGTACATTTAATCTCAAAGACAGTCTTAGGTATTTTTTCCTTGATTTACCTTTTTTAAATCTTATTTCTAGGTTTTCTCCTAAATTTCCTCTAATACCAAATGTAAAGACTCAGCCCCAATTTCCTGTAGTCGGTGCCTTATTATAATACATTATCTTGATTACAAGGAAGTTGTATCCTTAAAGAATGAATATATTAGTAAATTTGGAAGAAAGAAACATATATAATTTCCACATTACATCATGAAATGAAACACAACACTAAATTATTCAATTAGAAACATCCATGCCTTCAATATTATTCCTGCAAGTCACTCATAACTTACTTCTTCATATCCTAAGAAAATGAAACATAAGCAAGGGTTGAGCTCAAATAATTAGTAAGAGTAAGAAATATAGTGTAACATAGAATAAATATAAACATTAAAAATTGGGAATAAATGAAAACACATTCCTTTACAAATAATAAACTTAAACACATTATGGAAGGATTATGAGGTGAGTAAGTAATGCCAAAAAAATCATAATCATTGGTATTTTACTAGTTGAATAACCACATGAACATTAAATTAATAGATTTATAATAATGTAAGTGCATATTCAATTAATTCTGAAACATATTGTCATGGCCTCTGCCAATACGTCTAAAAATGATTAACGCCTCATCCAAAACAATATCTCTTATTGCGAAAGGATTTGTCCATGTCTACATCTATTTGTCTCATGAGACCTATTGATAGATCGAGGGACTATAGAAGGCCCCAAAAAGCACATAAAATGTCTAATAAATTTTCTATATGATCACGGATAAACATAACCAACATATACATTCATATTTAAAGTCACATATGAAATATAATGAACTTTCGCAAAACATTAAGCTTAAACCCTAACCATTCGTATTAAATTTGGTGAATGGTATTAGGATAGAAAATCTAATATAAAAATAGTAATAAACTATCCAATTAAATATTTTATATGAAATCATAAATTATTAATCCCAATAATACAAAATAATAAACAAGAGTGTTGAAACGGACAAAAATACCCTTTTAAAATCATAATGTAATTCTTGAGATAAATACACTTTTCTTTTGAAAAGAAGAGTTATTCTAGAAATATCATTGTATAAAACTAAAATTGAATCAAGTTAGTATTTTCATAATAAAATTATTTTTTATGCAATAAAATGGTTTCTAAAATAATATTATATTGTTCTTTTGAGAATGTGTAACAATTTGAGAAATTCCCTTGAATGAGGCGTGAATTTATGAAATAATTTTTAATGTACTTCTAAAAACGTATAACTAAACATAAAATAAGAAATTATTATGGTTAGGTCACATATATAGATCATTAAAACATATATTTTTAGGAGTAAATATGAATGGATAATACTTTTATTAAGGTAAGTGGATAATAAAATAACCCAAATGAAAATGGAGTTTTAGGTGAAAAATCCATACCTTAAGTCTGGATGTGTTATGCTCTTGAACCTAAGATCTTGGAATATGAAATTATACATATTATTAAAATAATTAATAACCCATTAGATATTAATTTTTTATCATTACTTTATTAAGTTAATTATTTCCTTATTGATTAGTTATAAGATTGAATTTCTCCATTTGAGAGTTTTCATTTTCTTGATTTTCATAATCGGTACACTTGTTTTTATGTATTAGAGTTCATGTGGAAATAATTTAAATCTATAGAATTGAATTTAAATATTATTTATGAACATTAATATGTGTTAATTTTAATTTATATCATTTAGTATCATTTCATCTGGAAGAATCATTATATTAAATATTAATGACATTGACATAGATTATTGAAGCGGAATTTTTATTATTAGAAACTAGTTTGGTCATATGATTTAATAATATGTAGATTTACTTTTTATTAAATATTAAATATGTTAGGATCAATATATTATATATTTGTTAAACCTTCAAAATGGTATCATTACCAGTAATTGATGAACAAAACATCATCGTCCACAAATGTTGTAAATTGGAACCTCACAGATGATGATTTCATTTATAAAATAAAAGAGAGACCATAAGAATATTAATGATGGTTCATCCATTAAAATGATATAATTACAGTATATAGATGATGCTATAGTAATCAAGGTCATTTTGATAGAGGATGTTAGGTGAGAATAAGAAATGTAAGTTAAATTTAAATGAAACTAAATGAAAAAGAAAGATTATTTACCTTTTGTAGTAACCTCCTTGAAAACCTCTTTAAGGGAAGGGGTTTTGGTCTTTTGTAAAGACCAAGAGATTCTAGGAAGTGGGTAGTTACATGGAAAGGGAAATTAGGAAGAAAATTAAGGATCTTCAGGGCATATAAGAGTGGATAGAAGAGGAGTGAGGGGGATATAATGCAGGAGAGGAGTAAATTTTGAATATTTTATTCCTTATTTTATTATTTCCCTCAAGAAAACCAATAGTGTTATTTCATGTGACCCATAATACAAATAAGTTCATGGTAGTTTAAACCAAGTGTCTTTACATAACTTATGATGTCATAAATAGTGTATTTAACTGATAAATTGTATATATAGTATTTTAGCAAATTTCAGTATTCATCAAGAATTCTAGAATTTAAAAAAAACCCTAAACACTATCCTACTGATTTTTCAACATTATGAATTCAAAAACGAACTCAATTTTTCCAAAATAATTTTATAAATATTACTAATTTATTTTTTATATAAAATCATAGTTAATTATAAAAAAACAATTTTAATATATAGTTAGATTTATATCACATTGAAAATTTAAGGAAGATCTCATTATCTTATTAACAAAAGAAAGTAAAATAATATCATTATTTATTATTCATAAGGGTTGTATTAATATTTATATTACAATTTATAAGAGTATGTTACTATTCCCCAAAAATCAATTTGGTTCTATCAGACTCCAAAGGACTTACTGACCACAACTTCAGATGATCGTTTTTTGAATTTCAAAACATAGAAGATGAAAAGTTGTATTGGATTGATAGATTATAATTTTTTTGTTTTTTAGGGACTCAATGTTTCATGAATTCAATATTTATTTTCAAAACCTTAGGGTGTTACAATACTAGAGTTATATTAATATTTTTTTTCTATTACTATGATACTTTAAGTGATTTTTGAGTGAGTTCATCAATGTTTTTTGGAATTTTGTTCGTATTACTAAGTGATTCAGTGTGAGTGAAAATATATTTATGGAATAAATTGTATACCGTTATGAAATACGAATTTTGAACTTAATATAATGTAAATTTACCCCTTTGATACATAAAATATTAGGTATCCAACTTAAATTATAATGATATAAGTCCTTTGAAACTAGAATAAAATTGTGTAATTGGGAACCCACAATTGATCTTTAAGAAAAGGGCACAATTTATTTTTTAGTAATTAAATAAATTCAACTTAACTGGCTTTTTGAACAGTTCAATTCACATAATTATAGTTCATAAAAATAAATTCAAATAAGGGGAATTTTTAAAAATGAGATCATTCTTGTGAGGTGAATATTTAACCCATAGAAAAAAGGGAAATTGATTTATAAAACATTCAATAAAGTTTCATCAATGATGTGGAAAACCAAACATTTGTTTTAAAAAACTAAAATATGATAATTAGAAGTAAAATTTTAATGTATTTATTCCACTTAAATATAATTAGAGTCACTTCTACACTATAACTATGACTAAATTGAAGTATATTAAAGACTAGATTTACATTTGAGGCATGATATTTATAACTCTTAAAGAATCTGTGTTTAGTTTCAAATTGTTCTTTTAACATTACATATATGTAGGATGATATTTATTTATATTTATCTGAAATCAATATTTAAATTAAAAGATAAATTTCACTAGAGTGTAATAGTTCATGTGTGGGGGGTGATGTGAACAATAAATTTCAATAATTTTTTTATTTTATTTATTGAAAATACCCCCAAAATATAGTTCAATTACCAAGTTAATAGTATCTTTTGTTCACTATCTAAAATTATAAATTATTTGAAAATTGGATTTAAATATGATGTTTATTGATTTATACGTCTTTTAATATAAATATTTTAGTCATTCATAAAGAAATAAAATATTTTTATTTTATTTGGATATAATTTAGTAATGCAATAAATAAGAATATTAACTTCATCAGGTTGTAAAAATTCAATGTCCAGGTGTGATCTTGACATTCATGGTTGACATGCTTACCACTGGTGTTGACCGTATGATTTCCCTCCATGAACATTATGTCTTGTGGTAGGCATGGTGATTAAGGCTTTAACATACGATGATCACTACTCATGGTAACCATACTATATTACTACACCATGGTCTCATGGTAGGCATACCTACCATGTGTACCATTAACTGATCGTGTATTCCAAACTTCCTCAAAGGAAAATATAGATGAAATGATGAAAAAAATCCATTTAGTACGCCACCATTCTGAAGGTAGTAATACCTACTATGATCCATTTTCAACCATTGTCTCATGGCATGCACACTAATAGTAAGCCCGATAGTAAGAATGGTTACAAAAATCATTGAAAGCCTACCCTATTATACCCATACCATTCGATGATACACTTAAAAATACTAAGTCTGTACTTACCATAAAGAGAATGATACCCATCAACTGATGGATGAAGGAAGACCTAAGACTGGGTGTTGCACCCAAACTATCCCCCACCCTCTAACTGGAAGCATACTAATAAGGAACAATGCACCATCTAATATTCTGATTCAACCTTATAATACCACCCCTAGAACATAGATTGTGGTAAAGTAAACCCACACTTCTAGAAAATTCTTGGATGTGCTCTACACCAATTTGAGCTCTGCTCTGACTCATGGTAAGATCCAGCTAAGTGTGCCACATGGAATCCACCATACTAGTACGACATCCAAGGCAGGTCTGGAATTCTAATATATCACAAAGGAAAATGCTTCATGTAAATACTAGATCCTCACAAAAGTGAATCCCATGAAGAATTTAAAGGAATAAGAAAAAATCGATGAAAAAATAGGCCCCATATATAAATAAATTGAACTTCTTTTGGGAATGGGTTTCGAGCATGAGGTGAGAAAGAAATGATATTCTACTAGGAAAATTTAGTACCACTAGTAAATAAATCGTTGGAATTTTTTGGCCAATGATGGCAGAATCATAGAGCAGGTACTAATATAAATGTCATGTTGAGGATAAAATTTTTTTACTGGGTGCCATTTAAAAAAAAGGGCCACAAGCGGTTTTTATGTGCAATGATGAGAACCAGAAAAATAAGTTTAAATCTAATCATAAGAAACCTCTATTGAAAAAAAGCATTAAATTCTCTATGTGTTGAAAGAATTTATTTTTCTTCTGTTATAATCCACATATAAATAATTAAATATAAATAATTAGTTCATAACATATAGAATATTTAGCTAAAACATAAAAATATCTCAATGTTATTTAACAATATAGGGATTTATCTTAATTAATGTGCTATCCATGTTCTTATAAAATAGATTTCCAAGGGGTAATATTAAACATTCAATGAAACAATTATAATAACATCATCACTTGTAACCCATATCCATTGTTCATTTTATTATATTGGTATAAGATTAAAGTGATTGAAACAATAAGTTTTGATCATTTTATTAGTCTGAGAGAACTAGATACATACATGATTTACATATTAAATTGTAAATATAAAAACATTGCATAATAAAAAAATATTTCAAACACGATATCATTTAAATAATCTTTATTTATATCATAAGGATTGGAAAAAATAAAGGGTGATCTAAATTTATCTCTAAAGGTTATATACAGTGGATGATATTATGAGTTCGTAAGTAACTATCAGTGTGGTGGAGTGGATAATCAAAACATATTCCATTCAATCAAGAAATTGAGTTCAATGTAAATCCATGGATAATATCAATATAGCAATGCCATGGATATTGGAATATGCGTTCCCAATAATGGAAATGTGAAATTATGGAGATTTTTTATCTTACTACCAATAGATTGTCCATGATATCAGAAATCAAAACATCAAGTCCTTAAAAAATGAAATCTTCATAAATGGATATATGTATTCCATATACCCCTATAATATGGAATTCGTGTTGTTTTATCTCATGAGACATATCCATTCATCAAGGGTATACCTATAATCAGGCCCCACTAGAAACATACATTTTTCCAATGAATTATTTATAATTTTTACAGTGATATTAATAAAAAATAAATATTCCTTATCAATCACTAATATATTTTTGAATTAAAAATCCCAAAGATCAATATTTACCTAATAAATTAAATAATTATTTTAATAATCTTCCTTTAACATAAACCATACAATGAAATGGAATATGGTTAAGTAGATATATAATTAGTATAAATGATACCAAATACATCAATGATGTGGAAAATATAGAAATTCTAGAGAAAAAATAATGTCTATGGAGTAATGGATATTTAAAGAAAACATGATCACAAGAATGTTAATGATATTACAATAAGTTATAGTCTCCAAATTAGTAATGTGTGAATAAATACCATCAATTTATCAAAAATGATGTTTTTAAATAGAGGGATATATTTTAATAATTATAGGAAAAATGGAAGAAATTATTTATGATGGACTTTGTATAATTGTTTTCTTTCTCTGTTTTAAAAATATATGTTATAAATTTTTTCTGATATTTTTTCTGAATTTTAGAAATCAATTCCTTCTATTTAAATATAAAATTTTAGAATTAATAAAATAATGGGAAATGTATTTTCATTTAAAATGTAGATAATCATATAGAGAAAATTCATTTTTGATTAAAAAACATGAATGCATTAAAATCCATTCATTCAATATATGTTAAAAAGAACATTCCTGTCACACTTTTGTAAAATTTTGAAAATGTATTATTCTAAATAAATTAAAAAGATTCTTGTTAAAATATTCTATAGAATTAAAATAGTAGTACCCTTTTCCAATAATTATAAATTAAATAAAATTCTCTATGGAACGATTTGAAAAATATGGATATGGAATAAATATATTCCTAACATAAAAGTGGATATATTGAATTTTTCTATAAAAACATTATTTTGTTTATTGAGTACCAAAGAGGGTAAAACATGGAAGAAAACATTTAATTCCATAAATTACTACATAAAAAGTAAATAAAATGATTATATGAAATAAATAGATTATAATTCTTCCAACTTAAATTTAAATATGAAAATTACCAAATGAGAGTGAGATTGTAAAATAAACCCTTACAGATTTATTAATGTTTGAATTAAAAACCAATAAAAATGAAAATTTTCATTGAAACATTAAATAATAACAGTAAATATTAATTCATGATATAATATTTCAAAAGATTACTATATACTCTATTTAAAAGAAATCAGTTTCTTAATATAAAATATGTCTTATTGGAGTGGAATTGAGATAGAAAACACTTATCTTGGATTCCTTCATGGTAAAGAATGTTATATCATACTAAATAATGAATTTATATTTATTAAATATATTATTAGTAACATATTTCCTATATAATCTTTTTTAAGGCTCTTTTATGATCATTTTACATTTATTCATTGAATAGTTATTTCTTGTGTTGATAACCTATAATTGTTCGGTCAATTTCTCCAAAATTAATTATGTATATTAAACAAGTTTATAGGATATATAAAATGGTTAATTAATATAAATAATTTCATGAATAAAATTTTTATTCATTATATATAATTTACAATCATCGGTTAAAGATAATAATACAATAATTAATCACATTTTTTAGTTGTGGTAGTAGTCCACATGTAATCATGAGTGTTGTTATCATTTTCTATTGGATGGTAGGTTAAGAATGTAGATGACGTATTATATTTTAAGAATTTTTTTTATTTAATAAATTAAGTATATATTAAATAATTCCATATTTATAAATATCCATGTGATATGATGATGAAAAACTATATGCATCGGTCTTGAGAGGTGGTAGTCCCTAAGTACACACGTGTGATGTTTTCACTTCCCAAATGATGGAAAAGAGATAAAAATGGATGTACCATTAACATAACAATATCTAAATATTTAAATGTACATATTAAATTAACATAAGGTTTTTATGGAGTATTTTACATATGTTTAATAAGAAATTATCATGGAAAATCTTGGTAAGAACGTATACCTATTCTTTTAGAAATTTTCTTTACCTTTAACATTAATTCTTCTTAAATTCAAATTTTGGTGAGAAAAATAACTATAAACAATATACAGGGATTTTAGGAATGTATTTAGAAATGAATTTTTTTATATAATTGTATCATTACATGTAGGGAAAAGAGGAGATGGGTTTCTTTTTATAAGTTATGTGGGTGGAAATCTTATAAATACTTCAAAATTTAGTATATAATATATGTCTAAGTCAAGTCATGGGGCTCCAAATTATCAAAAATTTTATCATGAAAAATGTAATTTATAGATAAAACCACTTAATGACATTTAATCATGTTTTTTATCTTTAATTCTTATCATTTTTGGACCTTTTTCACTCACTTTACAATTAACCAAGATGATAAATATTTACATTAGTTTCAATCCATTAAGAACAAAACTTAATTTAAAATTATTACATATTATTAATTATTTTATTGAAAATATTTAATATATTTTAAATTATTTAATTTCAATAAGTATAATAATATTTTCTTAATATAAGTTTAGAATACGTAATGAAACATTTTTTAGAAAAATGCATTTTTTAAGAATAAAAATGGTTTTTTAAAATAAATAATGTATACTATAGATTTTCATGGAAATAATTATATTATGTTAATTAAAATGAGCGTTATATTTCATTAAAATCAAAAAATAAATCTTAATTTACCTTATTAATACTTTCTTAAAATAGAATAACCAAAACTAGTATTTATTCAAAAAAAAACATTACTTACATTTCAAAAATGTTAAACATAGATTTCTAAGTCATAAATAATATTTAAAAACTACTTTTATTAATTATTCAATATGAATTAGGCCTAAAAAATTTATTGTCTTTCAAATCATTCTTATATCATAATAATTTATTAAAAGTGATTATATTTATAAATTTGGAATTTTCATTATTCACCCAAATATCATTTATTTTTGATAAAAAAACAAAAAACAAAATAAACCCCATGTTATTTTTAAAATGATGAATCCAAAAATTAAATTGATTTTGTAAATTATAAATTATAACATTTTTTATTCTATGTTTTAATCACACTCTTGAATAAATCTATGTGTAATATGATGTAGTGTCTTTTATAAATATCATTTTATTTATGATAATTGAAGCTCGAGTGTTGAAAATCCATTCTAATAAATCATTTATAGGAATGTTTCAAAGATAATTATTATTATCATGGTTTTTTTAACCTCTCAACAACATATATTTCATGATTATTCCTCACTACTAAAACTTGGTGCCCTATTTTATGCTTTTCAAGATAATCTTCTATGTAATTATTTGTAAATTTCATGAAATAATCAGCATAAAATATCTAAATATTTTACCTATGAATCTTCACCACCAATATCTATAAAAATTCCATATAATATAACAATTAATATTTAATAGACATAAAAATCATCAAAAAATTTCTAATATAATCAATAATTATTAAAACATAAAACCATTTTCTATCCCAATATTTTAGTGATATTAGCTTACAACATCAATATTCTTGAACTCAATAAAGATTGAAGAATTATTTTCCAACGAATTATAGGTATTTGTATGAATATTTCCAATTTTATGGGTTTCATTTATGTGGATACAATCACATGATAGTTTAGAGATATCACATTCTCTATTATTTCTTCTAAATCTATAAAGTCTTTGAACTATAGTTGTTAATCCATTTTTGAAATTACATGATCTCATATTCTATCGATATAAAAAAATTTGTTATCTAATAATTAGTTATATATTTCCATTATGTATCTTCCATTTCATTATAATTTTAATTTATATTTCATTAACATTTCATGTCTTTTTAGTGAAATTGATTAGATGCCCCATGTCACAAATTTAATAACAATTAGAAAAGTATAACAACATAATTAAACTACCATCACCTATATATGACTTATATATTTTCCACTAAATTTATATTCTAAGACCAAATAATTTCAACCATCATCCTTTTTATATATAACATCACCTTTTCATTTTACTTAATGCAGGTGAAAATATATTTTTCCCATCTTATTGGAAGTACATATGATTTTAATAATTCACTCTATATCTAAATTATTAATGTTTAAAGTTATATCCATGATATATTAATTCCCAAATATATCATTTTTCATCCATTTTAGTGCTTCACCTAATTCGGTGGTGAAATTTTTTCTTTATCCTACATATGTGATAGGCCAACTTCACCTTCAGGGCTGAAAAGTGGTTTATAATTTTCAACCCATGCGATGATTCTTCTTGTAGTAAAGAATATATTCACTATGTTTATATTCACACCCTTTTTTAATTATTTAGGAGTATCATACATATTTTTATATATAAAAATCAAATAAAAAACAATACCAGTATAAAATATACCTAGCATAATAATTTCTTTTAGTATATTGTTTTAATATTATTCTATAATGTTTCATCTTTCTATGGAACACATATACTCTGTATATCCCATCTTTCCACATAAATAATTATGTATTTTTTGTATAATTTTTCATGCCTTATTTAATATTCGAGAATCATTTCAGTAATGTTTTGAGTCACCCAATTTTATCTTCCATCGAGTGGTGGGTCATTTTAACTTTACATAATTCAATATTGCTTTTTTTCTTGAGTTTAAGACCCAATTTGGATTTGACTTTATATATGGATTACATTACTTTAGGGAAATATTTTAAATTCTAAATTGGAAAAAAAATTACATCCATGTAATTATTATCTAGTTCACTCAAATTTCCTATTATTGTATCTGTTGTAATGAGACTTTATTTATCCTTAAAAAAATTTGTACAAAGAAACTTTTTACCTCATTTATCTAATTATATTTAACTAAATACTTCACTGTATTAGTAAATAAATTAATTATCATTTCATGTTCATTAATTTTGAGTTTATACTTATCTTCCTTCACTATATTCTCAGTTTTTCCATATGTGATTCATTCAATATTATCCTTCAACATATACATCTCTAATTATTATTATTGTATATACCGATTTGAAACAAAACAACTCCATTAGAAATTAATTTTTTTAACTCAAAATATCAATTTCCACATTCATATCATTAAATTAAATTTTGATGTATACTCATCCCTCAATATGAATTTTTTTATCAACATTTAAATCTTGTTTTGGTTTATCTATTATATCTATAATGACTTCTTCGTTTGTTAATTTATAGTCCTCAGTTTCTTATTCCATCATCTCTTTCAATATAGAAAAATTATATGAATTAATGTTTTAATTTTGTAAAAAATTGTATTTTAAACCCATATTTCGTTTTATTTATTTAGATGACCTCATTGTGAATGGTTCACCTTCATTATAAAGATGGAACTTTTTGGTACACATTATTCTGATATTTCAACCCTTTCCAAACTATAATAAAGTGATTTGAAACATGCCTTTAAATTTTATTTCTCATCATTTTAGATTTTTGGAATAAAAATGCATGGCCTCATAGAATTAACAATATAATTTAGTATACATAGATGTGTTTTTGTTAAATTTCTTGTGCACTAGTTTTTAAGAACTATCATTTTACAGATTATTGTTACTGTTATTATCCATTTTCTATAAAATTACAATTCTATGAAGGCTTTTTGTGGTTAATTTAATTAGATCATTGTATTCAAGTACTAATAATTTCATATTGATTCATGGTATAATATACTAATTATTTTGTTCAATATATTTGTATTATCAATGTTTGATCTCTATATTTGAATGTACTCTACAATAACATTCACCTAATTATATAATTTGACATTGTATTCATGAGGTTAATCCTCAAATGCTTCAATTTTTCATAAAACCTATAGTTTATCTTTATATTATTTGAAACATAATTCTTAGATATTGAAAAATTTTATCCATATGGAATGTAAGATTTTAAACAACATCAACTTCATTTAAATTACATTACCAAAATATCCTCCCAGAAAACTAACTCATTTATTTTCAGCCACATGATTCCTTCAATTATTAGTTGATAATTCTCTACTATCTGTATTGATCAAGACCCCATATATAAAAGATATATTTATTTCCATTACCAATGAAAAAATATATTTTAACATCTCATTCCCCCATAATTATAAATTAGTGATATTGAATATAAGAAATCCATATTAATTAAATATTACTTCCATGGATTCAAAGATAAGTTTTTCAACCAAGATCCCATGACCTTGATACCAAATTTTGGCCCTGAACAAGTTAATTTCTCTTAGAGGACTGGGGTGAATTTTTGTGTTTCAATTTAATTCAAAAAAATTGAAAATTAATATTACACTACTTTTATATGAATAAATATCTCCCGCAAAATAAATATTTTTTACAAGTCATGTAAAGATTGACATAGTAATTTCTTTACTAGGTTAACCCACATTCAGTTATTATAATAGAGAATACAATAGTTATATGTTGATGTACAAAATTTAATAGTCCCACTACATGTATCTTTACATTTTTCAAGTTTCCACACTAAAAACAATGTTTAAAAACATCTCCATGTAGAGAAATCACTACTCTCAATCACTTAAAAAGATCACTTCTAAATTTTAACCCCTTATATGTTCCTGAACCGATAATGTGACTACCGCAAATGATGTGCATCAATTAATTCCTTCCTTATTCCACATGGTGAGATTCATTCATTGTCTAGTGGGATGGACACATGGAATCTATTCTTATCCACTTTTTAACTTTTCATCATAGATATAGAATTATCATTTTTCTCTCATTTGATCTGCAATCCTCCCCCTATATTTTATAAAGAAATATATCTCTTCAATCTTGATTAAATGTACAAGTTTCCCACTATTTGATAAAAAATTCAATATTATTTAAATGAAAAAATCCATCAAAATAATATATTAAATTTCATTTCAAAAATATATAATTTTAATAATAGGAAATCCCTATAATATGTAAACTTTTAATTCTATATATTCTTGTTGACTTTATCTGATTATGACATTACCATCCTCATACTGACATAAAACCTTGCTTCACTCAAAACCCAGAACCCAAGATTTATCCAAATATGAAATAGTAATTATAAAAAACTCTTTTCTATGGGATAATAACTGTAATCACTAAAATATATACCTTGATATATGAATTTAATGTTATGGTAAAATAAATGTGAAAAATCGTTGAATATCCATTAATTTTGTAAGATTATTTTCATCGAATTGATCCAATATTCTGGTAATATATTCATATATTTACCCCTTATATTTAAAGGTGTAGCCATATTCTCTACAATATTATATTTTATCAAATAATCTTATATAGGTCTCAGTTATTTATATGTAGCCTTAAACATATCATATATAAGTTTTATTTTATTCTTTTATAGGTCTGTTACAGTATGACTAAAACTCTCATTATGAAATCACTCTTAAAATCACAATACAATAATCTTGTATAAATTGTATTGTAATGGGATTTTATTTCCTATTGAGTAGGATGCCTAAAAACTATAGATACTACAGAATCCCATCATTCGCCTATTTTAGCATGATCCACCTACTACAATAGAAAAGTTTTATATTGAACACATATAGTGGAATGATGAATGGTATTATTCCTCTAAAAAGAAATTCAATATCTTCTTCCAAAATCCTCTAACTACCGTGATACAATTTATTCCATAATTCTAGAACATAATTTGAAGTCTCAATATTAGATATGTCATCCAAAACAACCCAAAATGGTTCAATCAGATTTTTTATAACCCTGATATTATGATAGAGAACACATCGCTTATGATTTAGATTCCTAATGTTGTGGTTAGTGAATGATGACTGGATATGGTTTCTTGCAAGTTTTATGTTTATTTTTATATTCCAATGCATGAACTCATATGTTGTAACATGGTCGTTTCATTGATATAATTGATACCAATACATACTCTTGAAGTTTTTAACATGGCCTTTTCCATTTATTTTTTCATTCATTTATCGCATCTTCCAATACACCAATTTTTTGGATCTCCTTTTCATAGATGTGGTATATATATGAGTTCATTTTTTATCATATTTAATGTTATTCACATGATTAAATTATAATTATAATTATATATATATTTTTTTACTAATTTTATACTTTATTCTATTTTTTACATTGGATTAGTCAATATTGAGGGAATATACTTTGTAACGTATATTCCAGGCCCTTGAGAGTAGAGGGTTACCTCATGAGTAAGAATATGAGAGCTTGAGGCCATGTGGTGCTCTATATTGGACCTAGTGAGTAAGGTCAATGTCATATACAATGGTATCAAATGATTTTTTTTGTTATTTATTATTTAACCTATATATTGAACACCCTAGTTATAAATATATTGGGATTATTTTATATTTTATAAGGTTACAGTTTCATGATATTCTTTAAGAGATATTATGGAATTTATGGTTTTTATATTTTTTCACATTTCTAATGTGTAACGGGATTGTGAGTTTATGTAACATAATTCATGACATAGGTTCACATGTCATTTTATTTCTTTTTTGTGGATGTAAAATGTCTTTGGAAAAGGGTTATTTAAATTTACAAAATTTCACTAATAATATAATTGGAATTATATAAAAAATATTATTATGGAATCTAATAAATTACACCATGATATTTTGTATGTTTGTTAAAATTATATAACTATTATTCATATATTAGCTTGATATTTGGGATTGTGGCAGTGGGATTAGGATCATCATGGGATTCTATATTTGTTGGTTTCTTCCCTTATCACCCCTTTATGCTCATCAATGCTCTCTCTTTTTCTTCCTCTTCTTCTATAGGTATCATCCCCCCATGGTGTTGGATCATCCTTATTCTTCTTCCTTGGGTTCCCCCAATGTGTTTCCTTTTCTTTAAGGATTCATCCTCGGTTCCCCCTTTCAGGGTTCTTATTATAGTTTATGTCCCACTTTCTTCATCCCCATTCCAAGGAGGTTTGGGGATGTGAATATAGTTCTTTTGGGGTGTTTCGATGGTGTCCATTATTTTGATGGTGATGGTTTGAAGTTGAGGTTTTATGGTTTGGTGATGGTGCTTGCTCAGTCATGGATTTCTTTAGAGTACTTTTTTGCTCGTACTCCTCTCTGGCCTCTAAGTCCTCTGATCCCTTCCAGGTCAGTTGGGTGTGATGGTCTCCAAGAGGTTTTGGGTTGTGTTACGCAATGTGGAGGGGGTTCTATGTGGTATGGATGGCAGCGACGATGATGCTTCTATTTTTTGGGCGATGTGGAAGCGGTAACGGGTGGCTTTGATGAAGGACGGGAAGATATAGGTGATGGTGTAGAGGCAATTTGATGGCAGTGAATATGGAAATTTCACTGGGACATGTCTTTCCTTGGTTCATGTTCTTCAACTAGAATAATGTTTTTGTGGGGAGTGTGATTTTCTGATGTAGGGGAGTACATTTTACAGTGGTGATAGAGGGTTATGGTGGTTCCGTCACGGGCAATTGTCGGTATTTGTTGCATGGGGATAATGTTGACGAATGATCCAAAGTGTGCTGCATGAGGAACCTCAAAATCTGAGGATTGGTATCATCTTTTTCTCTTTAACAGTTTTCATGGGTGACCATGTCGATTTCATGACTGAAGTAAATGATTCAACTGTAATGTGGTGGTTCATTTTGAATTTGAATTTGGTTTTTTAATTTTGAATGTTGTAAGTCATGGTTTGTGATGTGGGGTCTACAGTATGTGTAGTGAGGATGTGGATCTCAGTTTTTTGGTTTCCACATTACCAAAAAGTGGCCTTTAAAAATAAAACAAAATTGTTTTATGGTGTCAAGATGATCTCTCATATCAATAGAATGATGTTTACCTTTCCAATCATGACACATCATGCAAAGAAAGAGATAAAAGTCTAGAAAATTATTTGAAAAAACCAATGACAATAAAAAAAACAAAAAACAAGGAATCCAGAGGTAAGAAGAAAGGGAGATCATGCTTCACATGTATTTTTATATAAGGATTCTTTTCTAGAATTTCCATGGCTTATCCAAAATTAACATAATTAATTCTCACTAGCTATTTTTTAATAATTATAATCCTAAAATTCATGGTAACTTTTACCCAATGATATGTTTTTAATTTTATTTAATCTCTTGATAAAATGTGTTATCGGATTATAGAAAACATTAGTACACCTATAACATCAAAATTCATTGGTTAATAGCTCATTCAAACCAATGTGGAATCTCTCCTATCAATTATTTAGAGCATATGGTCACTCTTAGTTACAGTTTTTGGGTACGAAACA
The DNA here is from genome assembly GCA_963277665.1 of Viscum album. NCBI lineage: Eukaryota > Viridiplantae > Streptophyta > Magnoliopsida > Santalales > Viscaceae > Viscum > Viscum album. The sequence continues at coordinate 2,142,759,986 of OY728143.1, read as the reverse complement.
TTTTTTCCTAATTTATCTATGTTCATAATGTTTACAAAAATATAACGGACATATGGAAGAACATTTAGGTGATGAGTTCCATGATAAATTGTGGATGGAATCATATTTTATATTTTAATGTCATTTTAAATCCAGATGAGATGCATAGAACATTTATATCTTTTTCCTCAAGAATATATTTCTAGGAATTAATTGAGAATATCAACATGTATGATATTAATTTAGTTTATTCCTAGTGCACTTTTTTGGAATGCTTTTGTCTCAACAACAATCAATAAATATTATTGATTTTGATGCTCACAAATACCGTTGTGTTTTTACTAATGATTTTTCTTTTAAGCATATTTCAGGAAGTTTATATTCTTTATAATTCTTATTTTGGAATAATTTTCAATTATTTATTTATGAAAAATATTCATTAAAGTGTTCGGAATTCTCTTAATCGTATTCTGGAAGCACTGCTCATTATCTTTCATTTTCAGGAATTGCTATTCATGATCTACGCTAAAGAACATTACGTAAGGAACATACCCTATGTTTTAATTAAATATTATGGTAAAGGAGTAGCATATGTAGTTTATCAACCTTAAATGGGAAGAAACTTATGGTTAAAGAACATTATGTTGGAATAAAACCTTATGTTTGTTAAAGAGAAAATGCAATGTTAAAGAATACTACGCAAGTATGAAGCCCTATGTTGAGAAGGAAACATATGGATCATCAACATTACTTTTGTGATAAACCTTAAGTTTTCATCGTTACGTTTGGGACAATTGAATGTATGTATAATCAAGGTTACACTCAGAATTTTATGTTGACATGGATGGACATATGGATAATTAACCCTATGTTACATGGTTGAACCCTAAATTTGTGTGTTTTTCCGTTTATGAAGGTACCATACATTTGATTTCTCAACAATAGAAATGTGAGTTAATGAATTTATCGAAAATTTCTGTAACAATCTTTTCAGAATATTAGTGCAATTTAAATTCTGATTTTGACCGATTCAAAGCTCGTCATAATTGTTTTTAAATGACCATATTCAGCAGATATCTTCTCTCATATTCTTAATGAAAGGTACGACTACTCGGAGATGTCTTTTTTGAATTTTATTCATCTCGATTTATGAGGCATCATTTGTGGATTTGAAATCTTGTTTCAAGATATATCATTAAATATATATATATATATTTCTATATCGGATGTTCTGGAGATCGTTCAACTGTATTGATAACTTTTATTCTTCAATTTTTCTTGTTCAAATTAATTTATAGTGCTACAATGATCGAGCATCTCAAAAATGAGGAATGGATTTTGGAGACATAGATGTTAATTCTTGGAACTGTGATGCTCAGTTTTTTTAAGTTATTAAAATCAATGATCTTTTGTACGAGCAGATCTCTTCAGACATATTATAAAGATTATTATTCTGCTGATGATAAAGATCTATCTCATGTTAGTTGTGTTATCTTGAAACTATGAAGTTTAATGTGTTTTATCAAATCATTCTCTATTGATTATTTTGAGTATCAACTACTCAGTTTCAGTCATGGTGGAGAGTCTTCTTCTCATGCTAAGCTATTGATTTTTCTGGTTCCCTGTAAAATTACCAAAATGATCTGTTTTTAGCCTTGTTTCTAAGTGTGAGAAATGTCTACACTCAATTGTGAATCGGTCTTATGAGAAGAGGGTCTGACTAGAGATATTCATCAATCCCATAGAGAGGGTGATTGGTGGAGTGTACTACGGTATCCTCATGCCCTGAACCACTATAAATAGATGTGTTATATTTATCTGATTTTATCCACAATGTATTCATTCATAACAGAAACACTACATTATTATCTCTTACTATTAAGTGATAGAATGGTGAAAATTTTAAAAGGAACCAATTCAACCACTACCACTACCCCCTCTTTTTCCTTGGTCATAGACTTCTTGTCCTAACATTTTGTATCAAAGGTTGGTCTCAATAGATTCCCTTTGGTACTAACAACCCAAAGATAAATATTCAGGTGAAGATCAATAGATAATCTCCAAGAAGAAATGTCAATGGTTCGTGATCCATATTTTTATGGTGATAAATATGGTTGGTGTAAATATTTAATGATAATATATTTGAAAAATCATGGATTTATAGTATAGTAATATATTGTTACTCCATAGTAAATCTCTAAAAAACCTGAAGCCATGAATTCTACTATAGAGTTTGAGTATGACATGAATTCTAATGCTATGAATGTTATCATTTGTGGTATTGGACCAGAATAATTCAACCATGCCTCGCAATGCCTTATATCTTATCAAATGTGGCATACAATAGTAGTTACTTATGAAGGTATGGACAATATAAGAAATATGAGGTATGCAACAGATAAATTTAAATTTAGTACAATTAGAATTGTTAGTGGAGAAGTCATCATTCAAATGAATGGAACGCTCACATAAATTATAAAAAACATTAAATCCTTAGTTGAACCTATCAAACAAGCTGAACAAGTGTTGAAAGTACTGAGAGTACTTCCTAATAAGTGGAATTGAATTTAATCTACAATTAACCAATAAGATCCTATCAAGAATCTGAAAATTATTGAGTTAATTGGAACCCCTATTATGTATGAACCTAAAATTAAATATGAAGTTGAAGATCACAAAGTCCAAGTCAAGAAGGATATCACTACGTTAAAGGTTACATCTCAAAATTAGAACATAAAAATGAAACAATAAGTCAAATAATAATAAAATTTAGACTCATCTGATTCTGAAATCGATAAGTCTCAATTATCCAAAGAGTTTAGCATGTTTTATAGGAAGAAGTGAGGATACAAAAAACCCTAAAAAAGGATTATAAAGATAAAAGGGAAGTCAGATGCTACAAATTAAATAAATGATTCTTATAATAATTTACTACCATTAATTAAAAAGTGAAAAGAGAAATACAGAAAATAAGTTTCAGAAAAATGCTTATTAAGAAAACAAAGGAAAAAACAAATATGAAGGCTACATAGAGTGTATTTTAAGACTCTAGAATCTCATAAATCTCTTATTCAGAGAATTAATAATCAAATCTGAATGCTAATATGTTCTTAATGGATGAAGAAGATAAGGTACAACACTAATATTCATCTTATCGTGATTCTAGCTACCCAAATGATGAATTGGATGCCTACAGTACTATTCTAGAATTAAGATGTGAACCCATATTAATGAAACATAAATCTTTGAAGAATATTCACAATAAAATTTTACAAGAAAGGGATACTTTACATAAACAACATCAGGATTTATTTGAAAATGTTAACTCAACTACCACTAATTATACTAATCATGAAATTATGATTAAAACTCTATAGGGTAAAGTAGAAACATACAAAAATTTTGTTCTTCTTTTTACAAAAGGTGAAAATATACTAGATAAACTCTTTGGTAAGAATGTAATTAAAAAGGAAATATTTGGTATAGGCTGTAAACATGAAAAATCTAAACTCTATAATATTTATTTTATTACAAATATAAAATCTGATATTTTTCATTTTTTGGAACAGAAGGACATACAGCAAAAAATTGTTATTTGATAAGTCCTCAAATAAGTTGGATTAAAAGAGATTTTATTAAAAAAGGTTTATCTAATGTAAATGATATAACTCATTGAAAAGTAAAGAATAGTTGGATTCCTAAATCCTTGTTATCCAACACTACTAGACCTAAATGGATGTGGGTGCCAAAACAATTTTTTAATAGTCTCTGTAGGTTATAAGTCACAAAAAATGAAAAAATATATGGTATATGGATAGTGTCTCCTTCCGACCCATGATTGGAAATCCATCAAACTACAATACATTGAAACATATTGATTGAGGTCTAGTCACCTCTGGTGATAATGCCAAAGGGATGATAATTGGACTTGGAACAGTTGGATATCCAAAGACTATCTCAATCAATAAAGTATTTTATGTACAAGGGTAGAAGAATAACCTGATAAGTATCTCTCAACAATGTGATGATGGATACTATTTTGATTTTGCTTACAATTCATTTTCTATATATAAATATCATTTGCTTAAATTTAGAGTAACCAGAATAGATAATGTCTACACCTCAGACTTAAATTCATTGTGTAAACAGAAAGTGAGTCGTTTAACTGCTAATATAAATGAATCATTGATTTGGCATTGAAGACATGGCAATTTCAATATATTTTAATTACATAAATTATATAATAAACAATTTGTTTCAAATTTACCTAGTCTCAAGTTTGAAATTGTAAAATTCTGTGATGCATGCCAGATTGTCAAGCAACAAAAATATTCCATCAAATCTGTTAACAATACTACTACATAAAATCCCCTAGAACTTATCTGCAAGGATCTATTTGGAACTTCTAGAGTAGAATGTTTGGATGGAAAATTATATTTATATGTATTATTTTTTTATTTTTCATGATTTACCTGGGCCTATTTTCTAAACCTAAAAATTAAACTTTTACTATTTTTGAAATTTATTGCAAAAGTGTTCAAAATGAAAAAGGATCTAAAATAATTTCAATTAGAATCGATAATAGTAGAGTGTTTGAAAATCAAGAATTCAATTCCTTTTTTTCAATCATGGGTATTAAACACCCCCTTCTTGTACCAATAACACCTCAACAAAATGGAATTGTTGAAATAAGAAATAGAACTATTCATTTAATGTTTTGGACTATACTAAATGAATACAATCTTCCTACCTGTCTATGGGAAGAAGTTGTAAGAACAAATTGTTATATAGTAAATAGAGTTTTAATTTGGCCTATTTTTAAAAAAACATCTTATGAACATTGGAAAAACATAATGCTTAAGGTAATGTATTTTAAAGTTTATGGATGCAAGGTGTATATCCTAAACACCAAGCATAATCTTGGAATATTCAATCCAAAAGATGATGAAGGAATATTCATTAGGTATTCTATAAATTATAATTCTTATAAAGTATTTAATAAAAATTCAATGATTTTTCATGAATCAATGCATGTGATATTTGATTAAACTGACCCTTTAAATAAAGTGAAAGATTAAACTGATGAATCGGATAACTCTTCTGAAAACAGGAGACATAAAAACATGAAAAAACTATTTAAAATATAATTCAGTGTTGTTCAGAAGAACAAGATGTTATTGAACCTAAAAGTGTTCTTCTTAGATAGTCTACAACCCTAAGGAATCAACCTTTAGAAATTTTTATACAATATCACGATATAGGAATAATTATTAGAAGTAATATTGGATACCTAGTTGAATTTTATGCATTTCTATCACAACTTGAACCTAAATATTTTGAAAACTCTTTATAAGATGAACATTTTATGTTAGAAATGAAAGAAGAATTGAACTAGATTAAAATAAATAAAGGTTAGAAATTAGATGAAATTCCTTAAAATTATCCATCTATTGAAACAAATTGGGTCTTTAAAAATAAACAATATTATCAAAGGACTATAACAAGAAAACATCTAGTTTAGTATCTAAAAAATATAATCTGGAAGAAGGTATAGTTTATGATGAATCCTATTCACCTATAGCTAGATTAGAAGTTATTAGAATCCTTTTAGATTATGCATCTCATATCAATATTAAATTATATCAGATGGATGTCAATTATTCATTTTTAAATGGTTATTTAATGGAATATATTTATTTTGAACAACCCATGAGTTTGCGAATTCTCAAAAACCATATTTTGTTTTTATCTTACTAAGGGACTATATGGCTTCAAGCAAGCACCTAGAGCTTGGTATGAAAGATTATGTTCCTTTCTATTGGAAAATAATTTTACTATTAGTTTGGGAGATCCTACCCTTTTTAATAAAATAGTTTGTTATAATTTATTATTAGTTCACATCTATGTTGAAGATGTTATTTTTGGATCATCAAATAAAAAACATTCTAATGATTTTTCAGAACTCATGCAAAAAAATTAATTTAAGATGAGCATGATGGAATAATTAAATTTATTTTTAGGACATTAAATTTATCAAAAATGATTATGGAAATATAATAAACCAAATAAAACCTATTAATAATTTATTGAAAAAAAATTGGTCTTGAGAACAGGAAGACAAGTACAACTCCTATGTTTACTAATATAAAACGTGATATGGATGAATCTAGAAATCCAGTGGACATCAAGTTTTCTAGAGGTATGATTGTAATTTTATTGTATCTTACTTCTTATAGACATTATATTATGTTTTCAGTATGTTTATGTGTCATATTTTAAACAAATCCTAAAGAATCAAGTCTTATTATTATCAAATGGATTTTTGGATATTTAAAAGGAACTGTTTTTTCAATCACTTTTTATTAAAAAAACATATGATTTTAATTTAATATCATATTCATATGAATATTTTGGAGGTTTTAGATTAGATAGGAAAACACCTAAAGAGCCTGTCACTTTTTAGGGAAATATTTAATATATTGGTCAACTAAAAAGCAACACTTGGTTGCCTTATCATCAAATGAAGAAGAATATGTATCTGCAGGCAGTTGATGTGTGCAATTGTTGTGGATGAAAACCACAATCATGGACTTTAGACTAAATTTTAATAATACATCAATTTTATGTGTCAATAAAAGTGCTATAAATATTTAAAAAAATCCAATATGTCACTCTAGAACTAAGAATATTGATATTAGACATCGTTTTCTAAGAGATCAAGTTCTTAAAAAGATATATCTTAATAATTTGTTAACACTAAATATCAATTAGCTAATTTTTTCACTAAAACACTTCCTACTATAAGTTTTTATTTTATTAAGGGGGTAGGTTTATTTAATTTTTAAATAAGTTATTTTAGTTTAGTTTATTTTATCTGATGTTTATTACTTTAAATCTAATTTATTTTTCATCTTTTTATGTAACTATATTTTAGTAATTTTATTTGATATTAAATTTATTTACAATGGATAATAATTAAAATCTTTGTCGTAATTACTCTTTGACATGGGAAATAAGGATATGCATCACCTATCAGAAACCCGACGTCTTCCATACCCTTCGATTACCAAAACCATTTCATCTAACCTGAAACCCTCGTTTTTTCCATCCAAACCCTAAAAGCCAAAAACCCCATACATTCAGTTTTTTTTGAAATGACAAAAACCAAGACAATAGAAGAAGGAGACACAAGAAACCCGAAGTGATAGCATGTTATAAGAAGAAAAATACATCAAGGAAAAGTGGTTGATTTTTATAGGATATATCAAATGAATCTACTCGTAAAACGTGGAATAGAATTTCAAGGGTTGGAGACTGCTTTCAAAGAACTCAATTATGAATTTCATAAAGAGGTAAAACTAGAATATTTATATAAGAGTGTACAGTTCATTTTTGGTGCTTATAAGGATATGATGTGTGAAAGTATTAAAGATAAGGATTTTTCTTATTTCGTCGACTGAAGTTTCTCAAATCTTAGACTGCCCATATCAAGGAATTTTTCACATCGATCTTTGATTGTTTGGACACAAGAATCACTCTTCCAAAGGAATTATGTCTTTTATGTTTAACTCAATGCACATTTGGAAAATGTTTTCTAAATATCTCGAGGTAGATCAAAAGACTTTGGATAAGTTCATTAATACTATTATTGTTCCAAGGATTGAAGAGATGGATAAAATTTTCTACCCTAATATATGCATCATGTTTTTATTTCTAAGTGACATTATGAAAACTTATCTAAGGTATATGTATTGATATTTCTGTTACTATTTTCAACCAGATGCTATAATGAATGTAAATCTTTATGGATGGATAATATCATGATTTATATTCAAAAAGGATATGATTCGATTAGTAGATTCGAGGTTGAAGTGTCATTATAGAAATTTTTAAATACGGTAACTCTACAGAAATTAGTATTTTTATAGAGTACAATGAAAGGAAATATTTTTTCAGTTGGTGCTCAAGAAGAACAGAGTTCAATATATTTTTCATAGGGGAGAAAGGAGTTATTCCAAAGGAGGTTTTTGCTGAATCATGAACTGATGCAGTTTCTAACCCATCAAAGAGAAGGATTTTATTTAATACAGATGTACAGGAAGTTGAGGAAGAATAAAGTCGTGAGTGACATGTTTTGAAACATATAAATAGATATGTTCAACCGGTTGAAGTGAAAGTGTTAGATTTTTGGGAACCAACCTATTTAGTTCATTTAGATTAACTGATTCTTGAAGAATGAAATTCTAGTGGATAATCAAGCAAGAGAGGTTTATGTTGTACCTCTGATCAGAGATCAAGTCCATGTGAATATTAAAGGGAGGGATAATATTCAAGAAGAAACAATTTATAAAGAAGCATATCAACAAGAAAAATATTTATAATAATCAATAACTAAAGTTACAGATGTGGTTGCGAATCAAACTGCAGAACTATCAAGAAATATTTATGGAGATCAGACTGAAGTGCTTGATAATAAATATTATTCATATGAAAATTTTGTGGAGATATAAGTGGAGAATAATTTTCCTAATATGTTTTATCAAACACTAAATGTAGAAGAAGGATCATCTGATTCATTTTCAAATCAAGTTGAAGAAATTTTAATTATGTTTAACATGTCTCAGGAAGAGAATTAAACTATGAGGAAGGAGCATGAAAATGAAAAGAAAAATATCCAGGAACATAATGATAATAATGTTTCTAGAATTGATTTTGATTCCTTCAACAAAGACATATTGAATTATATTGGGTAGATCATAAATGAAGCCATTTCTCAGATGGATTCTGCATATTTGAAGTAATATATGGGAAGTCAGTTAGAATCAGGGAAATGTTCAATAAATCAGACCAGTACATCTACTTCTACTCCTACTACCAGACCATTTTTTATTTGATTATTTCAGGCCATTACATATATTATGGAAGACATTAATGATTGTCTTTAGGACCTTAAATTCAATAGTCCTCCTCTTTCAGTTTTGTTGGACAATCATAAAATTCAAATTGATCAACAGATTCAAAGTGAACCCACCATCAGATTTCTACTAAAATAGATTATAGATAAGTTGGAATAATTTATCAAGAAACAGGGGAGAATACATGACATTTTTAATTTCAATCATATAGAGTATTTTCTTGTTAATCATGATTCTAGATTTTTGATAATGCAGTTGGGTGATAGTCTTATGAAAAAGTTGTTGGTGCATATGGCTGAGTTGAAGGAGATATTTCAAGCCATTCAAGATTTCCAACCTAGCCAATCCCTAATCTTTTTCTACCTTTTCAAAATCCAATTCCTAACCAAGAATTTATCTTCATTCTAATAGTGACTATTCTGCTTTTTAGCTGAATCTTTATTGTATTTTTAAATTCTCTAATTTTTAAAATTGTCTTCATTTCTGTTTTCTGTAATTTAATTTTATATTCTTTATATTTTTATCTAATAGCTAAAAATATAGTCTTCATTATCGATTTCATTTTCTTATAACATTCACTTACTAATATATACAACATTAAATTTCTTTAATATATTTATTTACTATATTCTTCATCTTAGAAAAATGGGGAGAAATTTGGATAAACACAACATTTATTTTAAATTTTTAGATATTTCCAGAGAAATTTAGATAAACATGACATATATTTTAGTCAAAATAATTCTGTACAATAGAATTTATTTCACTATATATTTTAAAAATTCAACATTATGTTATTAAATTTATAATTTTAATTTATTGTTTTGTGGTAAAAAAATGAGAGATTGTTGGCCATGTATTGTCTCAAAAATACTATATAAATATTATTAATTTTGATGCTCAAAAATACCCTTGTTTATTATTATGATCTTATTTTAAATGTATTTTAGGAATTTTATATTGTTTCTAATTCTTACATTGGAATAATATTCATGTATTTATTCATGATAAATATTCATTAATGTGTTCGGAATTCTCTTATGTGTATTCTGGAAACACTGTTCATTGTTTTATGTTTTATGGAATCATTGTTGATTCCCTACACTGAAAAAGGAAATGTAAGGAACATACCCAAAATTTGTATTAAAAATTATGGAAAAGGATTGACATATATGGTTTATCAACCATACATTGGAAAAACTTATGGTTAAATCACATTACATTTGAATGAAACCTTACATTTGTTAAAGAGAAAAGGTAAGGATAAAGAACCCTATGTAAGTATGGAACCCTACATTTGAGAAGAAAATGTTTGGATCACCAAACTTTCTTTTGTGATCAACCATATGTTGTCAACCATATGTTTGAGAAATCGGATATCTGAGAAAATGGAACGTTTCTATAATCAATGTTATGCTTAGAATTTTATGTTGATAAGGATGAACATATGAATCATCAACCCTGAATTACGTGGTTGAACCCTGTGTTTTTTGTTTTTTTCATATAATGAAAGAACCATACATTTTACCTATCAACATGAGAAAATTTAGTTTAAGACTTTATCAAAGTTTTCTATAAAAGTATTTTCAGAATATCAGTGTAATTTAAAGCTCGATTTTGTCCGATTTAAATATTTTCATAATTTTTTAAAGGATCATATTCAAATAATATTTTCAATCATATTCTTAAGGGAAGATAGGACTACACTGAGCTGTATTTTTGAATTTGAATTATATAGATTTATCAGGCATCTTTTGGGGATCTGAAATCTTTCTTCAAGATATATCATTATATATATCATTCCATGTTGGATGTTTTGTAGATCTCGCAGGTGTGTTGAAAATTTTTATTCTACGACTTCTCTCGGGAAAATTAATTTATAGTTATAAAGCAATCAGGCATCTCATAAATGATGACTGCATTTTGGAGATATACATGTTCAATCTTGGAAGCATGATGCTCTACTTTTGTTGATTTTCATAAAATCGATGATCTTTTGTGAAATCAAATGTCTTCATAGATATTTCAATTATTATTATTATATTGATATTAAAGATCCATCTTATGCCATTTTCATGATGCTTCAACTGTGAAGTTATCAAATAAAACTCTATTGATTATTTTGAGTATTGGATACTCAGTTTCAGTCATACTGTTGTGTCAGCTTCTCATGCTATGTTGTGGATATTTTGATTAACTATAAAAGTACTAGAATGATCTTTTTTTATCCTTTTTGTAAGGGTTAAAACATCATCCACTAATTTTGGAATCTGTATTATGATAAGAGGACATAACTAGTAAAGTAAACCGATCTATTATAGAGGGAGATTGATGGAATGGACTAGGGGATATTCGTTCCCCAAGCCACTATAAACATCCATGTTCTGTTTGTATACTTTTATCTACTGCTTATTCATTCATAATAGAAACACTGCTCTATCATCTCTTAATATTATGTGATTTAATTTTGAAAGTTTTTAAAGGACGCAATTCACCCTCTCTTGTGTCTTCATTATAGACCATCCGACCTATCACACTTGGTATAAAAATAATCTTCAGAAATTGGTTGCCAGAAAATTTGATAGGGGTATTCTTAAGGATAGGGCTATTGAGGTTTGGGCCTTTTTTCATATACCACTCTAGAGAAGATGAATTTAGATTATCAATCTATCATGATAAACCTTGTCACTAGAGAGGAAAACCCTTCCTTTCCATTCAGATTCAAAATTTCATAGTCCTTTCATACTGATTATAAATAATAAGTGAAAGACACTAAAACATATTTAAATTTTAAGGATGATTACTTGGATTCTCTTTTAATCCTAAAAATTCTCAGGGAGAAGATGAATGCTTGGATTTAAGAGTGATTCAGTAAAATGGATAATAATATTACTCATCATTAATCCTTACATCAAATCATTTAGGGTAATTCCACTAATTTTTATTTGTTCTTGGGTCTTGAGTAAGAAAATTTGATTACTCGTGATCTAAATAACCATTTAAATAATAAATAATTTATGAAAAAGGAAACCTTGAAGATAAAATAGATTTATATGTGTTACAATATTACTAAATTTTCTAATTATATTAAATGAGTTAGTAAACATAGCATACATTTAGCGATTCTTAGTTATAATAGAGAGATTTATGATAAGAAACAAGAAATCATTGTTCATATTGTCTCTTACTATAAGAACCTCTATGATGTTTCCAACTATTGTGTGAACATAATCGAAGAAATGATTCCTAGGATTTAAAATAGTGAGGATAATACTTCTTTTTTTACTATTCCAATAAAATTTGATATCAAAGAAGTTTTCTTTGGCCTCAACCATGGACACTCCTATTTTATATATGGGTTCACAAACTCTTTTTCCCAAACCTATTTGGTTATTATTCATGTTTTTTTTGAAGATTTATTAATCATTTTTTTATAGGTGGGTGGCTGAAAGAGTGAAATAATTTCCAATTCCATTCCCTCATTACTAAAGTGGATAATTTGAATGAGATTCATCTATTTAGACTTGTGGCCCTTGTCAACAGGATTTACAAGGTTATTTGAAAAATTATTACTAACAAGATTTCCAACATTGCTAATTGGATTATTTATACAAACAATATTGGTTTCATTAATGTAAAATTGTTTTCAAAATTTTATTATCACTAATTCATAATATGTTAGCCTTCTCAGGAAATCCACTATATGAGGTTATATTTCAATCAATATTGATGATAAAAAGTCCATTGGAACTCTTTATCATGGCTTCATATGAAAGGTTTTATCCAAATATTTCATTGATGAATAAATTATTAAATGGGTTAGGGTCATTTTGAGTTCGTACATATCACAGTTCTTTCTAATGGATCTCCTAAGGGGTTCTTTACTTGCTCAAATGTTGTTAAACAATGTGACCCACTCTCTTCCACTATTTTACCTAATTTCAAAGATTAATTGTGCTGACTCCATCTCAACATGTTTAATGAAATAAAAATCAATCCTATAAGAGTTGAAAATTGGTCTTATTCCCCCCCAATAATTTATCATTTGTTTATAAAATTATCTTTATCATTAAATGTGTTAAAATAAACTTCAATATTTTCAAAATTTTTATTATATTTTAATAAACTGTTTTAGGGAAGGATTTTTGATAAAATATTCTTTTTTTTGTAAATATAACTCATAATACTAGAAAAAGATGACATTATTAATGATATAGGAATCTGATAGTGTGGTTTCATTTCACCTCTCTTCATGACCCTATGTTTTGGTGAATACCATGTTTCATCTATTTCTATAACATTTTGAGCGAAATAAAAAATTAGTTGGACTCTTGGGAAGGAAATATGTTATTGATGGAAGGTAGGGTCAGTCATATGAAAGTTGTAATTTTGTCAAAAACATTCAACACATTTATGGATTATAAATAATGAGGTGGACTTATTAAAAATATCATCAAATCTATTGATAACATTTTATAAAGTGGGATAATTACATAGAAAATATTTTTTACTATTTCATAGAAACAATTTTTTCAACATGTTGAATATAGAGAAATTGTAATTTAAAATATATATATAATAAATCATGATTTACAGGATAAATTCCTATAGGGGATCATCAATGAAACTTTTTAGCATCTTACATTTATGAGACATAGATTTTTAATATTGTTCAAAACCAAAAATTTGATATATATGTAACTCTCTATTTTTTCTTCCCTATAGCCCTCTTTGTCTATTATTATAGTGAATTCTCACTCGATAGACAACATTAATTATCCCTAAATTTATTATTATAATCATGGATGGTTATGCCTCCTATTAATTCTGTATACTCTCCTAACCCATCAATTAAATTAAATGTGTAGATAAAGGAGAAAATTGAGATCTTGTTCAACACTCTTCCTATTGAAATCAAGAAAATTGTAAAAAATTAAAACTTCATTATTGGAGATGACACATTGGTATGGTAACCTTCTTCTAATGAGACTATCAAATAAAATTTATTCAATAAAATGGATATACATGGGTATACTAATAGATGGGATTAGTTACTAAGAATATTATCGAGATGTGTTCTTTGCAACTAGTATAAAGATGAAATCACCCAATTATTACTTTTCTTGGGTACTACTACTATATTATGGATAGCATTGGAAGATCTTTTTGAGGTCTTACACCCTTGTACGGCCTCTATCTAGGACCACATTAGTTCATGTACTAATATTATTCTCTCCCATTAGCTACTAAATATTTTCCTTGAAGGTAGTATGGGACGCATCCAGGTGATATGGAACAGTTGGAACCAATTGGTCCATGAGAATATACCCTTCTATCTCTTGAGAATACTCGTTTGAATTTTATAATCTATGAAAAATAAATATTCTATCCAAAAAGGTTTTTTGGAGAAATATATTCAGGATTTTACAATAATTATTCATATTTCTATTATAATTAATTATCATCCTCATGATGAATTCTTGTAAGTCTTATAGATTCATCCATTTCCAGGATGGATTAATTATAACATAGATGGAGCATCAAGAAGTAATCTAGGTACTTTTGGATATGGTTCCACCTTCTGAAGTAATTCTGGTCATACAATGGGATGCCTTAATAGTCAATGTGGTATAAATAATCTATTTTAACATAAATTCTTGTCATAATTAATGTATTAGAAATAAAAAAACAATGATATTGGTTTAACTTTAGTATGGAATATGATTCCACCACAATTGTGCAAGCTGTTAGAAATGGAACCCTATTTTCTCTTGGAGGATAACTACTAAGAGAAGTAACTAAATGGACTCTCTATTTTCCATGAATTATATTAGCACACAATCATATCATGAATAAAAGTTTTTGGTTTATGGGATAAAAAATAAAGGGATAAATGAAACTGAGTTGGCCATGCCCAATGATGTACCTATTGATCTTTATTCCTTTTTTCAAAGGTATTATTGTAAAAAAACCTTAATTCCATCTACATTAATTTTTTTATCTCATTAATGGATGATTGATCATATTGGTAATGTTCTCATTCTCTCCAAAAAAATATTTTATCCTTCTATATAATGAAATTTCCTCAAGATACTAAGTATTTTATTAATATCGTTGAGGATATGTTTTATTTGGATGAGATGTATGACGGGTGGTTTGTAAAGCTTTTGGTTTAAATGAATTAAATATAATTAGGATTTATGTGGTTTTTGATGGCCAAACCCATGATACATGATGTATTACTATGGGAGGATATTAAGGGCCTACTTTTTAGGACTTTTAAATTCAGTTTTTTTGTTTTTATAAGGTTTATGAGTTTATGGGTCTCTATCTTAGTGTGTTATCATTAATAGATTATGCCACTTGTTTCTATAAATTAATTTGGTTTTCCATAAAACTAGATGAAAATAATTCATTTTATAACCATATTTTTTGATATTATCCTTAACCTCAATTTTATAAACCATATGATAATGTTCAATCTGGAATATTATTATATGATAATCCATAAGGATCTCGGTTCATAACATATATTTGTATAGGATAGTATATTAGGATCATTACCATTCCTCAATGACCAAATTTTTAGTTATTCTATAATATATAGTGTTTTTTTCATTTTAAGGAAGTGGATATTTGATGATATGCTCTTAATCTATGAGAGGTAGTTGGGTCCGGGAATATGTAGGTTTATTCCTCACATGGGTGGATCTTCTTTAGTCTATCACTATGGGAGGTTTATCTATTTATAATGTGAATATACAACCCACAATGGGAGTTCCATTTTTATGAGAGTAGTGGTCACTTGAAATAGTTTTTTATGATGATAACAGAGTAGGGATCTTGTAAATGATTCAAATTGGAATATGCTTTTCAATATTGGTCATGGAAATTAAAATAGACTGATTGTATTGAATCAACCATTTGGTTAGGGTGCGATTCTAGTTAAGGATATCACGTCTCATCATAATATATTTCTTTAGTGATAACAACTCATCATAGTCATGGGTTACAGGGTAAAATCTATGGATCTGAGGTAAGTGGAGTCATTACAGTTGAATTGGTTCTTGAGGATGTTGTGGTGTGTCCTTCAACCATGTGTGGTAAAATTTTATTCAATTATAGTTTATATGATGATATTCTTGATACAAAATAACATCACATTTTTTATTTACTCTTTTGATGTCCCATTTGAGTATTTCGTTGGAGTAATATATAGTTATTATATAATTGGATATACCTCTAGGGAAACGGATGGATCATATAAGGATAGTTAAAAGGTATTCTAAAGATGTTGGATATTATGGTTATATAAGGGACTTCATTGTCTTATATGTTTATAGATTTAATGTAATTTTTAGGATGTCTAAAATAACAAATTTTCTAGCACACATGGATTTGTAGCAAAGTAATTCAGAATTCACCTCCCTTATCTGAGAATATTATACCTTTATAGGTGAATTTAAAGTAAATATATGTTTATATAGAAAAAAATAATGTTTTATTAAATCATTAGTACAAAAATGGATGGGATGGGCTTTTAAACTTAGTAGAAAATTATTCCATCAAATATACCTATGGTAGTGGATTGCTTTTAGGATATGTTCACTTGTGATTTTGAATGAATTAATCCTAATAGAGAGATTATTTTAACAACAGATATCATGTTATGTACTGAACCCATAGAGATAACCTCATATCATATGTCACTAGTCTTTTTGAGATACCAGAAGCTGGAGCTCTAGGATCTTTATGTAAAGGGTTTTTTATCAGGGTTCTTATACATGCGGTAATCTCTTTTTTTCATCTAGAAGAGTAATATTAGCATTGGATTGGTTTATAGACTCCTAAAATATGAACTAATATATGTTAAAAAATTGGAATATTTTTTCATAGATAGTGTGGAATGACCTACAGGATCTATGAGAGACCTCTGTGATGTATGATTGAATCAGGGAACTTATTTCGCTATTTTTTTATTTCCAAATAAATATTTCCCCCGGCTAAGATGATAAATGTTTTTATCCACACAAACATTAAAATAGACAATGAAATAAGGTTTATAGTAATTTACAAGGTTCACCACTCAATGTGGGAAAGCTAGTGCTTGTTTTGATATGGATTACTCTGAGATCACACCTCCCATTAGAATCAACTTATGGGTACAAAAATGTTGTCTATATACTTAAAACTCAATATTTCATGTCTCTTGACTATGTTTTAATGTTTTTATCACATAATTATATCTCCCCATTTACAATGGTAGTATATTTTGGTAACAACTGATATGTCTTCCCCCAGTAAACTTTTATCGAGTCATTGAACATGATGAGTTCTTCTTCTTCTTCTGTAATTTTATAAAACCACTAATCCATTTTAATTTTTTTCATATAACTATGTAAACCCACCAATTTCCATATATCATTATTGAATTATATTATTCTGAAGATATGGAATCATAAAATTCATTTATCCCTCTCTCTCTAAAGAACATTAAGGCCAACTCACCTAATATTCATCAGAATATTATCAATGATATTTTGTAGGCATCATTTCCATGATCACATATTTTTCCTAATATTATTCTTGTTTGAATAATATCTATGTATATTATTTATTATTAATATATGTATCCCCTATATATTCTTTTGACTATGGTGACTCTATATGTAACAAAAAATAAAAAATTAAACAAGTTTAAATTTGAATTCAAATCTAAACCATACTTAATTGAAAATCAGCTTTTATGGATTATTTTCAAGACATTAAATCACTTTTAATATCTTAATCACTATTTATGAAAAAAATGTATTTATATATTGAGTTTTATAGGATCTTGAATCATTCATAGATCCACATTATCAAATCCAGTTGAAATCAAAACATTCTTCGGACAATGGTTATCACCACTATATGTTAGACACTATTTTGGACCAACCACTCTGAAAAACACTGAAACCTTCATCAAAATGCCTAAACCCATGGTATGTTCCATAAAATCCACTTCACAATTTGATCCTTTTCAGAAACCATGAAATGTGCTTTGGCATGTACTCCCCATGTCAATCCTCTAACAACTTTTTTGTTCACTCCTTAAAATTACCACAGAAGAATACATTGGTGTATAATCCACTCACATTTTCAAATAGGGAATATTGTTTAATATCATGGGGTCCTATAAAATATATAAATCCCTATTTTGAACATTAATTAGATACCAATTTTTTGATGTTCTAATGACTGATCAAAATATCCACCGTGGATACACAATGGAGTAGTTATCCTCATTTTAATTTCCAAAACATAACTATTACCAAGGTGACCATGACAACCTACATTTTTTAAACTAGCTCATAATTTCCAACAAGTGAGTATATAAAGAAAATCATATTAAGTGAATTTTTTAAATGATTCTATCCTCATCTTTTAAGTGACACAAATCACTATAGATCACTAGGGTTGGTCTCCATAGCATAAACAAGATCACCTTTTCAAATACGACAGTACCCTTTGAATAAAAACTTTTTAAAAGTGTATTATCATTGTAAATAAAAATTTTATACTTCAAAGATATTCTATGTTCTAGTTTTAACACACTATTATGGTGTAGAGTTATCACGTGAAACATCCAACTCCATTAATAAATATTTAAATATCTTTTATATACTATAAATCATTCCAAAACATTGAAATGAAAATCATATCAATTGTAACATCATGAATACCCAAAGATATAATATTATTAATGTTTTAAAAAAATAAAAAAAACTAATAATATCCACTTTATACCTATATTAACATCTCACTTTCTCATTAGTCCTCTCAAACATCATCGTGACACATTTTAGTCTCAATAGTTTACAGCTTTATATTTTTTTTCAAACAAGGAACAAAAATCACTATCAATATTTGAATTTTAATTAATATATTACCATTTAAAATTTCTAATCCAACTTGAATGGAATCAATGTAAGAAACAATAACATTGAATAGAAAATATAGTAATGTCCATAAAATAGTGATCTATAATCAAATTATACAAACTCGGTTTCCTTGATTATTCATTGATGAAGTGATACCACATGAAAAGTAAATTATAGAATAAATACTCCATCGTCACAATATTAACCATCATATCTGTTCTTAAATTAAAAAATCTATCTAAGGAACCTTTTTTAGAAAAAATTAATATATACACTTTAACAAAATTGAAAAAAAATGTTCACACATGTACCATTATAAATTCACAGCTAATATTTTTTAATAACCCTATCTAAATATATAATTACCCTTAAGAGAAACACATATCAATTGATACCCCCATTAAATATTCTCCCTAAATAGTAAAATAGAGGAATATAAACATAAATGATGATTTATGTTTTCATTTCATATCTCCCACAATGAAAATAATATCCAAAAACAGTATAAGTAAGGGGACTCACTTTTAGGATCCAGGCATAATGGATGTGTAGGATGGGAGTTTACACATCTTTTATAATTGTCATGATCGATGATTAATTCAAAATCAATATGATCATAAAATTTTTTATCCACAGAATTGAATCAATAATAAAATCCAAAGAGAGAAACTGGGACTGAGAAGATAGGATCAACATATTTTTTTTATAATTAATTTAATTTAATTACAGAATTTCTTCCAGGGAGATTCTTTCTTTATTAATGTGTTTAAACATGGTACCAAGGTACGACATCATTGATATGTATAATCCAATTATATGATTCCTCTATATGTGATCCACATATGCTCTATATATCTCTAGACACCATCGAAGGAGTCTTCAGGTGCTAGTGTAAATCATCCTTGCTCTAGTGATGTCCACCTCTGATCACCTTGAGAATAGATTCCAAAGAAATCTCCTAGATATAATGGAGGATGACATCTCTCATTATTTGTAGTGTTCTTGGATAGGTAAGAGTTCCATAGGCTCGAGAGATTTTCTCTAAGGATTTTGTGAACACAACAATTGGTCAGCTAGTTGAATGACTCCTTGGATAATTAGAGAATAATAACATAATAGGGAATTTAAATAACTAGGTAATAATAAATAATTATCACAACATTCATTACATAATTTATTATTTAATATGAAACCCCATGTCAAATAATAATTGCAATGCTATTATTTCAATGAAATGTGCTTCACTAGTATGTTATATTTAAATATTATTCAACCAAATAAAATTAAATATTATTTCTCACCAGACCCAATACTTGGTCCACAGTTCCTCCTCATTATTTATCGAGCCCTGATTAATGACTATTTATTTATTAAATAAATATAACTGAATTTTTCTCCAATAAATTTTATGTCCTCAATATATTCTCTTGAATAACTGGCGGAAAAATAAATGTGAGCAGGCATACATGAATAATTATTAAACCACAACCATGAATAATATTTTTCAACTTGTTAAATAATAAATTATTTAACTGAGATAATGGATACACTGAGTCTGTGACCCTCTAGGCACTTTTCTCATTGGCATTAGGTGGGTTTGACTAATGTCCAAGATTACTGTCTATGAATGGGTCAAGGCACCCAAGAGAAAGAAGTACTTGTTTTAATGACATTTCACCTCTTATGAACACTTACAATGTAATATAATCCCTTTGTCCTGATATCCCCAATCAAATGGGTTTCATGAAAGTGCCATCAATCCGTGTTCTGGATTTCTCATTCATTGATGTCCCTAAATTGAACTTTCCATGAGAACACCATGCCCGTGGATTTAGTTAGGCTATATAATTTCAATGTAATGGCCTTAGATATCTACTTCTATATAAATGAAAAAATCATTCATTCATTACTCATTAATGTAGTATTAATTTTGATGAACCCAACATATCCTACCTCACTGTGAAAATCTATCATCACAATTTTCATTAATACATCTAAGTGTGAATGTCATAATACCGGTTCATAATATTCCTAAAGTCTATGTACCAATACACATTTCCATAGATAAGAACATCCAATGACACTTATGAATGTAGATTTCATACTGGTGGGTCTTGTTATTATAATATCATCTTGGATATTACCAAGGGGGCACACCATGAGAAGGTTCCTCAAGGATTCACAAGTCTCCCCCTAATATCATGTATCATTTGTGTCCTGTAAAATTTTATCATCTGGCCATAAAACATATATTCAAAAATAATGTCATGGAACTTATAGGTTCTAATCATTGCAAAGATATGCTTTGACCTATTAGTGTGATGTATATTAATTCTTTGGAAATTATCACATAATATGTCACACAAAATAATAATCATGATGTGATAAGGAGTTTATTAATATTAATACAATGAATATAGGTTTATCATTAAGTTCAAAGAAGTTGGTTTCCAGGGAACTGGTTCCAAAATACTCCCACATGCACTAGATCCAACTGCTAATAACATTCCTTCTAGTATCTCTCACATGATATGCATGTGTCTACTGAAATAAGACTTTAATCAAGGGGTCTTCCATGTTCTCTTCTATGGAAACTATACTCACTACAACTTCACCCGTTTGATAGAAAATCTAAAGATGTAAAAAATTTAGTATGTGTTTTTTCTATTGTTGAGACCTTTTCTCCTTTTTAAGATCCACTATTATAGTATTATCACAATACAATGTAATGGGATCCTTACTTCTAGGTATGAGATCAAGCTCATAGAAAATGTTTTAAATCCATAAATATTCCTTGTCAACAACAGAAGCCACTATATATTTGGACTCTACTGTAGAATTAGTAAAATATAGATTTTGTGAACTCTTATAGCTCATAGATCCTCCATTGAGATAGAAAAAATATCATGACTATGGCTTCATATTTTTCTGATCTGCCTAAAAACCATCCTAAACATACCCACGGATGACAAGATCCTCGTCTCCTCCATATATGAGGAATATATTATATGTTATTATTAGATACATAATGATAGTCTTGATTGAATTCCAATGTTTTTCTCTAAGCTCTACATGATATCTACCTACCATGATGAGTGTTAAGGCAACATCAAGTCTCTTATATAACATGGAATAAATGATAGATCCTATCACTAAATCGTTTGAAATGTTACTTATAAATTCATTCTCTTGTTGTGTCTGGGGACACATTTTCTTGGAAATATGTATACCATGTGAAATTATAACTAATACCCTCTTGGATTGTTCGATACTAAATCACTTTAGTATCTGTTCAATGTGTGTAGTTTGACTTAGTCCAACCTGCCTCTTGGATATATCACGAATGAACACGATCCCTGGAATGTCGTCTTCTTCTCTTAATTACTTCATAGAGAAGCACATGTTCAACCAGTCCTTTATTGATTGCAATACTATTATGTCGTTTCCAATAATCAATATGTTATCCACATACACTACTATGATAACAACTGCATTCTTATTAATCTTATTGTAAACACATGGATCACATTTATTATTAATGAATAACAATTATATTATGGCATCATCAAATAAAATTATCAATGACCTGGATGACTTATTTAAACCATAAATGGATTTATGAAACTGGGATACCCTTTTAGCATCACCTGGTGTCACAGACCCTTCCATTTCTATCATATTGACATCTTCCTAAAGGTTCTCATTACGGAATGTAGTTTTGAAATCAATCTGCCAAATTCATATTCATGGAAATCTATTATGGAAAGTATGATTCTTATGTATTTAAACATTGAAACTGGCAAAACTTTTTCATCACTATCAATTACTTTATTCTGTTTAAAACCATTAGCCACTATCCTTACTTTATAGTTACTAAATTGAACATTCATGTCCAGTTTCTTCTTGAATACTCATTTACACCCTACAATCCGTACATAAACTAGGGCATTGACCAGAATATAGACTTGGTTCTGATACATTGAATACATATCATAATTCATATCTTATAGCCATCATTCATCTTTTTATCTCTCTACTTATTCCTTGTATGATAGAGGTTTATCATTGTCCAACAATAATGAGTCACCATCCTCAGTGGCAAGAAAACCATATCTCTCTAGTTACCTTACCTCTCTTGTACTCTTACATTGTACTATTGTTTCTTGAACTAATTCTTCCATGGGGACCTATGAAAATTTTTACTATAACAAATCCCATGTATCTTCTGAATCAACTTCATGGAAGTAAATCTTTCTCCCACCATCCTTCTTTAAAAATTTATCTCCCTCAACAAAGATGAGATGTATGGAAATTTTCACTTTATTATCTGAGGGGTTTTATAGTTTCTATCCATGTTTTTAAATGGGATACCCTATAAATATATACTTCACACTATGGGGTTCTTGTTTTTCACTTTAGAAAGCCATAACAAACTCCTTGTATCCCCATAAATGTGTATGCGAAAAAGTGGGTTTCCTTCCACCCCATAGCTCAAATGGAATCCCGTTTTTTTCTTAGTTGTTTCTTAGATTAATATGTATTCCACAAGTTTCAATTCATATCCCCAAAATTATAATGGAATATCCACATGAATCATCTTGACCTTACCATGTCCAATAATGTAATGTTCCTTCCTTCAAAAACATTATTCCACTGTGGTGTATAAGGTGGATTGAGTTGGGATATAATCCTAGACTCTAGTAAAATTTCAATGAACTCTTGGTTAAGATCTTATCCACCTTGATTTGATCAAATCTACTATATCTTTTTACCATGATGATTCTATAATTCAATCTTCAACTCCTTTAATTTCTCAATTGACTCGAGCGTATATCTCATTAATTATACATAGCCATGTCTAATCAAGTCATCAGTAAAATTAATGAAGTAAAAATATCCACCTCTAGTTTCTACTATAAATGGTATATACACATCAGTGTGTACCAATCCTAGAGGATTTGTGGCCCTCTCACCCTATCCAATAAATAGTGGTTTGGTCATTTTACTTTGTAAACAAGTGTGACATCTATCAAGTAGTTTTTTTAATTGAAGAGTCTAAATGACCATCTTGATCGATCTTTGTCAGGCGCTTCTCATTTACATGACCAAGGCATTGGTTCCACAGAAGGGTGTTCTATAAGTCATATAAACGTGTTCTATTATAAATTTCCTAGACTTAGTTCTCATAAATTAATACCTATAGACCATTATTTTAATCATCCATACTATAACATATGTTTCCCTTATAAAAGTAACAAAATTTATTTCCAAGCATAAAAACAAACCTATCTGTATCTAAACTCTATAGAGAAATTATGTTCTTTAAAACATTAGGTACATAATAACAGCCATGTAAAACCAAAATCATTCTCTTCATCAATGGGAGGTGGTAGTCACCAATGGTAAGAGAATCCAGTTTCACACAATTGGAAGCTCGTAGATCCACATCTCGTCTGGAAATTTTCTGGAAGCTACTTGGTTCCTTTATTTGAATATAGATATGATCCCCAAGATTTATCTAATACACATTGTGTAGAAAAATAAACATTCCACTCATTAATGACCAAAACATTTTCTTCACATTGCCTCTGGGTGTATTTCCTCTTCCAATGGTCTGACTTCCCACTTGGTTATCATACTACCTTCTTTTCCTTTCCCTAACTCTAGATATTCTTCTTATTCTTGCTCGGATGGTACTCAAAGGTTTTATATTGTTTATAAATCTTAGGCCCATATTCCTTATCCTTCACATTACTATTCACCATAAATACAATGGTTTTTTCATGCCCTATATCCTTATAAACATTGTGAATTAGGGTATGAATCTCTGATCGACTCTTCTCATTATTTCTCATATTATAATTCCCCATAAAACTAGAGAAGGTATTAGGCGGATTTTATGGTATGAGATATTAATGAAACTCATCTGGAAATTTAATCCCTAATATGTCTAGACACTCAATGTATCTATTAATATTGAATACATTTGGTCTATCTAGCACAGACTCTCTAAGATTATTGGTGAATAAAGTGTTGTATATTTCATGCCTATCCTATCTTTCCTTCTCATGATAGAGATCCCGAATGTGACACATCATGTTATAAGCATTCATTTCCTCATATTTCTTCAAGAACTAATTGGTCATGTATTATAGCATGAGGAAGCAATCATCTATAGCATCATTCATATGTTTCTTTTACATAGAGTGTTCCTCATCACTTGCCTCATATCTAGCTGCAACTGGTAAAGGAACTTCCAGCATAGAAAGTTTCCTCTCATGGAAAAGGATAACCTGAAGGCACCTTTACAACTCCTAGAAATTTGTACCAGTGAGAAGGCTTTTCTTTCTTTATTATGGATTCCTATGATATTTTTTATGTCATTTTTTATGTTGTTTCTACAAATTATTAATGGGGTTTTAGTACTTTATCTGAATAAATATAGACAAATATCTATATATATCTATCTATTAGTATCCCACTATTTATGTAAAAACTTAATTGACCTAACCATTAGATTCAGAATATCTTATTGAATGGACATTCTAATGGAAAGGATCAATATTTCCCACCGTATTACCCCAACTAGGGTTGGTCAAGAAACTTTAAAGGTTTTAGATAGGCATTCCAAATGCCAACTGTATTAACTCACACCTCCTTGATCTTTTGAATGGACTTACCAATCCTAAAAACATTAATTATAGATATCATCAACCGTATCTTCTTAGTAACACCAAGTCTTATAAGGAAAGTCAACCCTTAAGGTAAACTAATTTAATTCAACCCAAAAACTCAAATTATAATTCCCTGATAATTGAAATCACACCAACTATTGTTGGTAAAGATATTTGAACTATGGTTCAATTATAACTTATGTAATGGAAGGCTATACCAACATAATATTTAATTGAGGGATTTTATCCTTATTTTAAATTTCTACCTATTATTGTAACGTCCTGACCCCAGTTACCTAGAATCGGTGCATTATTACATAACATTGGCATGATCACAAAAGATCAAGTCTCGAAATACCGATTAGTTTAGAAGCCTTGGAAACACTAGATACATTCATAAGTTTTACATTACATAAAAATGTAATACAAAACTACAACAACATCTTGTCTTCATATCCCCTCATATTATCCCTATAGGTCATTCATAAAATACTTCTTCACATCTTATAAAAATTAAAACATTGAAAGGGGTGAGCTCAGATGCTCAGTAAGGATAAAAATATAGCCGAAGTTTCATAAATAAAAATAAACATTTAAGGCAATGCATAACTGAAACAAAAGCATTTTAAACTTGAACTTCAGCATAATATGGCAAAATAAAATGAAATAATTCCATTTACTTATTCACATGGATATTCTACTAGTCGAATAATCATATGCAATATCAATAACCAATTTCATAATGATGGAATACATAATTCCAAACTATCATAACCACGTATCCAAGGCCTCGTGCCAAGACCACAAATAAGATTTTTTCAAGGCCTCATTCCAAGACACTAGATTGTCTCATGAGACCTACCGATTCATCGAGGAGCTATAGCGGGATCCCCCCGTCACTTATTAAGTCCAATGATTTCCTCATATGAATAGGTTTAAACATATCATAAACCATAACATAATCATATCACATAAAACATGCGTAAAAGAAACACAACATTTCCACATTTCAATCACAAGATATCAATACAACATATTGATATAATAAAAACACTTTCAAAACCATTTTCAATACCAAAATAAAAAAATTAAAACTTGGTATTTATTTTTCATTTAAAAAAAGTTATTGCTTGTAGAGGAATTCGAAACTCAAATAATGGTCATGGCGGTGGAGAAGTCATTGTCGCCGCATACGTACAACATAAAAATATTCCCTTTTGTTGTTTTTTAAAACGATTCATATACAAATATTCCTTTTGAATAAATGTAAAAGTCAATGGGGTTTATATACCGTATAAAGGAAAGTTGTGTATAAAACAAAATATGCCTCAATTAAAAGAAATTGAGACGAAGTCCCTGAAAAAGATAATTTTTTAAATAAAATAGATCCATTATGTATATTCACTATAAGCTCGCATAAAGAAAGTACCAATACAAAATTGGACATAATAATATCATGACATAATTTGAAAGTAGGTGATTAACCCGAAGAACAGAAATTGGGTTTAGAAGTTCCCTTACCTCGTGTCCGACTTGACTCGGTCATTCTTTAATCTCTTGAATAATATACTCGAGTTATTTTATACATTCATAATAACCTATTTCAAGTTCATTATTCCTTTTATATCACGTATTACCATGTTATAAACATTATGTAATTATTTATGTTAATAACAGTCGTTTGTCGATCTTTGGTACTTGAGTCAAAAACTAAATGTCTTATAATTACAAGTTGTATATGTGGTAAACTATCCATTATCTCCATAATTATATTCATGATGTATATATCATATATATCATATATATCTAGTATATATATGAATTTAGAATATTACATATCATTTAGAGGTAAGAAATGAAATGCATTGTTCATGGAGACGGTAAGTTGTACGTACGCATGCACGCTACTTTCATTTATGTTTCATATTTAATGGAATGAAATTTTAATGATATAAAGATAAATTATAATTCTAGTATAATATCATATATAATATCATTAACTCCATCCTTTATATGTCCCACATATGGCATTAACGATTCAAATCACTTTGAGGGGGCGGTAGTCCGCACTTCCTAAAATTAAATTATCGCGTTTACCCATAATAGAAATCATAAAGGTATGAAATAAATGAAAAATACAGAAGTATAAGGAAAACATAAACACAATATATATCACATATAAATATAGTTAAATCTTAATGTCCACCGTTAGAGGTGTTAAAAGAATATTGAATAATCTTTGTTTCATGAGGAAGTAATTAGCTACCAACAAAAACAATATATTCTTTAACTATTAGATGAAGGTGTGTGTAAGGGTAAATAAAATACTTCTCATAACAACATAATATTATATTTAAGATACTCTATTTGTTACAAAATAAAGTAATAAAAAGAGTTTAAGGGGTTGGAGAGGAAAAATAAAACAAAACAACATAAGAGAAGACATTACCTTTAAATCGGGTAACTCCCCTCAGTTTGAGCCAAAATGGTTTATTTAAGAGCTTTCTTCCTAAGTTAAGGATTCTAGGATGAAGGGAAGAATGTTGGGAGGGTATTTTTCCAGATTTCGGCCGATCCAAATTGGTTTTAATTTTTGAATAAGGTGGTAGTGCTGGGGGCCTTTTATAAGAGGAGAGGAGGGGCACTCTTGGAAAGTCAAGAAATGTTACATTAATATGAAGTGATTTTCGGATTTAAAAGGTCCCACAATTATATAGTCATAGTATAAGGTGATAAGGGTTCTAAATATAATCATCCAATAGGTTTTTGACATGTGTATGTCTTAGATTTTACATTATCTTCCCATTTAATTTAAATCGTTAATTAATGAGGCAATCATTTCATCATCATGTTGTTATTCAAAATTTAATTTATTTAATGTCTAAGAATTTTAAAACAAATCAAATGATGTAGAAAATCTTCTTATCTTTCCAATGAATATTTATAGTTGAATAGTTAGAATATATAACACAATGTAAAAAGTTTTTTAGTAAAACAACACATGTTTGTGACAATTTAATTTTTACTTTAAATAAAAAGTTATTAATGTCATTTTCTTACCCAAGTGGCTCCATGGGGTCCCCAAGTTGACACATGGATTTTATTGGTCCTCCATGACTCATAAAATGATGGTAGGAAAAGTGTCAAGATATTTTCATATTTTTATAATATCATTTTTACCTTAAATTTCACTAATTACCTTTAATCGCGATTAATAAAACATACAAGTTATTATACACAAAAAAAAATTATTTTAATCCCATTGAATCAAATTTTACTTCCTAATGACAACCATGTATGTCGGATTTTTGAAAATCAAATCAGAGAAGTGTTAGTGTTTAATTTACATGAAAAATTAGTTTTTAAACTACCACTTAGTGGTTTTACTATTCATCAAAAATTGAAGTTTTTTAGAAAAATACAAAAACTTATCCCTAAGATATAATTGATATTTTGAATTAAAAAATGGTTTCTATTTTCCAAAATTCCAAACATATAATTTGCATTAATTATTTTTATAATTAATTCCCCTTGTCAAAACAAATAGCATGTTTTTAAGAAAATATATATCAAAAGATTGACAATTGTTTATGTCCAATTTCAAAGTGAAACTAATTCTAATGACCACCATTATATAAAATGGTATAAATATATTTATTATACATTAAAACCACTCAATAGTATAATTTATCACTATAAATTAATTTTATTAAAAAAAGTTGTGTTTAAGTATTTCTCTATTCATAAAAAATTGGAAGTTCGCAGAAAATTACAAAAAATTCAAATTAGGATAATTTTGATATTCCGAATACAAAAATGAAGTCCATTTTCTAAGATAAAATTTATAAAATTTCAAAAAGTAAGTATTACTATTCATAACAGCTAGTTTGATTGGTTTTGGTGTGTGTTAGAACTCGAGGTTGCGTACAACACACGCTGCTCTATCATTCAAAAAGAAGTGTACCATGGAATCTGGGGGTGCTACATTTTCCCCTCCTTCAATAAATTGTGACCTCGCAATTTGAAATTTTTCTTAGAAAATAAAAGGTTGAAAATAGGAAATAACTTTGTGGAAAACACATATCGGAAATATGGTTAATAAATATATAAATTTAAAAGAAATAAAGAGAAGTATAAAGGTCACCAAAGATAGCCCATACTAGGATCCTATGAAAACATGGATATGGAGGAAAAACAAACCATCAAGGTCTGATGGAGAGTTGTAGAAAACAGGATTAGGAGAAAGTTAACTATAAGAAAATCACAAACTTGTGATTGGTTAAATGATCATTGATTCCCCAGTAGTAAAAGTTAACTGACAATGCTTTTTTAAGTTACCTTTCATACCGTTGAGAAATTTATTTAAGAGATTTACTAAGAATGTAAGGAAATATACATACATGTCATGTAGACTTTTATTCTTTAATAAATTTTTACCACAAACCCATCTTTCACACAAAAATATTATATTTATCCTAATCGTACAAGGTTCCAAATATTAACACATACCATTTAGATTAGGAAAACTATTTTGTAATAACTACAGACTTCTGGTAGGCTAGTGGAAGGTAATAAAGGCATGTCGCACTATGGTTGTGGATTCGATTCATGTAGCTTTGTCCGACACGATGGGATATCCCCCGACCTGCAGGTTGTCATTTTCCTAAAACAATAGTATTATAATATTCCAAAAATAATATTAAGAAATATTTTAACCTTAAAAAATTCTATCCAATGTTAAACTTAATCCATTCTAACCTTTATAGTAATCCAAAATATCTCTATCTAGACTTTCTCTAAAAGGTCTCCAAATTCCAAAATAAATTGTAACATCAGATTTCCCAAAAAAGTAAAGTTTCTGTTATTTTCACATACTAAAAATATGATTACCTTCATCATATTAAAACCTAAATGAAAACAACAAGTATTTCTGTACAATATTTATATATATCACATTATTCTTATAACCATAATATAGTTCTTGATTCCAAAAAACACAAATACAATAATTATTCAACTTCATCTGTAGTAACAGTATAAGCTTGGCCTTGATCCCTTGGCCTTTTCTGAGGTAAGTTTCTATGATGCTTAGGATATTCATTTCCATAATGCCCCATTTCCCTACAATTATAGCATTCAAATTTGATAGCCTCTTTCTTTACCTTACAATCACGATCCTGGTGACATTTTTCTCCACATTAATAACAAACTCCCATTCCTTTTAGGCAAGTACCGGGGTGATTCTTCCCAAAATTATCGCATAATAGAAAATCCTTCTTTCCCTTTTTCCCTTTTTTTGCCTCCTGCTCCACCATTATCTTCTTCTCTTGCTTTACTTTATTGTCATAAGACATAGAGAATTCATTTTCTGTCTTGATAGTACACGAGACTATATCTTCGTACGTTGAGAAATATTGTGATACTAATGCTCGACATAGAAATGGTTCTAACCCATCAAAGAAATGATCACTATTACTTCTTGGTTTACATATATAATCTGCAGCATGCCACGCTAACCTGGTAAGGATAGACTCATACTTTGAAACATTATCATCCTCCTTTTGCCTCAGACTCAGAAATTTCCTTTCCATATCTGCTCGATGGTCACGAGGAAAGTATTTTTCAAAGAAAATATCTTTGAAATCTCTCCATTCCATACTTGATACTTCTTTATCTTTTTTTTATTTTGAATTAATGACCACCATTGATCAGGATCTCTAGTGAGGTGGTAAACTGCCATGATAACCTTTTCCCTTTCACTACTCTCCAAGGCATGGAATTTTTACTCTAAGAAATTTATCCATTGCTCGGATACTAATGTATTTGTACTCCCATTTATTGTTTGTGTTTTTTTTCTTCATGAAGTGTTCTAACATTGATCCTCCATGTTTCGGATCAGGGTGCTCTATATGAGTAAGGTTATTATTAATAACCGGAGTGAGTTGTCCCAGTATGGTGATAAGTTGATCAGCACCAGTTGTATCACCAACTCCATTATAATTATCTTGATCAGGATGGGAATCCCTACATAGAGTGCGTTCATTGATACAGTTTCCATTCCTTCCACTAGGTGTAAATTCTAAACAATGTCATAAACTAGATTAGTTTTAGAATCGAAATACATAATAAAAAACTTGAAAAACACTTAACATAAATTGAACTATTTATGGATATATTCCACAATCATAAAAATGTTTTCTTTGAGGAAGTATATACTAATAAACCCCTCATGATGGTTTGTAATGAAAATGAGAATTATCCTAAGAATATCCCCTGGGAGTGTCATAACCAAGAGTGCAGCAAGGCTCGTTGTCATGCACCAGTTCCCGTTCAATTCTAGCTCAAAGCAGTGTTTTTGGGTTTTACCCCTAGGTACATCTGTTCAAGAGCCACCTATACCTACTCATATCCAAAAAGTGATGTATTTCTCCGAGAACTCACAAAATCTCTATAATACCAAAATTCTAGGAAGTTCTTCTATACTAATCCTCAAGTACATCTTTGGGAAATGTACTCTAATCAGAGTTTATCTAAATCTAGCTTCCAAGTTTAGTACTAAACTGCCTCTGATACAAACTATAATACCCCAACCCTAGTTACCCAGAGTCGGTACGTTATTATGTAACATTAGAATGATCACAAAAGATTAAGTCTCGAAAGATAGATTAGTTTAGTAGCCTTGGAAACACTAGATACATTCATAAGTTTTATATTACATCATAAAGTAATAAAAAACAAAAACAACATCTTGTCTTCATATCCCCTCATACTATCCCTACAGGTTATTCATAAAACACATCTTCACATCCTGAAAAAATTAAAACATTGAAAGGGGTGGGCTCAGATGCTCAGTAAGGATTACAATATAGTGGAATCTTTCAAAAAGAAACATAAATATTTAAGACAATGTATAACTAAAACAAAATCCTTTTAAACCTGAACTTCAGCATAATATGGCAAAATAAAATGAAATAATTTCATTTACTTATTCACATGGATATTCTACTAGTCGAATAATCACATGCAATATCAATAACCAATTTCATAATGATGGAATTCATAATTCCAAACTATCACAACCACGTAGACAAGGCCCCATGCAAAGAACAAAAATAGGATTTTGCCAAGGCCTCGTTCCAAGACACTATTATGTCTAATGAGACCTACCGATGCATCGAGGAGCTATAGCGGGCTCCACCCGTCACTTATTATGTACAATGCCTTCCTCATATGAATAGGTTTAAACATATCATAAAGCATAACATAATCATATCACAAAAAATATTCGTAATGGAAACATAACATTTCCACTATTCAATCACAAGATATCAATACAACACATTGATATAATAAAAACAGTTTCAAAACTATTTTCAATACCAAAATACATGAAAATTAAAACATTGTATTTATTTTTCATTTAAAAAAGTTATGGCTTGATGAGGAAGCCGAAACTCAAATAATGGTCACAGCGGTTGAGAAGTCATTGTCACCGCATACGTACAACAAAAACACATTCCCTTTTGTCATTTAGTAAAACGGTTCGTATAAAAAAGATTCATTTTTAATAAATGTAAAAGTCAAAGAGGTTTATACACCATATAAAGGAATATTGTATAAAAAACAAAATATGCATGAATGAAAGGAGATTAAGACGAAGTCCCTTAAAAAGATCATTTTTTAAATAAAATAGATCTATTATGTGTATTCACTATAAGTACACATAAATAAAGTACCAATAAAATATAGGACATAATAATATCATGACATAATTTGAAAGTAGGAGATTAACCCAATGAACGGAAATTGGGTTAAGAAGATCCCTTACCTCGTGTCCGACATGACTCGATCGTTCTTTAATCTCCTAAATAATAGACTAGAGTTAATTTCTACTAGCATAAGAACCCTTTTAAAGTTCATTATTCCTTTTATATCACTTATTTCCATGTTATTAATATTATGTAATTATTTAAGTTATTACCGGTCGTTTTGTCGATCTTTGGTACCTGAGTCAAAAATAAACTTCTTATAATTAAAAGTTGATTATGTGGTAGAATATCCATAATCTCCATAAACATATTCATGATGTAGATATCATATATATCATATATATCCAGTAGATATATGCATTTATAATATTACATATCATTAAGTGGTAAGAAATGAAATGCACCGTTCATGGAGACGGTAAGTCGTACGTACACATGAACGCTACTTTCATTTATGTTTCATATTTAATGGAATGAAATTATATTGAAATAAAGATATATTATAATTATAGTATAATATAATATATAATATCATTAACTCCATCATTTATACGTCCCACATATGGCATTAATGATTCAAATCACCTTGAGGGGTGGTAGTCCGCACTTCCTAAAATGAAATTATCGTGTTTACCCATAATGGAAATCATAATGGTATGACATAAATGAAAAATACAGAAGCATAATGAAAACATAAACACAATATATATCATATATAAATGTAGTGAAATCTTAATGTCCACCATGATAGGTCTTAAAATAATATTGAACAATCATCGTTTCATGAGGCAGTAATTCACTACCCACAGAAACAGTATGTTCTTTTACCATTAGACGAAGGTGTGTGTAATTGTAAATCAAATACTTCTCATAAAAACATCATTGTATATTGAATATAGTTTTTTTGTTAAAAAATAAATTATTAAAAATAGTTTAAGGGGTTGGAGAAGCAAAATAAAACAAAACAACATAAGAGAAGACATTACATTTAAATCGGGTAACTCCCCTCGGTTTGAGCCAAAATGGTTTCTTGAAGAGCTTTCTGCCTAAGGTAAGGCTTATAGGATGAAGGTAGGAATGTCGATATCGTATTTGGGTAGAGGTTTCCCGGGCCAAATGGATTTTAAGGTGTGAATAAAGTGGTAGTGGTGGGGGCCTTTTATAATAGGAGAGGAGGGTCACACTTGGAAAGTCATGAAATGTTACATTATTATGAAGTGATTTTCATATTTCAAAGGTCCCAAAATTATATATTTCTAGGATAAGGTGATATTGTTTCTAAATATACTCATCCAATAGGTTTTTGAGATGTGTATGGCTTCGATTTTACATTATCTTTTCATTTTATTTAAATCGTTAATTAATGAGGTAATCGTTGCATCATCATGGTGATATAAAAAATTTAATTTATTTAATGTCTAAAAATTATAAAACGAATGCCATGATGTAGGAAATTTTTTAGCTTTCCAATTAATATTTATAGTCTAAACGTTAACTTATATAACCCCATGTAATAATTGTTTTAGTAAAACAACACATGTTTGTGACAATTTTATTTTTACTTTAAATAAAAAGTTATTAATGTCATTTTCTTACCCAAGTGGCTCCATGGGGTCCCCAAGTTCACCCATGGATTGTCTTGGTCACCCATGACTCATCCAATAATTTTAGGACAAGTGTCAAGATATTTTCATATATTTATAATATCATTTTTACCTTAACTTTCACTAATTACCTTTAATCATGATTAATAAAACTTTAAAGTTACTGTTCACCAAAAAAAATATTTTAATCCCATTGAACCAAATTTTACTTCCTAATGAAAACCATGTATATAGGATTTTTTAAAATTAAATCCCAGAAGTGGTAATGTTTCAGTTACATGAAAAATTAGTTTTTAAACTACCACTTGTCTGTTTCAATATTCATCAAAAATTAAAGTTTTTCAGAAAAATACCAAAAAATCACCCTAAGCTATAATTGATATTCTGAGTTAAAAAATGGTGTCTATTTTACAAAATTCCAAACATATAAGTTGCATTAATTAATTTTATAATTAATTCCTGTTGTCAAAACAAATAGCATGTTTTTAAGAAAATATATATCAAAAGATTTACAATTTTTTATGTCCAATTTCAATGTGAAATTAATTCTAGTGACCACCATTGGATAAAATGATAAAAATATATTCTAATTATACTTTATATTACTCAATAGTATAATTTATCACTATAAATTATTTTTATTAAAAATTTTGTTTTTAAATATTTTCTCTATTCATAGAAAATTGAAAGTTCTCAGAAAATTACAAAAAAAATCAACTTAGGATAATTCCGATATTAAAAATACAAAAATGTAGTCCATTTTGAAAGATAAAATTTATAAAATTCAAAAAAGTAGGTATTACAATTCATAAGGGATAGCATTATTGCTTGTGGTGTGTGATAGAACTCGAGGTTGCGTACAACACACGTTGCTCTATTATTCAAAGAGAAGTGTACCACGGAAGCCTGGGGTGTTAAATTTATAATTTCACATGCTTGTTATTATTAAGTGGGATATACATAAGTGATTAACCATGTAAAGATAATATTAAGCATAATCCATTTTATTTTAGTTCCATCTTTTATTATTGTTAGTTCATTAATTATGTGATCGCGTCTAACATCCTTAATGAATAAACATACAACTAACCGAAATAAATAATGTGTATGGTCATGAGCATTACTATTGGTTAGTTTCTCTAGTGGTTGAAAAACTAACCCTGCCTTAGTATAGAAATACCTTGAACTATTTAAGTTTCATGTTTACAAATTTCAACATGTCCACCCTTGTATCTCCTTGGATTTTTTTCACCAAAACTTCTAAATTGAACTGTCTCAACTAGCTTGGGAGATCCCTACATTACATATTATTTTAACTCACACATAGGTGAGGGGTAAAGGGGGATTTACATAAAAAATCCAGGGGCACGTAGGCCCTACATATTAAGGAGGAGAATTCACGCAGGCCACCAATTTTAATTTAATAAATAAATTAAAAGGTAACCAATCACATACAAAGATCTGGTCTAGCTCAGGATCATCCACATAAAAGCAATGAATTATGCATTTAATAAAACTACCATTCAATTATTTAATCATTATTATTAAGATAAATTACACTAAAATCTATTAATCATTATCTATAACTAATGAATCCTTTTCTGAATTTCCTTGATATTTTCATCCATAACCTTATACATAACTTGTACTTTGGAGGAAACCTAGTGAATACATGTCCAAAAATACCAAGCTTGTATAATAAATTTATACACATTAGTTTTTTGTGACATTTATCATATATGAAGATTTGTTATTGTAATACAACTCATACATGATATGAATATCTTTGAACATTTAGAATATGTTAATTATATATATATATATATATCAAACACCTACCACAAGTTGTGTCCTAGATTTACTCCCACACAAAGATACATGTCTCAAGGGTTACATAATATAATAATAAAATTTTAAATCTTTGTAATCTCAAAAAAGTACACGGCATGTATATAAGACTACATTGTGTGTACCCTCCTCATCGTCTATCTGAAGTACAGTCATCAAGAAATAGTGTGTGAAGTGTACATCAGAAATCTTTGGAGTACGCAGTGTGTTCAGTGGGCCACACACCGTGTCGACTCTGCATTACATAGTTACCAGTCAGTCATGCCATGTATGGGATACATGAGATGAACCTGACCCAAATTGAAAAACATCATGTCTTGTATACCACATGGCATGTAGTCAGGCTGACCGTGCACTCGTCTACCCTAGTCAACATGCGGTGTAAGAATTAACTACACCCCATGTCATTAATACACATGGCTTTACTAATTTATGATTTACCCCACATGTAATGAACATAACTACACTTTGTGTGATCCAGATTACACACTGTGTATGGTAGATGACATGACATGTACTTTCGTGTTACCTAGACAAAATCATTGATGCCTCCTGAAGAGATCTTCAATTTAATTTTAATCATAAAATTATTCCTTTCTGTTAGATCTATGAGGAATGAAAGAGGAAGAACATATCTAGAAAATAATTTTACATGGATAATTAAATAAGAATTGAAATACTAAATTATTAAAGTTTAAATCATAAATGTATTATTTAAATAATTATAAATGAAAATATGACCCCTCTAATACAAATTTTTGGTTCCAGGCACAGAGGAAGTGATGGATGGTCATGTACCCAACTTTGATAGTTTCCATGATTGATGATTAATTGAGTATAAATAAGATGATAAATGCTAGTATCCATGGAACTAAATAAAAGATAAAAGAAAAATGAGATAACTCAGAAGAGAGGATCAAAATATTTTCATTATAATTAATTTAAATTAATTAAAGAATTATCTCCATGGAGATTCTTTCATCATTGATGTGTTTGGACATGGTT
Source organism: Viscum album (assembly GCA_963277665.1). Classification (NCBI taxonomy): domain Eukaryota; kingdom Viridiplantae; phylum Streptophyta; class Magnoliopsida; order Santalales; family Viscaceae; genus Viscum; species Viscum album. The sequence continues at coordinate 2,142,722,269 of OY728143.1, read as the reverse complement.
TTGTTGTGAAACTTCTTTGTGATGTAGACTCCAAAGATAGAATTTCTCTAGCAGTGATCCACATGTTCTGCACATATCTCAGGACGATGTTTATGGAATCTCTGGGTTTTAGTGTGGAAGATCCTTGCACATGCAATATCCTCCATTGATCACCATGAGAATCGCTTCCAAAGTATTCTCCTAGATCTGGTGGAGGAGGATATCTCTCATTCTTTAGATAATTCTTAGAGATGGATGAGTTTTCTAGGCTTAAGAGCATTTCTCTAGGTTTTTGGTGCACACAACCATTGGTTTTATGATGGAATGACCCCTTGGTTAATTAGAGAATAATACAATAATAGGTAATTTAATTCACCAGGTAATAATAAATAATTATTATAACTTATATTAAGTATATAATTATTCCATGTGAAACACCATGTCAAATAAGAATTGAAATTCTATTATTTCTAAGATATTTTCTTAACTTTAAAGTTATATTTAAATATTATTTAAGAAAATAATATTTAATATTATTTCTCACTGGACCAATAACATGTTCTTCTAATCCTCCTCAATATTTACCCGGCCTTGAGAAATGAATATTTATTTATTAAATAAATATAACTGCATTATTTGTAGATAAAGAAATATTACATCAGCAATATGTTCTCTCGAATAACTAGAAATGAAATTAATGTGATATGGAATACTTGAATAATTATTAAACCACAATTAGGAATAATATTTATTATACGTATTAATTAATAATTTATTTAAATGAGATACTAGATACACATAGTATGGGACCCTCTAGGCCTCTTTCTCATTGGAATTAGGATGTCCGGCCTAAATTCCAAAATTATTTTATAGAAACGGGTCAATTCACTCAATAGAAAGATGTTGATGTCACAACAACATATCACCTCATATGAATGCTTACCATTTAATATAATCCCTTTGTCTGGATATCTCTAATCTAGCGGGTTGCATGCAAGTTACATCAACCCATGTGCTTGATTTTCCATTCTTTGACTTCTCAGAATTGAACTTTCCTAGAGAAACCATTCCAAGGATTTAGTTAGAAAATATCATTTCCATCAAAGGGCCTAAGATATCTACTTCCACAGAAATGACAAATCCTTTGTCACGTTATTCATTAATGAAGTATTAATCATGATGCACCCTATATATCCTATCTCTTTGCAAAAATTGGTCATCACAGTTTTCATCAATACATCTAATTGCATGAGTCATAATACCCATTAATAATAATATTAATTTATAAGTACCGATACACACATCCATAGATAGGAACATACAATGACACTTATGAATGTGGATTTCTTGCTGGAAGGTCTTCTTCTAATAATATCCTCTTTAATATTTTCAAGGTTTCATACCCATAGAAGGTTCCTCAATGCTTCATGAGACCCCACCCCTGATAGCATGTATCATTAGTGTCACTTAAAATGATACCATCCATCCATAGAACATATATTCAAGAATAATTTTGTAGCACTTTTGGGTTTTCATCATAGAATGGGTCCTCTATGAACTTTTAGTGTGACAACTATTCATATGGAATTATCACATAATATGTCACGAAAAATAACATACATGATGTGATAAGAAGTTTATTAATATTCATCCAATGAATACAAGATTATCATAAACTACAAAGAATTTTTTTTCTTAGGAACAAACTATAACAACATACACAGTATTCCTTATCCTTGGGATGGGTACGGTTAATCTTAGAACATCAACTTCAAATTATAAAATGAATCCCTTAGAAATGGTGTGGTGAACACATCCGCAATTTTATCAATAGTAGAAAAAATATCATTTTATATTTATTTATCTCTATAATATCCTTTTAAAAGTAATACTTTATATTTTTTTTTCTTAAATATGGAATAATGAAAGTGATTCCTTATGAGATTGATAATGCTTTAATTATCACACCTAAGAAGTACTAGCACCACTTATATAACTTTAAGACCTGTTGACTATGTTTTAAGCAATATTAATTTAATTTTATATTTAGTTTAATCCATATACATAGCTTCAATAGTTATAAGAGTCATAAAATTCTTCTTCCTAGTGTGATATTGATTAATATTCTCTCTCATGGCTCATCTAAATCAATTATAATCCCATTTAGTTGTAGCTAAACAATGTGTATCAAGTTGTCTATAAAGAGACTAGAATTATGAATGTGTTTTTATGTTGTGTTTTTGGGTTCCTTTCATGTTTAAAATAGTGATTAATATTTTTTGAATGAAAATTAGTTGGTCTTAAATTTATTTTTAAAATTATTCATCTAATCTTGGACATACAGATACCTCCATATCAAATCGTAATTCAAGATTTAATCTCATGATCTCTCTATAATCATATAAATCCTTAACCAATTAATCACCTATAGTAATTTAGTCTTGAATAGTGATGTATAATAACCACAATATCACATATCCTTCCTAGTGATGAAATTAGATACCCCAATTACTCTCAGATCAGCCCAGTGATCACTATTATAAATAGTAAAGAAGATCCATGTGGACTGTATGTTAAAAATTAAGATTCAGAGAAGAAATTGAGTGAAACTAGTAATAAAAATCTCTAATTATATAATTCAATCATGAACTCTAATATAAATCGATCAGAAGAGACTCATCATTAAAGAGAAGAATTCTATAATAGGGGACTGGGGAGATTCTACTTTTCTCTACCTCTAAGGACCATGTCTTCCATAACTCTATATTATATACAAAATTAAATAAATTAAAATAACATCATCATGTCTAGCTCAATTAATCGATCAGTACCCAATCTTTACTAATAAGTGATCAGTCATCTTCTTATATATGTCATAGCATTATCATCTGTTTCACCATATTCCTCTCACACATGATAAAAAATGACTCCCTCGTACTCCCCCAACCATCCTCATGTCTTTGTAATCCTCCTAGTTTTTAGTTCCCCATAACAAATTTATTGGAAATTATCCACATGTGTCAGTCGAGGGTCCATGTTATTCTATTGGGAGTCTCAACCCTTCCATTTTTAGCTCAATAATCACTCCATGATATTCACCTAATTCTAGGATTTTATGGGTTCTATGTGAATGTTAGTGAGAATCCAACAATAATTTCGACATGACAAAGGAATAATATTTTTTTGATTTCATGTAATAATTATTTTAAAAAAATTAAAATTTAATCCCCACATCAAGTAAGTGGAAATTTTTAAAGACGTACATTCAATAGGTCTGATGCTCTAAGTCATATGATGGAAGTAAATACATATGCTCTGGTATCTCAAAAATCATAGGATATAAAATTATCATTTTTGTCTCCTATTTAATTATATATGATGGAATTCATATATGACCCTATAATTTCTAAGCTTCATAGGTGATATGTTAAAGTATTACATGCCTGCTGGTTGTTAAAAGTCATGTGCTTGATGTCTATATTCTTATTAGTTTTTTGAAAGTACGAAGGCAAAGTCATATACTCAATATAAAAATATTATGAGAGATTCATATCAAATATAAATCATATGATATGTCCCTAAAATTAATATAATGGGAGAAATTTCTTATGACTGAAGTAATCCATAAAATGGATTTCTTTTTCATTTACTGACCTGAAACTGTGAAGATAATACATAACAATTTATGATTTTCTCAAATAGATATCAAAATTATTTAAAAAAAATAAAATTTAGAGCCTATAAGAAATTTAATTCTAGGGTTAATGTAGGGATTTCCTAAAAAAATCATGAATGAATAAAACTATTAAAAAGAATTCTTCATGACGTTTTCTATTTCAATTCCAGAATCATAAAATTGAAAAAATGATAAAATTCCCCATGTTATTTAAAAAATTGTGGTGTTAATTATCATTGAAAAGCAGATATAAATATGTTAATGTTGTCTCTTATCACTCCCCCACACATATATAAATTCACTTCTGGGAAATATAATTAATTCAACCAAATAGAAAGATCATCACACCCAACTACAAACACATAAACTTGTAAAGAATGAAAATTGAAATTCAAACATTGTAAAAATTATCATTCTTTTATTTTTAATCAAACTCGTGTCTCCATTTATATTCAAAAAATATATATAGTTCTAGGATTTATGCAAATATAGATTTTAGTTAAATTTAAATATTAATTAAAGGAATTTTTTATTATCCCTCTTTCTATGGTTCCTTATACCTAAGTTCAATTTTCACTTCCTCAATACAACTCAAATGAAATTATTATTTTTCAATTTCCCCATATATGATTTTTGTTCTGTATAATTCTAACAAAAATCCATTAATTTTTTATAATTATATACATATTTATTTTTTTTCTCATTAATGATTTCTGAAAATCGCATATTAGATATACAATGAATTTTATTACTCACACACTGGATTCATGAATATCTCATAACATCATATAGGATCCTAATTTAATTTTTTACTATAGCTTAAAAAGACTTATACAGATATATTTTCATAGACTCCTTGAGGTATTATATTTCATAAATACTAAGATACCTTGGTTCGATTATAAAAAATAAATTTCCTCATAATATAATTCTTCTTCTCGTAAAAGTATTTCCTATGAAAATAATTTTTTAATTTCTATAATATGAACTTATATGAACATAATGATAATTATCACACATCACTAATGCATTTTAAAAACAATATCAGTGTAATATATAAAAATAATCATTCCATTTATCCACATGAAGAACAAGATTTATAGTACTATCATTGTAGACTGAAAACACACCAAAATTTTAAAATAGCTATCAAACAATTATATTCTAAATTAAAATAGATTCTAGATATAGTGTTTTCAATATTACATTTTTTACTTCATGCCAAAAATGCAATGAAATGGGCAAAAATAAATGTAAAAAAAATTATATCTTATTCTACGTTGTCCTATACACCACACTAATTTCAAAAAATGCTATAATTAATTCAATCATTAATTTATTAAGGAATATTAGACTTAGAAAAATGTATATATACTAGTGTAATGTAAATTTAGAATATGGGTATCTTTATTCAATTATAGTAGGGAGGTGTTAAAACTTCTCCCCCAGTTCCTTCCCTAAAAATTCATGAAACAAATATGTTGTTCTCCATTAACCTTAAAAGGTTCTTTGATTCAACTAGTTTGATATCAAATGGGGTATTGAAAAATCAAATGGGAATCCTTCAATATGAAAATGTAGCAAATGGGGAGTTTAATGTGGTTTTATCTTGGTTCTTCAGATCTATGGGTACTTGAAATTACCCCCAATATCCATTTAGAAAGTACTAGTTTCCCTTAAAACAAAATACATTTAAAATTTTATCTATAAATGAGGTGGGAAAGTGGTCTTTCTATATAACATGTTTCAAATTTCTTATAGCCAATTCAGTCCCTCTTATTATATTTAATCTTAGTGGGAAATAACATATTATATTAATTTTTTTACTATAATAGATCTATTATTTTAAGAAAAATATATATAGGGATCACCCTTTTATAATATAAAATAGGTTACATTATACCTAATCCTAATATTCAATCAATTAATTTCTTTTTAAACTTTCATTAATTCAAGGATGAAACTCCTTTGGGGTTGTCTTTTATTTTAGACTTGATTTATTAGAGATTCCAGTGCACATTGTTTATGGGACTAATCCCATGTATACACTCTAATGATAGGCCAGTGGACCTAGATCATTGTTTCATAATGTTAAGAAATTATTTTTCCACATTGGGTGATAAACTATTTTAAATTTTAAATTGTATTTTTTTATTTTCGTCTAAAAAATGTATTTATGATTAGTGGGAAATGACTTCAATCCAAGTCAAGTAGTTTTCTAAATATGGTTTCATATCAATATTTTCTATTATTTTAAACACTATATATAAACTAGACTTAACAATATAAATTTTTTTCATTTTATCAAAATATTTTTTATCTTTTTCCTAAAATTATTCATTGTAATACAACATTCTAGATTTTACTCATTTCCAGAAATAGATTTTTCAATAATAATTGTCACTCAAAAGATTCTCCATATTTTAAATTCTCATAGAATATATCAATTTATTCCTTATAAATATAGGGTATTTTCATAAGTGAGACTATAAAAAGGTAGTTTTTTCTATTTAGTACATTTCAATGAATCCAAAATTAATGTGGTAAAATTTTTCTCTCCAAAAAATATATAAAATGTTCCCTCATATACATTTATTTTAATTTTTGTTGTCATAATAATGGTACTACATATAATGATGGTGATATGGGCTGTATAAATATCTTATTCCATGTTGAAGATATAAAAATTACACGGGAACCATAGTCATTGTACTCTTATCATGACAACCTCTATGTATCCTACTAGGTAGGTAGTGGTTCATTTTTCTAGTTGCACAACCACTTGGGATGGATTGATTTTTCCTACCTATTTTAATAAATAAACCAAATATGTATTGACATTAATTGATGCTCCTAAATCATAGAGTGGATCACTAAAATTAATCACATATATGGTGAAAGGGTTAGTGAAGGTTCCTGGATCTTCATATTTTCTATGTAGTTTTGGGGTTATTAGTGAAGAAACATTACTATATAAACTCTCCTTTTCAACTCTTTATAATTTCATTTTCTTGGTACACATTTCCTTGAGATATTATAAATACCATGGTATTTCATTTTTTGAATCAAGGAAAGGGACATAAAATTCAACATTTGGGAATGTTTCTAAAACCTATTTTTTTTGAGATTCATCATTAGTTCTCTTCATTGGTTTTATTCTTATAGGGATGGGAATTTAGGTTCGTTGTGCATCTTTCATATAAAATTCTACAATTTCCTTGTTTACATATTACATTACTATAGGAAATTATTCTTCTTACCTCTCCTTAGAGATATAATATTCATTTTTTACTATCTAGTTCTCACATTATTTTTTAGTGGATGTTATTTGTTATTTTTCACAAATTTCACTTCTTAAAGAGATAGAACTGACATTTCATTTGGTGTAGAGAATTAATTTCTCTTGGATATTACATAAGACTTGATTTATCATGTTTTTATGGGTGAAAATGGTCCCTCTAAAATGTCCCTTATACTTCTTTAGCCTAAATCCATGGGTAGTGATGGGTAAAATTGGTTATTTTAATACACCACATGTTGTCTTAGTAGGTCATTTTTTGAGGTGTCCTGGTTCTGTCCATGTTGATAGGTTATATAATTATAATAATTGTTCCTTTGAATTTATAGTGGTTATAATGATTAATTGAATGGTGTTTTTGGATTATGTTGGTTTCTAGATCCCTATTTAATGTGTAGATATTGTTTAAATCCTTAATTATTGGTTGGTTTCTAATTGAACAACCTTTCATACATGTATTCACAATTTTTAGTCTCTTATACTTAGGGATACCCATAAATAAAATGGTTTAGGGAGTGAAGAAACAGGAACACATGAGGGGTTATGGTTGGTTGTCCTCCCTGAATAATTTTTTATTATAATTATCTCATTCGAGAGGTTAGTCTTTCATATTTATTTTCAAGTAATTGAGAGTTGGAAACCATTAACTCGTGTAATCTTCTAGTTTTTGATCTAATCCCGAATTTTTTGGAATTTCATGAGATAATCTCTATCAACTCTCAAGATTCAATAGGTTGCATGTCAATCGTATAACCTAAATAAGAGTTATCCAAAACAATTATTCCATTTTCTATCATTCCTTGGAAAATACTACTACTAAAAGGTCAACCTCAAAGGGTTTATGTGTGAAGGTTTATTTCATCCACTTAAATCACTCCTACAAATCATTGACATTTTATCTACTTTTTTATTTACACCAAAAAACTTCTTTCTCATATGGATATTACTTGACGTAGGGAAGAATATTTATACTAAGTCCCTCAAAAACTCCTTCATAGTGGTGACTTCTATAAGCTACAAGATATGCACCCACACCTTGTCTAATCCTTCTAAGAGGAATGGAAGGGAATTCTAACTTGTTTGAGCCTTAGGGAATCCAATGGATTTAAAACCATTGTAAGCTTCTCCAAATTCCAAAAAATCTATATTCTAACTCCCTCCTTATAATATATGAAATGTAAGAGTCAACAATATAATTCTAGTTCAAAACTCAAAATCAGATTGATTATTTAATTGTAACTATTTGTTATTGTTATTAAATGTTTGTTTATATAAATATCTAAGTGTACTATTTAAATAATCAATATTATATTAAATTTTTTAACATACTATGGTGGATCTAGTAAAATTAGTGGAAGAGTATGAATTTTTTATCAATGGGAAAAATGAAAAACTCTCTCTCTACTTCATTGATGATTTTAAAAGTTCTTAATATTATTGGTATATTTCATTCAACCTATGGATCAAACCCTAAATTTGGATCCAAACATGAAATGTTAATGTATCACAAAAATATCAAATGAAAATTAATAATCTAATTAAATTTAAAAAACTAGCATGCATACCCAACAAAGATATCAGGTGTATGAAGAGCATGCCATGATTCTCTTCTTAAACAATTTAAAACTGATGTGAATGTAGTGAAATTACATGAATCGAACTACCTCTGGAGAATACAGAGTAATACATGTGTTTTTATTTTGTTTTTTATATTTTATTCACGATAAAAATAATTTTTAATTTATTTTTTAGAATTCAAATGAATTGTATTAAATTTAGTTTTTAAAGAAGTGATATAGATTGTATATCAACCAAAAATCCCTATTAAATATTAATTCAAGTAAACTGTCATTTTTTACTCTAATCAGATGAAGGAAAAAATTATTATCATTCACTGTATATTTTCTTTTGAATAGGGATGTACAATAACCATTGAATCCCCTTTATTACCTATCCATGTAATCGGATACCTTTAATTACTAATAGATCAACCAACTATTCACCATCATGGGAAGTGAAAAAGGTTGAGGTTTTCAGGATATTTTTCCTACAACCATAGATCTTTTAGGACAAACACATAATCCATTGGTCGTTCCATCATAAAATACAATGGGGGTATAGGAGTAATTTTCCATCCAAGAATATCTGTGATCCACCATAATGTGGAACTTGGGTTGTCACCCATTCAATATCCATTTGAACTAAACATCACATAATTAGGCCTCACCTTCAATGATAATCTACCATATCTAAGAATATTTCACCACTATTTTCTCATCATCGTGAATCATCACCATATTACTACTATGCAGAAGAATTTTAGCAAAATTAATTATGGATTGTCATTCTTCACATGAGACACCATTATCATTATCGAATTGGATTCCAGAATACTCAACCCTATACCCACCTGGGCAACACCATATCTCTAATATCACTTCCCGATATTATTTTACTCCATCCCAAGGTATTTCATGAAAACAACATAACACATTTGATAGTTCCATCATAAAATTGATTTGGTGACATGATAAAGTGCTCATCTCATCTCATATATAAGAGACCACAATGCGGGAAGTGATTTTTCACCGAATAGAGGTGGCATATGTCTAGAAAAAATTAGGCAGACAAAACATTTGAGTACAAATAAAAATGAAAATATCAGATCATTTATGTAAATAATTATCTCATAGATAAATATCATTTTAATTAGTTGAGCATGATATACTCTTTCAACCATCGGTCGTGTTTCCAACTCTTCCTCCAACTGCTTATATGGCTCCTTTCATAATAAATCATTAGACCCTGTGGTGGATCTAATTTTCCATTATTCCCCATACACATACTTATGATATTGTTTTGTCTTATTCATTAATTGTGAGGAATACATTATCAGGATAGACCATTCATCCAGCATCCACTTTTAAATAATCTTTTTCAAGGCCCCTGGCCACTCCTCTTGTTCAATATCCCTTAGAAATCCTTAAAATTCTGAATTCATATCAATAACCTATTGTGGTTTATGAAACCTGAAATTTCTCTTATATTCATTGGATCATATTAATACTGAATCCAACCATAATTGTACTCTGGTCCTATGGTTTTGAAAATATTATTTTGCTTTTTAGTTCAATCAATGATTCATTTAATCACTGGAAATTTCTACATCATTTATGGTCTTCAATATCAATCATATTTCCTTTTTTACACCATTTATCTCTTGAGGGAATCATTTTATCATTGGATATATAGGTTATTTAATATAAAATTCAGTGACTCATTCTCTTTCATCAGTTTATAGAATCTTATCTCTATAGGAATTTGAAGATGGATGCAGTGTGGATCAATATTACAAGGTTGGATCTTACATTACAAAACCATATGGTTATTAAGGGTGTCCATGATTCCATTAGTAGGTTCTATTTTACTATATAGGCCATAGTTCAGATGAAAAACTCAATGTATAATCACATGTTTGTGGGCCAAGAGAATTCCTTGGTATATTTTGATCTAAGTGGGAGATGATTCCTTCTATCAGAAATTGTTTTTTACATAAAGGGTTTGTTTTTTATCAATGTGTATCCTTATCTTGGATGGGATACTCTTCCAATCACCAATTGGTTTTATGATGGAACCATGTCATTGATTATGTGTTGATCCTGGAAGGACATGGTTTGTACAGAATCTCGACTAACTCATTTCCTCACAAAATGTAACCCATGAGGGAATGTTTTACCGCATTAATAATTTTATCCTTAGTTTCATATTTTTGTGGGCTCACCTAGAACATTTTATTTTTCCACCTCTTATAAGCTCCACCTTATAGAGTCAAGTCTGTCCTATCCCATAGCCAGTTTCCCCACCTTGGAGGTTTGGTTTCTCATTTCGTCAAATAAATATGTCAAATATGTCAAATTGTTCCATCGCAACATATTTTAGGGGTCTATAATGGCCCCTAATCTCCCCCTATGATCGAGGTATCTTTATATCATTTAGATTTTGATGGATACCCTTACTGCAACTTGAGAGTTGAGATACTTAGCATGGGGGACGGTCATCTGTATTTACAGATGGACTCCAATCATGCTTTGATCCATTTGGAGGATCCTTCTCCAGCTTCATAGGCTCAATATATATCATAAATGGTATATTATCCTCCTTACAAGTATAGTGGTATCTTAGTTGTCAATCCTTTCTTGTTTTTTGTAGATTTTTGCCAATTATTCTCATGCATCTCTAGATTCCCCGAGTCCCTTGTCTCCCTTAGAATAAAAATAGTATTTTAAGGAATTTATATCTCCTAAATATTATTGGCCTTTAATTGATAATGGGGAATATATTATTGAGGCCCCAACCCATATGGTTCATTGGTCAATAAATTCCTCCTCAGTGATTTCATTATATTGTAATGATAAAATCCATATCATTTGAACTTTATAAAGATTACATTGATTCTCCTTCATTTATAGGGGGATCCAGTGCCAAGACACTACCCATAATATCATAAATTTCTATTTATCACATGTTAAATGAGTTTAATTGTATCCTTTGAGAAAATTGATCTCATCTACCATGAGTCACATAATAATTACATATCCTTTATTGTAATTCATTAACTGAAACACGATTTAGAAGATAAATTTAATTTTACTTCAAATATCTATATCCATAATTACATGTATGGGTACCCTATTAACAAGAAAATATTGAATTAGTTTAATATTAATATATTTTTAGATTTGGTTAACTATTCATCTCCTTACCTAATGGTTAAGATCATGTTTTCATCACAAGTTTTGTTCTTTTCTGTGATCTATGATAAATGTGACCCTTTAGGAAGGGAAAATCTATGGTTTAAGTTTTATTCATTTGGTTGAGGTGGAACTTAATGTCATAGAGAATTAACTAAGAAAACAGAAAAAAATCTATTCAATGGAATGTTATAATCTGAAGGAATTTTTCACATCACCAGAAGAAACTTTACAACACACCTGAAGGATTTATCCCTCATCACCAAGAGTAATTTTCCTCTCATATAAATGAATAATTCATAGAACCATGGAAATACCATTTAATTGTTCCATAGATTTTTATAACATTAATATCCTACCTAATCGCCATAACTAAGTGGATTGTCAATAAATGGTTCTCTATCATGGAACTCATCCCATGTCATCAATGATAGTTATATTG